>JAAWXA010000017.1:9652008-9774914 GCA_038090715.1 Florisuga fusca
GTCCTTGGGTAAGGCGTCCGGGAGAGGCCAGGCACCGGGGCGCGGCGTGGCCTGGCAGGGGTTAACGGGCGGAGCCGAGCGCGACGGCGGCGAGTAACGGCGAGGGTTAACGGGGCCGGATGAGCGGCCGCGGCGAGCCGGCCGGTTGCCATAGCGACGCGCTGAAAGAGGGATTGTGCGCCCGCTTCAGCTGCGCGACCCCCGCCCGCATCCCCAAGATCCCATCCTCCGCCTGCCTGGGGTGATGGAGATCCCATCCTCCTCCTGCCTCTGCCAGCAGCCCCGCCCCACATCTTCAGCCCGAGGCCACCCGGTTGGCCCGGTTCGGCTCGGCTCAGCTCAGCCCAGCCCGTCGGATCCAGTACGAAGCGCGGGGAGCAAGGTCTGTCCTGGCTCGGGCACTTTTGCCCCAGGACTGGGAACCTCCTTAGGATCGGGGGTGGTGGTGGTGCAGACAGGGGCGGTTATTTGGGTTGCAATGATGCACCTGGTGCTGCCTAAGTTGGAGGCTGCTGGCTTGAGCATCCTCAGATCAAGGACAGGAGATCGATCCCCTTGGCTCTGTTTATTTGGCATGGCATGGGGAATGACATTAGTCATTGGGCTCTTGGAGTGAAGGGGCATTCCCATGTCTCGGTCTTGAGTAGAGGTAGGGTGGAGCTGGGGTGGAGGTAGGCTCCATGTCAAACAGGGGTCTGTTGTGCTGTCAAATTCATCCCTGAGCAGGATGTGGGTGACCCACATGGTGCAGGGGTTAGCCAGTGGCTCCACTGACACATGCTGGGGCTGTAGTCAGTACTCTTTGCATGGTCTAGGTTTTGTTGTGCTTGAAGCCACAGAGCAGCACAGGTATGTGTTAGGTGATGGTTCACGTCGGGAGTCCCCTCAGGACTGAGGGAAAGGAGAAGTGATGAGGGACATGAGGCCTTTGGCCATCCAGTCTCTTTCTGGACCATGTTCTCCCACATGGTGACACCTCCCATTGCCTCCACTGGCAGCCCATCCCAGAGGCTATGGTCCCCCCTTGAGGAGGTGGCTCTGGCATGAAGTCCTCTCTCTCTGTGCTGGGATTTTCCTCCCTTCCTTTGAGGATGCCTTGTCTGGTGTTGCTATTGGCTTGGCCCAGGTCTGGAGGTGCTCCCAGGGCTGGGTACATGTGGGAGCAGTGGGAGAGCTCACAGATCCAGCTCCCCACAAGCACCTGCTCTGACTGTGCTTTATTTCAGCCTGGTGGGCTCTTCCTTTCTCTGGAAACTAAGGTGCTCTGTGAAAGCAGGGGCATTTGCCAGCTGGTTAAGGGGTGGATGTGTCCCCAAAGAGGGAGCTGTGGGCTGCCAAGGCAGAGGTCATTTTTAGCTCTGAAAAACGTGTGTGCCATCTTTTCTCCCCACGCTGCACCAGAGCATCTGTGCCAACCCCTGGCACAGGGCTGGGTGCCCTGAGGTTCCCGCTGGAGCAGACCTCCTCCTGCTCTGCACACTGCAGGTGGCCACCAGCAGAGCTGATGTCTGAAAAATGGTTAAAGGCTGACATTTAGAGGTCACACTTTTAGCATTGTGCATTTGTTTGCTTCATTTGCATTTGCAGTTAGCCCAGCTTGAGGCTTTGCGCTTGCATGTGCAGTTGCCATGGTTACATGTGCAGTCAGGATGTGGAGTTTGGTTGGACACCTGCAAACAGGCAGCTTTCAACCTCCAGAGCACCAAGGCATGGGTGAAAGCCACCAATATGCAGGACTGCCCTTGGACCTTGACATGTGGGTGCTGCACAGCCATTTGCTGAGGAATTGGAGTTGCAGTGTCCATCTTGGCAGAGCCTGCATGCTTCTGTCTTTCAGTCTCCAGCCGCCTATGTTCAACATGCAGTGTGCATCTAGGGCAGCGTTGTTGGAGAGAAAGGCTGAGCCCATGCCAAGGGTGTTGCTATGGACCTTACATCTGTGTTTGTCTCCTTCCCAGACCGAATGTAGAGGCTTTTCTCCCAAAGGGCTGGAGTGAAGGGGCTTATGAGCAGGGCGGTGAGGGCGGGCAGAGCCTGTGAGCTGCGATCCTTGATGCTGTGCAGGCTGGCAGAGCCTTGCCTGTGGGGAGGGGCTGCCAAGGCTTCAGAAGGAAGTGTGAGAATTGGCAGAGCACTGTGCTGAGGCTCCAGCTGTGGTGGCTGCATCCCTCCTGGCTTTCTGTGGGGTCTGCTCTGGCTGTTTAGGTCCAACACAGACGGGGACCTGGTCCAGGTGCCTTTTGACCAAGATCACATTGAGTCTGTGAGCAACAACAAGAAGATAGTGACTGCCAAAATCTTCTGGCAGGTCCTCATTGGCCTTGTCTTTACATCAAGGGAGGAGAGGTTTTAGGAGAATCCATGGGACATCGGGGTCATTGAGTCTCTAAGCTCCATCTAAACCATCTATGAGCAGCATCAGCTCAGAGGCTCCCCAAACACAGCTGTCTCCCAAGCACTTTGCTGTCATCTTCCCATGTTCTTCCTGATAGGAGCTACTCTGCACAGCAGACGGGGAGAAAGGAAGCCCTTTTGGCTATCCAGGAGTAGCTGCAGTCCTGCACACACTGGTGTGGGGTGTTCATGATGTGCCAAGTGGCAGGTGGAGGAGCCCAGTAACAGGAGAGTGAACAGGTGGTGTGAAGTGGTGGAGATGGAAACATGGAGAGTGTTTGTGTCTGGTCACAAGCTATGGAGGAACCTGTGAAATCACATGGCAGGGGTGAGTATCCCTGGTCCTGGGGCTGTACACCAAGTGCAGAGAGTTGAGGCAGGGACAGTTTGGGTCTGTCCATAGGGCTTTCAGTGCCACAGGGACAGGACAGTTATTTCCTTCCCATGGGATCCCAGACAGATCCCTGACTGTTACTGGCTGTTGTTGATAGAATGTTTTGGAAGAATGTTTGCTGACAGAATGTTTTCAGGGTCTGGCATTTGTATCTGCAACCACAGCCATAGCCAGGGGCATGCGTTGCTCTTGGTTGGCATGGAGGGGAGATAGGTGGTTGCAGCTGGCAGGCAGGGACATACCAGCAGGAGGAGGCAAGGTGGATCCTGGTGCCAGGGTGCTTGAGAAGAGCCGAGTTAGAGGACTGGCAGAGCTGAGTGGTGCTGCATGGTGGACTGAATGGTCCAGTGGTCTGCAAATGTGATGCTTCCTGGAGCTGGGGGCAGGAACAGGCTGTGACCAGCACATGGTGCTGGGCCTTAGCAGGATTGTGCAACAGGTGTGAGGAGAATGAATAAAAAGTCCTGTAATTGCTAGAGATGGCAGTTTGAAGCAATATAATTCAGACCTTGGGGAAGGTATGACTGAGGGGAAAAGGGGGTGAAGTGGAAGTGGTGGAAAGACAGAACTTTTGGCTGCAGCTGCCAAGTCCTGTGTAGCTCCTGAAGTTTTCTGTGTGTGTGTGTTTTGGAAGCATGGGGGGCACAGGGGTGGCTTCTGTGACAAGTTGCCAGAAGGTCCTCTGGTTCCAGTTCAGGTCCTATCTCTGGCCAAGGCCAAGAAGATATGGGAAGCAGGATGCACCTATATGATCAACACATTCAAGGAAGGGAAAATGAAACTGCAAAAACTAAAAAGAAAAAAAAATGACCTGAAGAGGAGAGGAGGAGGTGAGAGCAATGCCAGAGAAAAGGCACCAAGCTCAGTGAGAAAGGAAGGAGAGAAGGTGTCTGAGATGGCAGCTGTGCCCCATGGAGGAGCACAGTGGAGAAGTCCCTGAAGAAGCAGTGGAGTAGCCCTTGAAGGATCACGGTGGGCAGACATGGAGTGTCACAGGTGGGCAGATGTGGAGCCACAGCCTGTGCAAGATCATGGAGAGGGGCAGATGTGAATCTGCAGCTGGGGAGGGTTTTGTGCTGAGGGGAGGTGACTGTGCCCAAAGCAGACCATGGCTCTGAGCAGCCCACACTGGAGCAGCCTGTTCCCGAGGGACTGCTCCTTATGGGAGAGACTCATGTTGGAGGGGTTTGTGAAAGACTCTCTCCCATGGGAGGGACCCTGCGTTGGAGCAAGGAAGGCTGTGAGGAGTTCTGCCCTTGAGGAGAAAGGGGCAGCAGAAACAATGTGGTGAACAGACCCCTGAACCCTCACTCTCCATCCTCCTGTACCACTGAGGGAGAGGTGGGAGTGAAGCAATTTGGTCCCAGGCAGAAGGGAAGGGTGGGGGGAAGTTTGTAAGATCTGGTCATGTTTTCTCTTTCTCATGGTAGATTAAATTAGGTTGTTTTCTTCCCAAGTTGAGTATGTCTGGGTTTACCTGTTACCATAATTGGGGAATGAAAACCTCCCTGTCCTTGTCTTGATTAATGAGCCTTTAGGTAGATTTTCTCCTTCCTATCCCACAGTGGGGGTAGAGGGTAGAGACAGAGGCCTGGTTGGTACTAGATGGGCCTAAACTCTTGATGTTCCTTTTGCCATGTTGTCTGTCTTGCAGCAGAGCAGACACGTGGCACAGGACAGCATGGAGCAAGACTTTGAGCTGGGGAATGCTGTTTGGGCTGAGACTGCCTTGGCAAGGAGCTTGGGAGAATGTGTTTAAAGAAGTCTTGTTCCTGACACTGCAGAATGCCTAACAGGGGAGTAACATCTGTCATTTTTAAACTACACCTCAGTGTGAGTGTATCCTGTAAGGTGCCTGCCAAGCAGATCTGAAGCTCTGGCCATGCCAGCAGAGCAGGTGACAAAATTTGGGAAAGGTTGCAGAGAGACCATATTACAGGGCTTGTACTGTGCACAATCCCTTGTTTGGATCTGTGCCTCATCTGTTGTGTCTCTCTGAGGATGAGGATGGTTGGCAGAGGCTGGTCAGGAAGGCTTTTGACATGGGCTTGAGGGGGGACTGCTGAGTGCTCTTTGGCATTCTGTTCATAGGCTTCAGGGACTTTGCCTTCATCAGGCATTCATTAACTGCTACTCTAAAGGAGGGGAAGAAGCAGCCCAGGTCTGCAGTGTGGCCAAAGTATTTGCCTGCCAGTCACCATGGAGGTGGGTATGTCAGTCTGGTGCTGGCACCCAGCACTGAAGGAGTTGTGGAGGGGAGGTGTGAGCCTGGTTGTCTTCATTTTGTCCCTGTACCCTGATATGACTCCAGGCACCACTGAGGAACTTGAGGACTCATGGGACAGCGATGCAGAAGGGCATGGGGGATGCTCTGTTTCTCTGTCTCTCAAGCTGCCCAGGGGAGATCAGGAGAGATTTGTGGGTGTTAATTGTGGAGACAAATGCCTGGAAGTTGCAGCAGAAATGGTCAGAGGTCTGATAGCCTCAGTGCAAAAAATGGCTAAATAAGGCTGGGTTCTTCAGGGAAAAGAAACAACAGAAGATGGATAAGATATATCTTCAGGTGGCTAGGAGAGAAGACATAATGTTTCTTTTCATCCAAGTACAAGATCACATGAGATGAAGCTAGCAGGAGATTCCAAACAGGAGAAGGGGCATTGTTCCTCACAGACATGCTATTGAACTTGGGAAGTCCTTAGAACAAGGTGTTGTGAACGGTGAAACCTTACATTGGTTCCAGAAGAAAAAGGATGAATTGCAGATGGACAAGAGGTTACCCCAGAACCAATAAATACACTGATCCACATATGATTGGGGCTGCTGCTGAGATGCAAATTGCTCATGGTTCTGACTACTGGCAATAAAGTGTATAGAACAAGATGGACCCCTGGTCTGAGCTGTTATTTCCATTCTGCCTACCAGAGACAGTGGAGCCAGGAGGGAGCACTGGGCTTTGATAAAGAAGATTGCGTTCATCCCCATCCAGTTCTGCTTTAGTTTGCTTGGCACAGGGTGACAGATGCCTGCTTTAGTTTTCTTCCTTTCTGAGAGTGTGGGATGCTCTCCCCATGTGTTGGAGATGCAGTGCAGGGGAGATATGGAACCTCTGCCTTGGCATCTCAGGATCCTTCGCTGGAGACTTTTGGAGGACTTTTTTTTCCTGAGCAGTTGCTAATTTGGTTGGTTTGAAAATGGATGCCAATAGTTTTTCCCTCCTGTGTTATTTGGCTGTTCTGCTTCCTCTTTCCCTGGACACAGGGCACTCACCTGACTTGCTGGTAGAAGATCTGGAGTTTCATTCCAGTGTTATCCCAGTTCCCTGGTACTTGTTGCATGTGGTGAGCATTGTGGGATCACTGGGGATCTGATCTTCATTTCCCTCTCCTCCTGTCCCCTGGCTTTGCTGGTTCTCACACACACTGGGAAACATTGGTCTCAGTTTTATTCCTGGTTTTATGCCCAGATGAGAAAAACTCAAGTCCTGCTGCACATCATGGTCCAGTTCAGCCTTACCTTGGTGTACGTGCTGTGCCAGAAAGCTGTCTCCCCACTCCTTGAGCAGTCAAGAGATGTACAAGGACAGCAGAAAGACATGAAGTTCGGTCTGGGAGAAGTTTTCTTTCTGTGGGAGAAGTAGACTTGGAGAGGAGTATGGAGAGAGAAGCTAGGGATCTAGTGGTCCCCAGCTCATCTGGGTCCCCAGCTCATCTCCATCTCAGCTGGGGATCTAGTGGGACTTTGGGTGGGAGACAGCCAAACCAGGTTGAAGCTGAGGAAGAAGACACTGCTTCCCATCCTCATGACATTCAGGAGTGCTCTATCCATGAGGGCTGAAGGAAGTATCCAGCCAACACAATGGTGTCCTTGCAATTACAGAACTGGAATATGCCTTTGGCTAGCAGCCATAGGGATCTCGTTGCCATTTTGGTCTCTGTTGTTGCTGGGATCAGATGCTGAATACTTGGTCAGGGAGCTGATGTGCTTTGATGCTCATGACCTTAAGAGGAAGGAGCCAAGTGGTTACCTGCTCTTGGTAACAAAAAACAGCTCCCATGTCCACCAGGAGTGGTGCTTCACAGTGGGCATCTGCTGAGGCAGAGCTGTGGTCTGAGAAGCTGCAGGGAGCATGAGCACCTTCTTGGGACTAGAAGCAACCTTTCCATGGCATCAGTGGTCCTTGCAGCTTGCCTGTATGTCCTTGCTCATCTTGTTCTCCTCCCTCTGAAGTGACAAGGCATCCTAGGCTGATTTACTCTGGACCAGCTTGTTTCTTAACATTGGGCAGCCTTTACAGTAGAACAGATTAAAGGTTTGGTTTTAGTATGTTGGTTGTTTTTTTTTAATTTTTTAATTTTTTTATTGCCAGAGTGTTTAGGCTTTCTGCTTTTTTGTTGCTTAAAAATGGAAAATATGGGAAAAATCTACAAGGGAAAATATAAAATACATTTTGTATTAAATTTGAACAGGCTTCCTTCCTTGCTGCTGGCTTGCCTGGCCTCCAGTTCCTCTCAAGCCCTGGATTCACAACCAAGAGTCAGACTTTGCAGAGCTGCCCTGGCTGCAAGGCTGACCCTGCAGCCCAGGTGGTTTCATCTTGTTAGTGACCCCAGCTTTGGTTTCCATTTGGGAACATAAGCAGCTGAGAGCTCTTGCTGAGGGCAGGCTTCCCTGCTTGAGGAGGCTGCTTGTCTTGAGTAGAGGCTGTTGTGGGCTTGGGCTAGACCATCTAACTGCTTGGGTTCCTTCCAAGGTGACTGATACTGTATCTGTCTGGGCCCTCAGCTACATGCATGTCCTGTGACAATGGTGATCTCTGGCTGTGGCATCTAAGTGAACTCTCTAAATTGCTCACTGGAGCATGTAACAAATCCGTGTATTTCCATAGTTCTTGGGAAAGCCTTTAGGGTTTCCAGGGAAAACAGTGACTCTGGGATGGGGTTTTATCTCATTCAGTTGCAGATGGGTGTTCTGGGATGCCAAGCTGTGCCAGCAGCACGTGTGGGTAAATGTTCCAGCAGGGGCCCTGAGGCTCCCCTAGCCCTGCTGCTGGCCTGAGCCTGGAGGGCACAGCCAGCACCATGGCAGCTCCACCTTGAGCTGGCAGTGCAAAGTCAGTGACTTTTCCCAGGATCTCCTCCACAGCCACCAGCTATTATCTTCGGTGACCACACTCAGCAGTGGGGAGTGGTGAGGGGGAAGACAGATGTGGAGGGGGAGGGTGGCTTCTTCAGCACCTGTGCCTTGTTCTGGAGCAAGCAAGTGTGAAATTCAATTTGTAGATAAGCCATAGCTGGTGAGGAACACAATCCACGGTGTCTGCCAGAGCCAGGCAGTGTCTGGGAGCATCTTGGCCAGCATGCACAGCATGTCCTGCCTGCCAGCTCTTGCAGAGGCTGACGTCATGTTGGAGGAGCAGTGGCTGCTGCAGGACATGGCTGCTTGACGCTGTGTCATGTTGGCTCTGGGTGTGCAGCCCTGGCTGCTGGCAGGAGCCTTGCTGAGAGGTGCTGCCCTCAGGCTGGTCTCCCCTGCCCTGTGGATGTGAGGGGCACAGCGCAGCTGGAAGTGAGAGGGACCTGGTGCACTCTGCCACCAGCAGCTTGCAAGCTGGGTGGTGGGGAGGTCAAGCATTGTGGACAGAGATGTCCATGGTGCTTTCCAGCAGTAATGGCCTTTTCACACCTCCACATTCAGATCTTCCCTTCTTGATGTTTCCATTGTGTCCCACTTGCTGGCAGGAGCAGAGGGAACAGGTGTTATAGCATTAGCAAATGCATCTTGCATGAGTCTGTGTTCTGTTCTCCATGTATGTTGCTACCAGTGGTCACAGTTCACCTACTCCTGCCCCAGTCCAGAGCTTTCTGAGTGCTTTGTTAGAGAGCAACCCTCTGTTGCAGATGAAGAGACCAGTCACCTGGGCTATGTGAGGCAGAGCTGGGACTGAGCAGTGCCCTGGTCCTCAGTGGTGGCTGCCAGTGGGGCTGGCTCTGTCCCCAGGCAAGCCACAGTGTCATGGACTGGCGGGTCACTGCTAATGCTGTCAGCCCTAGAAGGGGCACTGAGATGGCAATGCTGTGATGATTGATCTGTCTGGGTTTCCTTTGCTGGCGATAGAAAGCCCTGCCTCCCTGACACTGTCTTGGCTGTCAAAAACCTCTGTCTGGACTTCCATTGAGGTACTGGCATTAACACACAACTCAGCAGCTTGTGTCAGGCAGGATATGGTGGCTCACTCACCTCTGGTTGGAGTGATGAGCTGGTGATCAGCCAAGGCATCTTTCTGGGGTGGCACTGCCCTGCATCCTCTCCTCTGGGTGTGTGGGTCTCTGCAGAGCCTATCTGGTGTTTCACCTGGAAGTAGAGACTGTTATAACAAGGTTGAGGTAGTGTGGACAGTGGAAGTAAAACATCTCCTGGGACAGCTTTCTTGAGCATTGCCACCAAGAACATTGCAGTGAGGAAACTGTTTGGTGCTGAATTGCAATTTTTGGAACTTTCTAGCATTATGGGGAGCATGCATGCCCTGATGCCTGCTTTGTGACCCCAGAGGAATGGCTCTTCGGGATGGCATGTATGCAGCCTTGTACAGGGATTTGCTCTCTCTGTAGATCCACCCCAACCCTCAAAGCTTTGCTGAGGTATGGAAGAGTGGTGGACAGTGATTTCAGGAAGAAATAGGTGCTTTGGGCAAGTGTCAGTAAAGGAAAAAATCCTTTATCAGCTCTGCTGCTGAAACTGAAGGTTCTTACAGCCACAGTCTGGTTTACAACCTGTGATTAAGTTCTTTTGGCTTCCTGATTAGAGTTGGTAAAAATGAATTCTTAACAGTTTATTTTGAGTATAGCTGTTCCCATTCAAAGCACTCCTGGGTTTTGTTGCCCACCCTCTGTAGTCACATTTGCAGGAAGTCTTTGTATTTT
The DNA here is from genome assembly GCA_038090715.1 of Florisuga fusca. Taxonomy (NCBI): domain Eukaryota; kingdom Metazoa; phylum Chordata; class Aves; order Apodiformes; family Trochilidae; genus Florisuga; species Florisuga fusca. The sequence continues at coordinate 9,661,717 of JAAWXA010000017.1, forward strand.
AAGCTGCAGTCAGTTCTTCTCTGCCCAGCCCACCTCCTTCCATTTACTGAACCTCCTCCAGGCCCCACGAGTCCATGCAAAGCTTTGGCTGTACATGCACTCAGCCTGCCTGCAGCCACTGATGTTTTCTCAGATATCCTTGGAGTATGCGTGAGACATCTTGACCTGTTATTTGCACAAGTGGTGGTCCAGGTAGGACAGGGCTTTGTGTAAACAGTCCATGGCCCAATTGGTTTAGTAGGTCCATGTCCTTTGTATAGCTGGGTGCCTAGAAAGGAGCTTGAGGGATTGGAGTATGAGAGAGTTTCATAGAAAGTCATTACATCAGCAGCTGGTTTTCGTACTTAGTTTGGGGCATTTCAGAAATGGGGGTGTCATTGCATTGACACAGCCTCTTTAGGTCTCTGAAGTCACCTCTCTTTATTAAATTTCAATCCTGTTCTTGCTAAAGTAGGAAATAGGAATCTGTTTGGGCTTAGAGTTTCAGAAGTTTATTGCTCTGAAAAGAGCATTGTGCTTGTGTAATTGTTCTCTAACATGGTTTAGTCATAATGATCTATGTCAACTTAATGAACAGGGCCCCTGGTAGCCACAGTGGTTTCCAGAGGTGGCTGTTTGGGAAAGGACATAGGAGCCATTACTCTGGCAGATGTGAGGGGGTGGTGATGAGCAGCTGGCATAATGTCAATGCACGGCTTTCCAAAGCTGGAGAAGGAAGTGAGGGCAATGTTGCTTGTGCAAACAGCTTGCTCTTCGTTGGGTGAGATTTGTAGTCCAGTTGATAGCTGCTTAGTGTTAATCTCAGACTTGTGAGTGAGTTTATATTTCCTTAAAGTACGTGCCTGGTCCTTGTGGTCCTTGTCTGTGATGTGCTGAAGAGCTAGCAAGTTGTCTTGGCATGAACTTTGTGCTGGTGCCAAGGGCATGCTGAAAGTAGATTGTCTGTCAGTTCACTCCTGAATAGATGTCTGGAAATTCCAGGGTTCTGCTGATGCATTTTGCATTGTCAGTCACTTGCCCACACAAAACAAACAGTAGAGTAATTCTGCCATTTATTTACAAAGTGTTGTTTCCAATAGAAGAGAACAGAACAGAATATTTCAACTGGAAGGGATCCACAGTGATCATCTAGTCCAACTGCCTGACCAGTTCAGGGCTAACCAAAAGTTAATGCACGTTGTTAAGGACATTGTCCAAATGCCTCTGAAAACAGTGACAGGCATGAGAATCAGAATCAGCCAGGTTGGAAAGGGCCTCTGAGATCATCGAGTCCAACCCTTGATCCACTGCTGCTGTGGTTACCAGGCCATGGCACCTCTTTAGGAAGCCTGTTCCAGTATCTGACCACCCTCTTGGTAAAGAAGTGCTTCCTCATGCCCTGACACATTGCTCTTCTGATGCAGATTTGAACTATTCCCACACACCCTATCAGCGGTTACCAGGGAGAAGATGTTTGTATCTCCATCTCCATTTACCCTCCCCAGGACTCTGTAGAGGGCAATGAGGTGGCCCCTTATCCAGAGCAGCTGATGCAGAGTGTTCTTGTCATGTCCCACACTTCTTCCGGCTGGCACACCAACAGCCCACTGGAGCTGGAGAAACATGGAGCGCCTTTCCTGCAAATACTCAACTCCTTTTGGGCGGTGTGTGCCGCTGGAGCAGAACCGCCCCTCCGGCAGCAGCAGAGGCTGCGGGGCGGCGCGGTGCTGAAGGGACAGCTCTTCCCTCACGCTGTGGCGGGAACGCTCCGGGCCTGCAGCCCCTGCCCAGCCAGAGCAGCGGTGACCAGAGCAGCCTGCACCCCCTCACACGAAATTCAGGGAAACACCACAAAGCCACCACCGGCCCATGGTCACCTGTCCTGCCAGGCCAGACCAGGCACGTTCAGGCTGGGGTTCAGCTGTTGTGCACAGCAACCCGAGTTGCAGTGGCTTCTGGATTCTCTTGAGATCTTACAGACTGGATCAAGCTCTCTTCAGTTCCTGTCAGCGTTTCTGGCTAGGGAGCAAGTGTGCCATGCCAAGGCCAGAACATTGTGTTTGCGGTTTAGACGGTGGTTCTCATTAACCTCTGTTCCTGCAGGGAAACATTTGTAAATTGAAACTGAAATTGAAGCAGCAAGGTGAGGGAGAGAAAAGCAGCCACCATCTCTTAATGCTGGGGCCAGGGAAGCTGTAATGTTGGATAATCCAGATTCTTTCTACCCAAACTGTGGCATTAAACTGCCTGCTTCCATCAGCTGTCACTGAGCCATGTGGAAAGTCAGCAGTTCATGAAGATGCTGCTACTATTTCCCTCTTCACAGCCAAGGATCTATCCCAGAAGAACCTCTTGCTCATACACCAGCTGCTGGCTGTTTTCTGTGGCCCTGCCTTAGCTTTGCACCAGATTCCAGAGAAGCAGTGAATAGTAACATCAGTTGAAATCTAGACCAGCTCAAGGTGAGCATGTAGCCCACTCCAAAAGAGCCCAGGTCTTCAAGCAGAGTTGTCCTTGGGTCCTCTATGGAGGCTCTCTCTGCTTGCATTGGCAGTATTGGGTGCTGACCTCAACAGTGTCCCTACTGCAGTGCTCACTGACAGTCCTTCAGCAGCATCACCATTCTCACCTTAGTGACACTGTAAAACCTGCATTTTTTCAGGGCTTTTGATGCTAAACAGGACTTGGAAATGAGCCAGGCTACCTCACCTGCTGTGCAGTGTGCCTTCTGAAGCAGAGCATGGAACAGTGTGCTGGCACTCCATGCTAAAAATGTCTGAAAGAGATGAAGAGAAGGGTAAGGGCAGGGTCTGTTTTGCATCTTGTGTCTTTCCCAAGGCAGGCTTGGCTTCTTCATTGCAATCTTGTTAAAGACCATGGAGCAAATGGGGACAGGCCATATTGCAGCAGGAAGACATTGGCACCAAAGCAGAAGTGGTACTTGAAATTGTCTGTTTCTAGGGACTCTTCTGAATGGGAGCTCTCAAGGCTCTTGGCACATGTCTGGGAGTTGTCAAAGAGCTTCTGTCCCACGTATGTTCTTGCAGCACTGAGGAACTTAACTGACATGCAATCTCTCATGCCCTCCACAAGGCAAAAGAGGTGTAGAGTAGTATCTCATGGGCTTCTAATATTCAGCTTACTTTAAATATTGATGGTGCTGTGGGTAGAAGTTAGGAAAGGCAAGTCACTTGAAGCACTTGAAGTAAACAAAGGTGAGGTTTGTGGTTGTTTTTCCTTCAGTCACATCAGAGTAACTGTGGTGCCTATTGAAGGCTGTGTAGATGTGCCTCTAGGAGGATAATGAGATCAGGGGCACCAGACTCTGGGGGAGACCTCTGCAGAGTGGAGAGAAGATGCAATGGGCTCTATGGTGCTGGGAAGCCTCCTAAGTGTTCTGTTCTGTCAGAATGTCCTGAATGCTGAAGGCTTCATGACCAAGGTGGCTGTAGTTTGCACAGATGCTGACAAATGCAGAACAAATGGGGACAGGGACAGAGCTGCCAGCTAGGGTCATGAGAAGTGTCGGAGACTGGGCTGGAGGGGGTGCTGAGGTCCATCCATCTACCATGTAGCACCCTGTGCAGATTTGCAAGGAACTCTTTAACTTTTCTTGGTGTACTTGATTCTTCTTCCTTGACATGGATGCGTTTCCTACCTAGCACAAGGTTCAATATCAGACTGTTCTGTCCCTTTTTGCTGTGGCCTTTAATTGTTATAAAGCTGTGTCTTCTGATGTATCTTGTCTAGACTAGCCCCATTCTTTCAGGATTATGTCCAAGGCTTTTTGGTGGTCTTGCTGGTCTCCTGACGCCTCTCTCAGCTGGTCCGAATCTTTTGGGAAATTAACTAGTTTCTCTGGAGAAGAGCAGTATAATTACTCGATGCCTTTATGAGCTGAAAGGAGAGGAATTACTTCTTGTGTCTTTATAAGCTGACCTTTCACACATTCTGCTGTTTTTTTTTTTTTTTTTTTTTTTTTTTGTGGCAATAGCATGCTGGCTCACGTTCATTTTATACTTCCCTGTGGCCCTTATGACCCATCTGGCAGAAACACTGGCCTTTTCTTCTGTCATCTGTTTGTGCAGGTTTTTTTTACCTCCCAATGACTTACTGTGCTGGCCATCACCTCTCAGCTCTTTCACCAGTCTGTTGGGAGCATGTCAAATTCCAAAAGTAAAATATACTTTGTTCTGTCGTTTGGGGCAGTCATGGGAAAGTGGAGCAGTAGCAGCACTAGAGGAGGCCTTTCTGAAACCCTACTTGTGTGAAACCCCACTTTCAGTGTGTGAGCCACTGGTAACCATCTATTGTGCATCAGCTCTGTGATGGGACTGAAGTCCAGGAAACACTTCCCCAGTACTGTCAAACTGGGAAACATCTGCTTGTGGCATGAAGGGGTAACCTGGTAGCAGTCAGAAAGATCCACTGGTCAAAATCCATAGCACATAACCACCAACTTTGACCCAGGCCACAAGCATCAGAGGGTGTGAGCTGACACCTGCTGGTAGAGGAATGCTCTTCAGGATCTGCTGGGACACAGAGACACAAGCACATCAGTCCAGTTAGTTGTGCTGCAGCTCCAATGGGGTTTCTGTAGTGTTGCAGGCCAGGTGGGAGAGAACCAGGGGTTCATGAGAGTCAGGGTTGCTGCCCAGCAGAGGAGAGCACCTGACAGGGTGGGGAGTACATGTGAGAGGTGCTGCTGCCTGAGAGCTGAGTGTTTGCCTTAGGTCCCAGAGCATAGGCTGGTGGAAGGGTTTGGAGGGTGTTCACTCTAATGAAGAGGAGACAGAGGTTTCTCATGTTGACTGACAGGTACATGTCTGTGATGGGGTGTGTGGCCTGGCCCCAGATCCCTCTCACTGTGACACACTGACAGTAGATGGTGAGCAGAGCTGCACAAGGCAGTGTGGCTGGAGGATGCAACAGGACATCCTGTCCACTTGCCACTGGGAGGAAATCATCTGTGCCAGCCAGGTGGTCCCAAATTGTCCTGGCTCTGAACCACAAGGGACGTAGAACCCCAGCATCAACATGATGAGCCTGGGGTTGGGTCAGCTTGAGTGCTCGGGGACAGGAGGCTGGATCCCAGTGAAGGGTCTGATATGAGGGCAGGCTGCCTGCTCACATCTCAGCTCCCTGCCAGGGAAGGTGTGGATCCAGCTCATCTAGTTGGTGTTGAGACGCCTGTGTGTCCACAAGAGAGGCCTGTAGAGGATCCTGTCTGCCCAGGTTTCCATGGAGAGCATCTCTTTGTTGAAGAGGGAGCCGTCTGGCAGTGGAAATACTGATAGAGCATTTGTTTTCCAAAGCAAATGAATAACATCCCTAAGAGCTTGCAGCCTCACTTCCTCTGCTCACCCCACCAGTGGTCTGAGTGACCTGGGATGCCTGCGGTGTCTTTATTCTCCCAGCTCCTCACTGCATGCTTGTCTGAACATTCCCAGTGTGGCTGTATCAGTCCAGCCTGGTCTGGTTTCCCTTCCAGTTGGCAGGCGTGGCTCCCCCTGGCACAAGGCTACAGGGAGGCAGCAGCCATCTTTGCTGATGGATGTGTTTGGCTTCGATGCTGGAGGGAAGAACTGGAGCACTGTAGGTGGCAAAACTGGGGAAGTGTAGCTGCCACCTCCTGTGAGATGCAGGGGGAATTGCTTCTCTGAATGAAGTGTCCTTTCTCAGATCTCCCAGTTATTTTGCATGCTTTGAAAGACCAAGGGCAAGCTGCTGGGGCAGAAGGCAGCAATGCAAAGCACATACAGCAAGCCCTGGTAAAGAGGGTTGAGCTTGGCTTTTAATGGCAATCTGTCAATATTAAATAAAGGCTAAGTTCCCATCCTGGATGTTATGTTAACATGAAGTTACAGCAGAAAACACAGAGCACAGAACAGCAATATGAAGATATAAGATCTGCTACAAGGGTATTCTAATAATCCCAAATGAGGCATCTGAAAATCAGGGATTACAGACTTTTATGCATTGTTTTTTGGGGTTTGTAACTCAAAACAATCCAAACATAGGAAGGTTTAGGCACAAGTCAATGAGATTATTTGGGTGCCTTTATTCTGTGCTGCAGGCACATGGGCATATAGAGAGGAAAATATTTTAAAAATTATAGAACCAAATGTGGTATTACAAGTGTTAAACAACTGTGATCTGAATTTGAGTGTTAGGCATAATGGCATTCCAGGGTAACACTGGGGCTGCTGGGTCTTGACTGTGCATCTCTATCTCTAGACATATTAGGCTGTTGCTAACGTAACTCACCTCTGTGCCTGATGCTTTATAAAACTCATAATTGGAGATAGTTGCAAGTCCTGTAACATCATTTTATTTAAGTTAAGGATGCATACTTGAAATTTTAATTCTATCTTATATATTTTTTCTTCAGATTTCCATGGTTTTAAAAGCTATTAAAAGAATCATGGGTGAGGATTAAACAAGAACCCAAATTATAACATAATTCTGAGGAGCTGTAGCAAGAATCTGTTTTTCATCTGTGTTGTAAAACAGGATTCCTCATTGTGTCAGGACAGAGTGGTTATGCTGGGTGTGAGACAGCTCCAAGGACATGAAATGGGTAGGGAATTCAGCTTTAATTTTGCAGTTACTGGTGTATACAGTCCAGCCAGACAGCTTCAGGATGCAGCTGCAAGGTGTCATGAAATCACTTGGCTGGAGGAGTTGGTGGAGCAGCAATGCCCCTGACAGCATGCAGCCACAGCCCTGAGGATGCTTTTGAGCTGGGAGATCATCTGTAAGCCACTGCTGGCAGGGCTGTGGTGTTGTGCAGAGGGAAGATGGTAAGGGGGTCAGTTGAAATGGTTCTGTGGGGAGTTGTGGGCAACATGATATAAATCAGATATGGCAGTCATTAATAATTTGGCTTTATCCTAACCCATGGTACCTGAAGATTTGCACTGGGTGATTTGCTTTCCAGCAACATTGGGAAGAACAGTGGGCTGAAACATCCTTGAAATGCCACTTGGGAACAAAGCTTTTGAGGATCCTGGGCTGTCATTCCTCTCCTGGGATGTCATTGCCAGGCAAAGGCCAGTTCTCTGCTGAAGGAATGTTGCTGCAAGGTGAAGGATGGCTTTCTTCCAGAGTTGGGGACAGAGCAGGGCAGCTGCAGCACTGTGCTAGAGGCAATTCCAGCAGTGGTGGGAGAGAGCAGAGCCTGGGGTCTCTGGGTGCCTCAGCTGTATTTCTGTCCCTCAATACACCTTTTGTTTCTTAGGCTTTGGCAACTGTTTGGGGATTAATGCAGCAAGTGTTGTGCTCCTGATGGGTGTGTTTCTGTCACTGCCTGGTGATGCAGGAGGAGGTGGAGGGGAATGATGGCACAAAGGTGATGGGGGTCGGGGGTAGAGCAGGATCAAAGCTGGTCATGATAGCTCAGCTCTCAGGTTATCCCTGTGCCATGGATGGTGCAGTAGGTGTGGCTGTCTCAGTATTTTTACTACCCTCCTGGTCTGGTATTAACTGTGGTCCCACTTGGGATCTGGAAAGGTGCCTGCATGTCCAGCCCTGCAAGGCCTCACTGCTTGGGCAGGCTGGATACAGTAACATGATTTTCTGAGCTGAATGTTTCTTATTATGCCTGTGATACCCTGATTTCTGAGACTGCTGTGTTCTCTGGGCATATCAAGAGGGCAGGCAGAGCACAGGCCCATTTCCTTAATGGCTAACAGCTAATTGCCTGCACATCGGCAGTGCAGATTTGAGATGCCCTCTGTGGGTATTTTTATTGGGATTTTTTCTGCTGATTTTCCTTGTTGTATGAGGTGCTTTCCATTCGAGCGATCACTGCCCAGCTGAGCCTCCACCAGGGCCACATCCTCCCATGTACATACAGCCTGTATTTTGTGCTCCAGTAACTCCAAGGCAACTTTGCTCCCCTCTAAGCTTGAGAGAGATTTACCAGTTGGACATGTAAGGACACTCTGGGGCAAAACGGAGGTGCCCTGCCACCACTGCCGTCTCTCTCGGGGTGAGGACACGGTGGCTGAGACAGGACACAGAGAATCCTCTGACCCGCCACTAAGCAGTGCCCCTTAGTGAGGATGGAGCTGCAGAGCCGCCCGATGAGGTGTGAAGCAGGCCCCGGGCTGACGCTGCCCTTGCTGGGCCGGAGGGAGAAGCGAACACCGGGCGGGTGAGGCCTCTGCCGCTTCCCCTGCCCCGGTCCCCCGGGAACAGCGGTGCGGGGGGCGGGAGGAGGTGGGGCACTTACATAAGGCCTGAATGCGGCAGGAGGTGCGGGGAGGGGCAGAGCACTGAAAATCCACGCAGCCTCCAGCAAGGGCTTCGTGGCGCAGGAGCTCTGCTCGCTGACATACATCCGCAGGTCCCTCTGCAGCTGCTGCCCGCCCTGGCTGCCTCCAGCTCCCTCCCTTCCCCTCCCACCCATACCTGCTCCCTGCCCTGCCACAGGCCGGTGTGGGGCCGTGGAAGCAGAGCTGTGCCCCTTGCTCGGGTGGCCGGGATGCTGCGGTGCCAGCACAGGGACTGCCCAGAAGCGTTCTGGCTGTTCCCATCCTGCCTGCCCAGCACCTGGGCTGTGCCTGCGGCCTCGGTGCTTCGGCCAGCAGCGTGTGGAGGGAGAAAGATGGCTGGAGAGCATGAGGGTGGGCAAGATGGGTGCCTGGGTGGGACTGATTTGTGGGTGCATGGGGTGGGAGGTGGCATCCAGGCAGGGGAGTGATGCTTGAGGTGAGGAGCACAGGTGGTTCTGGCTCAGCCAGGAGGGGAGAGATGCCAGCAGGGTCTTGTGTAGGGGCAGTGCTGGGGAACAGCAGTCCAACAGGTTTTTTGTGGGGAGGGATGGTACCAGGGAAGTGGCATTCTCCTGCTTATTTTGGCACTCATAATCGTCTGCTGATACCCTCCTGCAGCATGGGACATGAGACAATCACCCATTGGTGGGAGTGTCCATCCAGGGATCCTCGCTCCTTCTGACCTGCAGCTCTTTGACTCTTCTCAGAGCAAGCCTGCTGTTAATTCCCTCCATCTCTCCACAGTACCAGCAGTCACCTCCGGGCCGGGCCATTGGCAGGCAGACAGCAGTGGGCAGCTGGCAGGCTGTGAGGAGTGGTGGCACATCTCCCTGTGTCTGTGCTCCTGACTCACCCAGCAGAAGGTGTGGCTGGGCTTCGTGTTCCTGACTCCCAGCCCTCTGGCTCCATCTGTTCCCGGTGGATAAATTGGAGGCTTAGCATGATGGGGATGCCCTGAGCTTCAGGCCTGGATGTTGATGCTTCTCTTCCTGGACGATGTGGCTGATACTCTGGAGACGCCCTCTCTTGTCCCCTGTTCTCCAAGTGCCTGAACTGGTGGCTGGCTGGGACCTGCGTCTCACCTTCTGGGTCCTGAGCTTCACCTCGGTGGTTGTGCAGATGGAGGGCCAGGTCTACTCACCGACTGTCAACACGCACTATGGGAAGTTACGAGGGGTGCGTGTGCCATTGCCCAGCGAGATCCTGGGGCCTGTGGACCAGTACCTAGGGGTGCCTTATGCTGCCCCCCCCATCGGGGAGAAGAGGTTCATGCCCCCTGAGCCACCACCATCTTGGTCAGGCATCAGGAATGCTACCCACTTCTCGCCAGTCTGCCCCCAGAATATCCACAACGCTGTTCCTGAGATCATGCTGCCAATCTGGTTTACCTCAAATTTGGATATTGTGGCCACATACATCCAGGACCCCAATGAGGACTGTCTGTACCTCAACATCTACATCCCTACAGAGGATGGTGAGTCCCTGCCGAGGTGCTCACAGGAGGGCATGGTGGGGGGAGCACTCTGCCCCTCCCCTGTAGTGGTTGGTCTCACCTGGGTGTTGTGTTTAAAGCATGTAGTTGTAGACCCTGCAGCATGCTGTTTGTCTGTCTGTGGAAAGCTTTCTCTGGCTGTGCAGCTCACCCTCTTGCCCTCAGCTGCCATCTTTGTCTTGTGTGCTCCTGCTCCTCTACACCTCCCAGTCCCCTTTCCCCATTTCCACCTCCATGGCATCATCATGGCATCTCTTCTGTTGCTAAATCTGAATCCGACTTTCTGACTGCAGATCCACAGAGTGACAAGTTGGTTTGTGCTCCCCAGATGCCGAGTGCCAGGTTCTATCTTGGTTGGAGTTTGTCCTTCCTTCCCCCTTTCCCACCTTCCCCAGGCCCATTCGCTAGTTGTGGGTGGGGGCTGTGGCTGCAGCTGGGAGGAACACTCTCTGCCTCTCCCAGGGGAGATGCTCCAGCAGGGAAGGACCCATGGAGCCCTTTTGTGGACACTGTGGGCGGGAGGTTTGGGGCACCAATAGGCACGTTGCTTGGCTGCTCACCTGTCTCCTGGAGGGGGCAGTGGCAGAGCAATGAGTCTGCGGTGCTGGGAACCCATGGTCCATGGTCCCGTTGGGGTGAGGCTGAGTGGCACTGGGTGCCTCCTTGTCTAACATTTTCCTTTGTAGGATCTCACCTAAACTGTAAGTAAAAGGCAGAGGAGGCAACATCTGCCCACATACCCAGCCCAGCCTTACTGCAACGGGAGCCCCAGGGGACATTCAGTGTGCTGGAAGGGACCTGCAGCAAGCCTGCTGCATGTGGTGAAGCAGCCTGGTGGACTGGTGTCATCTCCCAGGCCAGTTGACTCAACACCTTTGCCCTTGAGGCCCTTGGCCACAAGATGCATCATGCCTTCCTTCCCATCCAGCACAGCTGGCCCAGAGTTTTCCTCCCACAGCAACAGTTCCTCCCCACTTCCCGCGGTCCCAGGGGTGGTGGGAGGGTGGCAGTGTGGTTGTGATTGCATGCCCACTCCTGCCAATGGAGCCTCCTGTTATTTTGTAGTCTTTTATTCATTTTACAGTAAAACGGATTTCCAAGGAATGCACCCGAAAGCCCAACAAGAAAATATGTAGGAAAGGAGGTATGTAGCAAGCCGACCGGCAGAGAGGCACAGAGAGGAAAGAGAGAGTGAAAAAGTGAGAGGGTGTCTGGCCAGCCCCTGGCCCATGGCATGCTCCTCCAGCACCTCTCTCTGCTGGCACCCAGACTGCAGGCCCTTTGAGCAGCCCACCCTCTCAGCCCCCACTTGCCTCTTGGAGGAGCCCCAGGATGCTCTGGCCACCTCTGCTTCCCAGCCTGGTAAGCCAGGACTGGAGCCAGCTGGGTGCACAGGTCTGGGGTCAGGTCAGAGGAGGATGCTCATGTTGCTCCAGGTGTTTCAGAACAGCTTTTCCCAGGCTGAGCCCAAGCTCCTGTCTTCATCATACTGACACCAACAGCCTCCCAGCCCTTGGGTTTGAGAGGGAGCCTCTGAGGTTGGGTAGCACTTAAATGAACCCATCCCCTAGGGGTGCATACCCTGTTGGGGATGTACAGACTCAGCCAGGGAAGCACCTGTGTGATGGGAGACTGCAGCTCATCCCAGGGTGAGCTCTTTCCTTATTCCATCCCAGTCATTTTGCATCCAAAGCTTTTACATAAAAAGCATAAAACGTCTCATGTCTGTGTAAACACAGCCATGCTGCCCCAGCCCATGGTCCTGCCAAGAATTCTCCCTGCTGCTCACACCCTGTGCCTCTGCAAGGCCTGACAGTGAGGATCTGCACCCCACCCCTTGGCACAGCATCCTCCCTGAGCCCCAGCTGTCCTGCAGTCAGCAGAGCACCTCCAGTTCAGACACATACCTGCTTTGCCTTGCCTCCATCCCCAGGGCCACACAGGGTTCTTCCTGCTGAACTGGCCCCCTTGCCCCAAAGTGATCTCATGTTCCTGGCCAGCACCAGTGCTTCAGACCAGGGAATGGTGACAAAGAAATGGGAGCTGTCTTGGCCTCTTGTTGGATATGATGCTTTGCCCATCCTGCTGCCTGGCCCCTTTGCAGACAGGGAGAGCCCAGGCTATTCTGTGCATCCCAAAGTTGATTGTGCGGCTGGTTGGGCAGCCAAACTCTTCTGAAAGGCTGAGTGCAGGGAGGGAGTGTCTGGCAATCAGGGGCTGCAGTCCTGAGCATCTTGTGATAGCAGGGTCCCTGCATCCCAGTCTCCAACTCCATGCACCCTTGGGATTAGTGGGGCCAGCACAGCTGGGCTTGGAGGTTTGGGGAGCACTTTCCATCCAGCCGTTTGCCCAAGTTCTGTTTCTGGGTTTCTTTGCTTTGCTTTTCCTGTTGCTGTCTTGGCTATTCACATGCCATCTCTTTGAGAGCCAAGGCTGCCCCTGAAAAGGCTTGTGTATTAGGGAGTCTCTGCACGCTGCCTCCGGAGCTGGCTGTGCCAGCAACCACCAGCCACTTCAAAGCATTTCCTTTCCCAGATTTCACACCGACTGCCAGGGCTGGTGGTTCCCCACTGCCCCTAGCCCTACGTCTGGGGCCAGGGAAGCAGGGTCTGGGTTATGGCTGGAGAAGGAGGACGACGTAAAGCATGGCAAAACACCTTGGGCACACTGGTCTCCTGGATTTCCCTTCCCACTGGCTTTGCTCATGGTCAGGGTTTATTAGCAGCCCATTTGCAGTTGCATCTGGTCACAGAATCACAGAATCAGCCAGGTTGGAAAGGACCTCTGAGACCATCAAGCTCAACCCTTGGTCCACCATCACCGTGGTTACCAGACCATGGCACTGAGTGTCACATTCAGTCTCTTCTTAAAAACCTCCAGGGACAGAGAATCCACCACTTCCCTGGGCAGCCCATTCCAGTGCCTGATTACCCTCTCTGTAAAGAATTTCTCCCTAATATCCAACCTAAACCTCCCCTGGCAGAGCTCTTGTCTTACATCTGCCTCGGACCCCCCCTATGGCTCCAACCTCCTTTCAGGGAGTTGCAGAGAGTGATGAGGTCTCCCCTGAGCCTCCTCTTCTCCAGGCTGAACACTCCCAGCTCCCTCAGCCCTTCCTCACAGGACTTGTGCTGGATCCCTTCACAGCCTCCTTGCTCTTCTCTGGACCTGCTCCAGCACCTCAATCTCCTTCCTGAACTGAGGGGCCCAGAACTGGACACAGGACTCGAGGTGTGGCCTCACCAGGGCTGAGTACAGGGGCAGAATCACTTCCCTGGACCTGCTGGCCACACTGTTCCTGATACAGGCCAGGATGCCATTGGCCTTCTTGGCCACCTGGGCACACTGCTGGCTCATGTTCAGCTTCTTGTCAATCCAAACCCCCAGGTCCCTCTCTGTCTGGCTGCTCTCCAGCCACTCTGTGCCCAGCCTGGAGCTCCCCATGGGGTTGTTGTGGCCAAAGTGCAGGACCCGCCACTTGGCTGTGTTGAACCTCATCCCATTGGAATCAGCCCAACTCTCCAGTCTGTCCAGGTCCCTCTGCCTGTCCCTCCTGCCTTCCAGCTGATCCACACTCCCCCCCAGCTTAGTGTCATCTGCAAATTTGCTGATGATGGACTCAATCCCCTCATCTAAATCATCAATAAAGATATTAAACAGAACTGGGCCCAACACTGATCCCTGGGGGACACCACTAGTGACCGGCCGCCAACTGGATCAGCCCCGTTCAGCACCACTCTCTGGGCCCGGCCTTCCAGCCAGTTCCTAACCCAGCACAGGGTGCTCCTGTCCAAGCTGTGGGCTGACAGCTTTTTCAGGAGAATGCTGTGGGAGACGGTGTCAAAGGCTTTGCTGAAGTCCAGGTAGACCACATCCACAGCCTTCCCCTCATCCACCAGGCGGGTCACCCGATCATAAAAGGAGATCAGGTTGGTCAGACAGGACCTGCCCTTCCTAAACCCGTGCTGGCTGGGTCTGATCCCTTGCCCATCCTGCAGGTGCTGTGTGATTGCACTGAGGATGATCTGCTCCATAACCCTGCCAGGCACTGAGGTCAGGCTGACAGGCCTGGGGTTTCCCAGGTCCTCCTTCCAGCCCTTTTTGTGGATTGGTGTGACATTCACCAACTTCCAATCATCTGGGACCTCCCTAGTGAGCCAGGACTGTTGGTAAATGATGGAGAGTGGCTTGGAGAGCTCTTCCCCATCACCCTGGAGTGGATCCCATCTGGTCCCATGGATTTGTGAGGCATCCAAGTAGCTCAGCAGGTCACCTCGTGGTGAGCTGGTGGGGGACATTCCCTCTGCCCTTACCAGGCTTTGCTGACTCATGGAGTCCACACCCCTGAGAGCAGTGTATTTCATAAAAGCCAAAGGACTGAAAACTTAAAAGAATCTATCACTGGGACAGAAGAATGTTCCTGTTTACCTGCACAGTTGCCCTCAGTAATTTCCTATGTGGAAATTTTGTACATGCCAGTCTCCTCCGTGCACGTTGGTCCCTTCTCTGGGAGTATGTCAGGACAGTGGTGCTTTGAGAATAAGTAGCCATGCACAGTTCCAGGGAAGCTGACAGAGCCTCAGGTTTTGATCTGAAAATAACACTGTCCACCCAAAGAGCATGTACATACCCAAGATACAGTACTTGTGTGCAAAATGCAGCTCTGCCTTTTGCTTTGTGCTGCCAACACTTCTACCCTGTGCTTGGCTGTGACGGGTGCTTGGATGTTTTCCCCTTTGTTTCACCACCAGCCTGAGCAGGTCTTGCTGCAGGATGCAAAGAAGTGGATGTAATTTTTGGAAGGGAGAAGAGTGACTGCCCTGCCCATAACAGGCCTCAACCATTTTTACTGACTGCCTAATGCCTCTGGCTGGGCCTGTGCAGAGTTCTGCTCTGCTGTGCAAGGGTGGCTGGAGCTCCCAGCAGCTCCTTCACTCAGGATGCACTTTGGATGCTCTGTTGGGACCCCTCTGCTGTTCCCTGGGAAGCAAACTTGTCCAAGTGCTGGCTGAGGCTTCCCTATGGCTGCGTGACTTCTGCAGTCTTCCCTTGGTGGAAGGCTTTTCACCAGCCTCCTGTGAAGCCTGCTGCTTTGCAGAGCTGTCTGGGAGCTCTGCTTCTGCTCTAGGGAGCAATTTGCAAAGGTGAGGGTTATGCGTTTGTGCTGGCGGAGGCAGCAGAGTGTGGGAAGATGCGGTGCTTTTATGGAGTCCACTCAAGGATGGAAGTAACTCCTCTGCATCACTCCAGGACAGGGAGGAGCAGGGCAGCACCAAGATGCACTGCAGTCCTGGAGCAAGGACTGATGGATGGTGGGGCCACCTGACACGGGTACCAGGGGAAATTACCTACACCCCTCATTCCTCCTCCCTGCCCTGTGTAGGGTTGCACAGCAGCAGGTTCAACAGCTGTCATTGGTCCCAGTCCTGTTCCTTGTCACCCCCAGGGAAGCAACCGAGATGGAGATAGTGTGGCCACCAGCATGTGTGCCTCTGGGTGCCCCTGGCCATCAGACATGGTGACAGCACTGGGGCTGCTGCGTGGGAGTGGGTGCCCCAGGAAGCCTGCACTGAGGAGGGGTTGCTGGGACTGCCCATGGCCATCCTGAGCAGATATTTGGATCTGGAAATGTGTCAGCTCAGGCTCCTGCTTGTGTTATATCTACACCATGCTGAGCACAAAGGCTCCAGGGACTGAGGCTCCACACTCTCCTTTATCTCTGTTTGTACTGGTGTCAGTGCTGTTAGCATGGTTTACTTAATATACTTAATAAATCTGGCATGGAGGTCCCTGTTTCAGGGAAAGTGATTATGTCTTTTATGGAACTTGAGCTTAAATCTTCATAGAGCTTTCAGTTAAGAGCATGTGCATCCCTCCTATCATCTTGAACAGTGTCACTTTGCAGTCAGCTTAATGTGAAGCAGCACAACAGGCATTCACACTAGGTTAGTACAGTGAATTTTTGATAGGTAAGGAGAGTAAAAGCCAGGAGTCCTTTTAGGTTTTCTGTCTGTGAATCCGCAAGCTTAAAATCATCCCTGTGGAGGTAGGTGCTGCAGGACTCTGCATGATGGCCTTTGCCAGTGCAAAGGAAGATCTCTTGGGGTGGGTGTCCTTGACCATGGCAATAACAGATTTAGGGAGGTAATGGAAGAGAATGCAAGGGATCAGTGAGGGAAGCGAAGCTGTAATTACATTCACAAGCTGTGGGTCATCCATCGGTCAGGTCCATGGTGAACACGAGGCAGAAAGCCCACTTGGTAACAGCAGCCTGTGTTCACTATAACCACAGCCACACTGGCACTTTCATGCCATCGAGGGAGGCTTGTGCTTTGCATTTGGTATCCACATGTGTCTGTTCCCTTTTCCCCTGGCACAAATTACTGTGCCCCTGCTTTGCTTAGCTTCCCAGCTTTGCTCCTTATCATCCCTTCTTCAATGCTTCAAGCTCAGGTTACTTGAAGCTTGTCTCAGCCATTCCCAAGCTCTGGGACAGTGTTCTCCAGGCAGATCTCTCCCTGCTCAGCCAGGACAGTTGCTTAGATCACAGTGATCTTGTCCATTGCCCTCTCTTAAATCTTGACAGCTCCTCATAGCCAGTTTTCCCATCCCCATCTGCCTGGAGAGCTTTGTTGTCTGAAGAAGATCGTGCTGGAGGGATGCAGCCCAGTCTGGGGATTAATAAGCACCTCAGCAATGGAAAGGGATCTCCAGCTTCCTGTGAGAGCCTTCCCAGCTCTGAAGCAGGGTGTGGATGAAGGCTAACTACCTGTGGTCTTCATTAGAGAAAAATCCTCATCCCTGAGAGCATCCCTCCAAGGAGGTTGACATATAGCACTGGTTAGCAAATACTGCATGAGCTCTTCCTCACTGAAGTGTTTTCTGGGCTTGCAGCTCTTCCTAAAGAAGGTTGATCTTGCAGCTGCACACACCTAGCTGAGTGCGGAGCTGGTGGGTGGGCTGGGGAGAGAGCACATGGGAGGGACACAGCAAGAAGGGGGAAAGCTGGGGCTGGGATGCAGGGGTGGATGTGGCATTGGTTGAAAACAGGTGAATGATGTGAGGACCCCAGGGGATGGCTGGGTGGCAAAGCAGGAGGCAAGGGACAGGGCTGGGGCATTGAGAAAGTAGTTTGGGAGATTTGGAGTCAGAGAAAATGAGGATGGCTCTGAAGACAGTCAGTCCATCCCTGCCCTGGGCAGGAGCATTTCTATCTCATCTCTTCCTAGCAGAGTGTCTTGCCTGACCTTAAACACCTCCCCAGGCCACCTCTCCCAGTTCTTTCTTGCCTTTTCTGCTAGGAAGGTTTTTTCTCATCCAGCTTCAACCTATCTCATGGAGCAACAGTTGTTCTTCCACCTCACTACTTCACAGTGGCCTTTCATGCATTAGGATGCTGCTGTAACTCCCATTGCTCCTCTGTTTCTGGGATTCATGTGACCTATCCTCCTGCAAACTCTTCTTGGGTGCTGGATTTTTCTATACTTATGATCATTGCCTCAGGCCTTCTTCAGCAGGTCATGGCTGTTTAAGGTTTCATGCAAGCCTCTTGTCCTGATGGAGCTGCCTCATGGCCATTTCAGACCTCTCACTTTCCCCATCACAAATTTCTTTTCAATTCAAATCCTGTCCCCCTCTGTACTGCCACCTCTGTTATATGCCACCCATGTCACCTACAGGTTCCCAGTGAGGATGACTCCCAGATTTCATCTTCCCACCCAGTTTTGTGCTCACTTCCTTGTGGTTCTATTGAGCTGCAGGGCTCCCTTGCTCACAAGAGCCTTCTTGGAGACCCTTGCTGCAGTGGCAACGGGGCCAGCTGGTAATAGCAGTGGGAGCCCTGAACGGGCCAAGTGCCAGACAGGACCCTGGAGTCCTGTGCATCTACAGGAGGTCAGTGGACAGCATGGGCACAGTGCAGGAAGTCCTGTTGTTACACCTGACACCACTGTCACCTAGGGAACTTTTTTTGTGCATTAGTGAGCAGAGGAGCACAGGCACTGGCCTGCAGCTCTAAGGGATTGAGGAAAGCACTGCTTCTTCATCAAATTTGGGGCTGCAGGGCCCAGGGTTGGCATCACTCAGCTTTGTGTGAACAAGGTCACCCAGCCCTTCGCAGCAATGGAGCCTCAGTACAGGTCTGTACCATGTCTGCTCCTCACTACCTCCTGGCTCATACTGGCTGCATGCAGCTCATGAAGTGCCATGCTTGGTGCATGCCATCTGCAACAGCATCCCATAGTACCAGGCTGGGACTGCTAGCCTGGGCTGTGCCCTGGCATGATGGGTTTGCTAAGGGCTGTGCAATGGCTGGAAGGCATTCAGGACATCACAGAAACTGATATTTTTAGGGTTCTGCCTTGGTCAGTGCAATCTGGTTGGTGCCTTTGCAATCCTCAGTGAACCATTCAACTAGTGAACACTAGTCTTTTAAGAAGGGAGTTGGTACAGGATGGAACTGAGCAGCACAGGGAAGCACCTGTCACAGTGGCTCCCTGCAGCATGCTGTGGTGTTTTCATGCTGCAGCACTGGTGGTTTGTGGCATAGCTGTGCTAGGCACAACATGGAGCCGTGCACTATGTAGGGGTGATGGGCAGGATCTCAGCTGGTGGTCAGTGGCCAACCAGGGCAACCTTTCACATGGGCTCTGCTTGTGGCAGGAGATGTCTGTTCCTGCTGGAAGCAGAGCTGGGAGCAGGGCTCCTGCTTGCACCCAGGCAGTAAGAGAGGGAGCCTTGCTCCAGAGCAGGGAGCAAAGGGTGTCTGAGCATACAGGGACCAGGCTGATATGCAGGAGGATTGGCAAGTGATTGGAGAGGCAGATCTGCTGCTGGTGCTGATGCTGCCCCAGACCTGCTCTCCTCCTCCCCACTGCCCTGGAGCCCCCAGAGGAGGATCTGAGGTCTGGGTGAAGCAGTATCCTGCCACAGCTCCCAGGGCAGTCCTGTCCACACCCTGGACTACCCTGGCTCTGGGAGAGGTACAGTATGGGTAGCTAGCACTGCTGTGGGGTGCAGGCCTGGCCCCATCTCTCTGCTATCATGCTGTTTTTGAATTCTCTTTTGTTTTTGTTTGGTTTTTTTGGTTTTTTTATTTGTTTGTTTTGGTTCTGTTGGGTTTTTTGTTTCCTTTTGTTTTTCTTTTTGTTCTGTCTCCTCGTGTTTGGTCCCTAGGAGCCAGCGCTAAGAAACAGGGCGAGGACTTAGCGGATAATGACGGGGATGAAGACGAAGGTATTTCTGTGCTTGAGGCTGCCACTGCATGACACACCAAGCGATTCTGTTTGCCCACCATCTGCTGCCAACTTCAGAGAGAGCCCTCTGTGTGTGTGCGTGTGTGTGTCTGTCTGTCTGCCGTGCTGGGCAGCTGTGCAGGGCTGGGGGCAGGCTGGTTGGCTGTGCAGGGTGCCCAGACCCTTCCCCTCATTAGGATGGGGTGGGAAAGTTTGTGGGGATTTTTTTGTTTGTTTGTCTTAGGATAAGTTTGGTCCCGCTCCACCTGAGCGAGGGCATGGGGTGAAGCATGGCATCTTGGGAGTAGAGGAGCCCTTGGGCACCTGGGCCCATTTCACCCCTAGCCTGGTCACATCCCACCTCCAGCCTCATACCTCTGGAGTCAGTGACATGCAGTTGGGAGACAGTAACCTTCCTCCTCCACCCTTGCTTGGCCCCACTGTGGGCATCACCACAGGGTGGCCATGCCAGCAGCTTGACACCCTTAGCTACCCACAGGTACCTGTCTGTGCCCAGGAGACCTGTGGTCTGCTCAGCTGTGGTTTGTTAGCTTCTCTACCCAGTGTGAGCAAGGTCTTGCTTGCAAGCAGAGCTACACCAGTCAAGGCAAAGAGAGTGGGCTTTCAAGCTGATGTGATTCTAGATGTATGCCAGGGCTAAGCTAGATGCAGAATAAGGTATTTTTAGTAGAATGGGGTTGTTCATCTGCAGGGTACGGAGTCAGTGTATTTGGCTTCAGGGATGTGAAGAGGATGCAGGAGGAAGAGTCAGCGAGGGTACAGCCCCAGTGTGCTGAGGACAGTAAAACCTGATGGTGTGCAGGCATCCCAAAGCAGCTTGAGCATAGCCTGACAGATGGCATTTAGGATCTGGGAAACTGGTGAAAAGTTTTTTCCTTGGCAATACCAAAACTCAGTTGTTTTCTACGACTAACCTGTGCCCCAGGATCTCTTGTACCAGAATGTAAGCTAGAAAACTCTGCTAAATCCCCAGGCACTAAAATGTGCTGCAACAATTAGGAACCATTTATTCCTTGGTACATTTCTGCACTTTGCTGCCATTCTGCTGCAAGGATGTGGGACGGTGTGGCAGGGAAGAGAGGACAAAGGCACAGACACTGATGTTCCTGCCCTTAACATTTCAAGCAGGTGGCCCTGGGATGAGTTGTTCTGCTGTAGATGCCACACAGGTGATGTCTGTCCTGGAGGAGCCACCAGCACTTTTTGCTCCCCAGGTTTGTTCCTTTTCTTGGCTGCATCCCAGCAACAGAAAAAGAGACAATGCAGGTTTTACCGCATCCTCATTCTCCTGGAGGGAAGAGGTTTTCTGTGTGGAAGGGAGGCCACCCTTTAGCTATGCTGTGGAACACAGCTGCAAGTGGAGATGGCCAGAGGTACTCATCAGCCTTGCACCCTGGTCAAGCTGCTGGGAAGAGTGGACATAGGCAGGAATCAGGTGGGTGTGAGGGACCATGTCTACCCCAGCTGGGCATCCCCTGCTGAGTTGTTGTGGCTGTGCCCCCGGAGTCCTGGCTGCAGTGCAGCAGTGAGGGAGGCACACAGGAAGCAGTGGCTGGCCAGGGCAGCTGAGGCAGAGTAGCCCCAGCAGGCAATGCCAGCCTGCCCAAGCAAGGTGCTGGGTGCAGGTGAGTGCAAGGGAGGATAAAGTCAACTGATGCTGGCTTGCCAGCCCATGTGAGAGCTGAGCATCACAGGCATGTGGGACCTGGCATAATTTCCACAATGGGAGCATGCCTCCTCCATGATGTACCATGAGCTGAGCACAGACGTTCTTCCTTTTTGCCTGGACTTGGTTCCATGAGGGACAGTGGGGCAGAAGCAGCAAAACATCCCCAAACAGGGCCAGTTGAGAGAGGGAGCACGTCTGTTCCCTGAACTTAGGCTCTTGCAGTTCTTCCTCCCCTATCCTCAGGGTCTCATTCACCATCCTCACTCCATGCCTCATGCCCCGTCCTTGTCTGGATGCTGTGCTCACCTCCCTGACATGCACATGTGCACACAGTGTCTGCCTCATCACCATGTTTGTGTCTGGGCACCGGGGTGTCATGGGTTCACATCTAGATAGCTGGCAGCTTTCTGCCTTCCCTGAGGAATGGGAAGGAGGGGTGGGAAAATCAGATGCTGGAGCACCCGCCAATGCCCCCTGCCTTCCAGGTCCTGCACACACCATCCCTGCCTCTCTGCAATGCCAGTTTCCAGGAGTCCCGGAGCTGAGGGCTTGGGGCCAGCCAAAGAGCATGGGGCTGAATTCTGGGGCTGGACTCTGAAACTCCCAGAAGCAACTGAAGTGCCGCTGGTCTGGCTCCCGCATGTGGCCAGAGCCCAGAAAAGCAGCCGGGTCCACCCAACACCCTTTCTGCATGTGCTGAGGCCCCCGAAGGGCACAGCAGTGTGGGGACAACGCAGCCGCTAATCGGAAAGGAGCTGTCAGGGTTGGTTTAGTGTCAGCCGACTTCGGAGGTCCATGCTGCGGCCCCCAGGAGAGCTCTGCGTTTGGTTCCTAAGCCCTCTACCCGTTCCTGGCAGCTGACACTGCCCTTGTCTTTGGCAGCCTGTCAGGCAGGGTGCTGCAGCCACTGGGCTTCTCTGTTTAACTGCCTCTCCTTCCAGACATCCGGGACAGCGGGGCCAAGCCGGTGATGGTGTATATCCATGGTGGCTCCTACATGGAGGGCACAGGGAACATGATAGATGGCAGCGTCCTGGCCAGCTACGGGAACGTGATTGTCATCACCCTGAACTACCGCGTTGGAGTGCTGGGTATGGGCTGGCCGGGTTGGGCCAGAGGGTCCATGGCTGCAGCTGGGCAGTGGGACAAGCCACCTGGGGCTTGAAGGAGCTGGGAAGGGGGAGGTGGGAGGTGTGGATGGGAGGTGTGGATGGGAGCTGCCCTGCTGGCGCTGCCCCCGCCCTTGGCCCTGGCTGCCAAGCAGGAGCACACGTGGCAATGCCATCAGCATCATTGGGCTCCTGGCACCCGTCCCCCACCCCCCAGGCTCATTTACACAACCTGGCTCAGCCGAAAGCAAATATTGGTCTGTGATTAAATAAATAGTAAATGTATTTACTCAGCATGTTCTTCTGAGAGGGCTCTGAGAGCTGCCAGCAGGTACTGCCTAGCTGCCCCCGGGGATCAGGCAACTCTCCCTTCCTTGGGCATGGGCTTTCTCCAAGCTGATTGAGCTGCCATGATCCTTGAAGCCTGGTGGCACGGGGGTCATTGAAGGATATTGTGTGATGTATAGAGGAGGGTGGCAGTCTCATTTTTATGAGCATTGGTGACCTAGAGGGGCAAAATGGGGACATAGGGTCAAAAGGTGGTGCAGTCCCCTGCCCACTGCAGCTGAAACCACTGGGGGGCTGAAACACAGGAGATTTGCCTGGAGCATCACTTCTGCTTCCCTTAGCAGCAGGGATAACAAGGAGTGCAGAGGTTTGATCAGAG
This sequence comes from Florisuga fusca, assembly GCA_038090715.1. NCBI lineage: Eukaryota > Metazoa > Chordata > Aves > Apodiformes > Trochilidae > Florisuga > Florisuga fusca. Next base: position 9,684,166 of record JAAWXA010000017.1, read on the forward strand.
CTCTTTCCCAGCAAAGCTGATGGTAGGAATGCCTCCCCAGCCATCCAGCCTGGCATGGTGCTCTCCCCAGGCAGCACTTCCCTCTGACAGCCTTTGGACCCCATAGTCTCTTGGTGAAGATGACACATACCTGGCTTTTCAGTAAAAACAAGCCTATTTTGATATTAAAAGTCAGGCCTTTGAGATGGATAGATGGACATTCAAGAGATGTAAGTAACAATATGAAATAAGACTTAAATGGTGCCATTGTCACCTCCATCAAAGTGCTACAGCACACCCATCCAGAGAACTTCCAGTGCTGGAGCAGCACTGGTGGACCTCCCTGCCTAGTGGGGCTACCCACCTAGATTTTACCTAAGGACATTGGTTTTGGCTTCCTGCACTGATTCAAAGCAAACACTGATACTTTATCTTGGGTGTTCCCTTTGCTACTGAAAGCATTTCTTAGCATCTTCCTCACTGAGAGCCTTTGTGTGAAGCAGCAGTTGGTTCTTGTCTGCCAGGCCCACCTCCTTCAGGTGCACACAGCTTGCCTGCAGCCACCACTGCTTTCTTGTCTTTGGTTGGAGTGTGCAATGAGATGTCCTGACTTGTTACTAGCACAGGTGGTGGTCTGGGTAGGACAGGGCTTCATGCTTATCACTGATTGCACTTGACTGAAGAGGTTCCCTGGATTTTGCAGCTGCATGTGCAGCCTTTTGCCCCTATGTGTGCTGTGCAGAGGGTGGCTGGAATTTAGTGGTGTCCCTGCTTAGAGCTCACAGGACTCTCTTGGTACTGGGCTCTCATTTTGTGGTTGGGACAGGGTCCCAAAAAAGCTCTCCTGGGCCTGGAAAGGGGGTGGGAGGGTGGGAGGTCAGGACACTCCTTGCTTCCTCATCCCTAACCGAGCTCCCCTCGGCCCACAGGGTTCCTGAGCACAGGGGACCAGGCTGCCAAGGGCAATTACGGGCTGCTCGACCAGATCCAGGCCCTGCGCTGGGTCAGTGAGAACATCGCCTTCTTTGGGGGGGATCCCCTGCGCATCACTGTCTTTGGCTCTGGCATTGGTGCCTCCTGTGTCAGTCTGCTCACCCTCTCCCACCACTCTGAAGGTAGGTGTCAGCTGTGCCTGAGGGAGCTGCAGCTGTGAGCAAGTGTCCTGCTGATGCTAACACAAGGAAGGGAGCCCACCTGGGTACTGCTGGTCACCCTAACAAAGCTGGGGCTGCTTTTTAATTAGTCACTGATGAGAGCCTAACCCAGGGCTGGGAAGCAAAACCTTCTCATGATACATGGGGGGAGGCCAGCAGCAGAGCACGTGAGAACCAGAGATGGAGTTGGTGCTCCCAGTGCAGGAGGCTGCAGCCTGGGGTCAGCACCTGAGCATGCAGGGAGGTGGGGACCCCTCCTTTGGCACCCTGCCCGGGCACCTGGGTTCACCTGCATGCTGGTGTGGTGTAAAGGCATCATGCAGGGCACTGGGAGCACAGAGCTCCCACAGCTAGCACAGAGCTAGAAAAGACTTTCATACTCAACTAGAGGGGAAGCCAGACCTAAGGCTGAGGAGGACTGGAGGGCCCCATCTTGCAAGACTGGGGGCACTGGAAACGCTTCAATTAGCAAAACACATGTAGAAGTGATATGATTGATATCTGTAAATATAGCAAAGTCTTTACTGCAGTTAAAGAGTCATTTGTGCTAAAAGATTGTGTTGGCATAAGAGCAAATGCATGTAAACTAGCTGTGTAGACATTTACATTGAGCATTAGTGAAAAATAAAATTAACCATGGGAGTAGAGGTGTTCTTGATAAAATTCCTAAAGGAAATTGAAGAAGCAAAGCCTGAACTAGTCCACTGGGGACCAGACTGCCAGGGACTTGATCACAGGGATTTTACATGAGGGTGCAGCCCTTTTCCAGTGCTGTGTCCTCAGGTGTGGTGCTGGGGAGACATGTATGGGCAGTGGACAAAGGCACAAGTCTGCAAAAATGCACTTGAAGCTGTTGTGAAGAACTGCAGCCCTGCTTAACAGTCTGGGAACCACACAGAAGTGAAGGAAACATTCAGAACCTTGGCAAAGGTGGTGGCATGCTGGAGGGTGGGTGGGTGGAGGCTGTCACTGGTCAGGCTGACAGCAAAGCTAGGCAGCCTTCCTCTGGCCCTGGGAGCTGTCAATGGGCTGATTGCCCCAATATTGGAAGCAGAAATTAACTTAAGCCAGGCTGCTGTGGAGGTGGTTGCACCAGCATCATTGTCTGCTTGGTAATATTTAACATGAATATTTGCAGGTGCTGTAGGCAGCATGAGGCCTGCATTAGTTTCAGTGAGATGTGACAGAGCCTGTGCTCATGGTGGGGACTGAAGATCAGCACCCTGTGGAGCCCAGACCTGTCACAGAGCTCATAGGATACTGGATGTTCACCATGGAGTCAAAGGCAAGCACAAGCAGCTTTTTTCCCACAGGTTTCTCCAGCTGCCCTTTTGGTTAAAGTTGCCTGTTTCCAGCAAACCACATGCTCTGTGGTGAGGCCATGTGCATGCAGACACATTGCTGTCCTGGGATCTGCTTCCCACTGGTGGCCTTTCCCCAGGGACAATAGTGAGGCTGACAGGCTGCCCGTGCCTCCACAGCCATCCTTGCTGCCCATCAGGATCCCCAGCAGCTACTGCTCCCTGCCAGGCTCTCCTTGGGTAGGACAGTGAACTGAAGCAGTGAGGCTGACATGCTGCTATGGCTCACAGCATCAGCAAATGCAGAGGAGCTCTGGAGCCTCCTGGGTTGTGGAATATCCCAAGAAGGCTCTGGAACCCACAGGTGTCCCATGCTCTGTCTGTGCTGAAACCCATGGCACAGCTAGCACCAACCCACCCTGTACATAATGCTTCTACTCTCAGGGTGGTTGCTTCTACTGCTGGTGCCCCAAGGACCGTATTTCTGGGGGATGCTCTGCCTCAGAGCCCTTACAACAGAGACGTGTCTAGATCTGGTGGGCAACTGCTTCCCAAAAGCTGGCAGCTTGGGAACTCACACATTAAGGCCATGGTGGTCTCTGGTTTTCCGTGACTGCCACATAGCCTGGCAGCTCTGCTGTTACCAATGCCCTGCCATGTTTGAGGAAAGTAAAAAGCAGATAAAGATGAAGTGATCCAGCCCTGGCAGCATGTATGGAGATGCTGTTGCCTGCTCAGGACACATCTGTTCTGGGTAAGCTGCTTTCCCTGCCACCCTAGAGCTCAGGACACTTTGTGCTCAGTCTATGCTCCTGTGTGAGTGCCTGGTGTCTGAAGTCAGCCCCTCTGTCACCCTGCCAGCAGGATGCTCCTGGGATTCCCCATCCTCTTCAAGAGACTTGGGCAAATATTTATGGCTATTAGACTACAATAAGCTCAAGAACATAGAAAATGTGAATTGTACCTACAGAGCTCCTGCTAATGTTGCAGTGCAGGACCAGGGCTGCCCTCCCAGCCACTCAGAGCTATGCAGATCAGACAGCAGCTCTGTAGCCCACAAGAGGAGATGCTTTTGACACATAAAGACAGAGGATGCTTTGCTTGTGTTAGATTGTAAATTGAGCAACGTGTAAGAACCAAGCATAGGCAGATCTTTGCAGACTCATGTCTGAGCAACAGGTAGGGCAGGGGGATGCTCTGCAGCTCTAGAGTCCCTGTGTGGATACGTGGGGCTCTGTGTGATCTCCTGCCCTTGTATAGGCATCCTGGGTAGCATGGTGGGGAGTCTTTTAGTCTGAAAGCTCCTGCAGAAAGAAGAAGTTTTCTCTGTCCATACTGAGTGTGAAAGACTGAGGAGAGGATGCTGGGTATAATGCCTTTATGATGCTTCTTAGGGTGCTCATCTCCATGGTAGGAGTGCCTGAGAGGCAGGTGGGGATCATGGGGAGGTGCTCTTTGTCCAGGAGTCTCCTCTTTGGGATTGGATGTTTCTGGCAGGGCATCCCCCGGGCTGCAGACTGGTTTTCATGGCCAGCTGGTGACATCTCTTTGGAAGCAGAACCACGTGCTTGGATGCCCAGGTGGCCCCAACCACTTGAATAGGCAGAGGATGGAGGGAGCAGCATGGAAAGAAACTGGGAGTGGACTGCAGGGTTGGTTCCCTGACTTCCCACACACAAAAAATACTGTTGTGCCAGTATAGTGCTTTTCAGGTAATACTAATCTTTCTGCCACTAAACTGTGCACTTTTCATGCCATGACCTTTGCTACCCCATCCATCTCCAGTGCCTGTGGTGTGGTCCCCCCTGCATTGCAGCAGTGCTAGGTTCTTCCTGCTACTGTGACAGAGGAGCTGCTGCCAGCTTTAAATGCAATGAGGTGGGAAGGGAGTGGTTGGTGCTGCAGATAGTTTTGCACCAAAGCAAATGGCCATAAAATTACCTCAAGAAAACCCCTGTGCTGGAGCACCCATCTTCCCTGGGCCAGGGCTCTGGAACACAGTGGGGAGCTGTGTTAAGATGCAGCTTGCAGACCAGGAGGTTTTGTTTTTATTACATCAAAATAAAAGTCTTAGTGATCAAGAGCTATTGATGAAGCTGCTAATTTCTGCCTGCTCTGCCAGGCACTGTGAGAGGCAGACACTGGAGGCTGGTGCCGTGCATGCTGTATCTGGGTGCTGGGAAGACCTGCAGCTTCCCTGCCAGCCTTAGGTCTTGTACACAAAGGGATTCCTTGCCAAGGACCAAAGTGCTGCTTCTTTCCCTAGCTGGTTATGCCAGGGCAGGAGCAGTTGATGCCAGGCGAACCTCTTGTGCTTCCTTTGCCCCATCTCCTTCTCTGTGTAGAGTTCTCATTGCTGCCAGGGATGCTCAGACCTCAGCTGGACAAGGTACTCAGCTCTCTGCTTTGAGCAGGGCTTGGCCCAGAACACCCCAGAGGTCTTTCCAGTCTCAGCTACTGTGAAAACCAATGGGAAACTCGGGAGCTGGTGGCAGCCTACACCACCAGGTACACTTTGGCAGAGCCCTGGTCCCATTGCTTGGATCCACTGTGTAGTAGCAGCCAGCTCTTCAGGTTGTAGGGTGCATTGAGACCCTCACCTCAGAGGGGAGTAGGAAGGGAAGGCAAGAGCTGCATCTTCCTGCCTGGACTGTAGCAGGCTCTGAGGTGAGCTGCAGGGTGGTGATGCCTCCCTGGGGTGCTTGTCAAACTTCAGCTGGGTGCTAACATGGAGTGGGAGGATGTGGCAGGTCTGGGCTCTCCCAGACTCCTGGCTCCCCCCGAGTCAGGACATGAACATGCAGAAACACCGCAGTGGGGCTTCATCAGGGACCTGACCAGCTGTTGGTGACAGCAAGTGTCCTTGGTTCCCCAGGCATTGGTGGGCAGGGACAAAGTCCAGTCGAGTGAGTCTGTCTGAGAAATGATGCTGCTGGTGGGGGCCCAATAGCTGCTGCTAAGATAGCATCTCCTGAGAACCAGGGACCCCCCATCCTGCCTCTTTGGCATGTGGATTATAGTGCAAGCAAACCCATGGCCAGTCTCCAGCCCTGTAGGCTGGGTACAGCTTTCTAGGTCTTCAAGAGGCAACAAACAGAGCTTGTGACTTCTCTTTGTCCCAGTGTGTGGGACTGTACGTCAGGTACTTGGCAGTGTAAGGACTGTGTGTGCAGACAAGAGCTTACAGACATGGTGGCAGGAAGCCAGGAGCCTCTGAACACTTCTGCTGTGGGAAGGTGCATGCTCTCCTGCAGACCAGCACGACCTTGTATGCACGGGGCATCTCATCCAGGTGCTCTGTGTTTCAGGGGACTTGGGGGCAACCCTTTAGCCACCATGTTGCTGTGCCAGCACCATTCAGGAACCTCCTGAAAGAGTCCCTCACGATGAGCTAGTTCTGGGATCTGGTGAGGATGCAGGCAGAAGTTGGGGTTCAGGAGAAGGCTGGCCAGAAAGCAGGGACCCTACAGTACACCCAGAGCCTGGCTGCCTTTCACCACCCCAGAGGCTCTGCTTCCTCGAAGCCCTTTGTATTGTGAGCACAAGCGCCATTGACATGGGGCTGGAGCCCAGCCACACATTCCTCCGCCTGGGCCAGGGCCTTTGTGGCCCTGTTTTCCAGGGCGAAAGTCCACTCCCTCTGTGTTCCTGGTGGCAGAAAGGCCCTCTTTGTGCATCTGGCAGCATGCTCCTTTGGGCTGGTTTGGCACCAAGCAGACCCAGCTGGGCAGGAAGCAGCAGGGAGGGGGATAAGGGGGACCCTGACAAAGGGGGTGGTGGGGTAGGATCTGCAGGGTTAAGTGTCCCTGAGCAGGCGTTAACCCTCCAGCTGCTGCCACCCTGCAACCTGGCTGCTCAGTGAGGCTGGTGTTACCCTGGTCTGGAGGATGGGCACTGAGCCAAGGGCAGCATGTGCAACACATCCATGGGGCCACTGGGTGTGGGCTACTCCACAAGGACAGGCTGTGATGCAGCCATAGTCCCTCTCCTCCCTGCCCTGGGACAGAGGGATGCCAGGCTATCCGCTGCTATGGAATCCTCAGGGAACACAGCAGCCCTTGCTTATTGCCAGGAGCACCCAGACTCTACTCTGCCACCCTCACAGTGGCTCTGAGCTGAGCCCCCTATGTGAGGCTGTCTCAGCAGGCAGCACAGCCCAGGTCAAGGCCAGGCATGGACTGGAGCACTGGGTCCTTGCAGGGGTCCAAGAGCACCAGTGCTACACTGCATCCTGCACTGCGATGCTGGAGCATTGGAACAGTGCTCACCCACTGCTAGCTTTCTCTGTTCCTTGCCTGTCTTGCAGGTCTCTTCCAGAGAGCCATCATACAGAGTGGCTCTGCACTCTCCAGCTGGGCTGTGAACTACCAGCCTGTGAAGTACACCAGCATGCTGGCTGACAAGGTGGGCTGCAACGTGCTGGACACAGTGGACATGGTGGACTGCCTGCGGCAGAAGAGTGCCAAGGAGCTGGTGGAGCAAGACATCCAGCCAGCTCGCTATCATGTGGCCTTTGGGCCAGTCATTGATGGCGATGTGATCCCGGATGACCCGGAGATCCTAATGGAGCAGGGCGAGTTCCTCAACTATGATATCATGCTGGGGGTCAACCAGGGTGAGGGGCTAAAGTTCGTGGAGGGAGTGGTGGACCCTGAGGATGGTGTCTCAGGCAGTGACTTTGACTACTCAGTCTCCAACTTCGTAGACAATCTGTATGGCTACCCTGAAGGCAAGGACACTTTGCGGGAGACCATCAAATTCATGTACACTGACTGGGCTGACAGAGACAACCCTGAGACACGTCGCAAGACTCTGGTGGCCCTCTTCACTGACCACCAGTGGGTTGAGCCATCAGTAGTGACAGCTGACCTGCATGCCCGCTATGGCTCCCCCACCTACTTTTACGCCTTCTACCACCACTGCCAGAGCCTGATGAAGCCTGCATGGTCCGACGCAGCCCATGGGGATGAGGTGCCTTACGTGTTTGGGATCCCCATGATTGGCCCCACAGACCTCTTTCCCTGCAACTTTTCCAAGAACGATGTCATGCTTAGCGCTGTGGTGATGACCTACTGGACCAACTTTGCCAAGACAGGGTGAGTGGGGATGGGTGCTGTCCCTGGGGGGTCTGCTCTTACTGCAGCTGGACCCCTTGGGACCCTGCTGTGGTAGGGGGGGTGTCATGCCTGCTGTGGGACACTGAGTCCCCCATGTCCAGAGGTGCTGCACCTTCACTGGGGTGAGGTCTCCACTGCAGTGAGAGCCCAGCCAGCCCCTGGGACCAGACTCAGCCAAGAGCAGGGGTGGGGAGGTTGGTTGGCTGTGATTATCACGGGTGGGACTTCACCCAAGGTTCAGCCATGCCATGCAAGACCTTTCACTACCCCACCCTGTGCCACCACTGGCAAAGGTACCCCCAGCCCCCATCTCTTCATCCAGCTCTCGCTCCTCACCTGTTCAGCTTTTTCTGGTGCTAGCTCTGTTTTGCCTGTGTTTCACAGGGACCCCAACAAGCCTGTCCCCCAGGACACCAAGTTCATCCACACCAAGGCCAACCGATTTGAAGAGGTGGCCTGGTCCAAGTACAACCCCCGTGACCAGCTGTACCTCCATATCGGGCTGAAGCCACGAGTACGTGACCACTACCGGGCCACCAAGGTGGCTTTCTGGAAGCATCTTGTCCCCCACCTGTACAATCTGCATGATATGTTCCATTACACCTCTACCACCACCAAAGTGCCGCCACCAGACACCACACAGAACTCCCACATCACTCGCCGGCCCAATGGCAAGATCTGGACCACCAAGCGCCCCGCCATCTCACCCGCCTACAATAGTGAAAATGGGAAGGAGAAGTGGAGCCCGGAGCAAGAGGCAGGCATCCTGCTCGAAAGCCCCCGTGACTACTCCACTGAGCTGAGTGTCACCATTGCTGTGGGCGCCTCCCTCCTCTTCCTCAATGTGCTGGCCTTTGCCGCCCTTTACTACCGTAAGGACAAGCGCCGTCAGGACACACATCGGCAGCCCAGCCCCCAGCATGGCACCACCAATGATATCACCCACATGCCCGATGAGGAGATGCCTTCCTTGCAGGTGAGCCAGGGGCACCATGAGTGCGAGGCTCTGCCGCCCCATGATACCCTGCGTCTGGCTGCTCTGCCCGACTACACTCTCACCTTGCGCCGCTCTCCAGATGACATCCCGCTCATGACACCCAACACCATCACCATGATCCCCAACTCGCTGGTGGGGCTGCAGACCCTGCATCCCTACAACACCTTCACCGCTGGTTTCAACAGCACGGGGCTCCCGCACTCACACTCCACCACAAGGGTATAGCTGCCCGAGGCGGGCGCACACACATGCACGCACGCACGCACACGCACGCAGCAGACACTGGCAGAGGGACCAGCAAGGCCAATGGAGCCCCCAGACAGAGGGGCAGTGCCCACAGATGGTGTGGCACCAAGCCTGGAGACCTGTGGGGTCCTGGCACAGCTGGATACCCTGCTGTCCCCCTGGGTGCTTTCTTTTGTCCCTGTCTAACTTTTGAGAAGTGCTTTGACTCTGCCGGCTCCTGGCTGGAAAGCCCCATGTGTCAATGGGGTGCAGGGGGGATATGGTGTAGCCCCTGTGCACATGCACCAATGCAGGTGGGACCCTACTATCAGTGGCCATGGGTCTCCCCACACTGGGGCTGTGTCTCCCCATGGGGTGAGCACATCCTCAGTGCTCCAACCAATGAGCACCCTGGAACTGACAAGGAGCAGGGCAAGGTATCCCCCTCAGCTGATACCCAGGCATCCCCAGGCAGCTTGGCATCTCGAGTGCCCTGGAAAAGGCTCCTTTGCTGTGTTGAGAAGTGGCCCCTGGCCATGGTGCTATAGGCAGAAGGAGTGGGGCAAGGTGCAAGGACCCAGCCTCATGCTGGGTGCAGGAACTGGGGCTGGTTGCAGGGCTCGGGGACCCTGGAGTCCCTGGGAGCAGGACCTCAGGCCAGAGACTTGGCACCTCTGCCCCTCTTCATGCTGCAGAGAATCTCTTTTGTGTCAGTCGTTTCTCTTTGCAGAGACGTTTTTTAAGCAGATCTTTAGTTCTTTACACACTAACAGAGTTGCCGCGTTTTGTCCTTTGTAAAGATTTTAAAACCAAGTGTTCTTGATATAAAATAAAAAGCCAGTTAGAAGCCAGCGTGTGCGCGCGGTGCCATGGCCAGGCGACAGGCAGGGTACTGCCTCCTGTGCTGAGGGGGCACGCTCTTTTGTATTTTTTATATTCTCCCTTCTCTGTTGCCCGTGTCCATTTATCTCAGCCAAATAGCCTAACCGACCGCTTGCCTGCAAGCACCCCCACCCCAGTCCAATCCACTGACACCACTGGCTAGTGCCATCCACACACTGCCCTGCATGGGCATCACCCTCTGTGAACACCATCTGTGTACCCCATAAACCTAAAGGCAGCCTCTGGGCACTATATCCAAGTGCTCACCCTGCTATGCTCACCCAGGAGCATCCTAGGTCCCTTCACAACTGCCCCAAGGTCACACCGTGCCTTCCCTGCCTGCACGGCTGCCTGAAAGCAAAGCCAGCGGTTTGCAGCCTGCGGCAGGGGTGGGCAGTGCTGTGAGGCTGGCAGGAGCAGGGTCAGCAGTGTCCCGACAGCGTCTGCCTCCCACCTCGCTCTCACTGGGGGGTTTCCCATGTCCCGCAGTGACTCCAGCACCGGCACTGGGGCGTGCAGCCGGGATAGACGGCTCCACAGGGGCTGCTCCAGCAGAGCCGCTGGGGACGATGTAGCCTGAGTGGGGCTGGGAGCACACGCCTCGGGGCTGGGACACCTGCTGGGCTGCTGGCAGCCACTGAACCGCACACAGCTGCAGGTAGTGTGGCTCAAGGCAAGGGGCTTTGGTGAAGCCAGATATGGAGAAGGAGCTGCCCGGTAACCCATGAAGGGCACCCAAATCTCAGCCCCCCTAAAATGGGCGCTGGTACCCAGGTCCTGGGGAGGCAGGAGGACGGCACAGGTCCTTGTGGGAACACTATACCTCGTCCCTGTGCAAGACGGTCCGGCTGGCAGACGCTGCCAGCACTGGCGGCCGTGACGCGCCGGCTCCGGCTGGCCCTGCTACCTGGGGCAGCACACACCACCCCGCCCCCCGGCCCTGCATCCTGCCCGGGTCCCCACCCCCAGGCAGAGCTGGGGTGAGGATGCTTGCTGGAGAATGTATTTATACCCTGTCACCCACGCAGAGTAACAAATTCCAAATAAAACAAAAGTGATATTTTTAATAGTGGTGTGTCTCACCTCTTCTTGGAGGCAGGGGCTGGGGTGGAGTGCCTTGTGCTAGCTCAGAGCCATTCCGGCCATGGCCATGCCATGATGTCAGTGGGTCTGGATGGTCCCTGTGTTCCTGGCACGCCTCTCCCTTCCCCCCCCCAGAGCCTGCGGGAGGACTCTGGCATCACCCCACAAGCCCGGGGTGCTAGAGCCCCAGTGCAGCACACATGGAAGCTGAGAACCATGCAGCCCAAGATACCAACACTGGGTGTCACAGTGGGGAAGTCCCAGGATGCCCACAGCTCTGCTGTCCCCCTGCCCCTCCCAGCTGTGGGACTTCATCTGTCTCACAACCTCTCCGCCGAGCTTCCCCCTCCCTTTTGCATCCCAACTCCCCTCCCCCTTGCTTGCCAACCAGAAAAGCTGCTGGTTTCATTTCTTTTTAATGTAATTTCAACTGGAGTTGCCGTGGAAACCAGGCATGGGGCCTGAATCGCCTCCAGGCAGCAGAGCCAGGGCCAAGGCCCCCAGTCAGGGAGGCAGTGAGCAGGCTGAGCAGGGGGCTGCATGGGGACCTCTGTCCTGCTCTACCAGGGACTTCTTGAAGCTGCACTGCCACAAGCACATGTTACTCTGCCAAGCACTGTACTCCAGCTCCATCACCAGACCCACCATGCACCCTCAGTACTGCCTGATGTCCCCAAGCCCCTGCAAGCTGCCCTGTGTCCTGGAGCTGAAGCACACAGCAGGCAGTGTGGGCATGGGGTGGGTCACCAGCCTGAGACTGCAGCAAGACCCTCATCATGGAGCAGATGGAGAAGGGGAAAGTGTTGGAGGCAGGCAGTGTGCTGTGCTGGGAAGGGCTGCATAATTCCTGGAATTGGTAGCAGCAGAGCTGAGCTATGATGGGACTCTGATAGGCCAATGGGACTCCCAGCCAGGACAAACCTTCCCTTGGGCCTTCCCATGCTCCCTGCAGGTTCAGCTCTCTGGGCAGGGGGATGGCTGTCCACTCTGAATACTGACCTGCAGACCCATTCTGCACTGCCTCAACTGCTGGCCCTTTTAATCCAACCCAGCCCTAGGACTGGATGCCAGGGCCCTCTCTTGCAGCTGCTGGATGCCCCTGTTTAGTGATGGGCTGCAAGAAGAACCAACAAGAAAAACCCACAGCAGGCCACGGGGCCAGATTTCCATGGAAATGCTGGTGCCTTGCAGCACAGCTCCAACAGCAGCCACCACACTGTGGTAGCAGTGTGGGGTCAGCCCTGTCTGGTGGCCAGTGGCCCATCCCCATGACCCCAGCACCTCTGTCAGCTTCCACTGCTGTAGTGCACACTGATTTCTCGAAGGAGCGATGCCTTTCTGCCTCAGAATAGGGGCTTGCCCCACCCTTCTGTCCCTTCTCCTCACCATTGAACAGCCCCAGCTGCCTGCTGTCCCTGTGTGTGTCAGCACAGCCATCCCAGCTATGACCCCAAGGGCAAGCTGGTGACAGATGACAAGTTGCTGTTACAGTATACTGCCTTTGCAAAACTCCCAGGTCTGCCATCTGTCCAGGGTGTCCTTGACCACCAGCTGCGCAAAACCCAGGGGACACTGTGTCCCGGGGGGCTCAGTTAACATCTGTGTGATGATTGTGGGTCATCCTCAGCTTCAGGGGGCATGTTTAAGGCTGCTAGCAAAGAGTCATAAAAGAATTGAACCATAAATTTGTCCCTGGCATGGTCATGGCGTGATGAATGACCTGTGCCTGGTGCCTGCCTGCTCCAGGAGACAAAGCCAGCAGGAAGGCAGGAATACTGCTCCATACAGCAGCATCACTGGGACAGTCCCAGTTCCTGCTTCCATCACCACTGACACATCTAGAACACAGGACAGCAGACCTGCAGGTGGGCAGAAGAAGCTGTTATGCCATGCACTGCAAGCCCCTCTGCCCTGTGCTGCCGTGGCATAATGGATTTGTATGCTCATTCACTGTCAGTGCCCTTCCTGGCAGATTTGACCCAAACCAGAAAGTTTTTGTCTCTCTGAGGGCAGCAGCCTGGATCCAGGGATGGATACAAGCCTGGAAGTCGAGCAGACCTTGTGATGCCACCCCTGGGGTAGGATGGCAGTAGAAAGGGGGATGCTAAGAGTCTGCTCTGCAGCATTCTTTTTCTCCTGGCAACACAGGTGTTTCAGTGATGGCTGGAGCTTGATTTCCTCCATTATACCAACAAAGGATGCTGGGCTGTGAGATCGCTGACCCCAGCAAGGGAGCCAGCATCTGTGTCACACCTGTCTTGCCATTTGGACATTGGCTCAGCCATGCCTGTCTCATCAAATCTTGTCTGTGTGCAATGTGACCACATCCTCGAGCTCTTCACTGAAATGACAGACACCAAATTAACCTCATGATTAACATCATTAACAAAGAGCACATTTCTGGTCCACACAGTTGCAGATGGGGCAGTTTTCTGAGTGCTGGAGGTGACGCTGGCCACGACTGCTTCATACACCTTGTCCTTGACCTCTGGCTTTTGCACAACAGTTTTACCTACTGTAAATAGGCCGCGGTATTGGTCAGCGGCAGCCCGGGGCAGACAAGGGCACTGCCGGCACTCCCGCCCATCCCCGGGACTCCCGGTCCTCCCATCACCTCCCGGTGCTGTCACTGGGGAGGGGGAGGGGCACCGAATTATACAGCAACACCCTTGGTTCCTCCTCCCTCTTTCCTGTTTTTTCTCCATGTTAATTATATTTTTCCGGTGGATTCTGAACCCCTCCGGATGCTGCTTTGGGCATGTGCGGCCCCGCAGTCCCCAAGGCCCGCTCCCACCGCCCACCAGCGTGTCCCGGTTCGGCCCCGCAGCGCCACCTGCTGCCGGTACACGGGGAGCGACCGCCACTCCTCGCCCTGCACTGCCTCCTCCAGCCCTCCAGTGACCTCCAGCCTGGCTCCCAGTACCCCCCTCAATATGGTTCCTGCAGTCCCCCAGTTCTTCCCCTCAGTGAACTCACCAGACTTGCCGCACACCCCCGGGATCCCCCACTGCTCCCCACCCAGCTCGATCCCCCTAGGCTGGGTCCATCCCCTCCCCTTGCTCATACTGCCCGTCCTCCCCTCCCCCAAGTCTGTCTGTCGACACCCCCAGTGCCTCCACTTCCACCCGGTCACCGCTCCGGGCAGGGCCCTTCGGTCCCGGGCACGTCCCGCAGAGCATTGCAGCCCCCGGGTGCGTGGTCAGGGCGATGCCGGCAGCCACGGCTGCTCCCTCTCCCGGCCGGGTCGGGAGCATATCCTGGTCTGTGTGCTCCATATCGTGGAGCATTCATTCTGCGGCATAACGTGGGCCGAAATTGCGGCTTCGGCCGGTCCCGCACCCTCGGCCCTCCCAGGCTCCTGACTGCCCACTGCCCCCCCGCACTACGAAGGGAGTTCCCAGCGCCTCTCATCACCCCTCACCGCCCTACAGTGCCACCCAGCCTCAATGCAGGGGACAGTGGCACCACTGCGGTCCTCATGCAGGGGATGGTGTGTAGTGTCCTGCAGCTCTTCCCCGGACCCCAAAATGCAGGACTGGGTCGCCACGTCCTCGTGCACTGCAGGGCCATGCAGGGTAGTGGGACCTTGGAGTGGGCCGTTAGCTGTTAATCATTGATAGGCTGTTTGCCTTTCCTAGGTGCTCTTTAATACATTAAATCTCGGTGTTGGTGGCTCTCCAGAAATCAGCCATCAGCCTGCAGCAGTGGATCAAGGTTCTCTGGGTCCCAGGGGTGGCCAGAGCCATCCCCCCAAGACGGAGAGCAAGGCATGGTGCATGTACTTTGCTTGGGACATGGTGGGGAGGATGTTCACAAGTAGGGTGGTCAGGGGGACTGCAGAGCTCCTACAGCAACCGTCCTGGGAGCTGGCTCTGCCTCAGTGCTGCCGTGGCCCCTGGGCTGTCCCCAGGGGGAGGATGCTTGGCCTTGACAGTGGATGCTGGTGGGTGGCCACAGCAGTGTGAGCACAGGCTAGACACACCTGCGGTGTTTACTTGGCAGGGAACAAGTCCTGGAAAGAACGAGGCTGTTTGGGAGGGGGTGGGTGACGTGCTGGAGGGCAGTATAAAGTCCAGCGTACTGTGCTGGAGTCTGAGGCCACTGCGCTCCCCAAGAGTTTTGCCTGTCCTGGTGCTGAGGTGAGAGCCTAATGGGCACTGCACTGCTATGGGGGTGGTTATATGTCTTCTAGCTGGGAGGCATCAGGGGTCCAGGGTGGGAGCTGCAGAAGGGCTTGGCCATGGGCCAGGAAGGGCAGAGGTGTGAGTGCTGGTGTACGTGGGGGGAGAAGGGCAAGGGGCAGGACATGGCCTGGGCAACGAGTGCCGTCCCTGTTGCATCCCTGAAGGGCCTTTGCCCACCCCCTTTTGCAGGCATTTACCAGCTGGACTAAGGGGTGGAGGTGGCATTTGGGATGGCATTGTTGCCCAGTCACCTCCTTCACCCTGACCATGACAGCAGCCCTACAGGCCTGCAGCTGGAAGGTTTTACTGGATATGCTGCTCCACATCTGAGCATGGGGACAAAACCCAAGAGACAGCATCATTCTCACAGGGATGAGCAAAGCATGGTGTGGGCTGGGACACAAGCCCTGAGGGATAGGGGCTCGGCGTGTCTGCAAACACAAGGACCCCCACCAGTCCCTGTGTGTCCATGCAGTGCGGAAGCACTAGTGGCCCCCTGTCCAAGGAAAGGAGCACAATTCCTATGGCACGTGGCTCTCAGCACTGACCAGAGCCCCTGTTTGCGCATGGATAGCGTCACCCATGCAGATTCTTTGCGTATTCATGCGTATTCATCTCAGTGGGATGGGGCACATGAAGGGCAGCTTCAACTGTAGCTGCTGGCACTAACCCCCTGTCAGCAGAGCACTGAGGAGGACATGGCAGAATCTACTGAGCTATACCCAGTGCACCCAGCCCCATAGGTCCTCACAGATGGCTCTGTGCCACACTGCGGAGCAGCCAGACTCCAGCTGCGGTCATGGTGCCTGTGTTTTCCATGTAGGATGGGCATGCAGCTGGGCTCTGCCTTGCATCCTGGGGAAGGGACCTCAAGGCACCCTGTAGCTGTCCCAGCCTGGTGATGACCACGGAGCAGGTAGCAGAGTGATGAACACCCTGTAGCCAGCAGCTGGGGGGCTGCGGCCATGGTTGACGTGGGGCAAGGTGGGAGCTGGTATGGGGCCAGGAAGGGGGAATGCAGCACACAAGCACTTTGTTTGGCCAGGGTGGGTGGAAGTTAAGGCGTTGGATCTGAATGCTTAAGTGTGTTGTTCAGGCACTGATAAAGGCCTCATTGTATGTAAATAGTTTATAAAGCAGCATATGACTTCCAGTGCAGGGCAGTGGTGGACAGAGACGAGTGCAGGCAGAGCAGAGCTCTCCTGCAGGAGACATGAGACCTTAGAGAGGCCATTGGGGGCAGCTCGTGAGGACCTTTCCTCACTGGCAGGTATGCACCGCCGGGACTCTCCACACCAGGGGTGAGAAGAGGGCAGGTCTCAGCCTTCCAGATTGGGATGGGAAGCAGCTCCCAAGGCTGCTCAGTGTTGGTGGGTGGCCTCAGTGGGGTGGGAGTCTGTGTGCTTGGGGTGCAGAGTCATCCCATGCTCCCTAAGCAGGGATCGCTTGAGGAGGGTGGCAATGCATGGCAGCATGGAGGGGTTCCCCAGCTCCACTTCTGCAGGGAATGGGTGGATGAGGGCAAGGAGGTGCTGGTGTAGAGGAGCCCATGGAGCATTTTGCGTCCATCTCTGCTAGAGAACTTGGCACTGGCTGCAGACTGGGGGTCCCTGCACAGGCGTGGGAGCTTCACCCCCGTTCTCTGGGGCAGCCATGGGTCATAATCCCCATGCCAGTGTGGGGTGGTAGGGCAGGAGCAAGGCACTGCACGGCCAACCAGTCACTTGCTGCTCTGTCCAAAATGCTGTCCTGTGCTATTCTAACATTGGGAAGCATCCTGCCATCCCACCGTCTGTGCATCCTGCTGTTCACCTACCATGGCTGCGGCAACCAGTTGCTCCCGGATTCATCCTGGGGCTGCTGCCACCAGGGCTGAGACACAGTGGCTCTCAGCCAGGGGCCCTTCCCACTCCTAACACAGCATCTTGCTGCTTGTTCCTGCAGACGTGACGAACAATGAACTGGGCCGGACTCTACACGGTGCTGAGCGGAGTGAACCGCCACTCCACCGCCATCGGGCGCATCTGGCTCTCCGTCATCTTCATCTTCCGGATAATGGTGCTGGTGGTGGCAGCTGAGAGTGTCTGGGGGGATGAGAAATCTTCCTTTACCTGCAACACCCAGCAGCCTGGCTGCAACAGCGTCTGCTATGACCACTTCTTCCCCATCTCACACATCCGTCTGTGGGCCCTACAGCTCATCCTTGTCACCACACCAGCCCTCCTTGTGGCCATGCATGTGGCCTATCAGCAGCACCAGGAGAAGAAGCTGCTGGTGCTGACGGGACACGCAGACCCCAAGCACATGGAGGAGGTGAAGAAGCACAAGATGCGCATATCCGGTTCACTGTGGTGGACTTACGTCTGCAGTGTGGTCTTCAGGCTGCTCTTTGAGGCTGTATTCATGTACATCTTCTACATGCTCTACCCAGGCTACCAGATGGTACGTTTGGTCAAGTGCGAGGCTTACCCCTGCCCCAACACTGTCGACTGTTTCATCTCCCGGCCCACTGAGAAGACCATCTTCACCGTCTTCATGCTGGTCACCTCCAGCATCTGCATTGTCCTCAATATGGCAGAGCTGGTCTACCTGGTAGTGCGGGCCTGTGCCCGCCGAGGCCAGCACAACTCCAACCCCTCATCGGGGAAAGGCTCCTTCTATGGGCACAAGCTCTCCTCTGAGTACAAGCAGAACGAGATCAACCAGCTGCTGACAGAGCAGGACGGCTCTCTCAAGGACATGCTGCGCCGCAACCCAGGGCTGCAGGAGAAGGGTGACCGCTGCTCTGCCTGTTAGGGCCTGTGCTGCAGGGGCCCCAACCCTTATCCCTGCCCCACAGCAACCCCACAGCCCTGTGCTGTCCCTGTTCCATGGATAGCATCCCTCAGTCACCAGTCTGGCCCTCCTGGATGGCCAGGAGGGCATCTTGGGCCATTAAATCTCCATTCTCAGGCACTGCCTCCCTTCTTTCTGCTCTAACTGGGATGTGCTGGGGGCTAGGATGCCAGTGTGGCTTCCCCACCCCTGCATGCTAGCCAAGGTGGATGCCCCTAAGGGCTGTGATGGCTGCAGTGCTTGGGCTGGACTGGGACTGTGGTTGCAGTGTCCTGGCATCTGGAGGGTGGGAGCAGTGGCCCTGGGTGTCATTGAGCAGTGTCCAAGGGCTCCCCTAGCACCAGGCTCTCCAGGCCCAAATATATTTAGAAAAGTGCCCAGAGCAAAAATGGAGGGAAGATGTTTCCCCAGTGGCTGTTTCATCTGCCAGTCACAACAAAAGCCAATGGGACATGGAGAAGCCTCATGCCCCAAGAGCTCTGTGCCCATCAGGCAGACAGACGGAGCTGGGCAGACCTGATCACACCCCACTGGGGAGCTGGGGTCCAGCCAGGAAGGAGTCTTGCAGCACCCCATCTCAGCTCCAAGGGGGGCCAATAGCACAGGACCACTGTGCTCTGCCCCATATGTCTGACAATGGGGAGGAGTTCACTATGCTGATTCACTATTTAGATGTCCCTGATGATGCTTCCAGCCTGGCAGGGCTGCTTTCTGCTAGAGATCTTTGCTCCCACTGCCCTTCCCATGACAGGTTAGGAGGTACCATGCATGGGATGCAGGGTGGGGGCACTCCAGGGACAGTTCTGGCTTGGGTCCCTGCATGCCCACCTGGCCAGGGGTTGGCATGGGCTGTAAGCTGGCCACACCTGAAGGACACTGTCTTGGAGGGTGCAGCTGTACCATGAGGGACTGGAGCCTGCTGCGGCAGCTGTTGTAGAGTGCCCAGGAGCACTCCACAGTGGTCAGGAAGGTCTGGCTCACTGTTGGTTTTGCCTTCTGCATACTGGTGCCGTGGGCAGCTGCTGAGTGGGTCTGAGGTGGCAAGCTGTCTGGTTTCTTCTGCATCACAAAGCAGCCTGGCTACCAGAATGCCTGCTACAACAGCACCTTCTCCATCTCCCACCTCCATTTCTGGGCCCTGCAGATTATCTTCATATATACCCCCAGCCTTGTGTACCTTGGCCACATCCTGCACTTGGTGCATCTGGAGGAGAAGGCACAGCAGCAAGCTGTGGTACAGGGGCCAGGCAGCAGTGCCTCAGACATCCTTGTGGGACAGGTCTGCATGCTGGGAGCCATCCTGAGGACATACTTTTACAATGTCATCTTCAAGGCTCTCTTAGAAGTGACCTTCATTGTAGGCCAGCACACCTTGTACAGATTTCAGATGAAGCCCTAGTGCTGTCAACTGCTCTATTTCCCCACACAATGAGAAGACCATCTTCATCCTCTTCATGCTGGGGGTGGCTTGCTTGTCCCTGCTGCTCATCCTGGTGGAGATCTACCACTTGGATATCACCAAATGCTGGCAGGGGATAGGCCCCAAGTCCTGCATCCTGCCCAGCCCTGTGGGGCCCCACAGCACCCAGGTCATCTTGCCTGGCAGTAGCAGCCCCATGGCTGCTGGCAGATCCCAGAAAGGCCTTGCACCCCTGGGGAGGGCAGGGGCATGGCTGGGGGTGGCCAGTGAGTCCCACAGGAAGGTATGAGCAGCCAACCTGGCAGTGCAAACCTGCTCAGATGCTCAGGGATGGGCGATGCAGGGGTGACCACAGTAATGGTTCTGTCTCTGGGGCCTGCCAGGCTTGTGGAATGGACCTCAGCCAGTGCAAGAGATGGGCATGGACCTGAGGACACAGCTTGACTGCTCCCCGTGTTCCTGGGAGCAGTAAGGCCGAGACTGGGAGGGATGGGCACGGGGCCCCTCGGGAAGTAAATTAACACTGCACCTCACTCCACTCCTGCTCTACCCATGGGCACAGTGACATTGCTCTCCAACAGCTCCATCACACAGACATACTGTGTAGCCAGGGCAGGGCCACTGCTGGGTTGGGTTAGACTGCAGCCCTACAGGAAGGGACAGAAGAAGAAGCAGGACAGGAACAGGCAGGGCATGCTGGTTGGCATCAGTGGGCACAGAGTCACAGGCCACCTCAGCATGCCAGAGCTGAGGCCATACAAAGTAGAGGCATGCCAGGCCATACAAGGTAGAAATCACAGGCAGCACTGGCAGGCAGGGACAGACAGGAGTAAGGTGCATGGCAGCAGTGGGCCACCAGCCCTGCTCTCCTATAGTGCTTACCATGTCCAGGGGGAAAAGCAGGGAGCTGCCAAAAGCTTTCTGCATCTTTATTTGAAATGAATGGTTTCCAGAGACACAGGGTTAGTCCTACCACCCTGGCATCACTACAACGAGACTGGGGGGTGGCTCACTCTCCACATGGACACAGAGAACAGAGGGCCAAGAACAATATATACAGGCTCAACAGAAAACCAATGTACAGCTCAAGAAAACCAACCAGAACACAAGGAGGGGCAAGAGGCACCAGAGAGTGGCACAGCCAAAGTCAGGCTTGCCCTGGGAAAGGTACTAGCACCCTGCTGCTTTGGGAGGGAGAGACCAGGCAGAGCTCTTCTCACTTCTGCCAGCCGCTGCCTGAGCCCCTGGCCAGAGCTGAGGGACCCACTGACGGCACCTTGAACCAGGGACGGGGGTTACACCAAGACAGAGGATGGTGGGGAGGAAGAGGCAGTGCTGGCACAGACCTCCCCCATCAAGTTTTCCCTTGACTCACAAAACATTGATAAAATTGAGGGAAGCAGCTCAGCTGTGTACCTGGTAGGGTGTCCCTGCAGTGAGGCCAGGTCTGTGTTCTCATGTTCCAGCACCAGTTCCCTCTGCTCCCCTGCCCACAGCTAGCCCAAGCTTCTCCCACCCCTGGAACAAGCTCTGCCAGTGGTTCTTCCACACTGGCTCGAAAACACAATCATGCTATAGCAGCAGAACTCTTCTGTGCCACCCGAAGCCTTGTGAGGGGAGATTAAAGGAAGGGGGAATTAAAAGCCTCTGGGTTGCTGGTCCCCGACAGCACTGTGACATACTGTGTCATTCCTGCCCCAGGGGAGAGACAGAGGGGGGTAGTGTAAGGGCAGGGGGGAACAGGTCTGTGTGAGCGGAGCTGTCCTGTGGGCCTTGCCATGCCTGTGCCACGGGGACGGACCCAGAGGAAGATAGCTCACCCAGCAACCAAGACATGAGACAGAGCTGAGTGCAGGGGCCTGTCACAAGCTGTATGGGATGTCCAAGTCCAGTAACGATGGTGGAATAGCACTGCTACAGCAGTCCCCTCCCATACTGCATGGCCCCTGCCCTGCAGCAGGAAGATGAGATGTTCAGGGCTGGAGAGCAGCCAGCCTGCCAGCATCTTGCTCTTAGTCCATGTCATCCTCCAGGCCACTGAGCCGACTGTGCTCCTCGTAGATCTCCCTCACAGCCAGGATGCGGTTCAGCATGCTCTCCAGCATGCTCCGGTCCATGGGGATGACTGAGTACCAGAGGGGGGACTCGGCGATGCACGACCGTTCAGGCTGCAGATAGAAGACATCGCTGCGGTTCCGCAGACTTTCAGGACTGTAAAGACAGAGGAAGGGGAGCCTTGGGACATCAGCTCCAGGGCTCAGAAAGCCTGGCCTGCCCTCACGGTTTTCAACAGGGCTTCAAGAAGGCTTATCACAGCCTCTCAGGAGAAGGAGGAGACAAACTGAGTCTGCAGCTCCTTGCTCAGGACCAAAGCCACTAATCAGCCAAGGACCAGGCCTCATACTGCACAGTCCTGCCTGTCAGGAAAGAGGCAAGTAGTGGAAGGGACCAGGAAGAAGCACTCTCTTGACCATGGTCTACATAAGCAGCACAGACTCTGGGCAAGGTTTGATACTCTAGTACAAATGACTGGAGAGCAGCAGCCACTCCACAGGGTCCACTGAAACTGAAAGGTGGCCCTAAACTGGCACATGCCCCTTCTCTAGAGAAAGCCTCACCATTTGGAGAGATAAAACTCATAGAACTTGACAGGGCATCGGAGTGGGTTCATCCTGTTCTCCCGCTGCTCCAGCATTGGCACCTCCTCCTCACGCTTCCGCTTTCCAGAGCTGCCATCTGCAGAGAGGGATAGCACAGGATGATGCCTGGGACACAAGAAGGAAGGCAGAGGAAGGGACAGAGAGATGCTCTGTCAGACCCTACCTCGGCCTTTCTTCTGCTTGGCAGGAGCGTAGTAGCGGATGCTCACCACCTTTGTCATGCCACGAGCTGTGGTGCACTTGCGGGACTGGCGCACCACATTGGTGAAGGAGAGCTGCATGTGCTCCTCTGCTGTCTGCAGCCCAAAAAACTTGGTATTGAAGAACATGAGGGTGTTAAGGAGCACAAATGGTGAGTAAACGCCCAGCTGCTTGCACTCCCAGAGGTGCTCCTCTTCAACGCGTGAGAAAATCGTGTCTGCAAGGCACAGAGGAAGAACGAGGTCACATCAACATTGGCCTTGTTGCAATCCCTTCACCCTGCCCAGGCAAGCATTGCAAAATACTAATGCTTCATAGCATCCCTTTTTCCATGAGATTTCTTCTTAGAGCCATCAGCAGAGGTAAATGCTGGCTCTGCCCAGCCACAAGCCACCCCAGAGTGCAGCCAAACCACAGGCCTGAACCCAAATCAATCCTAACTGCTCATCCCTATAGATGAGCATATATCAAGTGAACTCCAGGTCAGTGTTCCACCACACTCCGCATGAGATACAGGAAAAGCAGCAGGCAGGATAGACATGGCCAGTTCCTGCCTAGGCACACAGGTTTGGAGGCCAACACTTCTGCCTGGGACAGTCATTAGCAGAGGTGAGGCTGGATCTGTGAACTAACAACTCACAAGATACAGCAGGGAAGGCACCCCCAGTCACAGCATCCTGAAAAGCCTTTGCAGAGCTTTAAGTTAGACTGCTCACATGGAAGCAGCAGAGCAACCCTGTCCAACACTTAGCACAGTGTGCAGGGCTCACCCATGTGCTGGGAACAACACAACGGTATGAACCAGTGTGCCTCCTGGCCTGGTATTCTCTTTGACAAAGGGTGGACACATCACTGTCATAAAAATAAAAATTCAAACTGTCCCAGGACACAAAGCAGCAGTGCTCTGCTCCAAGACTGACTCTGGACAACAGAAGCTGCTGAGGCATAAACCAGGCTGGGTCTACTGCCAGTATGAGTCAGCGTGACCCTGAGACACAGGAGGACTGTGCTGCCTACACCAAGGAAGAAGGTTGAGGCTGGGGGAGCACAATCACACTGGAGGATCCAAGGAGCATAAATTGGGTATGTGTGCTGACTGAAGGTACTCTGGAGACACATACTATTTGGTAAGACTGTGGGTTGCCAACCACTCAGGGACTTGTTCAGCTCCTGCACGAAGGTCAAGTAGTAAAGGTCTGTAAATATATTCACCATACGATTGTTCTCGAGCAGGTACTAGAAAGGACAGAACACAGAGTCAAGAGAAAAATGGTGGCACCTGAATACAAACCCTCCCCAGAGCCCAGGGCACACATGCAGAGCACCTTCTTGTACAAGGAGAGCTGCAAGGCAAGCTCCTAAAATCAGCCACTTCAGAGCTGTGAGGAAACCCCTGGGGCAGGACAAAGCAGACTTGGTGCTGAAGAAAGGACTGAGTTTGGGAAGAGCTACCAGCCTTCCTTAAGGGTGTGCAAGATGAGTGCAAGGCTGGGGAGTAGCTGCCACCCTACCCAGTGGGCCTGGAAACAAAGATCAAATCAGGGGGGCTGCCCTCCTGGGATGAGGCACTGAATAGGAGTGCAGTGAGGGACCCAGAGTGTCCCTAGAAGGCAGAATAAAGGGCACAAGCTCCCCTCACCAGATCTGCTCCCTACATTTGGCTGTGGAAGACCTGAGGGTGGCAATCCCTCCCTCACCTGCTGGATGCCAAGGCAGAGGTAATAGATGCTGTCCGGTTCGTACCGCTCCCCATTGGGCCGTGTTATCTCCCTGACAAACTGTGCCAGGCCATAGTTGAGCTCAGCTGCTGTGCAGGCCAAGATGTCTTCCTTGATCCTCATGGGCTTGGCTGTGGAAACAAGGCCACAACACACTGGGACTCTGCTCCTGAGAGATTTCTGCTAGCCCACCCCATCCAGATGAGGATACTTACGGCCGAAGCGCAGCTCCTCTCCCTTGCTGGTCTCTCCCCCTGCATACTTGGCTTGTACCCAGGACTTCCAAGCATTCACACCATATGAATAGTTTAGCACTGTGCAGCTGGGCTGGCTGCTCACGGAGTCCCGGGAACAGCTTTCAGAGAGCACCAGGCGCTTCTGTCCCTGCAGAGAGGTGTACAATGAGACTGGGCACCTACCTGGGACAGATCCAAGAGTCCTGGGCACCCCTCAGACCAGTTGAATGCCAAGTCCCTCCTCACAGCGTGCCTCTGCCAATTGCTAGCATGCATCCTTCTACTGATAGCCAACTTAACAATGCCTACTAGTTATAAGGACCACAGGCAGGAAAGAAGTCAACTCTCACATGATCTTTGAACTGACAGGTAAGTATTTCCATTCAACAAACTGCCAGGAGGCCAAGCATGCCCTGAAGGGAGAGGGCACAACCTCCTCAACAGACCAAAACCTCTGGTACACTTCACCTCATATGTCCCAGATGGCAGGTCCCACTCCAAACCCGAAGAGCTTTACGCAGTATCCACACAGAGCTCACCTTTCGGACAGCCCGAGGCAGATCTTGCTCTGTGGACACATCATCTGGTCCCACCAGTCCACAGTCAAAGAGGAAGTCTACACTGGGGTTGATGTCTAGAGGGTCTGAAAGAAAACACAGACAGAAGGACTCAGCTGAGACTTCTCATCCTGTTCTCTGCCAGCCTGGTTCTTACAACAACGTCAAAAGAGAACACACAGCCCAGTACTTCACACCTTTCATCACTGCCTAGAATGAGCTTTTAGACACATTCCAGAAAAGGAAACACAGCTGTTATAGATGCTGCTATGCTTTTTCAGACTAATCAGAGTTCCATATTCTCCTTTCTGATATTTTTTTTGCTTGGCACCCCAATATCCTTCACTACTACCATCCTGCCTTAGCACCGCTGTGCTCTTTCAAGTCCTTGCCTCTTCTTCCACCTTCTGCCTGCTAATGATCACAGAGCATCTCTCTCTTCCAGGATATCATGCCCTCTCCAGGTGTCTCTCTTGCCTTACTGATCCTCCAAGACCATCATGCATAAGCACACCAGCACCGCTGCCCTGATCTCTGTGCTGTTAAAATCAGCTTCTCATTCTCCCTTCTTTACAGTCAACAGGCCAGTTAGTCTAGAAAAATGCAAACTTCTTGAAAAGTGGTGGTCTCCTCAACCATGCCCCAAGCCTGGGCAGTCAGAAGGCATGGGGAGATAAGTTCAGCTCTTAATGCTGCTGGCAACAGTCAGCTGATGGCAGCAGAAGGACGCTGCTGCAGCATGAGCAGTCCTGCATGCCTCCTTCACCCAGTGCTTACTCTTAGGAAAGTCAGCCTCCAGGTCCTGTCCTGGCTCATCGAGGACATTTGCCATCTTGACAGCCATAGCCAACACATCATCCCGTGATGGTCCAAAAAGATCACAGTCCTCCAGGAGACCCTCTGCACTCTGGTTACTCACCAGGTCTGCAATGCAAAAGTAGATCATAAACACAACTTTCAAAAAACTCTCTAGTTTGTTTTTCCTGTGACAGATGGAAAATGAAGTCAGGCTCCCTGTACAGCACAGACCTGTACTCAAAGCAGCCCATGACACCTGTACTGCCCAGCTTTCCTTGAACAACAAGACACTGGACATTTGTGTCCTCTCCTCAGCCAAAGCTCTAGTCACTGCAGCTTGAGGAATGCAGCCTTCCTGCAAGGTAAGGAGTGCTGCTACTAGTCATCTGTCTGGGAAGCTGCTTCACATGCGAGCCTGAATACCCACCTGAATAAACTAACAGTGCTCCTGTGCCATGAGACTGGCGCTCCCAAAAGGGACAGTGATAGCTCTTCCCTCCCTTCCTTCCTCCTTCTTCAGGCAGAATTTGAAGACTTGCTTCTCCCTGCTCCCTTTTCAAAGGCTTTGGGAGAACTGTGATCCACACACACGCTCTAGCTCCAAGAGCTGGCAGACCCCACATGATCCCCGCTGTTGGGCCTGATCAGGCAGTGGGCAGAACCTACCACACAGGTCCGAGGAGGCCTTGTCCAGTTCTTCAGC
This sequence comes from Florisuga fusca, assembly GCA_038090715.1. Lineage (NCBI taxonomy): Eukaryota > Metazoa > Chordata > Aves > Apodiformes > Trochilidae > Florisuga > Florisuga fusca. Next base: position 9,710,216 of record JAAWXA010000017.1, read on the forward strand.
CTCTGCAATCATCTCAGCCATGGCCAGAATGTCAGCCTCCAGGGGATTGGAGGGGATCTTCACCTTCAGCTCCTCAATGGTCTCCACAATCTTATCTGCGCTCTCCAATGTGGTGGGCAGGAACATTGGTACAGGCACCTGTAGAAAATAGCACACCGGGCAGAAAACTGACACACAGCCAACTGACATAAAAGGAGAGGCAGGAGGAGAGGACAAACACAGGAGCAGGGAGACTGCAGCAAGGCAGGACTGAGACAGTAAGAGCACATGGAGTGTTTCACTTACCGGGACAGGCATGGAGAAAGGCACAGGTACTTTCTGGCAGTACATATGCATAGGCACAGGCACGAAGATTGGGACAGGGATTGGCAACACAATCACCTGGGGCTTCCAGTCAGCCTCTGACAAGAGCAAAAGTATGTCAGTGAGCTTGCTCCTGGCAGGTCCTCCACCCAGCCCCACTGTGCACTGCCATGCCCCCAGCCATCCAGCACCATGGCCCTTCCAGCTACCAGCTTCTGTGAATCATGGGCAGAGCTGGAGCAGCAGCAAGCCAAACAGCCCTGCAAGAAGAGAGACTTGCCTTAGCCAGAGGTGCAATGCCTGCTCTCACATGGCCCTGCTGAGAGGTCTAGTTGCCTTGCATATGCTGTAAACAACACACACATGCCCATCAGGAGCTACACAGTGGAACCTGCTGAGCAGATGGGCCCTCAGACAAACTGACCATCTTCAGAGTAACAGGAATTGTCCCACAAGAAGTGGGATCATGCTGCAATGCCCTCTGCATCTCCTTACGGTGCTGATGGAAATGGGTTACCTACCTCCAGCCTTGCCATATGTGTCCTGCACTGGCCTGAGACTCTTCAGCACAGTGCCAAACACCCAGCTACTCCATAGAGCATTTCAAGCTGGATTCACGTTTAATTAGTTTGGAGCAGGGAAGTGCCACTTGCCTTTCCAAAACACCCCTGTAATTCTGCAGCAATGTGTTGTTTTTCCTACCTGTCTGACATCCTTTGGACTTCATTTCTATCTTGCAGGAAACACCTCTGTTCTGCATCAGTGGCTTACACATGGCAGCTTTGTTTTTCCGAGGGGTAGCTGGAACCGGAGGGGGTGGGGGAGGTGGTGTGGCTGGAGACATCTGGGCTGAGGAAGTCTTTGCTGACAGCTGAGAAAATGCAGAAAGCAGGAGGTTGGTGTCCACCCAAGGCAGCACCATCTCTTCCCATATGTGGGTACAGCTGGAGAGATTCTCAAAGCACCTTCTGAAGCCTGGCAGTCCCCACGACAGGGGGATGCTCCCACGATCAGGCTACACTGCCCATGGCAGGCAGCAAGCCTGTATGGCATCTGCAGCAGCCAGCAGGAAGTCTGGCAGTGGCTGTTGCTGCACCAAGGGGCAGTGGGGAACACAGTGGGACAGCAAGTATACTCAAACACTGTACCCCATCAAACACAGGGGAACACTGTGCAAAGAGGAGCCAGTGCCACAGCGGCAGGCTGTTCTGGAGCCCATCATTGATTCCTGGAGAATGGTTATTCTTCCCCTTTCCAAGAGATAGGCTGAAGCTGCCATCCCCAGCAGCTTGTCAGGTCCCACTACCCAGACATCTTAAAATGCATTTGTTGTAGAATAATGAAATCTCTCTGTGCAGAGGCAGATCTGTCCTCTCCTTGGGGACATCCCTTTGTGCTGTCTTGCAACCTCTTTCTAACAGGCCTTACCATGTTAATCTCTGCCTTCTGTGAGGAAGGGGCAGGTGGTTTTGGCTCCGAAGTTTGACCTGAAAGAGAAAGCAATGAATTTTAAGTTCAAGAGCTCCTGGGCCAAGAGGTCCCACTGCTGGGACTAGAGGTAGTAGCTGCCAGAGCAGGCACAAGCTTTCCAGAAACTGCTCCTGGCCACTCTAGGAACAGTTAATGTTTCCACAGTCTCTACTCCTAGCAGCTCAGAAAACACTAGAACTCCTAAATCAAGGTTGTTCCAATCTGATTTTGTGCTCCCCTGCAGACTACCCCATTGCCATCACACTAAGTCAGGAGAAATCCCAGCCCTTTGTAGAGAGTGGGATCCAAGACTCTATTCCCAGCTCTGCCTATTGGCTTGCTGTACCGAGGCCATGGCCCCTACCTGTGGCTCCACCTCCCTGCTACAAATATCATGGCAAAGTGCTTCAAGATCCCTAGGAAGACAGTGACAGAGCTAGTAGTAGTGTCAGAAGATATCCCAGAAAGCAGAGAGACAGCTTTGCCCCAGCCATTCCCCTATGGAAAGAGGGGATCACCTGCAGGTAAGAGTTACATGTGGCAGACGTAAGTCTCAGGTGGTGACAATATGCTCCTTGGCTTGGATGGTAATTCCATCTTATTTGCTCTGCAGAGAACCTGCACCCATCTCAGAGGCTGATGAGCTAAAAGAGCACCTTCACCCAAGTCTCCAGATACCCATGTGGCTGGGAAGAAAAACTGCCTTCCTCTGACCAACCATGGGCCATGCAAGAAGGACACCAGCAAGGAAAGCAGCAGATCTCAGCACACAAAGGGAGTGGTGGGTCCACCTGCACCTCTTACAAACACATACGTTCTCCAGGAAAGACACAGACACCCCAAGGACCAACACATGGGCACTCTGCAGATTTCCTCTGATCTTAGGAAACAGGTAACAGCTCTTGAGCAATTGGAAGATAAGCAGGGTCCACCTGCTGACCACCACAGGGGGGTGAGCCTGTTCCCACTGGAGAAAGCTCCCTAGCCTGAAGCTAAGCATTCAGACAGGAACTGCAACAGTCTCAATGGGTCCAAGAACTCCCCCTGACCAGCCCAAAGTGGATGTGGGACAGATCTAGGTGGGAGATATCAATGACTTGAATGAGAAAAACCAAGCTATGGAGTATGAGCAGAGTTTCTGCTGCAGCAGAACCAAAAGCAAAATTGACTGCCCCACAAGCAGGGGGGATGGCCCTGTGCAGAGACAGTCCCTCTTGGAAATCTTCGGGCACAGTTCTGTGGAACAAGCTCCTCATTCCCTCACTATACACTTCTTACAAGCAAAGAAATGGCCACTTTTTTCATCAGCAAGCACTCTCAGTATCACCAGGTGGTCAGTAGCCAGTGGGTCACAGGAATGAATGGTTTTAGGCAACCACTAGCTGCAATAGAAGCAACAAGTAATAGGCAGCTCTGTCCGACATGGGCCTGAAATCCAAGTAGTCCCTTGTGCCTGCCAACAGAGCTGCCAGGTCCAGAGGAGACCCTGCCTGGACCAGGCAGAAGCCATTGCTTCTCACCATGCACTGACAAGTTCCTCCTCCTGAAATCCTCTGCACAACATGGAAAGCTCTCTGTGTAATCACACAGCATGACCTGGCTCCAGCACCCTTCCTTTGCAAGTATGCCACAGTCCCAAGACAAGAATGTCTACAACTGGCAAGGAGATGGGGGTGCCAGCACACATAGTGAGCCCAGTGCCACCAGCAGCATTCACCAAGCATGATGGCAGGTGCTGGGGCAGCTGGAGCTTGTGCTCAGCTGAGCACTCAACACTGCTGGTAGGTTCTTCCATGGCTGCCCTCAGTCCTCTGCCTCATAGGGAACACAGCTGCAGCATGGTGAAGGGTAATACTACACGTGCCAAACACCAAAGTTCTTGGGCATGTCCAGAGAAGTTTTGGAGGAGACAGCTCAAACTCTCATTGCTGTTGGCAATGGAGAAGGTAATTCTCAGTCTTGTGGTCCATGACCCCAAGGAGACAATGGCAAAATGAAACATTCTTCCCTCTGCTAGAGGCAGAGCTTGTTTGCCATGCCTATGTCCTAAAAGCAGTGGTACTGATCCTTCACAAGCAAAATACCTTGAAAGCAGAGGACAAACAGAACAGCACAGATAGGGCTGTGGAATCCCTTGGTGAGCAAGAAGCCAACAACTTTAAAACCTCTTCCTGTCCAGTGCAGCAGGACAGTCTGTACCCCATCAAGCAAATTCTCCTGGGCACCCCCATGCCAGCAGAAACCAACAGTTCTTTATCCAGGTCACTTCAGTGTGCTGTCACATGAGCCATCCTCTCACACAGCCTTTCATAGAACATGGCATCTAAGGGTAAGTTGAGACTCCTCTGGCTGGGAGAACCTTCTGCTTCTGGCAGAACAGTTCTGCTTTGCTCTTTAAGCAGCACTGACATACAGGGCATTTCTAATCAGTCCATTGCCATCAGGTGAGGAACCAGGAAGAGTCTGGAGATGGAGGAAAAGGTCTCTCATGAGAAGGTCCTTGTCTTGGTTTCCCCTCCTTGGCACACCCTAGTCAGGGTTTTACACTTCATGAAATCCCAGGGAGGGCAGAAAAGGTCTGAGCTTGTCATGCAGGTATCTGTCAAGGCTTGATGCACCAAAGCTTGATGCAGCCATTCAGAGAGTTCATCTAGAAGACTGTGGCCTATGCACCAAGCAGAATGACACTACGCAAGTGTCCAAGGGCCAAGCGATGTTTGCTCACTCCAAGCACCTTCCATCCTGAGGGACCCCAAAGCACTTTGCGATATTCCATAATCATCTGGCTCAAGTTAATGATAGGAAATGGGGCAATGGGCAGTGAAAATCTCCTCTCCAGCTGGAACTCCACAGACGTAGAATTGGGGTATCCAGGACACAGGGGTTTGCAGCTCCACAGAGCTGCAGCAATCTTTGGCTAAGTTGTGATACTGCAACCTAACATCACAAGACAGAGTGCATCCAGCATCTCACTGCTCCCTCAAGATCATTCTTGGTTCAGCTCTAGCTGAGGAGAGCTCACCTACAGCATCAGCAGCACCATTTCCTGCAGCACCCTGTATTTTCCTTGAATGATTCCTATCCAATCACTGACCTGGCGCAATACTGTTTAGCTTATGAGATCTGAGAAGGTCACAGCTCAGAGGTGGTGTGGGGCTGCAGGTGGGAATATCATGCTAAACCACACTGTCCCCTAACCCTGTAAATCAAGCTCTCCGCTGGTAACATGAGGATGTTAAATCCCTGATTATCCTTGCTAAGACTGTAAGCTACAGGCAGCATGCTGGCACCGGCTCCTCCCGTCTGCACCCTGTGTGTCACAGAACCATAGATGTTAGAGATGGAGAAGCCCCATTAGGTCCCACTCCGTCCTTTCCCCCCCAGGGGCCAGTGCAGGATTGTTCCCTAGCATCTCATCCAGTCCTGGGTAGGCAGCTTCCTCCCCTTGCTGTTCAGTCTTCCCTGTGTCTCTCAGACTTAGCTATTCAGGTCCCCTCCCTCCCTCCTACTCACTGTTAAGCAGGCTCTCGGGCCCCTTCTGCGTGTCCAGGTTGGGCTGGTTCTGTTGATTGTAAAATCGCAGCAGACACTGCTGGTTGCAGAAGTGTTTGATTTGCCCCCGCCAGTGGATGGTTTCCAGCAGCTTCCCCTGACGCTTGCAGGCATGGCACCGAGCTGCCTAAAGCCCGCATCAGCAGGAGAGAAACAACGAGTAACTAACCACACCCCCTCTGAGTGCAACACAACTCTCCAGTGAAAGGTGCACATAGCAAGGTGCTGTGAGCTTCCCCACAGCAGTGCCCTGCCAGTGCCAGCCAGGGACTCCAGCGGTGCAAACTTCTCACAGCAGCACTAGCCGCAGATCCAGCACTGTGAGCTTCCTCAGTGCAGTGCTCTGGCAGGATCAGCTGGGGACTCCAGCTACATGAGCTTTCCCATAGCAGTGTCCCATCATTGCCAGGCAGGACTCCAGCAGTGCCAGGTTCTCCGCAGCAGTGCCAGCCAGACTCCAGCAGTGTGGACTTCCTCAGTGCAATGCCCACTTATCTGGGTGCCGTGCCCACCACAGCACTTAGCACAAGCTGCCAGTGCCAATACTGACCTTGAAGTACCAGAGCAAGTATTTGCTTTTGCAGTCTTCACTACAGAAGTCCCAGGTGCTGCCCTCCAGCTGCTCGGTGACCGCCCGCTGGCAGGTCTGAGAACAGTAGGTGCAGGTGATGCAGCACAGGCCCAGGTTCTTGGTGAAATCCTGTTTGTAAAGAAGCACACACCCTGCGGAGAAACAATAGGAGTGAAACCTTCCCAGGATGAACTGGGAGCCTCCCTGACCCAAACATGACCAGAATCCAGGTCTGCGGAGACAACAGAGCATACGCAATACACTGTAGGGAACAATCCAGCACTGGCCCCTGGGGCTGGGATAAGATGGGACCTCATGGGGACTTGCCATCTCTCACCTCTATGCTTCTAGGAAGAGTCTGACTCCAACCTCCTGTGTGCAGGAACCCAGCAGGCAGGGCAAGGCCAGGTCAGGCCAGCCCAGACGCAAGAGCGTAGAAGTGCATGATGACAGGAGGAGCGGAGCTGCCACCTGCTGTCTCCCCAGCCCCCAGAGAGAGAAAAGCTGTGAGAAAGCCCTCCCCAAGGACACAATGAACGGTAAAGATATTGCCCTAGGGCCTGGCTGGACAGCAAGCCATCCCCAAGACAGTTCTCCCTTAACTGCATGGTAAGGCTCTCTTGCCCCAGGGCCTGGCTAAGAGTCTCCCCTCTGTTCCTCTGCATGCTCTCTTCTCCTCCCATAGCATAGGCTGGCATGGGGGCTCTGCCTCTCCCCTGCCTTCCCCAAGTACCTTCGCTGCAGAAGTTCTTCTCCACTCCAGAGAAGCGGATCTTCTCATGCAGCAGCTTCTCCTGCTTGCAGTGCTCACACTGAGACACCACCCCACGCAGTCGCTTGAAGTCCTCACAGCAGTCCTTGCAGCAAAACTGATACACCTTGTCCTGCCAAAGAGAGCACCACTGCATCACCCAACTTAGCAGCAGGAGGTCCCCACACTTCTCAGGGAAGCAAGAGCAAGACTACAGGTCTGAGCCAGGACCCTGGCTCTCTTGGTAAGGGGTATGGCAGAAGTGTTGTCTTCCTGCCTTTCTGACATCAGGAGCACAGCATGCAGTGCAGTCTCCACACAGGTCTCTGCAGCTAAGACATTCACAGCACTGGCACCGAAGGAGCACTGTTTGAGCAGGGAGAGGAAGGAGCCCTGTGATCCTCCCTAAGGTTGGCCTCTGTATCAACATCCTCGTGGGGAAAGTCCTCACCTGCCAGTCTAGGATCTCCGGCTTCCCACTGAAAAGATTGTGGCAGTAATGACAGTTGAGGTGGATCCCACCTTCCGGGCTGGTACGCTGCAGGAGACAGAGACAGCTCATGGAGGGAGAGACACACAGAGGGCAGCAGGTGCTCAATAGTTGGCAGAGCACCCCTTTGCACTGCCACCACCTCCTGCCTCCTCCACTGCTCACAGCAATCTGTCTGCCCCTGCTCAGACCTGTGCTTGCTGCCCCTATCAGTCACTCACAGTCAGTCCATCAGACCATTTCTCAAGATGCTGGAGAGCAGATTCTTGAGCAATTTCACTTTGGTTCCAGTGTACTGGTCCAGCTCTTCTCAGGAAGGCGTCAAGCTGCCACCCCTCTAGATTTGAAAACATTAGTTGACAGGGGGTCCACTACCTCTCCAAAATCTTGAAGCATGGGTTCCTGGTTTCTATTTTCAAGGTAATGAAACTTTAGAATTCAAGCAGTCATCATACTCATTCCACCTTCCTCTGCTAGATTAAACAGCTATTTAGCATTGGTGTCTTGTCCACAAGGATATATTTATCAATAAAGTAATCTTCCTGGTTTTGTTCTGATAACCTCAGCTAAGGTATATTTCTTCAAATCAACATACAACTTTTTCTGGTTTTTTCCAGCACACATCCAATTTTTCTTCAACACTGACATTAGATGAACGCTCTTCCTGTTCAACACCTGTGCAACATTCTAGATAGCTCTTTTGCTCCCTACTCCTAAAACTTTTAATTCCCTGTTCCTCTACTTGTACTTCCAATAACTTAATTAATCTTTTCTTCTGTAGCTGTAAATTGATACTCCTACTAAATGGCTTAACTCCTGCATCCCAGGACATTTTAAAAAATCCATACTTTCCCAGGACTGAGTTACCCACATTACATGAGTAGGCTGATACAGGATCTTTCAATGAACTGTGTTTAAGAACATCTTAGGAGGAACCAGTTTTTCATGCAATTCAATTGTTTTGCTTTCTAAGGCTGCCCTGACCTCAGCTTGAGTTAACACTTCACCAGTTTTTGTCTCATTTGCAAAATTTTAACATGTTTACTTTGCCTTTATTGCCAAGTAACTGATGAAGATGTTGTACTTCCTGGGCTTAATACTGATCCCTAAGAAGCCATCTTGAAACACTCTCTTCAATGGTTTTCCTTTGACAAATGTGTTGAGATGTGCCAGAAAGACAGTTCCAAAATCAGGTTATGCATGGGTTTACTCATATGTTACAAGGCTGGTTTTACATGGCAGCAACTCAAGTTAGGTAAAATCCCTGATGCCTGGAGAAAGGGAAACTAAAAATTGCACTATTTTTAAAAACAGGTAGAAAAGAAGACGCTGGGAACTGCTGACCTGTCAGCCCCACCTCTGTGTCTGGGAAGATCATGAAACCAGATCCTTCTAGAGGCTATGCTAAGGCTCACAAAGGACAGGGAGATGATCTGAGACAGCCAGCATGGCTTCAAGGGCAAATGTTGCCTACTAACATAGTGGCCTTCTCTGACGGACTGAGTACATCAGTGGACAAGAGAACAGCTATGGAAGTCATCCACTGGGACTTCTGTAAAGCCTTTGACATGGTCCCCCCCAACATCCTTCTCTCCAAATTGGAGAAATATGGATTTGATGCATGGACTGTCTAGTGCACAAGGAACCGGTTGGGCAGTCACATCCAGAGGGCAGTGGTCAATAGCTTGGCATCCAGATGGAGATTTGTGGGTACTAGTGGATGAAAGGCTAGATGTGAGACAACAATGTGCACTTGCAGTCCAGAAGGCAAATCATATCCTGAGCTACCCAAAAGAATCATGGCCAGCAGGACAAGGGAGGTGATTCTGCCCCTCTACTCTGGGGATGAGACCCCACCTGGAGTACTGTGTCCAGCTCTGGAGTCCTCAACACAGGAAAGACATGGATTTGTTGAAATGGGTCCAGAGGAGTGCCACAAAAATGATCAAGAGGGATGGAACACCTCAACTATGAAGAAAGGATGAGAGAGTTGTGGTTGTTCTCAGCATGGAGAAGGCTCCAGGGAGACTTGTGGCATTTCACTATTTGAGGGCTTCTAAGAAAGATGGGGACAAACTGTTGTGACAGGACTCAAGCAATGGTTTTAGATTAAAAGAGGGTAGATTTAGACTAAAGAAGACATTTTTACAATGAGAAATACTGGAATAGGTTGCCTGGAGAGGTGGTAGATGACCTATCTCCAGAAACATTCAAGGTCAGGTTGGACGAGGGTCTGAGCAACCTGATTTAGTTGAAGATGTCTCTGCTCACTGCAGGGAGGTTTAATTAGATGCCCTTTAAAGGTCTTGCCAACCCAAACATTGTATGATTCAAGTCTTATGAAGTCTATAACTGTAAAAACTTTTCCACTACCCTACCAATACCAACAGTGATCTCAGCAAAGGATTGTATCAAGGATTTATGAAAGCAAAACGAAAACAAAAACAAACCCTGAAAAATCCTTAACACAATAACCACATGAAAAAACAACCCTCAGAACCAAATACTGCAACTGCCAGTAACTAACTCACTGCCTCTAGATTCTTTATGTTTTCTCAGTTGCCCAAGGCATGTTCTAGCCTCCCAGATCTTCCTGGCTGTTGCTTTGTAGTTTGATAGCTGCACAAAACCAGTATTCTTTCAGTTGCCTTTGAAAACCACAAACATTGAAAACCACCCCACGCTGAAACTTAACATCAGAAGATTAAAACCCATCAGTCAAGCATTTGAGGATTATTGAACATGAGATATCCAGGCCTGATTTTTGTAAATTTTTAGACAACCCAGAAGACTTACGTTCCTTGGTGGCACCTGGCTCAGAGGGCAGCTCTGCCCCTTTTCACACCAGTGGGTGCCCACTGTGCTCTGCTAGCTTTACTTACGCTTTTGTTCATGCCCTCGTTAAGGCGACCAAATCTCAAACCACTCATGCAGTACAGCTCTGCACTGCTGGGCATAACCTGATAGATAAGAGTAAATTAGAGCCTGTTTTATCCCAAGAGAAGCAGAGGGAGATAGGGTCAAGACTGAGGCAACCACAGTTGCTGCAACTTGTGTTCCATCAGACACATTCTTATGGACCCTTCCTGGTGAAGCTTGAGGAAGGCAAAGCCTCTGCTGCTAAGTGTCAAAGGAGACATGAGCTCTATGGCCCTGCCCAGCATGAAGGATATTTCAGTACCTGGAATTTTGTCCAGCAGCTGGGGCTGCAGAACTGGTAGACAACCCGGTCTGTCTTGTTGTAATAGCATGGTTCAGACAAACTCTTTCTGCAGAAGCCGCAGGGTCTAGGGGGACCTGATGAAACAGACAGGAACTGGTGAAGGCAGCAGCAGATGTGGGACTGAATGGTATGCAAGCCACTCACTCATTCTCAGTCTGTCAAGCAATTATCAAAAAATAAGGGGCAAGAACATGAGAAAACTAGGAACAACAGATTCTGCCAAGTCAGAAATGCTAAACACGGATGAAGAACAGAGTGGTCCAACGAAGTGACCCTGGAACTACAAGAATTTGGACAAAACAGGCTGCAATATTGAACCAGAGACCTTACCCATTCCTGGACACCCTGGTACTTCGTACAATGGGAAGGGCAATGCCAGCACAGGATGGTAATACAACTGCTTCCTGCATCCTCAAGAAAAGCAATACATGCTACCCCTCAGTATTAAGAGGTCTACATGCTCCCCCCCCAAATCTCCTTCCACTTTTCTCACTGGACCCTGTCCCAGGCAGGTAAAATGTCCAGTCTCATCTACAAGCTATTTATTAATAGTAGCAAGGAAATAGTTACAGTGGAGACTCCACTGATTCCCTGTACATAGGTGCTCTTACCAACCAAGCCTGACTGCTTCACTTTGTGGGAGGTAGTGCAGCAAATAGAGCAGAACAGGCCCATCTTGCCACTGCGATCCACGTTGGGCAGCATGTCGAAGTTCTTGCACAGCGTCTTGCACCACATGCATGGATAGACCCGAGTGTTCTTCTGCAAACAGAGCAGAACAGAGCTGCCAGGGAGACCACCACAGCTGGTGAGGTCTGATCCTCATATCCCATCCCACTACTGTATTCACCAGGACAGCTCTCCTGCATGGAACACCTTATGCCAGACTGAGGCTCATAGTCTGCAAGTTCACATGGTGGTAGCAAAAAATGCTCCCTTCAGCATCTCACCTCCACATTTCTAGAGTACCTTGGCAGGAACAGAGCACTTAGCAATCCCATCGAGACAGTTAAATGAAACCTGCTGAGGCCAGAGAGGAACATATCTAGCCAAACTTTGGGGAGACATCCAACAGACACCAGCCCATACTGACTGCATATACCAGTGTCCCTGCAGAGTCCAGCTTATTAAGTGCCTGACACATGCTGGAGTCCAAGGTGGGCCCCGTGCAGAATAAATTGTTTGCTTGCTTCAATGTTTCTCCACAGCAATCTCTTAAATGCTTTGTTAGCAATAAAAGCCCCAAAGGATGCAGGTGACTTGCTATTGCATGAAGTGCCCTGAACGACATTGTGCAAAGGAGCTTTGACCACCCACCCCAGGCAGGTAACCCCACACACCTTCTTGTAATTGTTGAGACAGGCAGAGTTGCAGAAGCGTTTTTGCTGGCCTTCATGGAAGAGGTACTCCAGGGGCAAGCCCTTGTTGTAGATGTAAAGTCCACAGTTGTCACAGCAGTTGGTTTTCAGCCCCTTGGTGGCCCGGAACTTGGTGAAACAGGCGTCACTGCAGATGCGGTGAACGACGCTCCCATTGCTGACCTCATGCTGAATCTGCAGAGACATCCTTGCTGTCACTTCCACAAACCACCATGCATCTCCTTCTGACGTGCATCATTACTACTGCCATGGCCCTTGAGGTAACAGGCTGTTACACTAACACTTGGGCAAGTGCTATACTGAAAGTTGGTGTGGAGTCGGACTAGCATCCCCCACAAAAAGTCAGGGAGAGTGAAGTCACAGGAAGCAGTGAGCTTCAAGGCAGGGAGAAGCCAAAGCTTTATTTCTTCTGCTGGAATAAGGGCTGGTTCACAGCAGCAAGAACCCTGGAGTTAACCTGAGCAAGCTCAGGGGCAGAGGCCTCACACCATAAGAGAACCCAGCAAATACTCTGCAATGGTCCAAGGCAGGGCCAAGTGCTGTAGGTCACAAGCACCTCATCCAGAATAGGGGAAGAACAAGGGAGTGTTTACCTCACCAGGTCTGTGGCAGACACTGCAGCGGTTGGCGTCCGAGGCATCTGCAGACTGAGGCATTGGTCTGTGCTGCTGGGCCTCATAGAGGGAGAGGCAGACAGAGGTGCAGAACTCATGGAAAGAGCCACCTGAGCCAATCTGGGCAACCACAGAGTCCTTGGTGTTCCAGATCTCTCTGGGGATCAGGAGGGAATGTGTTAGTATAGTCCTGCCATGAAGGGACAGGGTGGCACACTGCAATGCACAGGACTTTCTGGTGTCCCAAGGGTGGTAAGAACTGTCTCACAGCAGCTTCTGTCCAGGCAGAGATGGGTGGTGCCTGAAGACAGAGCATGTGTGAGGTTGTTTTAAAAGGAGGCTGGGATATGGGGCATTGAGCTTGGGGACAGGCAGGGAAAGGGGTGTAAGAAGCATGGGATATGCAGTGTATGAAAGAAGGCATCAGGCAGTAGCTGGCAGTGGGCTGGAGGCACGTGGGTGAATGGGAAGCACGAGGATTACAGAGATGGGGACTGGCACGTAGGGTTGTGAATGGGGTCATGAGAACAAGAGCATTGAAGAAAGGGGAGTGAACACACACTTTTTACAGAAGGTGCATATCTTCTTGCCAGGTGGTTTTTTTGAGAAGGTGGTGAGACAGGAGCTGGAGCAGAAGAGCTGGGGGAGCCCTTTACGCTGGTAGGCAGTTTGTCCCTTCTGCAGAGGGGCCCTGCAGTTGGCACAAGTCATCTTGGTGACGGAGCGGGCAGCTCGCTGAGCCATCTGAGTGCGTAAGGACATGCGAGTCGAGCGTCGGGTACGAAAGGGAACAAAATCCTCATCATTAGGATCATCTACCATTGCATCAGAGTCTTCATCAGAGACTGGAACTGCAAAGTAGCAGAGAAAGATGCACCTAAATGCCTCATTAGGAAGTGAGACAGAAACTTCTGCCATAAAACACATGCCAGGGCTTTCTGGGGTCACATTTCTGGAGTCGCTCTACATGCTTTGTACCTGTCTTGGTGGAATGTTAAGGCACTCTTAAAAGATATTCTGTTGGAACTGGAAATAAGTCAGGAGTCATTAAGCAAATTGGGCTTAAGTACACTTCTTCTCTAGGAAGTCATGACTTGCCAAGGTTGAGCAGAAGCCCAGAGTGTGAACATTTAGAGCAGAAAACCCTCCCAAACCTGGTAGATCTTAAAGGGAACAAGACGGATCACCAGTCTCCAGGAGAGGCAGGCAATGAAGGAACAACACACAAATAATAGGGAATAGCAGGGTGACACTCAACATCTCAAAGAACTTCACATATTTCTGCAGGAAAATCCCCAAAATGCAACCTTCCTTCAGACACCCTGCTGCCATAGAGACAAAGGAAGAAAGTTCCTGGCTGAGGAGATGGAAGATGGATATTCTGGGAACAATCCCAGAGGCTCAACTATTATTTGGTGCTTGGCATCCACACACCACTGCAAATATATTACCATTCTCCCTTCAACCTTAGTTCCCTAAGAAAGAAAGGCAAGCACCCCAAGGATGAAGAACAGGGTGAAAGGACCTGTTTCCTAAGAGTAAAATCTGCACAGAAGCCCCAGAGCTCCCACCATACTCCATGAATCACTTGCCCCCAATGGGCCTGGCCTCTGTTCTCTGGCTGGAAACAGACATTACCCATCCCTAGTTACTTACTGCTTTCAGACGAGTTCACAGTTTCAGGTCTGACAGATTCTGATCTTCTGGCTCGTTCACTTCTTTTCTGTTCCTAGAAGATATTCAGAAAAATATTTAGGCTAACCATCTGATACAACAACCATGGATAAATATACCACATCATGGTGGAGTTACAACTTCTGGGATTTGCTTTCCCCATAAGTAGGCTGAAAATGGATATGACCAGAGTTGGCAAGATGGGGGAGAGAAGGAAGTAGGCCTATGAGAATGACCTTACAGCTGGGGGCAGAAGGAAAAAAATGAATCCACATTACAGCACAGTGTCAGTGCACAGAGTCACAGAATTGTCACAGTTAGAAAAGACCTCTAAGATCACAGTGTCCAACCTTCAACCCAGAAAAAAAACACCAAGACCATCAAAGCATGTCCTGCAGTGCCACATTTACACAATTTATAAAATACTTTCAGGGTGGTCACTCCACCACCTCCCTTGGCAGCCTGTTCCAGTGCCTGACTAGTCTTTCAGTGAAGAAATTATTCCTAATGTCCAGTCCTATTATTATTTACTTGAGAGAAGAGGTCAACATCCACGTCCCTACAACCTTCTTTCAGGTAGCTGTAGGGAACAATAGGGTCTCCTCTCAGCCTCCCCTTCTCCAAACTAAACAATCCCAACTCCCTCAGCCTCTTCGTCATAGGACTTCCTCTCTAGACCCTTCACCTTGTTTGCTCTTCTTGGGACATACTCCAGCAACTCAATGTCTGTGTTGTAGTGAGGGGCACAGAACTGAACACAGTACTCACGGTGTGGCCTCACCAGTGCTGGGTACAAGGGCACAGGGATTACTCGACCACAGGAGACATGCAAACTCCTTGCCAGAGGGGACACAAGACAGCCAGTGTCCCTCAGATAGTATGACAACAGCCAGCTATCCTTTATGCTCCTGCAGCATATATACTTGACTGCATTCTCCTCACCTTCTCAGTTGGCAGCTCACTTGCCTTCCCAGACTGGCCTTCTCCTGGAACAGAAGCACAGATGAAGCTTGCATCTTGCTTTTCTCCAACAGAAGAGGACAGGTGTTCTTCAAATGCAGCCACCCTTTGGGTCAGTCTGCACATGAAGCTTTAGACAATCCTGGTTAACAAGCACAGTTCTGGTGGTGATCAGACACAGGAAAGCTCTTAAACCCATCACCTGTAGTTAGAGATCCAAACACACAGCTTGGGAGAAGTTATGTATGGGGGAAGACTTCCCTGCATGGGGAAGGCATGCTGGGCAGTGTACTCCAACTGCTTCTGACTGAGACTGAGCATCTCCTGAGGATGAACAGCCTGGGCAGAGGAACTTTGCCTATTGGAAACACCTTCTCCTGGTGACCCTCAGTTTCAGCAAAGACATCAATGATGAAAAGTGTGAACTAAGCTGATGAGCAGCCACAGCTTTATCATGGAAGGTCCTAGCTGACACATGCATTGAAAACCAAAATTAAAGCTATGAAAGGCAGAACTAGAGCTTGTGTGCACCAAGGAAGTAGCTTCCAGCACATTATGACCTCCTGAGCAAAAGGAAGCCAAGTTCTGCAGAGATAGCAACCTACCTGATGGTGGTAAGGCTTCCTGTGCTTTCAGTACACTACTTTCCTTAAGCAAGTTGTTCCCACTATCACTCCCTTCCTCTGCCTCGTTTTCCTCTGTGGGCTCAAGGGGCAAAGTTGTAGAACTGTTTTCCAGGCTCAGTTTCACCTCTGCTTCCCCTGCTAGTCCTTCCCTCTGCATGGGTGAGCTCCTTCTTGGTGCCTTCAACCTCATCTTTTTTGTCTGTTTAAGACTGAGTTGGGGTGGGGCAACTGGTGGACTTGAGGATTGTGCTGTGATGTCTTCTGTGGCTGGGGGACTGCTGAGGTCCCCTGAGTCAGAAGTGGGCTGTCGGGGTGATTCAGGGGCATTGTCATTGGAGAGAACAGCAGAAGCACCAACTTCCTTTGGGTCCCCAGAACAATTTTTTGATGCATCTTCCCCTTCCTTCCATGTTTCTGGAACAAGAGCTTCTCTAGAGAGGGCAGAGGAGTCCACGGGTTCATCCTCCATATCCTGGGAAGGATGTGTCTTACACAGCCCATCTAGACCCTCTGATTTATCTAGCTCCAAGCCAGCAGTTTTTTCCAAGTCATCTAAGACCTCAGGTTTCTCCACCATATCCAAGACACTAGGTTTATCTAGAACAATGTTATTTGATTTGTTTACTTCAGATAGGCTGTCTGCTTTCACTAAAAGGTCCAAGTCCCCATCTGCAGTCATCTGCTTGGATTGATCCCAATTAGGGGGCTGAAGAACTGAGGCTTTCTGTGTAGAAGCTGTCTGAGAGCCCAGCAGATCTTCGCCAAACTCCATATCAGCAGGGAGGTCACCAATAAGTGGTTTGTCAGGCAAGCACAGGGGGTCCAGAGATCCCGAAAATTCACTGGAATCCATTTAGATGATGGCAACTGAAAATGAGAAAAAGACTTGCAAGTTAACAGAAGTGCATTAATTGTCCTCTCTTCTGAACACTGCTGGAGTGAAACAAGGCCCAGTAATACTGCTGGCTCTAACCAGGATACCAGCAGGTCAATCGCATCTACCTCTAAAGTTACAAAACTTTGAAGCAGCAGCAGAATGCAGCCCAGTATAGGAGACCTTTGGGAACTCTGCACCACAGCACAGCAAACAGACTTGCTTATGCTAAATGACACAGTGGTGTATCAGAAATTAGTAAGTACCAATTCAGAAGTCTTCACACAGCTGTTCTGTGGTGTGTATTACCACCTTCCCAGTCTTCCCTTCTATCTCACCAGACCCAAATAATCTGGTCTGTCCTTTCTCTTGATTTGTTCTCATGGAACTAACATAACCTTTATTTTTCAAATATCTTCTCTCTAAAAAAAAAAGAGGCAGAAATAACTCCGTTACAACTCTGCAGCCTGAATTTTATCAGAGGACAGATATGAACCAGTTTATACTATAGCTACAGCAACAGTGTAGCCCCAAAACCACACAGGCTAATACTCAGACACAGAACAATGGGAAAAGCTTAAGTTAGAACTAGGAGGAATTCTGGAGAGTAGCAAGAAGGAAGGTGATAAAGCCCATGATGTTAAAAGTAGTCATAAGAGGAAGAACAAGTAGCAAATCATGCAGTGCAGTCAGAAAAAAAGACCAGTGTGACTTTGCAGGCCACAGATGGTGCACTTGCATGGAAAGATGTGATGCAGACTGATAACATCACAGGGACAAAGTTACCACTCAGCTCCTCATGGTCAACATTATCAGGAGAAAGAAAGGGCAAGACTTTGAGATGATGCAAGCAAACATTTATATCAATACTGGTTAGGGATGCCATGCAGAGGGACCTTGACAGGCTTGAGAGGTGGGCCTGTGCCAGCCTCATGAAGTTCAATAGGCCAAGTACAAGATCCTGCTCCTGGGCAGGAGCAATCCCAAGCACAGCTACAGGTTGGGCAGAGAATGAATTGAGAACAGCCTTGAGGAGAAGGACTTGGGGGCTGATGAGAAGCTCAGCATGAGCCAGCAATGTGCACCTGTAGCTCAGAAAGCTGTGTACTGGGCTGCATCAAAAGAAGTTTGGCCAGCAGGTCAAGGGAGGCAATTATCCCTCTCTACTCCACTTTCCTTAGACTGCTCCTGGAGTATTGTGTCCAGTTCTGGAGCCTTCAGCACAGGAAGGACACAGTGCTCTTGAAGCCACAAAACAATCAGAGGGCTGGAGCACCTCTCCTATGAAGACAGGCTGAGAGAGTTGGGGTTGTTCAGTCTGGAGAAAAAGGCTCTGGGGAGACTTTATAGTGGCCTTCCAGCACCTGAAAGAGGCCTACATGAAAGCTGGGGAGGGACTTTTTACAAGGGCATGTAGTGATAGGACAAGGGGTAAGAGTTTTAAGATGGAAGAGGACAGATTTAAGTCAGACATTAGGAAGAAATTCTTCAGTGTGAGGGTGGTGAGACACTGGAACAGTTGCCCAGGGAGGCTGCAAATGCCTCATCCCTGGAAGTGTTCAAGACCAAGCTGCATGGGGCTTTGAGCAACCTGGTCTAGTAGAATATGTTCCTGCCCATGAAGGGCAGGAAGGGGGTTGGAACGAGGTGATCTTTAAGGTTCCTTCCAACTGAAACCATTCTATGATTCTAGGGGAAAAAATAATTTACCTCCACAAAGAGATAAAGATTGGACAAACCCAAAGGGAGAAAGGGACAAGAAGCTGGAGTCTACAAGTGGTGAAGAAAAGTAAGACTTGAAGTAGTATCACATCCTCAAAGCAGGCAGTAAGTAGACACTACAAGGAATGTATTAGAATCAAAAGATATGGCACCAAGTTATCTTCTCCAGTAGAGTAATTCAAATTCTAAATTTGGCACTGTTTTAAGCCCTGAAGCAGAAGATTCAGTATTCTTGTCTACTGGAGCTTACTATGGGCATAACTCACCTATATCAACAAAGGAGGAAGCCTGAAATAAGTTCACTGGTGATGACTGATTAATTCTTTCTTTAAGATATGCTTCCCTCCAAAAAGATAACAAAGTTTCACTCACAAATGTTTTACTCAGAACTAGTCAGAACATATTTGGACAGAAAATGTACCCAGCTTTTAAAACTCATTTAAGCAGTTTAGGGAATCATACTTAACAGCTGAAATTCTAAGTCATTACCTCCTTATTTTGTCTAAAAACATAGCAACATTCTCTGTTTCATAGTAGAGGATAATCACTGTTCCCAAAGCGCAAACAGGAACTACAGAAGAAGTAATCTTCAAAGAAGTTCAGCAAGTTTCACCAAATGATTCTGTTCTCTTTCATTGGTTAAAGAGGAGACAAAGCTTCTAGAATAATCCAATTCCAGAGCAGTACAGGATGAAGTGTGTTTTAGGATGGCTAACATAACAAAGAACAAAGTGAAATAGAAACAATCTGAAAGAAAGGCCCTAAGTACTTGAAGCAGGTGAGAAACTCCCAAGCTGATAAACACATTTTTTCTGCTGCTCAGAACACAAACAATGACTCCTTCTCAAAGATGCCTCCAACCCAGACTTTGAGAAAGACAGCAGACCTTACAACTATAAGCAGCAGAAAGGTCAAGCCACCTAGATGAATGAGGAAAGTTTATTTATAGGTATACTTAACTAGCATACTCCTCAAATTTGCCTTCTGATACTTTGCACAGGCATGCAATGAAACACAGAGGTGATACTGCTGCAGAATTTATCACTTTCAGCTGGCATAGTCTTTGTATTAAGAGACACTGGGAACAAAAGAAATCCATTTAAGCTTTCCCTCCCAAAGTATAATACAAGAAACTATTAATCTATTAATAGTCATGCTACTTGTGCTCTACAAATAGAAAGAAAGTATCTGGTTTCAACAGCATATACCTTAATGTTGCTTCCAAGCACTGGGCACTAGAACATTAGAATGCAAGACAAGACCCTTGACAAACTTAATGACATTGATGAACAAAATGATCTTAAAGAGAACAAGTATTCTGTAGACAAATCAACTCTAAGCTATTAGCATGTGGTTGGGACAGATACACAGACCTTTCTGCAGACCCAAGAGTTCACAGTAAAACCATCACCTGCCTGTTCTGGTTAAAAGCACAGCGTTTGTCCTATGTGTTCAAGGTCCTGTCCACTTTCATCAGCTCTGTGTGACCAGCAGAATAGCTCATAACTCCCAGTGAATCACCCAAAACTTGTTCTTAATAGGACCACATCCTGCTCCTATTCATACCAAGAATGGTACCTGGAGAAGGAGTATAAGAAGAATAAACTAACAGGACATTCCTCTTCAGCACATCCTCTGATCAAGTGGCACTCAGATGGTGAAGAACTCCTTGGCTGAAGTTGCACTGAGACTGTCACTGCTAAGAGTCTGTACTGGATAAATCCTCTATGAATATGCCTAATCCCCCTTTGAACCAATTTATACTTTGGGCCTGCAAAAATTCCAGAGGCACATTCTGCAGCTAGCATTCACTTTTTAGAAGTATTTTCCTTTTGTTTCGTTTAAATCTGCTGCAGCAGAGCTCCATGACGAGGCAATACAGAACACATGAGTGCTGACTTCTGATGTATTTCTAAGAATCTGGAAAAGCTGATGGGAGTTAAGAGTTGAAGCTGGACCCAAGAAAGTGATGCTTACAAGAAGCTTGGACGGGGAAGCAAGGAAAGTCCCTGAGAAGTCTTTACAATGGCTTTCAAATGCCAGCTGATGAGGATGAAGAGGGCAACACTCAGAAAAGAATGATGCTTTTTGGCCCTGTGGGCTGAAGTCAAACTCAACCTGAGGAAATCAGAGCTGCCAGATGCATCAGAATAAGAAACTATTTCTCCTGTTTGCCTTAGGCATTCAGACTCATCTGGGCTTCTGCTGAGCTTCACAGTGAGTTAAGCTGACAACTGAACATGCACTTGACCTCTGGTAAAGTCTCTTCTCCAACAGAAGAAAAATGGCTTATTGTTTTTGGCAGATGTTGAAATGATCCACCACAAGTCATCATCCTTTTGGTACCAGGTCTATATAATGCAGAGCTCAGTCACTGGACTGTGGTCACTTGTCTGCTTGAAATCTTTCCCTTTCCCAGCCACATACCTGACAGCAAGGCGAGTACATGGGAACATGACTTGGTCAAACCAAGAGGAGGCAATGTGTTGAAATCCTGCATGTTACAGCTGATACAACTGCTCTGTTGGACACTTGGAAAATCCTTACTTAGGACTCAGCACCATCCTCTCCAGAGTATTCAGTAACAGATATTCCTGGGAAGATCAAGTTCAAAGAGCAAAGACCCCTGCAAACACAGTCTCAAGTAGAGTGCTTCTCAGGTAACATGCAAGAGTTTTCACAGAAGTAACAGGATGGCAGAGGGTTCTCCATGAGTGTGCAGGACTGGACTGGAACACAACACTAACCAGCAAATCCATCATGTGTGACTACCAGACCAACCTGCTTTTTCAGTCAAACAGAGGGCACACAGATCTCCTCTCAGACCTGGAAGCTCAGAGTGAGACATCTCTACCAGGACACTCAAGTACACCAAGTGACCATCCAGGACTTGAGCTTATTAAAGACATCAGTGTCTGCAACTGACTCTAATTCCTGCCTGCAAGTTCCCTAAGATCTAAGCAGAGCTCTGAAGAAAGTTCCAGTTTTTGGTACCTAATTAGAGTAAGCAGTAACTAGTATTTCTCAACAAAAATAACAGTGGCTGATATACAGATCTATCAAAAAAATATTAAGAAAATAATACCACGTTAAACACCATGATTTCAATCAACAGATCTTCATTAACAATACTATCCCTTGAGTAAGAGATATGGAAAAAGTATTGGTGTGACTTATCTCAGTTTCTCTATGCCATTGATGGCTTTCTAGATTCAAGTAGTGCAAACATTTATTAGATATTGGTTAACTAATATTAAAGCAAACTAATTTATGAAAAAACATAACCCTAACACATTAAGGACTGGGTTTCAGTACAATCAAAATTCTCCACAGAGGAACAGAAATTATTTTTATAGATAAATGTTCTTGGAGAAGCAGATCTTTGAGCTCCCATCTGTAGCACAAAGCCCATTGGTGACATTCAGTACAGTGCTGCTTGCACACACATTAGACCATTACTGTCTCATTCTTGGCTGGTGCCTGAACTTCATGACATTCTGGAAAAGCTGAGGCATTTTAAATTTAAAAAATAAGTATCTGACATAGTAATGCAAGAATCCCACTACTTTAAGAATCAACCAGGGTTTAGAAAACACCTTCCAGTGATATAACTATTTTGTTCATTGAAAATAAATGGGAAGACATGACCCATCTCAAAAAAACAACCAACCAAACCAAACCACAAAGTAAGAAGATCTACAGCAGAGGGCTCTTCAGAGTTACAGAAAAATGCTCAAGAGGACTCAAAATGCTGAAAATCAAAGTTGGACAAACTCAGAAACAGCTATTTCCAGATCAGCATTATAGATTATTACATAAACAACTTACCCAGGGATATTTAGATCCTCTGTGATTTGGGAGATTTTACAACTGCATTCAGTGACTCTCTCCAAGTCAGTTATAGCTACTGCATGTGTCACTGGTCAAGTTCTTCAGCTTGTGCTTTGCAGACAGGATTTGGTGAATAGTTGTCTCATCTCCTCTCCAAATGTATTCTTGATTCTGCCAATTAGAGTGCAAACAGAAGTATCTATTACCACACACCCTTCAGACCAGTGTCCATGTGTGAGTGGAATGGTCTGCACAACAGGAACTGGTAGGTGAGGAAGAGCCTTCCCAGAACATCACCAGCAGCCTCAAGACTCCAGCAATGCTCTTCTAACAGTCCCAAAGCCAGCAGGAACAAAGACCCTCCCTTGATTTTTCTACAGCAGGAATACCAGCTCAGGGTGCAGGCCTCAAACAGTGTACAGCAGTCACCTAGCATCAAGAAAGCCTGAACCTTCCAATACCGAGCAGACAGTGATGCAAAACACATCATCAGTTTCCTGTTAATTCCTCAAATGGAGGAAAGACCAAATTAGATTTTGAGTTTGCATTCTAGAAAGTCCATCTCAGCTTCAAGGAACCATTCCTTGGTTCTCAGCACTATTTGCACCCAACACCTCTTGTACTAGTAGTAAACTCTAAGACAAACAACAGGTACATGCATGCTTACCCATGCATCATCGTCCCAGCACTTACTTAGATACAACTTTTTGTAAGACCAAGATCTGCCCAGACACTAGGTGTCAAGGCCTTGCAACAGAGAAAGGAGCAACAAGTCTAGGTGTACCCTAACACAACTTGCTTTGTCTACATGTTTGGAGAGCAATTCAGCTTCAAGAACCAATGCCACTTGGAGATAAGTCAGAGAGAAAACTCCTCCTATTTGTACAGCTTTGTGCCTATAGCATGAATAAGCAACATTCCTTCAGTTGAAACTGCCCTAATATTAACACAATGATTAAAAGACAGAAATAGACAGTAGACTTGAAAGTGGTCAAAATAAATGGCTCCAAGTCTTACGTGTTGCCCAAATGCTGCAGGGATGTCAAATCACCTAATGAAAAGTCCTGGACACCTCCCACAAGCACCCAGCCCAGTGCTCAACTCCTTTCTCTTTTACAGCCCTGAGGGCTGAGACAGCAGAGCAGGCTTACTGGTAGCTGCTGCAAAACAGCACCAAAGCCCATGTCCAGCAGGATTGGTGAAGGCAGTCTCAAGCACCACCCTTTCCTACCTGTGCTGCCAGCATAGGAAGAAGCTAACACTTTTAACACTCTTATTAAGATTAAAACAAAATTCTAGCAAAATCCTGCTAGCACAGCCTTCCCTAGGCTATTGTCACAGCTGCAACCTATTGCATACTTCCCTCGGATTGCCTTCACCATGGCCATTCTGCACTAAAGGCTTCAGCTAGCACACCTCTTTTCACCAGGGTCATGCACCCCAGCATCACTGACCTTAAAACATCTGTAAAAGAAATGACTCAAGGACCTTCACTCCCAAAGCAAGGCTGTGGGCTCAGGCTCAGCCAATTGCTTGGGCTGTCAGAGCTCTGAAGGAATCTGGTGTGGCTTACTGTCATCCTCCAAAGCAAAGGCAGTTGCATTAAGAGGGATGTGAGCAGGTGCAGAGAGAAACAGAAATGGTGCAAACATGCATGCTGGGCCTGTAAGCTGCAGGTTGGCCATTACAGGCAGCAGCTGTGTAGCCTGTGCTATTCCTCTAGTGAAGCTAGGCTGACAATAACAGAGCTACACTCTTATCACCAGCTTTGATCCCAGGATAGGCAGGGTGAGAAAATGAAGATTAGAAGTTTTCTTGGGGAATGCAGCAGCAATGAGAGGGAAAGAAGTTAAGGCCATAGGTGAAGCACAGTAGGAGAAGGAAAGAGCACAAAGCAGTTCTCATTCTCATCAGAGACTCCAGAAACCATTCCCCAGCACTCAGCACTCTGTCCCCCACCATCAGCTGACAGACCATGTCCAGGGCTGCCTCTGCCCATTCAACCATATGCAGCTGGCAGGGCCTTTCCCTGTGCCAGGCAAATACCATAGGCAGGTCCCAGTCCTATGGCATGTCCTCACCAGTGCAGACCCTGCCATTTGGGGCTGGTCCTGTCTCCACCTCTGCATTTAAAACAGGAGGTAATGACATTCCTCAGGGCATCTTGCTGGCCACGGCTACGCTGCTCACATGCAGCCTGGCCTAGTCTCATCTTCAGTAGATTGAGGCTTTTGCCTCCTTCAGCAGCACAAGGCAGCTCCAGCACCATGGACCTGCACCATTTTCTCACAAGTCCTGGTCCTCAAGAGCAGCACATGGTCCCCAGGGATCCAAACACATACTACAGACCCCAAGAGACACTCCCAAGCCCTGTCCCAGTCCAGACTCACCTCACCCATACATGGGAAAGATAGACAGACAAAATGGGTGGACAGCTCAGACCAGACCAGCAGCTGTGTTTTTTGCAAGCTCCACTGACTTTGTCACCCTGCATGGTGACAACATAAAAGGCTCAAAGCCTCAGCTCAAGATCCAGGAAGAGGGGAGCCAAGGAGGGTGGGGGGACAGAGCACCAAGTGCTTAGTAAGCTTTGGGGCAGCTGGGGCCAGGGCGAGCCTGGGGGTCAAACGCTGCCATTCCGCAGCAGAGCTTCCCACAGCAGGGACAGGCCCTGCTGGAGTCACTGAGGGACGGGGGCAGGTCTTATGAACCATGAACCCCTAGGCCCAGCCTGTGCCCAGGAACCAGGGTACTCTGGACCCCCAGCACCTGAATGGGGGACACCCCAGGGCTTGCCTGCCCCAGTGCCAGCCAGCACCGGGTCAGGGGCTGCACAAGGATGGGTGTCAGGCTAGGGCATCCCCCACCATACCAGAGGTGATCCCCAAGGCTTACTCTCCCTCAGCAGGGATAAGGGTCACACCAACATCTTCCTCATCCCCATGGCAGTGGGGATCTGTCCCCTTCACCAGAAATGGGGTTCGCACATTATGGGAAATGGGGTCCGCACGTTATGGGGTGGGGTCCTCGGACCCGCCCCCCCCCGCAGGGCGCCCCTCAGCGGTGGCCACAGCGGGGGGAGATGAGCGGCCCCGCCCNCCCGCCCCCACCCACGGGACCAAAAATCGGCGCCCAACGAGCGGGCACCCCAAGGCCGCTCCAAGCAGCGCTGCCGCCCCACCTGAGCCTCCGGTGCAGCCGTAGGGAGGCACCCGGGGTTAGCGCGGCTCCTAACGGGCTCCACAGCGCTGAGCCGCCCCGCTCTACCCAGAGCCCGGATTCGGGTCACGGCCCCTTTAAATGGAGGCGCCGCTCGGAGCCCACTGCGCTCTGCAGCCAGAGGGGGGGCAGGGGAGCGCGCATTGGCTGTGCAGAGCGAGGGACGCTTTCCCATTGGCCGCGGCGGGGCTTGGGCTCGCGAGATTCGCCTGCAGACGGAGGCTTCGCAAACGCGGAGTGCAGCTACAAGCCCAGGATCGGTGCAACTGCCCGGACTCCGCCGGGTGGCCGGAAAACCTGGAACGGAGTACCCTGGCGGAGCGGGGACCGAGCGAAGAGACTTCGCTGACCCGGGCGCAGGTACCGGCCGCACCCCAGTATGGCACGGCGCGGTACAGGGGACGTCTGCGGAGGGAGGCGCAGGCCAGAACGGGGCGTCCCAGTCCCCGCCGGTACCCGCGAGAATCACCCGCAAAGCGCGGAGCGGATTACGCGGAACGGGTTTACCACCCCACTCCGCCCCCCCCTCACCCCCGCCCTCCACCCCCCCACCCNCCCCACCCTTAACCAGCTCGCTGCCGCCTCGCACGGCCCGGGCTCCGCTTCAGCTCCAGGGAGGCGGTGAGTGACAGCGCGGCCGGGCGGGGCTTCCGCTGGGGGCCGGGACACGGCACCGCCCCCCGTGCGGGACAGACCCCCTCCCCACCGTGCCTTCCAGGCTCCCCTCCCCCAGCCATGATATCCCCCCTATGGGCTCCCCTTCTATAGCCGCGACACCCCTTCCCATCCCTTTCTCAGTCCATCCGTGGGCCCAGCCAGGCTTGCCCCCTCCCGGCGGCTCGACACTTTGCGGGTCCCGGGCCCCTTCTTCCCTTGGAGACTTCTTCACCCCACTCCCTGCCCCGCAACTAGTCCCAGGCTGCTTTTTTGTGTCTCCCCGTGGTGAGGACGAGGGGTGCAGGGGCTTAGCCCCAGCAGCGCACCAGGGTGCACGGCCCTGGGGTTAGAAGGAAGCGCCGAGACGACCTCTTGCACTCCCAGCAACAGCGAGGGAAAAGTAGTTAGGAGAGGACAGCGGAGTCGCAGGGAATCGGCCCCATCGCCGGCTGCTTCCCGCTCCCGAAGGATTGGTCCCGGCCCTGGGGAGTGGGCTGGCCAGGGGTCCACGGCACCTTCACTGTTATATTCGACGGGACGCGAAAGGAATCGGAAGGTTTTGTGAAAAGGCGGTGAAATCGAGCCCGCCAGAGGCTCTTCAGGACTACGCTCATACTGTGCCCGAGACAGGACGCAGGGGCGGACCGATCCCGGCGCTCTGCAGCCTCCAGGGACTCCTGCAGGCTGCTGAATCCTGCCAAACCGGCTGCCCTCCTGCAGCACGGCAGCACCGCCCCAACGGGGAGGGCTGGCGGGAATGGTGTCCGAAAGACAAGGGTGAACCCGCGGTTAGATGCGGAGCGGCCACGGGCCCGCCGCTCGCCTGCGGCGTCTTGAGGAAACAAGCGGCGCCGCAGCTACCGCGGGTTTTGCCAGAGCTCCGGAGCTTATTGGCCATCACAGACGGGCTGAGCGGGGGCAGAGGTAGAGGCCAC
The DNA here is from genome assembly GCA_038090715.1 of Florisuga fusca. Classification (NCBI taxonomy): domain Eukaryota; kingdom Metazoa; phylum Chordata; class Aves; order Apodiformes; family Trochilidae; genus Florisuga; species Florisuga fusca. The sequence goes on from JAAWXA010000017.1 coordinate 9,737,067, forward strand.
CGCTGATGCCGCTAACCCGGCAAAGCGGGAGGGCTGTGGGGAGAAGGAGCAGCGCGGAACGTCTGCCCCCGGCGCTGCCTCTTTAAAGAGAGCGGCACCCGCTGCGCCTGCGCTCCCCCCTCACTCACCACCCTCAGCCCCAGCCCCCTCCCCCTTCACTGCGCATGCGCGGCGCGCTCCGGCGGCTCGTTGGGTTCCTTTGTCCCTTGTCTGCCTCTCACCCAAGAATTATGGCTCCTTCGGTGATTGGGCCGCTGCGCTGGGGGCCGCGCAACCAATCGGCTCCGTGCGCTGCGATGCCGAGGAGTCTACTCCCGCCCCGCCGCGGCCGAGCTGTGAGTGGCATCAAATACGTCCAATGGATGCGCGGCTCTGGGAGCCGGAAGGCCAATGGGAGCGGGGGTGACGGGTGTAGCGTTAGGCTGCGCGAGTTTCGGCCCCGCGCGCGGTCCTCTGCGTTCTGCTGCGAGGCCGCGGGGCGCAGGATCCGTGTGGCCGCCGGTGCGCTCCCTCAGGTGAGGCCGTGATGGCGGCAGGATCGTGGCTCAGCCCCGCTGTGGGCCGGGCGTTCCCAGGCAGCCGCCGCCGTTAAGGCCCCGCTGAGGCCTGCCGCGGCCTGTGCGGCCCGCCCCGCCCCATCGCCTCACGCGGCCGCTTTGGCGTGCGGGCGGGCACCGATGAGGCGGGACCGGGGGCGGTAGGAGCTTCCCGAGGGTTTGGAGCCGTGGTCGAGCTCCGTACCGTGGCTTACTGAGCTTCTCTGCTTCTAGGTGGAGAAGATGCAGGGCAACAAGAGCTTCAACATGGAGAAGCAGAACCACACTCCGCGGAAACAACACCAGCACCAGCAGCATCCGCCGCCCTCTGTCCCCGCCAACGGGCAGCAGGCCAACAGCCAGAGTGAGTCCCGGGCCCGCCGTGGCGGGTACCTGGCCCGGCTTTGTGTATGCGCTGAGCGCCCGCCCTCGCTGCAGGGGGCATCTGGGTCCCGGTTAGCTGCCGGCCTATACGGTCTTGGTGGAAACAAATAGAACCCGGTCTTTTGATTAGAAACAATACAAAGCCCCTTCCTGAATCGAACTGCGACTTGAGTTCGCTGTTCGACTTCACCGGTCAGTTTTTTCCATTGTTGGAGACGGTGGTTTGAGTTGCAACCGAGTTGTTTTGGGGTTTATTCTTTGTTTTTTTGTGTGGTGTGTTTTTTGTTGGGTTTTTTTTGTTGTTGGTTGGTTGATTGCTTTGTGGTTTTGGTTTGTTGTTTTTGGTTTGGGTTTTTTTTTGCCTAGTCTACTTCAAGCTGTATGGGGCTCCCATATGTTTTAGTGGGATTTGTTCGAAGTTTCTTGTGTTCCCGAAATTGGGAATTGACGTAGAGATTCCTCCTTTGTCTCAGATTCTCTAGGAAATCTCAGACTTTGAAAGTCTGAATCTTTAACAATGTTTCTGTAAACCTTGTAGATACCAAATGGTCTGTTTTCCGTGGGTTCTGTTTATTTTGCTTTGTAACCATAACAGATGGCTTCTCGACACAGAATTCTTTAAGTGTTGGCGAGATAATTTCTGTATTTTTAATGCAGTTGTAATAAGAATGTTGTTACAGCAGTCTGCGTGCATCCATTAAGACTAAATTTTTACCCTGTCTGGACTCAGCTTTACTTCATAATATTACAGTGTTCAAGAGCCAGTTGATATTGATGTGGCTTTTACTCTAAATCTTGTGTGTTTCCAGTTTTGTTCTTGTTTCAGTGTGGACTGTAGCTCTGTTACTTGGAATGCAGAGGGGGTGCTTGTGAGCTAAGACAATAAAAATTACTGGTATCTCTGGCTTTAAACGATGTAACTTAGAAGTACAGCAGTGACACATTCCCAGTAGCATTTTCAGGGGAGCATATGGTTTATTTGTATTAGAAAAGCCAATTTATTTATTTATTTATTAAGTTTGGACACTTTGTTTAAAACAAAATTTTACAGAAGTCTGGCACTTTGCACGATTGCTCTGTATACACATGTGTATGCTCTGCATACAGATACATGCAGAAATAAGGTTAGTAAAAAAAGTTCCTGTGTGCTTTTAAGTGGCCCTGTTAAACAGACTCCTTATCAGTTCATGGAAGATAATAGGCAAGGGTGGCAGATCAGTCCTTTTGTGGTCATGTTGGAAACAACACAACACTACAGCTGTTATGATGTTTCCAGGGGGATGAGCTTATAGTGAGTATCTTATATTCTTTTAAGGGGATCTACTTAAGGAAGAATAGTCATAGTGGCATATGTCTACCATAAGTCCCTCCCAGTGTATTCACAGGCCTTGTAATCAAATCCCAAATATTTCTGGTAATGCTGTGAAGAATTCATGAGACAAAACACTTATGCACCCTTGCTGTGTGAAGTAGGTAACTTACTCTCAGTACTCTTCTACAGAAACACTGTAAATCTTTTTAAGTTTTAGCCATGGAGATTTCTTTATTCTTATCAGAGTCATCCTTGCATGTCTTGAATGCATTGTCTTTACTTAAATAGTCTTTCCTGGTTAGTGCCATAGTTAGTAGCCTGAATTAAGCCACTCATGTTAGTAGTTTATTTTATATGTATGGCCACGAGGGGGGTCCTGTGTGAAGCAGAGGGATTGCTTTCTCTGTCTGTGTCATGTATGCCAAAGTTCCATGTGTGTTTAAGAAAATGGGATGCAGGAAGGTAAAGTGATGGTGAAGTCACCTGTGTCTGGTGTATAGCAGAGTTTTGGGGATAGTGCTGGACTAGAGCTGAATTAAGGATTAGAGATTGTATACTTGTGGGGATTTGAGAATTCCTATTTGTCTTGTTTATTAATATTATTTACTGAATGTAGATTTTTTTGTGATAAACTTTGCAATTTTTCTGAGGTCTTGCCTACATGTCTGTGCTTTAGGGTGGATTTTCCCACTATTTTCACCATTCCAGCCTTCTCTTCAGCTTGGAGCCCAGGACTCTAGAACCCAAATCATTAGAATCAAACCTCAATCAATCAAAGAATCAAACCTCACTGAATGACAGCTTTCTCAAATGCTATGTGTTTGGGCAACATTTCTCTTGTTTGTATATTTTTCTATACATCTGGCATTTGAATTTTTTTGAGTAAAAATCTGGTTGCTGGCCAGACTGGTTTTTCTATAATTACTCATGTTGTACTGTGACTACAACTGATTTTCTGTGGGCTGATCATCTTTACCAGATCTCCAAAAATTGAGTGAAATCTCTTCTCACTGTTTAAAGGTGCAGTGTTCTTTTCTGCAGTTTCAGACTGTTATTCAGTGGGGTTAGTGAGAGCTGAGGTCCAAGCAAGTGTTTTCTTCAAAAAGATCATATGCCCAGTGTGAAAGAATCCCCTTGTTGCTGTAGAAATGACCAGAGAGGTTTGAGACCAAAGTGAACGGGGTGGCATTACCTATATTGTCCTATGTCTCTGTGTTCACTGTGATGAAACCTAATAGAATTTATCCCCCCAATTGTAGAGCAGCTGTGTACCTTGTTCCCCTCAGATGAAGGCCTGACTATTGACCTGAAGAATTTCCGGAAACCCGGTGAAAAGACCTTCACCCAGAGAAGCCGCCTGTTTGTGGGGAATCTGCCCCCAGATATTACAGAAGAAGAGATGAGAAAGTTATTTGAGAAGTATGGCAAGGCAGGTGAAGTCTTCATACACAAGGACAAAGGCTTTGGCTTTATCAGGCTGGTGAGTGAATTGCTTTGGAGTGTTCTTGTGGTGATGTCTCACTGGAGGAATATTGCTAATTGGAAGTAGTAGATGTTCAGTAACTTTCTCATTTAGCCTTCTGCGACCTGGATGTGAGATCAGCTTCTGTGAGTGGTTTCTTCATAGCTTGTTATGAGAAGGAATGTGAATTCAGACAGTTTTGATAAAGTTATTCTGAAGTTAGGTGGTAGAAAACAAAGAAAAGATAAACACAATGCTAACATAGCCAGTGTGGACCTCTGTTAGGGGATCTCTAGATACTACACTGAAGTGTGGCTGGAAGGGAAGTAGCTACCAATGTAAGACTAGTGGCTCTCAGATTTTATTGTCTCATGTATTATCTTTCTGAAAGCCACAAGGTTGGAACGAGTGGATGGAATATGAGCTTGCAACACCAAAGTGCTTTGCTGTAGTGTAGCTGCTTGGTAGTGACTTAAGTGAGTGGAAAAGTGAACCTGCCATAGGATATTTTTCATGGATCATCATACAATTGGTGTTTCCTTCTTACAGCTGCCAAACTTGGCTGATAGCAGGATCTTGGGTTTTTTTGTTTTTGTTTTTGTTTTTTTTTAATAATTTAGTCTTTTGCATAGCTCATACTGGCTGTTTGATTAAGTTTGTCTGATCTGTTCTCCTACCATCCCCCTAAGTGTGCATATGCCTCTCTAGGTAGAGTCACTGATAATAGAGAATAGCTGCGGTTTGTTGGGATCCTTACTTATTCCTCTCTGTGAAGGACTTGTTCAGAGGGAATAGGCTTGTGACTGTCGTGGCTGTGACTGGCTGTTGCTGTGCTGCACAGAGAATTTTAATGCTAACTTTTTTTGTCCCTAGGAAACTCGCACTCTGGCAGAGATTGCAAAGGTGGAACTGGACAACATGCCTCTGCGTGGGAAACAGCTCAGAGTGCGTTTTGCGTGCCACAGCGCGTCGCTGACAGTCAGGAACCTGCCTCAGTTTGTGTCCAATGAGCTCCTGGAGGAAGCCTTCTCGGTGTTTGGCCAGGTGGAAAGGGCTGTGGTTATTGTGGATGACAGAGGACGATCCTCTGGGAAAGGCATTGTGGAATTCTCAGGGAAGCCTGCTGCTAGGAAAGCCCTGGATAGATGTAGTGATGGGTCTTTCCTGCTAACTACGTAAGTGTGGAGAGCAAGAAGCACTATACTGACATGTGCACTGGTTGATGGGCATTGGCTTGCAAGCAACATTCCTTAACATCAAAGCAGGACAGATGAGAAATGGGGCAGGAAGTGGTAGGTGATTTGCTTGGGGAGAACTTATCTTTGTTCCAACAAGAATTAAGTCTGTGCTGAAATTCAGGTCTGAAAACTTTGGTCTGGGAAGCTGCTAGTAGAGTAAGTGCATACAGCTTCCCGATAAGCTCTTTCTCTATTAAAGCTGTAAGCAGAAGGAGCTGCTCCAAGGAGTATCTGTGTTGGAATCTGTTGGGAATGAAGCTGGAGTGTGTTAATTCTGCTTCAGAGGTGAGTACTGGGATGGGACTCCACTCAGCAGCAAGCACTGTGGTGTGTCCACCACTGTGGGCACAGAATCTGTAGGAGAAGGTGGTCAGAGAGATTGAATTGTTTGGAGTTTTCACCACAATAAACTATTTTGCTTGTGCTTGAATATCATAAAAGAACAAAGCGTGGTTTTGCATAATCATGTAACATGATTAGTAAATTACTAATTCTAGATGCCTTCAGAGTACTGTTTGTTGTTTAAAGCATTAAGAGGGAGCCATCTTTTGTCTCCTAGAAATAAAAATTGCTGTACATTTTTTTTAATGTATGGACCTAGAATTTGTGAATTAAATAATTCCTGAATTCTGGGCTATATTGCTAATTTCTAATTTTATAAGCTTTGTGCTTCTCACTTCTCTCCTTTTTGTTGTAGGCCTTCATACAGCACAGCTGTACACAAGCACATTTAATTTCAAAAAGGAGATGTTTTCTTGTTTGTTTTTTTTGTGTGTTTCTCCCTTCGAGAGAATTCCCATTCTCTTTGGGAATTACCAGCATGGTGTGTAGTGAAATGCAGGACCTTGATATTAGGGAGCATTTGCTGATTCAGAAGTCTATTCCGAAAGAGCCATAAAAACAAAATTTTGCTGAGAAGACCTTAGCATTCATTCTTTTTGTAGCTATCAGTGTTTTAGATTCTGATATCTAGGACAGCAAGTGGGTATGTTGCTTATTTCTAGGTATGGTTTGGTTTGGGTTAAATTTGTTCTAGTTCTTCCTAGTTCCTGACAGTAACAGCTAGATAAACTGCTTGGTGTTGGTTAACACTGGAAAATAAGATGATTAATAATGAAACATGTCACATCAAAATGAAAAGCTATGTAGTGGATCCTACATTGTGGATCTTCAGCTGAGGAGATCTATTTTAGCCCCTTGTAATCGTGTTCCTGCTAGGGCTAGGGCACTGCTTGGTGCTTGGCATAGTGTGATCATTTCTCTTTCATTACCCCAGCTCTGGTAAATGGGACTGAGGAGCTAGTGAGAAGCTGCAGTGCTGCTTTCTACCAAGTGTGAGCAGCAGCATCAGTGCTGTGGTGGGGAGTTAATTCAGAGATAAGGTACACTTCTGCTAAATACTTTTCTTCTGCATGCAGAAACTAAGGAGGCAGAAGCACCTGTACAGTGTGTTGTGAATCACCCCAGTGGATGTCCTGGGGAGCCCAACAGTCACTTGAAGCACTGCTGCTTGGCAGTAATGGTGCATGGTGGTCCTACCAGGAGGGTGTGACTGAACAGTACAGTCAGTACAGTGAGGAGCAGTGTTGTTACTTTTTGCTTTAGGCTGCTGCAAAAAGGCACATGAGGACTTGTGCAGCCCATGGCTGGCCATGTAGCGAGGGAGGAAAGGGATGAAAATAAAAGCTAGACTCTAGGAACTACAAGACTTGATTCTGAGTGGATCCTAATGGAAAATGTCATGTTCCAGCAGTAATTTTTAAGTTCAGACACAGTACATACCCTTTTCTACACTGCAAGCTCCTTGATTTCTTTTGAAAGCATCCCATCCTTTACAGATTCCCTCGTCCTGTCACTGTGGAGCCCATGGATCAGTATGATGATGAAGAGGGACTACCAGAGAAACTAGTCATCAAAAACCAGCAATATCACAAGTAGGTGCCTGCCATGTGACAGGAGATGAGGCTACCTGTGGACTAGAACATTGACTAGTATCTCAGTCTTAGCAGGGTGGCTCATCAGTGCTACTAAAGATCCTCCTTTTTCTGTAAATATGACCAGACTCTGGAAAGAGAATTGCATACACTGTTCACTTGCTGTGATTAGCTAAAAGAAAGCAGTAGTTATGGATCCACACTGCAGGACAAGACTAGCAGCCTCCACATATTTTCCATAAGTCCATTTCAGTTTTTGGATTTAAAAAATTGTGGCTGTTTGAGATAGCATCCTCCTGCTCAGATGAGAAACTAAGCAGATTTCAGTTACTTGTTCTGGGTATTATGGATAGTCTATAGAGGAAACAGATTTGAACCCACAGTGAAAACTGAAGGAAAAAAATGAAGGAATTATGTGGGTAGGATTAGGAGATTGTAGAGCTCTCCAAGTATAAGGCCATGGTCTTTGAAGTCTTTGCAGTGTAAGTAGGTATCATGTGATCTAAGCAATGGGAATTAGTAAACCACATGAGTTTATTTATTTTTCAAGCAAGGGAGGTGAGAGCTTTAGGAGCTGGGAGGCTTCATGAAGAATAGTCAGGAGCTCCAGGTGTACAAACTGCAGAGATTAGTGCAGTAAACACACACATTAGGTCAGTGCTTGTCTCTGGAGTGGATCTGTCCATAAGATGTGCAGCAGGAGCAAAGACTGTTCATTTTGAGTATTTCTAAATGTCTTTACCTGGAAACTTACAAAAGAAGTGTCATTGTTTATTATGGAGGAAGACGTTGCAGTTTCTGTGTATAATTAATCCTGCAGGAGGATTCTTCACAAGTTTCTCCTTTCAGTAAGATGGTTCCTGAGGAGCAGGAACTCTGGTATCTCAGGCACTTATGAGAAAGTAGAAGAAAATGTGATTTCTTAGTTATTAAACTAAGGAATTAATTTCTTACCAGTTATGGGGGTCTGCCATTGCATTTAAGATACAAATGTGTTTTCCTTGGTTTGTCCATGTTTTGCCAAGCACTCACTCACTCACTCGTTTGACAGGGAGCGTGAACAGCCTCCTCGATTTGCACAGCCTGGCAGCTTTGAGTATGAGTATGCCATGCGTTGGAAGGCACTCATAGAGATGGAGAAGCAGCAGCAGGAACAAGTAGACCGCAACATCAAGGAAGCTCGAGAGAAACTGGAAATGGAGATGGAAGCAGCTCGTCACGAGCACCAAGTTATGCTCATGCGGCAAGGTACCCATCAAAGAGGAGGTATCCAAAGGTGTCCCTGGGATCCAGGGGTGGGCAGCTCAGTGGACAGGTGGAGCCCCCTGAATGTGAGCCATGGCTAACTGCTTGACTTTAACCAAGCATGGTAGGGGCAAATGAATGGAGAAATGTTACTGATGGCTGGAGGCTCTACTACTTTATTCTTTTGTGTGCTATGGTTCTCGTTTAGGAATTGATAAGAGGTGGCATAGGAAATTATTTTGATTGAGGTTTTTTACTGTCATCTTTTCCAGATTTAATGAGACGCCAGGAAGAGCTGAGGAGAATGGAGGAATTGCATAACCAAGAAGTACAAAAACGTAAACAGTTGGAACTCAGGTAAGGGGGACTGCTGTGAAATTCTGTGAGTCCACAATAATATGGAATGAAATGCTTCTTCAGTGCACCTAATTGTTCAGTGTGACAGTTTAATTACTGCCTAAAGTGTGCCTGTTATTTGGGGTCTTTTTGTTCGTACGAAGAACAATTAATGTAAGGTGGAAAAGTCAAGAATTTATTTTGCTGGTAGAGAACTATAAAAAAAACAGCTACTTGTCTCAAATTGTCTCCTTGACCAAGACAGAAAATTCAGAATCTGTGCAATGACTCAGTGGCTTCAGAAGCCCCTTTCTAACATCTACCTTTTCATTTGAGGGATAACTTAGTCTCAGATATTTCTCTCTCTGTTGCATCTCTTCCTTGTCTCATGATCATTTTTGAGAAGCTCTGGAAAGATCTTCCAACTGCTTCTATAATAGAAGAGGCTTGAGACCTGGGTGGCTTGAGTGCATTATATTGCATGTACTTAGCATGTATTTGGCAGTTGCTGTGTACCTAAAATCATTTAGTTTGGAAAAGACCTTTAGGATCATTGAGCCCAACCATAAAACTAACACTGCCAAGTCCACCACTAAACCACATCCCTAAATGTGTACACACATTTTAAATACCTCCAGGATGGTGACTCAGCCACTTCCCTAAGCAGCCTGTTTGTGTGCTTGACAGCTATAGAGAGTGATAAAGTCTCTGCTCAGCCTCCTTTTCTCCAGACTTAATTAACAACCTCCATTCCCTCAGCCATTCTTCATGAGACACAGCGTGTGCTGATGTTATGTTTTATAATATGAACTCCTTAAAATGGAAGGTATTGGAAACATCTCTGTGATGTTGATGTGTCCATAAGGACACATACTATTTTACAGTTTTGGCAAAATAATGTTCTTAAAGCTGTAGGTTTCCCAACAAGACCAGTTAGGCTGTACTGCAACACTAAGATGCAAATGGTTGGTGTATGTTGTGCTGAGCATCCTTGGACCTTTTTTTTTTTTTGCAGGCAAGAGGAAGAACGCAGGCGCCGTGAGGAAGAAATGAGAAGGCAGCAAGAAGAGATGATGAGACGCCAGCAGGAAGGGTTTAAAGGGAACTTTGCTGATGCGGTACGAGTGCTTCTGTCTTCCCATTACATCTGTACACTGACCTTAGATTTTTGCCCTTCTGCAGCATGGGGCTTTCTGTGGATGCTAAACTTGTTGGTTGAGAGACTGTACCTCTTCATGGCATTCTGCCCTAAATTACTGACTCTCTACAATCAATACAGTTTAGTCTGAAGAAGATAAATACTTCAGTTACTCTCTCACTGCTGTTCATGTAAGACCTTCACTGTCTTGATGTTCAGAAGATTATGCTAACAAATTTTATTCTAACAATACTAAAGATGTACTGTTCTGAAGTACAGCTGCAGAGCCATGTTATGGTCGTGTGCCCAGCTATATCCTTAGCCTGCAGTCTGTCTGCCATGCCTTGGTCAAAGGATCCCAGCTTTAGTCACTGCTGCATGTTAATTGATTATACTTAGAAGTCAGTTGGTCAAGTGGTTTTTTTGTAATGTAAAAATGTATGGTAACCTGCCTTTTAGTAGTATCTCTAGTTCTACAAAGAACTTATTTACAATTCATTTCCAGACACTTTACAGCTGCTTCCAAAATATAGTGCTAGTGAGGTGCTACAATGGTGTCAATGCAACTGAGTGGCAAATGTTTATGTATCCCAGTGAAAAATTGGCCCATAATCAAAATAGTTAAATAAATCAAACCAAAAGGGCCTAACTGTTACGACTGACCTTAATAGGTGAATATTACCAAGCATATCAGAGCTCCTTATTTCTCTAAGCAATAGTGCCTTCAAATGGTAAATAGTGACACTGAGGCTGTGGATGAAGTGAAATCTGTTCTTTGGTTTCCCCTGTGGAAAAAGTGTACTCTCACTGAAGTGACAAGGTGCTCCTAGCTTTGTGTTGAGGGAGATCTATGGTGTGTCCCCTATGCTCAGTTTTAAAAGAGAAATTAAACTCACTAACTGGTGTTTTAATGAAAGTGACCCAATGCTGTGTCTTTATGTAAACTCACATTCCTTTCAACAGGAAAAGGATGTTAGCTATGCTGAGGAAGTAGCAAAACTAATTCTGCCAAATATGTAACTGCTGCTCAGGGGATCTTTCCATCCAGATATCAAATATTGCTTTATACTGCTGTTTGGTAAAATCTCCACATGCAGCTTTGCTGCTGTATGTTGTTATAGCTGTGAAAACCATTCTTTCAGAAAGAGAAATTTTAAGTAAGACTTCCTTGTTCAGCAGGTAGCTGTGTGAAGATAGATCTTCTTTTGAAATTTACCCTGAGAATAACTTTCCTATACAGTTTTCGGTAGTAAAATCCCAAAGCTCATTGAATTTGTGTAATTATATTTTTAAAAGCCTGAATCTTGAAATGGGTATCTTTTTCCAGAGGGAGCCACCAGACATGCGAATGGGACAGATGAGTATGGGAGGTAAGAGCCTTCTGAGGCCAGCTTTGTTCCTATGCACGTTCCTTTTCTCCTTTGCAAAACTTGTGCATTTTTTGAGTAGTCTTATTTTTTTGGTTTCTTACTTAGAAGCTCAGTCACAGTAATAATCTTCCAGTTCCATGTTGGGGAGTATTCATATGACAGGAAAAACAAAATTTGGGTATGAGGCAGTGCTACACATCTGAGAGACTCCACTCAGTAAGCAAAAGACTTGGCTGAAGTTGCTGTCAGCCCCATACTGTGCTTCAGAAATTTGTGCTGATCTAGAAACTGATACAACATGTAGTGCTAGATGTTGAGCCCAGGAAATAATATTGATTACTGTATCTCCAAATTTTGACTTTTTGATTTAGAGTTTCAGGCCACACATACCAGAGTGAGTGTTAGAGCCTGCTGTAGTTTCAGACAGTGTTGGAATGCCAGATCAGTTTGTCTTGACCTAATGGTGCAAAGCTGGTCAATAGACTTGGACTCTGCCTGAATACAACACTGAAGGGAGCTCACACAGTGTTTTGTGGTTTTGGAGGGATGAGTAGACCCTGGTCACTGTCTGCCAGGACTCTTTGTTTTTCTTTTCCAGGTGCCATTGGCATGAACAATAGAGGAGCTATAGGTGGTACCAGTGTCCCAGCTGCTGCACCTCCTGCGACTGGTCCTGGAGCTATGATACCTGATGGAGCCATGGGAATGGTAATGTATCTCATCTTACAGAGAATCAATCCCCTCACAGTGTCAGCAATTTAAGTCAGCAGCAGAAAGAGCAGCATAGTCATGTTTTTCCTGAAAGTTCATCTTCCTTTAGCAGGTTATATCCGTTGGTCTAATAAACAATTTTCCTGCAAGTTTTCCAGTGTAGACTTTACTTTTCCTGACTGTTACATCACAGAATTGTTTTTTTTTTCATGAGGAACAGTTTTATTTGGCTATAAGCTTTTTTACCTAAGTGGTAGCAGCAGTGGAGTAGCTGAGATTAAGGGAATGCTTGCTACACAACAAAATAAAAGAGGAAGATGGAGAGGAATGGAAAGGAAAGATGAGTTCAGATCCATACAACAAAATACCATTTAGACCAAAAAGTGGTAAGCTGTTTCTCTAATGGCCAAAAATATGCATAGTCTTTTTGGAAGTTATTTTTCTAGACCATGTTCTTGGTTTTAGACTTACTGAGCCCATGAAGTACACATTCTTTGTTAATGTAGTGAGTAGTTACTTTCCATTGCATGTTTCCTCCAACTGTTTGTGTGCTTCCCTATGATGTCCTGCAGCAAATGTTTGTGATTGCTCAGAATTTTCCATCTGTAGGGAAGGAAAAAATGTAGGGCTGCTGTGTTACTGCTAGTGCCTCCCCTGAACTGGGGAGCCATGGCCAGCAAAGTGAGCACTGAGAGTCCCTGGGAGTTCCTCGTTGATGGTTTTACTGAAGTTTGGTTCTGTGTTCTGTAGAACCAGGCAATACTATTGTGTCATTACAGTACTGGTACCAATTATGTGCATATATGAAGCACATTACATTGTGTATATGTGTATCACTGCTATAAACCTGTGGACAAAGACTAAAGAACCCAGGAGCTTGGTGTAAAGCAGCTCTATGTAGTCCTTAGCCCCAGTCTGAGAGTAAGGAAGAGGCAGTGGTTGCCCTCAGTACCTTCCCCAAAAGAAAGTATCATGTCTACATTCAAGCAGTGGAACAGGTTGCTCACAGAGGTTGTGCCATGTTCATCCTTGGATATTCAAGAGACCTGATGGGATAAAGCTGCAACTAACCTAGTCTGGCCTTATAGCTGACTCTGCTTTGAGCAGGAGGTTGGACTAGAAATCTCCTGGGGTACCTTCCAGCCTGAATTGTCCTTTGAGCATCATCTTTCTGCTGGAAGAGACTGCAATAGCATTAACCCAGCTGAGAGGGGGGGGGAGCCAAAGGAATGGAAATAACAGGATACAATCAGGACACAGGACTAGTATGAATGGCTTATTTTGGAGCTGGAGTATTGTGCATACCTGGATTGTGATAGCATTACAGTATCAGTGTACTGCTGCTCATTTCCTTTGAGTTTGATGGTGAAATGGGAAGTTGTTTCCCAGACTGCATTACTCACATGCTCCACAGCAGGGCACTAGTCTGAGAGATGCAAACCCTTTTCCAGTATGCTTGACTACAAATTACATGGGCAAAAAGTCTTAATCTCCATCAGTCCAGTTTTGGGGCTTTGGGAATATTTTTCTTGGGTTTGTAGCAAAACCATCTGAAATTGTTGAATCCTGCTAAGAATTTAAATCAACTAAAATGGCTTTTGTTTTTTGTTTTGTTTTGTTTTTGTTGTCCTTCTGCATTTGTCCTCATTACAAGACTCCACCACCACCTGCAGATCGCTTTGGCCAGGGTGGTGCAATGGAAGGCCTTGGAGCAATGGGAGGGAACCCACCTGCCTTCAACAGAGGAAATCCAGGGGGTGACTTTGGCCCTAACAAGCGTCGCAGATACTAACTTAAAGATTAAGCCCACCCCTGCACACACCCCAAAAAGGAAAGGAGTCTTGCAGGCCATACAGTTTTCAACTCAGGGCAGCAGGGGGGATATTAAAAATAGTTCATTAGGGCTTGGTTTGGTAAAGCCACTCTAGGACAGGAGGAGTGCAGTCTGAGTGGTAACATTTTTAGAAAATTTCATGTGGTGCATTCCTATAATTTCAATGTGAAAAATGGATTCTGGGAGGCTGCTATAGTTTTTCAGTAACAATAAAATTTGGCAAAAACCATAATGCCTTGATCACTCCAGGTTTCCTATTTGCAGATGGAGTCCTGAGACAAAACTAGTTAAAATTACAATATGTCTTGCTATTTTTTAAATGTAGTGTACCTTGCTTATGAGCACAGGAAAATCTGGAAAATTAGGGCAGCATCTGCAGTACTTTGCAGCTCCCATTATTATATACATTAATATAGCTCCAAATGATCAGTCCTGTAGTGAATTATGGGGGAGATTTTATGTTCAGTTTTTGTTTTTTTTTTCCTCCTAACTTGTAGTTATTCTTTATATCTGGACCATCTGTTTCTTTAAAGCAGTTGACTGCCATGTGCAGCCTGAATGGCTGGGAGGTTCTTGTTTGGATGGATTTTTTGATTATGTGTTGTATTGCTGTTTATTTTTACTGGTAGTAAAGTACAATCTATTGGAAAACAATACTGTATCTCATGCTGAACATTTAACTGAAACAAATGTTTGTATAATCTTAACTTTGCCTGTCTTTTGTGTAGAAGTACTACAGATTTTTCATTTAATGTAAACTGTTCAAACACAAGCTGTAATTGTCCCACTAACAAGTTTGAGTTTGTCTGAGGAATGTTACAGGAATGCATTATTAAAGTGGATTTTAAGCCTTTTTTATCTGGTGTGTTTTCTGCTTTTGCATCTAAATGTTTACAGATGGGCTGAAGTAAATTAAGCTTCAGATTATAGCACAAAGTTGTTCCTGCGTAGAGGTGTTCAAAAAGAGGGTGTTCAACCAGTGAGAGTTTGCTCCCTCTTGTCCTTATCACAGAGTTTTACTTGTGCAGTGGAATGAGACCTTCAACTTCAGCATTTCAGAACAAAATAAGGGAGTTTCTGATGCACCTAGGATTTTTCTGTGTTGTGGACACAGGGAAGTAAGATGCAAGACTTATTTGTAGGTTACTGGCAGCATGAGATTCAATTCATGTCTCATGCATAGTTCAGAGTTTTCTCTCTGTCTCTGGCCTGTGTTGCAGTTGCCTCTGTGTGGAATGCAGACCTTACTGCAATGCTCTGAACTCTTATACTGGTGCAGGAACCAGAGGACTCCTGTCAGTGTCAACAGTAATGCTTTATCTAATAGACCCAGGAATTAGTAGGTACAGGAGCCTTCCCCGAGCTGCTTCTTACTGAAGCTCTTGACTTGAGACTGGGGACAGGGGAGCAGAAAGGAAAGCAAAGAGTTACAGCATAAGAGAATAAGAAGCTGCCTTACAGACTTGAAGTACTAGGGAAGATGAAAACGTTCACGAAGCCAGTAACCTTAAAAAAAAAAAAAGGAGTTTGGTCCTGCAGGTACCCTGTAAATAGGGAAAGATGAAATAATCACTGGAGGTTTTACTGGTTTACCCCTGCTATTTAATGCTTTAGCCTGGAGTGGCATGATCGATAAGCTGGATTGAAGAGAGATTGCAGCTGATGGTTTTTGTTTCTTTACTTGTTTTGTTTTGTTTTCCATGTTTAAAAGCATCAGCAGCAGTAGTAGCTAACTTGCTAAGGTGATCTGTTATTTAAAGATGATTACCAGGGGGATTGTGCCATGCCTGTAGGTTCAGTATGAATTGCTTTGTTGGTGTTTTTCAGCTAGCACATTTTCTAGGATGGCTGAATATTGCAAAATCTCAAGTGACAAGAATGCCAACGAGCTTTTCGATTGCCTGATGGTGAGATGGATCTGTTCTTCTGGATTGTGTCTGAAACAGCTGGCAGACACTCACTAATGCCATGGATTTTTGGTAAGGGAGTTTCAAAGTGTGGGCTATTAGGAGAAGAAACTGTGAAGTTGCACCCAGTTATCTGTATTGTCTTTCATTCTGCCCATTGCTCAGTTCACTTGCTTGCTTGTTTACAGCAGTAAAGTCACTGTTGTAATCAAACGGGCAGAGCTCAAATGGTCAGTAGGACTCTGCTGCTGCCTTAGTTGGATTTGAGTGTAAAGTAAGGATAGGTATGGTTACTGCCTTTCCTTGGGAGAAAAGGGTATGTAGTGACAGGGTATGTAAAATCCCGGGGAAGGGATTTAGCACTTCTCAAAGTCCATCTAACAAGGCACAAGGTGAAAAATAACAGCAAAGGAAGAAAACTGAAACTATACTCTGTGAATGCTAGAAGTGACTGTCCTCATTTGCTTTAAAAGAGGAAACTGACAAACTGAGGTGCTAGTAAGGAAATGGTAAAGCTGAGGTTTTCAGTACTAAGGTTTACAGAGGCATGCAGGAGGAGGAGATTGCACCAGGCCTGCTTGTAGCACAGAAGGTAGGCTCCTAGGCACAGGAGCAAGAAAGGCTGCCTCTCTCCAAACCACTTCCAGCTGCTGGACTCTGCTCTTTGGATTTTGCTGTTGATGCTTACACTGCTTGAATAAGGCAATGAGTGCAGTTCATTGCTTTCTGCATGCTTTTCCAGGTGGCTGGCAGATACAGTTGTAGACTGATGAAGTGTTTTGACTGTCATGAAGACATACCCTTGCCTTTTGCTGTGATATTTGATCAGTTGGTTTAAAAAGCACTTATGCAGTTCATATCAGACCAAGGACTGAGGAGCAGTCTGGTTCTTACTACTGTGCTCTTATTTTTAAACCCCCATCATTTGTAGTCTTCAAAAGTTAACTTGTGCTTTATGCAGCTTCCCTGTAAACAACAGGGACTTCATTTGCAAGAAACAAAGATAAATCTGAAAAATCCAACTGGTACCTGGATAATTTTGTGACATCAAAGCAGTAGACGAACATTTTTATTTTTCTTAGCACAGTGTATTTCATTATAAGCTGTCATTTGTTATAGAAAAATACAAGTGAAATATTGTAAACTACTTCTCCAGTAAGCTACCCTTGGGAGTTGACAGAAGAAAGATTTGATTTCCTGTGGCCTTGCTGAAAGGAGCCATCATTCCCTCTTCTGTCTTGGACAAGGTTCAGGTATCTGCTTGCCTACTTGGTGAGTCACCTGAGTGCCAGAGGTAGCCAGAAGGAAAGAAAGTAGGGAGCTCAGCCAGGCACAACCCTTTCCCTCACTACAGCCTGACCAGTCTGCTTTGCCTGAGCTCATAGTGACCGTGTGTTAAGGCAATAAGACCCTCCAAAGGAAAACCTGTAAAACCCCACACTCCCTGCCTGTTAAGGCTATTTTGGGCAGCAGCTTTTTGTTATGGGTGCCAGGTAATGACAAGGAAATTAAGTCTGATGAGTAGACTCTTCTATTTGGACTACTTTCTATTGAGGACCAAAGCACTGTTTGAGCAATATTGCTTGGATTTTCAGAATAAGCATCAGAGTAAACAAGCTCTTTTAGCTCCAAGGATTCAAAATTATCTCTGAGAACAAGAGGCTGCCTGAACTGCACAGAAAAAATCCCCATTAGTTGGCAGCTGATTACAGTTTGAAGGTGTTATTGTTTGGTGAAACCAGCACTGTGCCAATAGCCCCGTAATTACCCAGGCTGGGTTGGGCAGTGTTCTTGAATGAAGAAATGAAGATTGCCCACATCCCTGATTGCCCACATGATCTTACCAGAAAACTATTCCCATCGTTTTCTGATCTCTTTTTCAAACCTGTTCTCTGAGGGCAGAAGACATAGATGTGCAACTAGATAGTGTGATGTGCAGTCCAGCATGCTCATTGCCATCACCTGAACCTCACCTCCTCTTTTTCTTACTTTTTAAATGAGGAAGCCTAGAGGCTTCTGGTGACCAACTGATCCTGTTGCTCTGGAGCTCATCTCTATTTTATTGGATGGTCTGTGTCTGTGTCAAAGGCTGCACCTCCTTACCTTGTCCTCCATATGGAGCCTCCCCTTGGGCCCAGAGCTGTGGACACCCCAATCTCCTGTATGTCACTGTGCTGTGTTCCCTGTAGGTTGTGTCTTTCAGGTTACCTCATTCCCTGCATGGCTTCCTGCTGCTGCTCCTTGGATGCTGGAGGGGGTTCTGTTAGGTCGTGGCCCTCCCCCACCTAACTACCAGTCCCTCTGCAATGAGCCTCTGTGTGTGTGGCTCCATAGCATCCTCTTGTCATTTGCTCTGAGGTGTGCCTGGTAGCCTAAGCTCCAGATTTTCACTGGCATGCGGATGGCAGCAGCTGCAGCCTTGCTGACAGCTTGTGGAAAAGACAAGATCTGAAACCTAATACCACTGCTTGGCCCCTGGGACTGCAAATTCTCTTGTCACAGGGCTCTGCCCACTTTCCTGGGCCCCAAATGATCCCTCCCACCTTAACAGAGGCTCTGGATACCAGTAGTAGTTTTTTTACCCATTTTTTTAACCACTGGGTCATTTCTTATGTCTTAAGGCACTGCAATCCTTCAAGGTAGGCAGCAGTTTGAGTCACGTGGATCATGCTGGTGTGATAGTTGCCCAGTGCCCACATGTTTCTCTTGTATCTTTTGGGTTGAATGTGGGTTTATACACAGGCTACCCAGGTATAAGGTGGCCTGATGGTGATATGTGTCTTTCTGAGAAGAAGGGATGGCTTCCCTACTGAGGACATGACAGGGAAAAGCCCAATATTGCAGCTGGCCAGGGGATATGAGGTTGGAGGTAGCAGAACTGAACTGGAGGTGGAACAGCAGTGCAGTGCCAGGTGAGTCTGGGGTCCTCTCCTCAGTGAGCTCTAGAATTTCAGCAAGGGTTCATCCTGACTTTGGAGGTCCCTTTGGGGGAGCAGCAGATTCTACAGGCTGCTGCAGGGGTATTAGCTAAGTCAAGCAGACGTTCTGGGGCAGGGATGAGTTTACCTAAGTCACAGCAGACACTTGTGAGTTCCCCTCCTGAGCAGATTCCCTGGGCAACTACTGGCTGCAGGACTTGCCAAGAGCTTATGTTGAACCTGGTCCCTGAGCAGAAACACTCTCCAGGTGCTGTGTGCTTTGACAGGCCAAGACAGCACCAAGGAAACAGCTGTCTCTGTAAACAAGAACAAAAACTAATGTTTGGTTTAAATGCTTTTAGGAGCTACATAAAACTTTAGATCTTAAGAGAGTTTTTGTTTGTATAGGAAAACCCTCGGGTCCCAGAAAGGGAGCAGGGAATCTGAGCAAACTCCTCCTGAGTATAGGGATGGGGGCCACATTAAATTTCATGCTCTTCTGTGAGGACAGTGATGTTCCAGGAGTCAGATGGGTTGCATAAGAAGAGTCACAGTTTGTCCTGAACTGAGCACAAGCACTGGGGGTGGTGCTGATACCTCCATACCACTGGGAAGTCCTCTGCCCACCCCAAGTGCAGAGCCATCCCGCAGCACTCATTCCTTCTGCCAGGCACAGGACAGAAATACCTCTCAAAAAAATGTGGACGCCGGATCTGGCGGCTGCCTAGCTGCTATGTCCATCTTTAGCCTGGTTTTCAATTACCAGCCACCTCCTCCAGCTGCTACCAAAAATAGGCGAAGCCACCTCCTGGTGCTTGGGCTGGAAGCTGCATGGAAGCAGAGGGGGGATCACGGACAGGGATGAAACTGATAGGATTTTTATGAAAGGAGTGAAGGACGCCGTGAGTACACCTGAGCTATGGCGTTGCTGTGCTATAACAAGGGCTGTGGGCAGAGGTTTGATCCTGAGCACAATACTAAGGGTAAGTGGGCTCATCTACTTCACATTGGGGTGCATGGGGATACATGCCACTTTCCCAGTCTACAAACTCAGCTGCTATGCCACAGCCTGAGCTGGCAAGCAGGGCTGAGCTGAGCCCAGTACAGGCAGCCTGTGTGGCAGTAGCTGGCTCAGGAGCAACTGGGTGTCATGGGTGGCTTGTGGGAAGGATTGCACCTCCTGAAAGGTTCTGTGTAATTTTACCTTTTCAGATTCCTGTCAGTATCACCCAGGCGTTCCTATCTTCCATGATGCCCTGAAGGTGAGTATAAGTAGGAGCCAGGGCTGAAGCTGCTGGGAGGGACTTTGTGCCTGGCAAGGTTGCCTGCTCCTGAGCAATTTGTCATCTCCTGATGCCTAGGGGTGGTCTTGTTGCAAGAAACGCACAACAGACTTTTCTGACTTCCTCTCCATACAGGTGAGTGATCCACTTGCCAAAAAACCCCCCACTGCTCCTCTGTCTTTTCTTCCTTGCCCTGCCATGTCCTACTTTGTCCCATCTTCATGCCTTGTCACAGCTGCCCCCTTTGCTCTGCTTGCTGGGGGTTTACTATCTGCCTTCAAGGAGCCTTCAAGAAAGGGTGCTGCTCCTAAAGTGTGGGGTGGGCACTCCTGGAGAAGACTGCCAAAAGGGGCTGAGTTTTGTCACTAGGATCCTGTAGGCTGAACACAAATGCCCTGAGTGCCAGCACAGCTGTGAATGTCTGAGCAGTCCTGGGTAGAGGCAAGTAGGCAGCACATGCCCAGGAATGTGAGGGGTACTCTTGCTGCCCTTCAGCTGCTAAGCTGGGGTGCAGAAGAGCTGTGATATGCCATGGCCCTGGTGAGGCTTCCACACTGTCCTGTTCCTGGGAATCCCTGTGAAGGATGAAGGATGAAGCCCCTGCCCTGATGCAGGGTCAGAGTCCATACCTTGCAAGACCCAGAGTCTCCAGCATGTGGAAACTTGCATGGCTTGGGAGCAGCCACCGGGTTAGGGAGGGCAAAACAGGCATTGGTCTCACCTCTGCTGCTCAGGGATGCACAAAGGGGTTTCACAGCAAGGAGAAGCCCCCTGAGCCTTTCAGCCAAGAGGAGACCTCAAACAAGTCAAAGGCCAAAACAGCAGAGGAGCTGATCATCCAAGGACCAAAATCAGCTGAGAAGATGCGTCAGGAAAGACCCAGGTGAGATGGGCTCAGCTAACAGTGTTGCCCTGCTGTGCTGCTTCTGCATGTGTCCTGCCCTGCTGCTTCCTCAGGAGAGGCACCCATACAAACTACAAAAAGCCCAAAACCACTCAGCCTTTGCTGCTGCTGTTTCCTAGCTCTGATGAGCCAAGAGTACTGCTGCCAATTAAAGTGTCCAGGTCTCTGGAGCAGGCACTGGAGAAACTGAACCTGTTTTCCAAGGACAAGGCACCTGAAGGCAGTTGCACAGGTAGTGATGATCTGGTGGACACCACCAGTGTTGCACATGGCAAGTTGATTGTGGGGTTCTGCATGGCAGGTTCAGCACAGGATGGCAGGTGCTGCATGCTCAGCCACCTGCAAACCCGCAGAGCTGCATCATGCAGGTGCCTTGCAATGGGCTGTGCTCAGGGTGTGTGCACACCAGTCTGGGGAGCTGACAAGTGGGGCTGTGGGGAAGGCTTGGAGGGCAGGCATGGGTGGCATGTGCCCCAAGGTGAAGCTGTGTTGCTCTTGCAGGTGACATGGCTGCCCAGGTGAGAGCTGGCACCACCTGCAAGAATGCAGCCTGCAAGGCGGTGAGTACCTGGCAAGGTCTCATATTTGCATGGAGTAAAATTATGACCAGGAACACCTCAGGTCTGTCAGAGGGGCTTGTCTCCCAGCTGCCACTGGGTGCAGGCAGGGTGCCATGTGGGTGAGAGGTGTCAGTGCCCATCGGCTCTATGTGTTACTGCTTATCCCATCCCTGGATTAGCTGCTTCTATTGCCTCCCAGCCACATTTCTGCAGGAGGCCTTCAAATCCCTGGATTGGTGGTATATTTGCAGTTCACAGCTGCTAGCTGCTTGCAATTAAATATAGCACATATTCAGGGTATGGGCATATAGGTAAAATGCATGTGGAATGATTTCCACCTGCATTTAATTAATGCAGCACAGCCCACTTTCTGTCTTGCCCTGAGGCCATCTCCTGTAGGACTGTTTGCCTTGAGGCATGTGCCAGAGGGATCAAGCTGCAGGAGAGCTGAAGGTACTTGGGAACCAGCAGAGAGAGGACAGCTTTAAAGAATACCTCACTAGAGGTGTTTAAGGATAGGATGTATTTGGCACTTAGTGCTATGCTGTAGCCAATGCAGCAGTGCTAGGTGATAGGCTGGACTTTGATTTCAGAGGTCTTTTTGAGTCTCAATAATTCTGTGATTCTGAGGGGAGTGAACACTGAGGACATGGGACTTTACTCTGGTAAAGAGAGGAAGAAAAAGGATGGACAAACAGCTCCTTGCACCTCTGAGTGAGTTCCTGTGGTGTCCAGACTTGTCCACTGTCCCAGTGCTGCCCAGCCTGACCTGGGATCAGGCTATCGTTTGGGAGAGGCCATGCAGAAGAGCTGCTGCCAGTGTCATGGGGATCTCACTGGGGTACCGGCGAGACTGGGGTGGCTGCCTTGCTGGCAGGGAGCAGGGACCAATGCCAGGCTGCTGGCTGGGCACAGTCCCAGAATAAGTCCTCGTGGATGCTGGACCAAGTGAAAGGGTGATGTCACGCATCATGCTGTACCCTGTGCAGGGTGTGGACATCAATGGGCAGACACCTGACTGTACCATGTCATGCTGTGCTAGAAACACAACTGAAAGTTTCTTCTGCTTCTCACTTCACAGGTCTACCAGGGCCCAGAAAGCAACACAGAGTTTTGTACTTTCCATCCTGGCGTTCCTGTCTTCCATGAGGGGTAAGAATCAGCCCTTTACTGGAAAGCTAACTGGCCCTGATGAGGGCTGAAAGTACTGTGTTGGAAGGTTGTATTGCCTCAGCAGCATGGCTGGTGTGTTCGGGTAGTCAGAGCTGCTGGTTCTGAGCATCCCAGAGCATGCTGTGGTCTCTCCTGCTCCTGTGGAAGCAGTCCCCATTCAGGTCACCTCACTCTCCCCAGGATGAAGTACTGGAGCTGCTGCAGAGTCAAAACAACAGACTTCACTGCCTTCCTGGAGCAACCAGGCTGCAAGAGGGGACAGCACTGCTGGATTGGGAAGGAGGTAAGGGGACAGGCCAACTCGTGTGAGCAAAATGCTCTGGCACCCAATGAGTGCTCCTTCCTTTGCTCTGCATTCACAGGAGTTTCTGCACTCAGTTATCTTAATTTTCATAATTGCCACCTGAATGTTTAATCTTCACCCACCCGCTGTTTAAAATGGTGCTCCTGCATTCACAAAAAGTGTCAGTGCCCACACGAAGAAACAGGAAGCTGAATGAGGCAAGAGCTGGCCTCAACTATGACATAGCTAGCTCTGCAGGGTGCTCTGCAGGGTGCTGAACAGGGACAGGCAGCTGAGCTCAGGAGAAACCCTGCAAAAAAACCCCCACAGTTTTGACAGATGACTACAGATGAGTTAAGTTTCTCCAGGAAAGTTCTTGGATGGAACCAGGCTGGAGCTGGGAAAATTGCACCAAAGCAGCCCAGGATATCCCCGAAAGTGCATCATGTTCTTCTGAGTCAGCACTGCTCAGTTTGTTCTTTGTCCTGAAGTAGAAAACATACCGTGGATGTAAAGGGAGCTGCAGTGAATGAACTGTGATGTTCTGATGCAAATGCTTTGCACTCACTGTCACTTGAGTTTGGAGCCGAGATTCCTCTTGGGGAATTTTATTGTCTGGCAAGGCTGAGAGCTCCAGGGGGTTTGTCTCCTGGTGATGCTTAGAAATTGCTGGTGGGGGCAAAGCTACCCTCAGAGCACAGAAGGTGAAAGATGAAACGTGGCCATTTGGGGGTCCTCTGTCTCCCAGATTTAGCATGGTGGTATGATCTATGTCCAGAAACTGCCCCTTCACTGCCCTCCAGACCAAGTTTTCTGACTGTGCACAGTGTCTCTGAACTTGGGCACAGCAGAGTGGCTTTGGAACAAGAAGGAGATGTCTCTGGTCTTAACAGATCCCTCTGGATCAACCCCAAGCACAGCACAGATGACTCATGTTGCATGGGACAGACTTCCAAGGACTGCCTACCTTCACATGAACTACCTCCCCTCAAACACAGTCACAAAAGGCAGGGTTTGATCTTGCTTGGCTGATGCTGACCTCAGCCCTTACTTTGCAGAGGAGATGTGCAAAGCAGCACAAATATCCCCTCTGTTTGAGGTGTGCTTGGGCTAGATGTTACCCTGTGATGGGTGCCTCTTTCTGACAGGACAAGAAGGCAGTGTCGTGCCGGCAAGACTGGCACCAAACCAGCAGCCAGGTGGTGGTGACAGTCTATGCCAAGAACCCTCTGCCCCTCCTCAGCAGCGTGAAGGCCAACCGCACCATGGTGAGTGGGGCAGGCAGTGCTGGGCTAGGGATGTGTACTTTCATGGCACCTGATTTTGATGAGCCAACAGGCAGGAGCCAGCCAGGTACCTGGCACTCCTTGATGGCTTTTTTGGGCTGTTGCTGCAGTCAGGGTTGGCACTACCAACCTGCCATCCCTGAGCTGAGAGCTTGGCAGCTCTGCTGATGCAAGCAGCATCTGCCCAGCCACTCTAGCTCAGTGGCTTTCAGCCTCAGTGGGTGGCTTTACTGGCCTTGAATCCCTCAGATGGTGGCAGGAGTGAACCCCACATGTTCTGAAGAGGGTGAAATGCTCCCAGGTGCTGGGGGGTTTGCCAGACTGTTACAACAGAATGTGGGATATGTTCCAGTGCTGGAAGGCAGATGCACTGTCCAGTGAAGAGTTCTGATAGTGTTGTGGTACCCACTCAGATAGTTTTCTGTTGATTTTTCAGCTTGAAGTTTGTGTCATCTTTGAAGGGAATAAGATTTTCCAGGCAGAACTGGACCTCTGGGGGGTAAGAACCTGTTTATTCTGCTATCCCTGTTCCAGAAGTCTGCATGGGGTTAATCTGCAATGCTGTGAAGCAGCCTGTTCCCTTAGAGAAGTGTTTGCAGCCCCAGACAAAGACTCCCTCCCTACTGTCTGCATAGTTAGGATTCTCAGACTTTGGAAAAATGGTTATTGGTGCATTTTCAGCACAGTCCTTCCTGTGCATGGAGTATGAGGCAGACATTGACTGTATTGTAGAGAGGACCCATTTATTTCCAGAGCTCCAGTTTTCCGTAGCAGCAAAAGCTGATGGGGGAAATTAGGTTTTTCTCTATTGATATCATAGTGGTAACCACCCTTGGAAGCCACGCCAGGACTGTGCCTGCCTGGCTGCTCTGCACTACCTAAGGCACATTGGCTACTCTTTTGAAAACTGCCACAGCACTGTCTTGCTCGTGTTGGGATCATCCGGGACCTGGGTCACTCAGGTATCAGCATTTATAGCCATCTCTGCTAGGAAATACTTCAGGGGTTTTGAGGAGGCCTGTTTTGGAGGCTGCCGGTGGCTGCAGTGATTGATCCTGTGTAAGAGCAGCCCTGGATGTTGCTGACGGCTCTGTGGCTGTTTTGAGCTTGGTCTCAGACTGCCCCAAAGGGTTTTTAGCCCAGCAGGTCCCTGTCTCCCCCTGCAATCCTGCTGTGCCTCCAGGCAGGCAGTGGTATGAGAGATTTGCTCTCTGATTCCTCAGCTGCTTGCTGGCTGCAGAAGAGGAGGAAGAGCAGGAACTTGTGTGTGCATTTACTGGTAGTTTATTAATTATATATTTGTTATGCCTTTATTTCTGGTGTGTGCTCTCTGCGCCTGCAGGCAGCAGGGTGTGGTGTGGTGTGGTGAGAGGGCTGTACTGCAACCCTGCATGTGGCTGTGGCTAATTGTGCTCTCCTGAGCTCTGTAGCAAAACCGCAGTGCTGCTTAGACAACACTGTGAACCTAAGCTGGAGCCCAGGTTTCATCCTTCTCTGTCTCCTAACACAAGAAGAGATCTCCATTCTTCTCTTGACAGGGCTCTGTCAGTAAGGGGAATAATGAGCATTTCTTCCCTTCCCTCTTCTGCCTATCTCACTGCACCTTTCCATCTCTCTAGGTCATAGAAATAGAGAAGAGCTTTGTGAACATGGTCCCTACCAAGGTGGAGATCATACTTTGCAAAGCCAGCCCTGGCTCCTGGGCCATGCTGGAGCTCCCCCAAAGCAGGTTGAAGCCCTGTGGTGAGCACCAGAAAGAGGCTGCCAATGCAGAGGAGCTCGGGGCAGAGCCCGGGGAGGACTCTGATGACAGCTTGAGCTGGTCGGAGGAAGAAGATGAACTGAACCCGGAAACACCGACAGCAACTGACAGTCAAGTGCTTCAGGAGCTGAGCAGTGAGGGCTCCTGAGCTGATGGGGAGCCCTAGCATCAGCTCCCGAGGAGCAAAGCCAGCACTGAGTTGTGCAGGTTGGAGCACACCCTTCTCAGCCAGTGAGAAGTGGCAAGTAATAAAAACCCAGAGCAAAGGTTATCCTCTGAATTTTCTAATAGACAAACTTAAGAACTGTGTCAGAGCCCTGCCATTTGTCTCTCCCTCTCCTATGTTCGGCTGTGGCAGAACAGTGGGAGAATCCCTGTTTTCTGCACCTCGGCCTGTGCCACTTTTCCCTGGGGCCGGGTGTTCATAGCCTGGCGTTCTGCCTGGCCCTGGCGTTTCTGAGGGGTGCAAAGCCCCAGGGCAGCAGCGTGACCTGAGCTTGAGACCCCAACCCACCTCATTCCCCCCACAGTGGAGAAGCCAGATCCGGGAAGTGTGTGGAGGGGAGATGGCGACTGTGTCACGAGGGAAATGTCATCGCTGACCACAGCTCCAGCGGTGACTTGGACATCCTCCTCTGCAAAGACCTTTAGACGTGAAACTGCCGGAGCGCGAGAAGTCGATACCGACCAAGGGGGAAAGGGAGGGGGAAGGGGCGGCGCGCACATCTGCCCACTGCACTAAAATATCGATACTTTATAAAAGGAGCGGGCAGTCACTCCAGGTCGCTCTCCGCCCTACTTGCGGGCTACCCCCGCCCGGTCCCTCCCGCCCAACCGTTCCCTGGTCTGAGTCGGGCTGCGCATCCCGCGGCCCCGCTCTCCCTCCGCGGCGCCCCCTTGGCGGGGCCCTCGGGAGACGACAAGGGGNTCCGCTGCCGCCACCCTCGCTGTCAGCGGGGCTGTGGCCTGGGGCCGGTGGCGGCATTTCCCTGCCTGGGAGCTGCTGCGGTCGCGGTTTCCGTGTCGGGGGAGCCTGTTCGCGCGCTGCCCGCGGCTCCTCCGCACCTGTCCTGCTGGGGAAGCGGCCGACTCCAGAGGAGGGAAGGGTGAACTTGGGTGTAATCAACCCCCAGCCGTGGGACGAGTTGTTTTCTTGCTTTCCAGAGGTTGCTGGAGGTGGGATGCAGGTCCCGGCTCCTGCATTGAACGGTGTTTGTGGAGCCGGATGTGGTCCTCCAGAGATGCTGGACGAGGGGAAGGGGGCTGTTTTGTAACAAGTTTTTCTCTGGTCCCGTTTCTCACTCAGGAATGTGTGGGAAGCGGGAATGGCCCAGTGAACATTTTGTTCCCTCTTCCTCGGCGTCCAAAGGCTGGACATTCTGAAGTTAGGCTGATGCTAATCCACATTGGGAGTACTGGGACAACTTTCAGACAATCTCTGCTTCCCGCGGATATCAGAAAAGGTTGCATTTGATTCTAAAGGTGGAGTGGTGAGAGTGGAATTTCTATTACAGGGGTATGTAAGAGTAGGTATATTTGATCTTCTCTCTAAAAAACGCCAAATTGTTTTCTTGGGAAGAGTGGTGCAAGGTAGTAGCCTAAAATATTCTGAGTGCTGAGGGGTTTCAAGAGTCATTTAGCAGACACTACAGGGCTTTCTTTCATCAGCTTAACTGTTCTCTTGCTGTGTACCATAAACTTGCAGTGTTTGTAACATCATGTACAAGAGGAAAACCAAGTTTAATACTGTGTAGCTTTTGATTACGGCAGGATTCATGTCACGTTCGTATTCTAGGGATTCAGATCTCTGCTGAAGTCCTAGTTTTCAGTTCCTGCATGATTGTGCAGCTAGACCTTGATGTGTTATTTCACAGCCATGCAGCTATTTAGCAAGCTTGTTTCTAATGCCTGTTGGAAGTATTTAATATCAAATAACAGGTTTTGGATTAATAGAATTTAAGGTCATTGATGTTTGGTCACTAACACCATTGCTGTACTATAAAATTTGGAGTACAGGTGTTTGTATGTGTGTTGATGCACTGAGATTTATGTAGTTGAGGTCCCCTCATGCAGACCACTTTTTTTTTCTCACTCATTTACTATGAAATAGTGTTTGCATTGTAAAGCTTCTGTGTGTTTCATCCCTGCCAAAACAAAACAAAAAATCTTTAAATCAATTAGCCAGTGTCAGCCTAATTTGACAGGGGTCAAGATTTTAAAAACATTATATGAAAGGTAATGGGTGGTTTCTTTTATTTCTTTGAAACGACTTTTTGTACCAGAAGGGGAAGGGCCTTTCTAGGATTCACACGGAGGAAACAAGCAGTGGGAACTGAGCTCTTGTTAGGTATCAGTAGTATGTGCATGGGAGCTGAAGTGCCAGGTGGAGCTCTGCAGAAAGCTTCCCTGATCACAGGGAGCTCTGGGTCCTGGGCTGGCTACATGATTCCTGCCCTGTGGCTGAGAGCAGACTTGGCACTCTGCTGTCACTCTGACTGTTGATGTGTTTTGTTTCTCTTGCAGGTAAATGGCAGGACAGAAAGCAGTGTGAAAACTTTGAAAGACACTGAGAAGTCCAAGTAGGTCATTCATTGCTGAAGGGCATTAGGGATGAGGTTTACTATTTAACTTTTTTAGTATTTCTTGGCATGCATCCTGAAAGTTTGGCACATGTGCATTCATTCAGCAGTTGCCTAAAACAATGGCAAGTAAGCTGAACTGTTATGGAAGGGTAATACAGTCTTGATTATATTGCTGAGAGCCTTTTTCCCTGTCGGATCTGGTGGCTAAGGTGCACACATGAAAAACCTTCTAACTCCTTTGCCTGGGTGAGGATGGTAGGATGCACTTTGAACTGCCTTATCCACCTAATTAATTGTTGAAAGTTTCTGCCTGACTTCATTTATTAGGCAGAGTGAATCATCTCTGATCTGGCTTTTGTTACTGAAAGATGAGCAATTAAGTTGTTTAGATTTCTTAACATCTGCTTCTGTTTGCTATTGATAAAGCAGCATCAAACTTAGGAGCCTGTGAAGCAAGGAGGGATTGATCAAAGGTGGTGGCTGAACAGAATGACACAGCTCAGTACAGGTGATTTTGGCTTAACTCCTAGGGTGTTTCCTCTCATTCTTGGCCAAAATGACTCCCTTTCCAGATTGAGAAGAGACATGGAAGACCTGACAAACTGAAAATGACATTATCAAAGAGCAATATCAAAGCTAAAATCCATCTAACAAAGAGGCATCAGTTGTTAATGTAGCAAGGGTAGAGACATATTCTGCTAAGAAGTAGTTCCTTTGCCAAGAATTCTTCAAAATACAATAAGTATAAAAAGTAAAAATCTAGAAAAACCCTGAAGAATTCAGATTCATGTTTCCTTGCTGTTTTCTGTCACTGTCTTCTCCCTTCTCTCAGCAAACAGGGAACTTTCCTTCAGAAATATTAAAAGGAAGATCTAGATTTTTTTCTCTGCTACACAAAAAGGTTGATGGAACATAGTCATCCTGTGATTTCACTTATGCTATCTTTGTGGGGAGGAAGGGTGGAATCCCAATGGTGAATTTCACCAGCAGATGTCCAGCTGGGTTATAGCAGAGCAAGCTATGTTAATGATACCAGAAAATATGTAATTAGGTCAGAAGGGGAGCAGCGCTCCAGACAATGTTTCTACACGTCGATTGAAATCATGCACATTCCAATGGAAGTGCCAAGTATGCAGGTAGGGAAGGCAAACTTTGCAGCATCTTCTCAGAAGGAAACTAACCCAAACAGGAATGCCAGTTTTCTAATTCAAAGGCACTGATGGACAAGGTAGAAAATAGCTCTCATCTACATATTTTTGAACAACACTTCTTTGTGGGGTGCTCGGGTTTGGGTTATTTTTTTCTTAGTTCTTTGAAAATTAATCCCATTCTGCTGTAACTGCTAGAACTCTTCCTGTTCTTAGGATCTTCCACCTTAACTGTAGCAAAAGTCCTTTCTCTGGCACAACTTAGAACCAGAATTACCTTGGGCTTTCTGCTCTCTCCTTGCTCTTGCTGACTAACCTTTAAGCCTAGTTTTCAATCTTGTGTCCAGATTTTTGTTTCTAAATTCTAAGTCTTGTTTTTGGTCTGTTGGCATGTTAATCTGTATTTTCTCTTTTTTTAGTTCTTGTAAACTGTTGTACGTTGTGTTCTCTCTCAAGATTTTCCCACAAATTCTTTTCAGAGCTCACAAAAAAAATAACCCAAACAAACCCTAAACCAATTTTCCTGCTCTTGGTAATGTTTGTTGGTAATTTGATTTTTGGAGAATATTTTTTTTTCAGCATATATTTATATTCAGATAGCATGCAATCACAAGTTCAAGGCTCCTTGAGAGATAAAATAATTTTTCAATGCAAATTTGAACCCCAGCTTCTTTTGAGAGTTTTATTGCTAGGCAAATTGTTTACAAGATAAAAAAATAGATGTAGAGTCTTTATACATTATCAACAAAGTGATAATTGGAATTGGCAGAAAATGCCTGATGGAGGTAATATTATTCACTTGGTTGTGGTTTAAATTAAAAAAACCAACCTTTGTCTTCCATATATAAATCTTTAATCAAACTACACCTGCTCACAACATGCAGGTTTCTGCAGTGTAGGAGCTTCTATCCACTCATTTTTTGGTGTGTGTTTCAGTACTAAATCATGTGTACCTTGGTGTGTATTTGTTTTTACTGCATATGTCCCACTATTCCTTCAGCTAAAACAGCCTACTTTAAAGGATCCCTTCAGAGGATACTTAAAAGCTTGCTATCTCCTTTAACTTTATGTGCAGTTCATATTTTTTCTGATCCTTTGCAATGTTTGCATAGAGTTACTTCCTATTGTAAGTGTTGCTCTTCTAAAATCCAAGCCTTGGTCAGGTAATTCAGGACACTAATGTTCTGAAAGAGCATTTCTGTTGCAGACTTTGTTACCTAACTATTTACTGTTCTCTGAATGGAAAAGTCTAATGACCTCCTGAAAAAAACCAATAAGATAATCTTTGTATAACACACTTTCATAATAGACATTTTAAATCAGGGTGAATCAAGCTACTTTATCTGCTGATAGTACAGGATACATTTGCCTTTGTAGTTTACCAATAATATACAACTACTTGTATTGTCTTACAGTATTGGTGTGATGACCCTCCAGATATCAGTGCCTGGTGTGTGCAGGTAGGGGTGCAATTCTGGGATACCCTGTGTATTTGTTTATTTTAGAAACTAGGAACTGGGCATATAAAAGGCTTCCTGTATCTTGTTCTCCATGAGACCTCTGTTTCTATACTTTGGTTTTTATTGCATGTATACAACTGATTTACTTCTGCCATCTCTGTGATGTCACTTGTTACTGACTCTGGTCTGTTGCACAGTTAGTTGAGTTGGAAAAAACCTTTTGCTCTGGAATTGTTGGTCACCATTAAGGTTTCTGGCATAACATCCTCTAGCAGTTCAGTGACATGAAGTAAATGCAGGATGAAGTGTAAAACCTGTTCTTTGTGCTGCAGCCCCATGGTCCTTCAGCAGCAGTAGCAGCATATGGTGTTTCCCTCCCATGAGTCATTGCCACCACATCACTGCCTTGGTTGTACCAACACAGTTGATCGTGGTACTACTCTGTAAACTGGATGAAACAAGTCCTCACCCTTTTTCAGGGTGGTGTGGTCACAGCTGAGGAGGTGGGAAGGAGAAACAGGGTTTGGAAATATCTGAAGGCTGCTAGAGAGACCATATCAGTGTCTTAAAGCAGGTCGTAGTCTGCTGTACAGGAAGAGCAGTGGTAGAGACCAGGATGGTGCATTACTGTTGCATCTCCAGACAGAACAGTGCTACTGTAGTGTGCTCACTGTCACTGTTTGCTTGTAGTACTTGGACCCTTTGTGTTCAGAAATATTATGTTGTAATATATGCTTCCAGTAGCAGTCTTCAAACTCTATTCATAATTTAAAGCAAAAAATGTTAATTTTCTAATGTTTTAAGTAATTTCACATTTTAAAGGGTTTTCACTTTATCTTTTTTTTTTTCCCTTTTGTGTGCCTATTAAATGAAAAACTTGATGCTGCCAGCTTTTGCTGGTCAGTGCTGTGCTTCATTTTACTGCTTACCTTTACAGTATATGGTTGCATGCATATCTCTCTTTACATTTGACTGGAGTCTTGAAATGGGATGACTGATTTTTTTTTGATGTATGATGAAACTTACATGCATGCTTTTCTGCCAAGGATCAAAAGTACTCTTCATTTCAGGTGATTGGTGATTGTTTAGAAATGTAATTCCTGACACTGTGAAAAAGAATAAACTGCTTCTGCATCTTCATTCTGCTTGCTTTCCTACAAATTTCCTACAAATGTCCAATGTCCTGATGGGTCTTCCTGGTGCTTCCCACCACTGATTGTTTTTTGATAGTGTGCCTGTATATACACTGATGCTTCCTTATGCACTTGTACGTTGTAGTGACTACAGCTGATGTTACGAGTTGCCTGTTGCAGTTTTATGCCAAAGCTTAAGGTAGTCTATTTTCACTTAGTACAGAAGAATCATATGTGTTCCCAGTGGGAAGACAACAGTATATAGATATAGATACTTAGTAAAAAATGACAAAGATGAGACTTAAATGGTGTTGAGTTGATTTGTTTGGATAATCTTGAAGAGGAAGTTGGAGGGAGGGGGTTTAATGACTTCTGTAAGTGAAGTACTTCACAATTGCTCATTTTCTTGTTCCCTTTGTTATTTTGATGGTGCTGGTGCTGTGTTCTTCATGGAATATGCAATACAGTTACACCCACTATTTGTTTCCTTTGTTTGAAGTAGAGTATTGGCAGCTGGTTGCAGTTGAGGGTTACTGATAGTACAGTATCTCAAAGGCATTTGGGTGAGAAGGCAGATTCAAGTTCCTTCTTGTTCAGGCTAGCAGTGGAAGCTCCAGCATACAACAGCTTGTAGTTCTTCCATGCTATTTTCAAAGTTTGTGATGTTCATGTGATGAAAGGTTAGAATGAATTGAATTTTAGGCAATGTCTGTTTGATTAGCAAACCTACTCTTCACCTATCAGGAAGGTGATAGGGAAGCCTTTAAGTGTCAAATGTACCAGTTCTCCAGTCTGCCTGGGAAGGCTGTTTGATTGTTGATCTTTTACAGCATGTATTTTTCTAATTCTTGGTATAATCATTCCTTGTTGTAGCTCAAGCATTTTAAGTTCTGCTTGTTCTGTCACTGATTAGTGAGAATATTCTGCTCCTTCTACAGAAAAATCCTTCATGTACTCTTATCTGAGTACTATGGCTATATTTCAAATAATAGCTTCTTTTATTCGTGCTACTTTCTAAACCTTTTAATTGATGTCCTCTAAATAAGGTCATCAATTATGTAATTTTTTGACCTCTCTTTGTGGTAAACTGTTTAAGCAATAGATTATATAGACAAGAAGTGTGATTCTTGGAGGTCTAAGGACTTGTCCCTTTGCCTGTGGGAAGCTGCATGACAGTAAGGCAAGACTGTGGGAATTTGGCTAATTTGTACTTACATGGTTGGAATGCAGCCAGTTGTCACTGAGCTCTCAACTCACTGGATCTCCATTTCACTGTTGGCTTTATAGCCTGTGAGCTCTTCATAATGGCTTCTGAGACACTGAGTGTTTCTAGTTGTGATAAGAAATTTTTAGCCATTTTAAAAACACTTGTTAAAACTTACCTTTAAAATTACCAGCATGCCTTTCTTAACTTTTTTCTTGCTTTGTGCAGGACTTTGTTTCTTGGTGAAGAATGCAGACTATAAAGTGCGTAGTTGTCGGAGATGGTGCTGTGGGAAAAACTTGTCTTCTCATCAGCTATACCACGAATGCATTCCCAGAGGAATATATCCCTACTGTCTTTGACAACTACAGTGCCCAAATGACTGTTGATGGCCGGACAGTTAGCCTGAATCTCTGGGACACAGCAGGCCAGGAGGAGTATGACCGCCTGCGCACGCTTTCCTATCCTCAGACCAATGTATTTGTCATCTGTTTCTCCATTGGTAGCCCCTCTTCCTATGCAAATGTGAGGCACAAATGGCATCCCGAAGTTTCTCACCACTGTCCAAATGTTCCCATTCTTTTAGTGGGCACGAAGAGAGACTTGAGAAATGACCTGGAAACAGTTAAAAAATTGAAAGAGCAAAGCTTGGCTCCCACCACCCCACAGCAGGGAACTTCGCTGGCTAAACAAATTGGAGCAGTCAAATACTTGGAGTGCTCAGCATTGAATCAGGAGGGTGTTCGTGAGGTGTTTGCTGAAGCTGTGCGTGCAGTTCTGTATCCTGTGACCAAGAAGAACACAAGAAAATGTATCTTATTATAGTTAACTTGGGTGATGGATGTTTGAAGTTGAATGTTGACTAGGATCTTGGAGGGCTTTTGATGAGTTAAATTTAAGATTTGCATCTTGCACTAACAGCTCTAAGCAGAAATGTTTTATGCAATGAATATTCTTGTAGTCTTACTGCTTCAGGGAAACTGAACCAACAGTCTTGTTTTGTTTTGTTTTTTTCCAGCTGAGAGGTCAAACATTTACTTTATTTCTAAAGTTCCAGTCTTCAGCTCCTCCAGAGGTCATTTGGCTTCTGTACTTATTTAGTGGAGGAAAATAAAAGAAGGAACTTCTCTGAAGCCAGACTTCTTTTTTAGATAGCCAGACTTCTTTTTTAGATAGCCATCAGTTACTAGATAGTCATCAGTTAGTACATTTGTTAAAAATCACAAATCCAGGTAACTTTAAGTGTAGTTGCTGCTTTTCCCATCTCTTATTTACTAATTGAATTTGTTTTACAGACAGAAGTCTGGCTATGCAGTTGTTTTAATTTGTCAATGTAAAGCTTGAAACCAATTTGTTTACATGCAAAAATGCCTGCAATATTAGTGAGATTCACCTTATTTATATGAAGATTTAGCAAAAGAGCAAGATGAGCAAGACCTTGGGAACACCTGCAAAGGTTTTATTAGTAGAAGCAGAAGCTGCTTTATGCTACTGTAGGGGACTTGGGATAATGGTGAACCACTCATTTGAGTGATTTTCATACTGTTGAATTTTGGGAGGTTGAAGAGTAGTTTATATGCAAGTCTTCTATAAACAGATTTTATTTCACTCTCGGAAGACACTTTGCACCCTGAGAATAAACTTAACCATTACTTTCTTGGATCAGCTGAAGTTGTTGGGGTGACACTTGCCAAAACAAGATTTTTAGTGTGATCCCTTCAGTGAATCCTAGAGACTTGATAGCAGCCCGTTTGCTCTTGAGAAATTAATTGGTTTACTTCTTAGTGTTCTTGGGGCCACCACCTAAGATTTTTATAGCATTTTTATAGATTTTTCCTTTATTGTTTTTTCTGGAAGAACACTGACAGAGATTTTGAAAGTTCTGTTTACAGGAACCAGAAACCCTCATTTCCTCCTGGCAACTCACTGATGGTTTCAGTTAAATTTGCAGTGGTTAGCCACTCACTGGCTAGAATTACCTAGGAAGTTTTCTCCTCTCTACTAGGTGAACAGTTATTATAAACTCTTTTAACTGAAGTTTTATTTGTGTACTTTTAAAATTTGCTTAGCAGCTCTAGTGAGTGGCAGATGGATTTTATTTTAGGATATGCACTGTTCTTTATGTGTGATTTCCAGGCCCAGCTGAGAAATGATCATAAAACCTTTTGTAGACTTGAATTTAGAACTTGATGGTGTAAAAGTGGCATGCTTCAGAGATACTTGAGTGAAACCAGTGGTGCTGGACTGGGCTCTGTTGTCTGAAGTTGGCAGTGCTGTCTTTGTCTAAATGCAGCTTTAACTGATAATTCAGAACTTGCTTTCCTGTGATTCCCACACGTAGAAAACTTGTACTGGTATCTACCTTGGACAGAAAAAAAAAACCCAAAAAGCATTTTAGTGAGATAACAGAAAATATATCAACAGGGCTATTAGTCATCTTCCTTTATCTGAGGTAGACAAAAAATGCTAGGTGAATAGAAATATTTGTATTTGTGCTCTAATTCCCCTCTTAGAAGAGGATGTGCCTTTCCTCAGCTGGTGTAACTATGCTGATACTAACGGCAGTTTTTGTATATCTGAGGTGTGTTTTTACTGGTACTGCTTTAGCAAACTGCAACCTATAGGTTAACTGCAGTAAATCCAAATACTGGTATATATGGCTAGTGGACCAACACTGAGTTCTCAATATTGCCTGGTCACAGGCAACACCAAAACACCCATTATGCATGATGTCTAGAAGATGAAGCCTAGAGACTGCATATTTTTCTTCACCAAGTGCCACAGTCTGGAGTGTCTGTCTTTTGCACTCATGGAAGTGCTGTTCCACGTGTGGCTCCTACCACAGTGCCCTGCAGTCTGTCAGAGTGTATTTCCATGAGGTAACCTCAACTCACCACATTCTGCCTTTACTTCAGTAGTAGGCCTTTATCTTGGGCTTGATTTGCAAGCAGCAATTAACTCTGTGCCTTATAATCCAAGATTATTTTTGGTAGGTAAATTTCAGCAACTGAGTAAATAGAATTTATCATGTTTAAAATGTATTTATTTAAGCCAGTGCTCATGCATTTTTAATACTGGTTGGGCCTGAATTGTCTAGATGCCTCGGTGCAAGCCCATAACCTTTGCTACATTCTGAGATGTACCTTGAAAAAGCTTGTGGTATGTTTGAACTGCACTTAAATAGACTTAATTTCAACAACAGACTTTTTTTTTCCTGCAAACCTTTGCAATCACATACTGAACCTACTACTGTTTTAAAAAGTTTTTTTTACATACTGAAATGTTTTAGTTCTGCATCTTGTGGTTATTGCCAACTGGATTACAGTAAATTTGTGGTAAAGAAATCCTGTGAGCAAGTATTATTGCATTCACCTCCCCTGTTTCTGTAGGCTCACAGAGCAGCCATCCTGGTGTTAACTGGAAGAGAGAACGGTGAGATAAAATTCAGCTACTTAACCAATTTATTTGAATTTATTATGTTATTATTTGCATTGTGCTAGAACACCAATAAAGTGTTCTAATTTACTTAATAGTTGGATTGCACAACAGTACTGAGGAGAACAACACAATAGTGATGAAAATGAACATGAAAGCGAACTTTGAAAACTGTAAAAAATCTACTTAAAGACTTTGGAGTACCTCATTAATAGTTATTTATATGCCTTGTGCTTCTGTTGCTTTCTGCCAGGAGCAAAAATCCTGCAGGCTGACAGCTGGTTTCCTCCAGCCTCTGCTTTTCACTGGAAGGAGCTTCAGGAGTCCATGGATCCAACTAGTTTTTCCATTCAGTGGGCATTTTTGGTTTGTGATTTCCCTACTTTTTTTTTTTTCCCTCTGTAGTTGATGCATTTTATTGTAAGTAGTTCTGTGCATCAGTCTACAATACATTTCCTTCTTACATTTTCTCTGGGGGCAGGTAACAAAGACATCACACAATCCCACAGCTGTACTTTGGTTTTGGGAGTTCAGAAAACCTGGGTATGGATTTCCCAAACTGTTAAGTTTCCATGGTTTATCACTGAATAGAAATGCAGCGTGTATTTCTTGATTCACAGAAGAGACTTTCTATGAAGAGACCAATTTTAATCTTTCAGTTTGTGAATGATCTCTGGAATAGTGCTTTTCAAATATAGCTGAAGCCACCCACAGAGAGCTGGGCAGTTCAGGAATTCTGTGTCCAAAGGATCTCGAGGCGCGCTTAGATGTATAAGCGCTTTCTCCCGTTTACAGTTATTTCTATGAAATTTAAATTAGAAGAGCCTCACTGTGCTTTGTCTCTTGAGTATTTAACGTTTGCTCTGTAGAAATCTCAGTGCTGCTTGGGCTGATGCCAAGAAGCAAATCTCACTGGGGCACTGACCCCCTGCCTGTGCTGTGGGAAGGGCCCATCAGCAGTGGAAGCCCAAGACTCTTCAAGTGTGGTACTGATACATACACTGGCAACTTAATTTTATACCATAAAATGATCTGTCTTACTGCTAACGTTTCTGAAGATTTTTTTTTTTAATTATGCAGAATTGTTATAATAAACTTCTCCTCATCTCGCTTGGCTCTTGTATTAATTCACCCAGCCGTTTGTAACGCTCCTGTTCTACACTTGGTTCTTTGCTGTGGGAAGCCAGACCCCCCCTTCCTGAATGCAGGAAACGATTCTGGGGTGAAAGCCGAACCTTTGGGCTTCTTTGGGCCGTTGCGTGGTGTGCCCGCGCGGGGCGCTGTGTGCCGAACCGGGACAAAGGGGGGGG
>JAAWXA010000017.1:9774925-9884911 GCA_038090715.1 Florisuga fusca
GGGGGGGGGGGGGGGGGGGGGGGAGCCTCTTCCTCCGGTCGTGGCCCGCTCCCCGTTCCGGTTCCGGGTCGGCGTCGTTGCGATGTCAGATTCGGAGAGCGAGGAGGAGGGGGATGGCGGCCGCACCGAACCCTTCTCTCTGGCCGGGTTTCTCTTCGGCAACATCAATGAGGCGGGGCAGCTGGAGGGGGACAGCGTCCTCGACAAGGTAGAGCGGTGTCGGTCCGGGGAGACGCTTCGGCTTGGCCCATTGGGCTGCTCGAGTTGAGGGATGGGAGAGGAACCCGGGTCCCAGCGGCGCGGCTCTGGGGCTGGCCAGGGAGGACGTGTTGGTGGGGCAGGTTGCAGGATGGGACCGAACGGGCGGGTCGACCCGGCCTGGCTGGAGGTGCCGGCAGAACCTCCTAGCTGGGATGTGGCTCTGGTCTCTCCAGGAATCCAAGAAGCACCTTGCCGGCTTGGGTGTGCTGGGACTGGGCAACTTGATCACTGAGATCACAGCCAGCGAGGAGGACAGCCCGGAGGCCGATG
Organism: Florisuga fusca; assembly: GCA_038090715.1. NCBI lineage: Eukaryota > Metazoa > Chordata > Aves > Apodiformes > Trochilidae > Florisuga > Florisuga fusca. Next base: position 9,775,457 of record JAAWXA010000017.1, read on the forward strand.
GAGCCCACCTGGACGAGGAAGGTTGGGTACTTGATTGTCTAAAGTTAAATGACAGAGGGGCTGGGGAATCAGATCCCTTACTGGAGAGGAAGAAATGCACCCAGGTCATCTGGGACTGCGGGAAGTATCCTGATGTTATCTGGTCAGAGGTCCTCTGGTGAAGGCCTTGCCTTCTCCTTCCCGAAGTGAATCCCACATTATCTCCTGCTCTCTGCTGCACTTGTTCTCTTCGATTTTTTTTAGTTATTTTTCTTTACTTGTCTCTCCTCTCTTCTAGATCTTTATTCAGTGTTTCTCCCTTTGTTAAACAACCCTATTTAATGCACAGTATTATTAGAATCGTAGGATATGCAGAGTTGGAAGGAGCCCATCAAGATCATCAAGTCCAACTCCTGGCCCTGTGTAGGGTCCCTCCCAGAATCACTTGGTGTGCTCGAGAGCATCATCCAAACACTAGTGCTTGGGTGACATTATGTGTTGTGCACAGACTGGGGGGTTTTTATGCTGTATTTTTAAGCTTGTTGAGCACTTTCACAGAGTAAGTGAAATGTGTTTCTTGTGCTAAAGTTGGTTACTTACCAGGGGAAATTCAAAGCCCTTGGAGCTTTCAGTTGGAATGAGGGAAAATAATACTCTAGGAAAAGGAACTATAGGAAAGAATTTTTATGTACATAGTGAAGTCAGAAATTAATATAGATATTAGGATAAAGTTTTCCGTGACTGCATTTCTTTTCTTTTTTTTCAGGCTGGATTAAGAGCACAGAAGATGCTGTTGATTATTCAGATATTAATGAAGTGGCAGAAGATGACAGCCGTAGGTATAAGCAGGCAATGGGCAGCCTGCAGCCAGTGCGAAGACCAGGTAAATGAGATCAGTGTTACAGCTCTAGCTGGAGAAGGTTTTCTGGGGCAGTAGGATTTGCCAGTCTCTTATACTGGTGATATTTCATACACTAGTGAGCCTTTTCTTTCCTTGCCTTGAAGCTTTTATGAAACTGTTCACTTGATGAAGCCACCTTGATATCTTCCTTTTTAAAAGAATTAGTTCCTCATTAGAGTTGAAAAATACTTAGAAGAGAAGCCAGAATATATTGCTCTGGAATCACCTGCAGAGAATACCTGCATATATTTATTTAACCTGTGTTCTTAGGAAGAGGGTTGTGCTGAAGGCTGGATACCTCTTGGCAATACTCGGAGATGAAGTTCTGATCCCATAGAGAGTTGCTTTGACCTTATAGCTCCTATTCTACCCTTAAATTCTTTTACTGAAATTACTTTCTACAGAAGGCACTTTGGTTCTTCCGTCAGATATCCAGAGATACCTCTCTCATCTAGAAAAGATTTTTTAAACTATGCAGTTTAAAAACTTTTCCTTTTCAGTAGCTGCTGGTGCAGATACTAGATCTTTGTATATTACTTAAAGCTACCTTAGACTTAACCTTTCTGTTGACCTGTTGTGGTTAGTCAGAGGTAAAGGGGATTTTGACTTTTTAACCACATTTTCCTTACTTCTTTAGTGACTTTATTTGCTCTGCGAAGTGTGAATAAGGGAAGGTGATAGCAGAATATACATATTTGATATATATATATATGTATATATATATGTGTATATATATATTAAGTGCTTCAATCATCTTTCAGTTTGCCTTCTTCTCTCCTTCCTTCTCTTCCTTAAATTTCAGTCTTACAAATGAGTTTGTGCAGAAAGCTGACCTTGTGAGAGCTTTGTGTCTAGTTACAAAATAAGAATGGTCTCCTTACTAATAAGAGGATGTAGTCTTTTCATTAGGTTAGGACAGTTGTGAGATAGTATAAATGGGAAGGGTGCCTGGTTTTCTTTATTGTCTGCTTAATATGCTGTCTTTTCTCCTGACTGATTAGATGAAGATGAAGATGATTACGATGCTGACTGCGAAGATATTGATTCTAAGTTGATGCCACCACCACCACCACCTCCAGTACCTGGAAAGAAAGAAGATGAAAAGGATGCAACTGGCACTGGTGAGTGAGAACTTTCTTCTTCTCTCTGCAATGTGAATGTCTGAAGGAAGCAAACACTGCTGAACAGCAGCTCGCTCTGCGGCAAGCACCACGCATCATGAACATTCGGTCTGCAGACTGCATCTTAAGGTAGGTCTTTGTCCTGATGTGCAGTGTTAGAGGATTGTCTAAAATGCAGGATGAAATGTTTCCAGTGGTTGTTAAAATACTTGATATTGACAATGAAACTGCTTTTTTATCTCATCCTCTCAGTTGTGGCTGGGAAATTCACCTGGAACGCTTAGGATAAAATGAAAGGTTAAACAAGAATGGTACTCATAACACCTGCAGAAGCTTAATTTTTGCATAACTTGGTATAAACAGTAGATGAGGCGTTATGGGGTTGTACTAGGGGACAGGGAGGAAACCTGTTTGTTTATAAGGTGCTTGTTCTATTGTAGTATCTGAAGATGGAGACGGTATCATTTTGCCCTCCATCATTGCTTCTTCCTCTGCTGCCTCCGACAAGGTGGATTTCAGCAGCAGCTCTGATTCTGAGTCAGAGATGGGACCTCAAGAAGCCAGGCAGGCAGAATCCAAGGAAGGCAAACTCACACTTCCTCTTGCAGGAATCATGCAGCGAGATGCTACCAAACAGTTGCCAAGTGTTACAGAGCTCTTCCCGGAATTTCGACCAGGCAAGGTATCGTAATAGATATGTGAAAGTAACAGAAAATATAACATGTAAGCCATCTAAATGTGAACTGTGTAGTACTAAGGGTATGTAGTTAGTAATTGCTTAGGTGTTCTTGCTCACTCCAGTAGTTTCTTTACATTGTGTGCACTACTCTTTCCAGACTGCTTCATATGTAATGCTTTTCCTCCCATTTTTAGGAGCCTCTTGAAAAGCATCATATGAATCAGCTGTGAAATCATATTTTTTTGTTTTGTAAGACCATAGGATAGGCCTGTTGATTTGTGGAAGTTGTTTTTCTGATTTAGTAGGGAATACTTTTGCCAAACAATTAAAAACCCAATCTGTTGGCTTTCAGGCTTTTCTGGCAAGTACTTGCTCCTCCTTCCATGCTGTCCTGAACATGGTGTGCTTTTCCTGAAATAATCTATAATCTGTATACTTTACTTAATCCTTCCTCAAAACTGCTCTCAGGATGGCTCAGAAATTAGCTCAGTAGCAAGCTGATTGAAAGAATGATTGGTTTTTGCACAAAGTGAATTCATTGCAGTAGTTTCCTAAATGCTCCTAAATAGCAAATATAGTCAGTGTATTTCAGTAAGCTGTGGAGTAGAAATGGAGGAGGAAAAGGAGGATAAGCTTATAGTTGCCAAGCATATAGTTATGATGGTTGTAAGCTAGCATAACTTCATTTTATGTGTGCCTTTATCACAGGTTTTGTGTAAGGAGCTGAGCAATTTTCATCATGAAATGTCATGTTTTAATGAATTAGCTAACTATGTCTACTAGAGATCTAGGTGAGGCTCAAGTCACTGGAACTGGCAAAGGTTCAGAAGTAATCTGCAGGAGTTTTGGGAAGAACAATAATGTGAGTGTGGGCAGAGGTTGACAGGGTGGTTGTTTAAACAGTATTCTGTTTACAGGTCAGCATAACAGATTAACAGGGAACGTTAAGAGGATGTCTCTTTACAAATCTTTTTATTTTCTCATTCTAAGTCTCTTATTATGGGAATGATGCATTCCCTCTTCACAAGAGTGTTCCGAGTAAAAATTATTGATGCTTGAAAAGCAGCAAACATAATTGTAGAAGAAACAAATTTGTCATTAGTGCTGATTTTGGTGGTATGCAGTATGCATGTAGGGGAACTGCATTATGATGGAAACAAAAATGAGTGTTTTATTTCTGGACCATGTTTTTCTCTGTTGCTTAAGAAATCTTTGCTTTATATAACTATCTTCTAGCTTTTTCTCTTTTGCTAGTAGTTTTATCAACTCTTCTTCAATCTCAGTAGGTTTTTCTGAAGGTTGTGTATTGTTCAAAATGAAAAAAAATTATTCCCAGGTCATGTCTTGCCACATGCCCAATGTGTAAAGCAATCTTTCTTCTCTCTGTTTTGTTTCACTCTATATGAAATGAAGAATAAATCCTTTTGAAAAGGAAGGATCCATTGAACAGATAGACCCAGAACTTTTTTTGCAAGTATAACAAAGAGCTTGTTGATAGCATATGGGGCTGGAATTTTAGTACTCGCCAAGCTTGATTTTCAGAGTGCTGCCTTCCATTACTGCGTTTTAAGTAAGGGAAGGGTAGACATGCATTCCACAGTGTTTCTTTTCTCTGATCCTGTTGTTTTTCCTTGTTCTAGGTGCTGCGTTTCCTGCGTCTCTTTGGCCCTGGAAAGAACGTTCCATCGGTTTGGCGTAGCGCCCGAAGGAAGCGCAAGAAGAAACATCGGGAGCTAGCACAAGAAGTGCAGATACAGGAGGGTGAAGTTATAGTTGAGAGTGGAATGGAAGGAAAATCTCCTTGGGAGTATGAGTTTGCTGCTCCTCCCCCTCCTGAGCAGTGCCTTTCAGATGATGAGGTGGGATATCTGAGACTTAGAGAGGGTCGCCAGCTAGCACTGGGGTTAGTAGTGGATTGGACAGTGACTTTTAGAGTGAAGAGCTTTTCCTCTAAAACAAAACTGGAGGACAGGGTTGGCTTGTATTCCAGCTATGCGGAAGCTCTTCTCCAGATGCTAGTCAGTGACTTCAGGTGATGGCTTCTTACTGAGAAGGTTGCATCCGTGGTACAGGATCAATAGGAGAGCTTATCCTCTTTGTATCAAGAAGAAATCTATGTGTTCTTGGAAGTCTAATTGCAGAACATTCTTAAGGCAGCTAGTAAGTATGGAAAAGTGCTTCTTAGAAATACTTTTCTCCTCTGAGAATAAGCTGGAAAACTTGGAAGGAAGAAATGTCTGTTGACGCTTAAATAGACCATCAGTATCGTAACTCCCTCCTTTGCTGTGCTTCAGATTACCATGATGGCACCTGTGGAATCGAAGTTTTCCCAGTCAACTGGTGACATAGACAAAGTGACAGATACAAAGCCTAAGGTGGCAGAGTGGCGCTATGGCCCAGCACAGCTCTGGTATGATATGCTGGGGATCCCTGAAGATGGCAGTGGATTTGATTATGGTTTCAAGTTGAAAGAGAAGAAGAAGGAGCAGGACCACTCAGATGAGGGGGTGAGAAGGGAACTGTGGGGAAAGGTGTGGAGATGTGTGTGGCTTTGGGGCGTGCTGTACAATGAGATCTTGGTGTTGGGCCAGTGAAATGCAAAATGAGCTTTTTTTTTTTCCTCTTGTAGTTTGAAAGTATAAATTCAATGCAGGTCTTCTAGTAGCTATTCTTTTTGTTCCAGGCTGCAGGGGTGATGGATGAAAAGGATGATCTGCTAGCTGATGAGCATTTCCTTATGGTGACACAGCTCCAATGGGAAGATGATGTTATCTGGAATGGAGAAGATGTTAAACACAAAGGCACTAAGACACAACGGGCAAGTTTGGCAGGCTGGCTGCCATCCAGCATGACCAGAAATGCCACTGCATACAATGCACAACAAGGTAATCAGTGGTCTCATGTGAATTGTACTTGCTGTAGTTGAGCTGAGTTTGCTTGCTTTTGTCTAAGATATTGAACATAATTCTTGTGACAGAAATGACAAATCTGCTCAGAATTCTGAACCTCACTTTCTTTCCAAAAACAGAGTATGTCTCTTCTGTTAAAATGCTGACATTGTTTACTCCATGTGGGGTAGCAGATGCTTGATCCCTTTGCATGAGTATCAAGCAATGCTGCACTTCAAATGTCTGCCAATAGAATTTTCTTTGTACGTTTTGTTTTTTGGGTTTTTTTAATTGGAAGAATTGTTTAGAAGTCTTCTGAAGTTTTTCCTGAGTACCAGTAATGGTACTCTTTTTCTAGATAGGAATTAACAAGTAACAATACAAGCCTCAGATTTTCCTCTTAAAAACAGATACGTTTTAAGTTTAAACTGCTTAGTAGTATGAATGATTATAATCTTTTGGTTATATCTTATCCTGCTTATACAAGGAAAGACTAATGGGAGTGTCATATCTTCACTGGGCATTATTGCCAGTTCTCTACTGTTTGGCTATGAGGACAAGACACTCTGACAAGTTGGGCAGGTGAACTGAAGATGGCTTTTTATAACAATTTTGGCACAGTTGTACCTGAGCTATCCAGGTTTGGGCTTGCTGTGTTTGAGTACCATCAAAAGCTACAATAACATGTTAAACGTGGTCTGTTCACGTGCTTCAAGTCTTACGCCTTCCAGAAGCATTTACTTAAGTGATGTGTCATGTGTCATAGATTAATTGGTCTGCCCTGAGAGAAGTTCCACAGAACAATTCCTTGAGGTCTGCTTGGACATCCTTTTTTCTATGACAGTTTGACATAAGACAGGAGGCCAGACCAACTGTTCTGTCAATGACAACACAATGACAAGAGGCAAGGCCTCTTGCTTTATTATGGCATATACAATGCATTTTATGCATTGTCATGCAGTGTGTGCAAAGCAAGCCAAACATAACCTTGAAGAGGCTTCAGACTTCAACAATAAGCTGTTGATGAATGAGTTTTTCTAAGTCTAGTTTTTCTGTGACTAGTGGAGTCCCTCAGGGGTCGGTACTGGGACCGGTGTTGTTCAACATCTTCATCAACGACTTGGATGAGGGTATAGAATGTACCCTCAGCAAGTTTGCTGATGACACTAAGCTGGGAGGAGTGGCTGACACACCAGAAGGCTGTGCTGCCATTCAGAGAGACCTAGACAGGCTGGAGAGTTGGGCAGGGAGAAACTTGATGAAATTCAACAAGGCAAAGTGTAGAGTTTTGCATTTGGGGAAGAACAACACGATGTCCCAGTATAGGTTGGGGGCTGACCTGCTGGAGAGCAGTGTAGGTGAAAGAGACCTGGGGGTCCTGGTAGACAAGAAGATGACCGTGAGCCAGCAATGTGCCCTTGTGGCCAAGAAGGCCAATGGCATCCTGGGGTGCATTAGAAAGGGTGTGGTTAGTAGGTCAAGAGAGGTTCTCCTCCCCCTCTATTCTGCATTGGTGAGGCCACACCTGGAGTATTGTGTCCAGTTCTGGGCCCCTCAGTTCAAGAAGGACCGGGAAGTGCTTGAAAGAGTCCAGCGCAGGGCTACTAAGATGATTAAGGGAGTGGAACATCTCCCTTATGAGGAAAGGCTGAGGGAGCTGGGTCTCTTTAGTTTGGAGAAAAGGAGACTGAGGGGTGACCTCATCAATGTATTCAAATACATAAGGGGTGAGTGTCAGGGAGATGGAGTTAGGCTTTTCTCAGTGGTGACCAGTGATAGGACAAGGGGTAATGGGTACAAATTGGAGCATAGGAGGTTCAAATTGAATATTCGAAAAAATTTTTTTACTGTAAGGGTGACAGAGCCCTGGAACAGGCTGCCCAGGGGGGTTGTGGCGTCTCCTTCACTGGAGACATTCAAAACCCGCCTGGACACGTTCCTGTGCGATGTACTCTAGGGGGCCCTGCTCTGGCAGGGGGGGTTGGACTAGATGATCTTTCGAGGTCCCTTCCAACCCCTAGGATTCTATGATTCTATGATTCTAAGTCTAATGTTCTTTTTCTGAGTACTAATGACTCATGACACCCTTAATGGTATGAGCAGTAGGCCCATCCTTGATCAGGCTGCAGTTCACTCCCCATGCCCCCCCCCCCGAGTTCTGATTTAAGGCAATGCAGTGCTCCCTAACCCTCCCACTCAAGCTAACCATACTTTTGGTTTCCTTTTCTGTAGGTTTGAACCGCAGTGGCTCTTTGCTCAATCCACCAATTCCACTAACACAGAAACCAAATGTAGCAGGAGTCCTAGGCATAGCAAAGGGCAAAGAAAAGCAGCCCCCTGAACAGCAAGGTAATGAGGATGTTCTTCTTTGACCTGTGAATAGGTGCATTGGGTAATAACAGGGTCCTTTTTTGGCAACAAGGTGTGGATAAAAGGGATACTTGTTTGCTTTAAAATCTATTAGGGACCACATTTCATTCTTGGAGGTTCTCTGTGTTTCAGTGGAGCAAAATCTCTAATCCTTGGTAAAGCTGAGACATGAGGCTTTGCTTCCTCTTTGCTTCCAAGATGAGTTTTCTTTTGCCTTTAGAAGTCCTGCCTTAGAAAGCCATGAAAGATGGGAAAGGTTGAGGGAATAAGGTGGGGGTAGGAACTCTAAAATGGTTTTCTGCTGAGGTAGTGTGTAAAACCCCTAAGGATTCTGCCTTATGATTGTTGCAGTTTCTCTGGATGAAGACAAGCCCTGGTACTCTATTTTTCCAATTGATAATGAAGAGTTAGTTTATGGCCGTTGGGAAGACAATATCATCTGGGATGATCAAGCAATGGAAACCTACTTGGATCCCCCCATCTTAACACTTGATCCAAATGATGAAAACATAATTCTAGGTATGTATATGGCATACAGAAGTTTGACTCAAATGGGAAAAGACAAGTGGAAATGGAAGCAAAGATTTATAGTGACACTGTAATGGAAATAACTTGACTGTGGCAGTACTTAAGGCCTTTCTTTTTTGTGGGGTTTTTTTTTTAAGATAATTGGCAAATCATCAAAGGCCTAAGCAGAAGGCAGCAGTATTAGTAATTGTAGTGGTGTAATACACACTTTCAGCTTCCAAGTTAATAACAGGATAGTAAAAATTAATGTCCTGAAACTTAAATTTAACATAATTAACATGGCTCTTGGATTGTTTCAGAAGTGGCTGTCTTAATTTTAATTGCATGCATGTTGATTTGAACAGGGAAGGTAGAGCAGTAAACCACAAACTAGCCCATGCCATTCTCACCATGGCTTTTATTCAAAGCCTGAAGAAGCAGATTCTTTAAGCATTTTTCAGGCTATGGTAATGGCACACAGGGGCAATAAATGAGCATCATACTTCTCAGCATTTTTTTGTTGCTGCTACAAATTTTCTTAGTATTCCTGCAGTTTGGTTTGAATGTACTCCCTGCTTATATTACTGCAGGCTGGAGAGATTTTTGTCTTATTTGGACCACTAAAATCACCACTTTCTCTTACATCTATGTGTTGCAGCCTTATGTAATTTAAGGATACGTATCTCTTGCTGCACTTTTATGTGGCATGGATTGCATTTCCTTCCTCAGGAAAGTGGGTCAGTTCTCAGAATTTCTGTATATATTGATTGGAATGTTTTGGTATTACACAGCAACCTTGAAAATCTGTTTGAGCTTGGTTAAAATAAAGACAAACGTACCAGTTTTTTCTTTCAACGTCTGAAACTAGAGTTCTTATTAAAGTTCTTAATTTATACAGAGAGACATGGGTTCTCTGCATGACATTGATGTAGTGTTTACCAAGCCCATGTCATTAGGCCCTTTTTCTCATGTGAAAAAACTCAGTTGGAGAATCCATGCTTCACAAATTGCTAGCTTTTAAAATTCATACTACTTTTCTGGAATTTTTCAAAAATCCCTTTTGAGTTCAGGTTCATATTATCTTTGGTTTCATACCCACTTTTGTGGGGAAGAAAGATTATTAGTACATGTAGTTGGGAAACAATATTTTCAGTCCTGTTGGTTGTATGTCAACTCTTTAGCTTTGGCAGAATAGATGCTATTCTTATACATCTGTTGCTGTTCTTGAAACTCTCTCCTATGAAGAAAGACTGAGAGAACCAGAGCTGTTTATCATTGAGAAAAGAAGGCTGAGAGGGGATCTTAGTAATGTCTATAAATATCTGAAGGGTGGGTGTCAAGAGGAAGGTGTCAGTTTCTTTTTGGTGGCACCCAGTAGTAGGACAGGGAATAATGAGTGTGAGCTACAACATAGAAGTTCCACCTCAACATGTCACGTTTACTGTGAGGGTGACAGAGCACTGGAACAGTCTGACCAGAGAGACTGTTGGGTCTCCTTCTCTGGAGACTTTCAAAACCCTCCTTCATGTGTCCTTGTGTGGCCAGACCTAGGTGATCCTGGTTTGGCAGGGAGGTTGGAGTAGATGATTTTAGAGGTCTCTTCCAAGCCCTAATATTCTACAATTCTATGATTCTGTGCATTCATTGATTAGATTATTAGTAAGTTTCATGCTGAGCATGGGATACCTAAGCAATCCTCACAGTCATCTTCCTCCTACTCAAATCTATTCACTGCTAAGAAGATACTGTAGAGATTTAAGCATGGATTTTTTCTGTTTACTGAGCTTGTTCCATATTAACCTGTATGGAGGAAAACGAGGAGGAGTGTAGAAGGAGGACACTTACCCCAGAAACTGAACAAAAAGGCTAAAATGTCCAGACCAAGCTCCAGCTCAGGAGGATGTTGGGATGCTGAGAAGGGAACCCTAGGGCAAATGCTTTACAGTGTTATTGCTTGTGTTCTTAGAAATTCCTGATGAAAAGGAAGAAATGACTTTGAACTCTCCATCCAAGGAGAACAAGAAAGAATCTTCTCTAAAGAAAAGTCGAATCCTGTTGGGAAAAACTGGTGTCATCAAGGAAGAACCACAGCAGGTCAGCATAAGCTTTAGCACCTTGCAGGTTGGGAATGACATAAAAGGAGTGATTTTTAATTTTTTTTTTCTCTGTGTGTTTAAAATTGAATTAGAACATGTCTCAGCCAGAGGTTAAGGATCCCTGGAACCTCTCCAATGATGAGTTTTACTACCCCAAACAGCAGGGACTTCGAGGAACCTTTGGAGGCAACATCATTCAGGTAGTCACAGTAATGCTGGCTATAGAGTTAGAGGGTATTTTGGTAGGAGCTGTCGAGCTGAGATTATTTAGGATTTGTAGAAAAACAGAATTTAGTTTACAGCTAGTCAGTTAAGTGTTCATGAGAGGCATTTTTAATGTTTTTATTTAAAGTTATTGGAAATGAGTTTGAACTAACTTTTCTTGATTTCCCAGTCAAACTGAGGTTTAGGTGCTAGATCTTGCAGTTACTATACTTGCCATGCTTTTGTTTGAAATCTCTTTCTGTAGTAGTCTTCCTGAAGCAATAGTGGGAGGGGAAAAAGTGGTACAAAAAGTCAAGAGGTGAGGCAGCTCTTATGCTACTGATGTGAGTTTTAATCTGGATATTATAAAAATAATTCAGATAATTCAGGTAAATTTTCTTTTAGGTAAAACAGAAGATCTACATGTGGACCTAAGCACTTTTTGTCAAAAGGCAATATATATGATACCAAGTAAATTTCAGGGAACTAGTGCTACTTGTAGCAGACCTAGAAATATTATTAAGACCCTTTTATGTAAGGGTTAGCAGGGCAGGAGGACGACTGGTTTTGAGGTGATATGAGTCATTCTTAACACAAATTTTCTTCCTTTTCTAGCATTCTATCCCAGCAGTGGAGCTTCGTCAGCCATTCTTTCCCACCCATATGGGTCCGATGAAGCTGCGACAGTTCCATCGGCCTCCCCTGAAGAAATACTCTTTCGGTGCCTTGTCTCAGCCAGGGCCCCATGCAGTGCAGCCTCTCCTGAAGCACATAAAAAAGAAAGCCAAAGTACAGTTATTTTTCCCTGTATCTGACGTTTGCTGTGGCTTCATTTGCACGGCAGATCTGTTTGATGTGCTCTTTACCTAACGCTGTCTTTTCACTGGCACAGATGAGAGAGCAGGAGCGTCAGGCTTCTGGTGGGGGTGAGATGTTTTTCATGCGCACACCACAGGATCTGACTGGGAAGGATGGAGATCTCATCCTTGCTGAATACAGTGAGGAAAATGCCCCTTTGATGATGCAGGTTGGCATGGCAACAAAGATTAAAAATTACTACAAAAGGGTAAGTATGCAGGTTTTGCTATTGGACAGTGATTTTCTTCTGCCTCTCACTGACTGGTGACTGTACCTTCATTGCACATTGCAGAAACCTGGCAAAGATCCAGGAGCTCCAGACTGTAAGTATGGAGAGACTGTTTACTGTCACACTTCTCCATTCCTTGGTTCTCTCCATCCAGGCCAGCTACTACAGGTGAGAAAAGCAAGTATAAGGTGACAGAAAAGATGACCTAGTAATAGGCATAACGTTTCATACCCTGTTTATTGAATTCCAAAAAAACAGATTCATTTCCAGTTTATCTTTTGTTTTTTTTAACTGATAATAATTCAGTTCTTGGCTTTTTTCTTTTTTTTTTTTTTTAAATACATCTGTTGTGTGTTTTAATTGTTGCAGAAATTATAGGACTTGCAGGAAGTGACTGCTGCTTTGCTTTGTAAGGGCATTAGAAATACTGTTAGAGATGACTGAGTGGAAGGTCAAAGCTGCATGAAAGTTGAGAAGCTCATGTACATACGTGCTGGCAGAAAACATATTTAGTATGGTCCAGACTGTGTGAGAAAAACCTTTAGTGTAGTTTCTGAGAATTGCACTTCTAGTTGCCTTCTTGATGCTAGTTTCTAGTTGGGTGTATAGACTCCTGGTTTTATGAGCCTTTCTCTGTTGTTGAAATACATACATTATAAATGGAGAGAGGAAATAATGTTGTAAGGACCACCTGGTTACAAAATCCGTGAAAAATGTAAAACTGTGTTGATTTCAGTTTATGCTCTCTGCTTTTGATGGAGCAATAATTCTGTCCATGTTGTATCACAAGTAAAAAGTAAGGCTAAGATTGATACTAGGAATTCATCACAGAACTGATCATACGGATTGTTCAAGCCTAAGAAGACTTCATGACAGATAAAAAAAGACTTCTGGAAAGCTTCAAATGAGGACAGGGCCATTATTTCAGGGAAAGCTTTGCAATACAGATGAGGGTAGTATAGCAGAGTGGGTGAGGCTTATGGAAGCCCTATGAGAGGAGAAAACCCTTTATGGAAGAGGCTGGTCTTTCTAGGTCCACTTAGTCTAGTGCCTCCTTGGTGCTAGATTAAACAAGTCTACAGTCCTTTCTTCTGTTGCCTTCTCCCATTCCCAGGCTATGCCTTTCTGCTTCATCTGTGGTTATTCTCTGCATAAGTAAGGAATGTTCTAACAAGATATCTGCATATATTGATATAAATGATGGTGTAGCATTGGAATGACTAGTTTGTTTTTTTAAGATGTTTTTTGCAGATTGACTTACAGAAAATTTGATCTAAAGCTAACTTTCAAACTTGGATTTGTTTCTCTTAATTAGGCATTTGAAAACAACCTTTTCCGGGCCCCCATCTATTTACATAAGATGCCTGAAACAGATTTCTTGATTATCCGGACACGACAAGGCTATTATGTTCGAGAATTAGTGGATATTTTTGTAGTTGGTCAGGAGTGCCCACTTTATGAAGTACCTGGTCCCAACTCTAAACGAGCTAACACCCATATCAGAGATTTTCTGCAGGTATGTGATAAGAGACATTTTGGGGATCTCAGGGGATCTGAGGGGACTTTGCTGAAAGCCCATGGCATAGACATGGGCCTCATGTGTACAGCCTTGCTTTGGGAAGCTCATTGCCCTGCTATGGCTTCCTCTTTTTTTTGGTGATACGATAGCACTACAAGAGTTCAATGTTAACCAATGTTAACCTTACAGACCATTTTGGTTGTTATTTAAACAATAACTTATATTGTGCTTTTTCTCTTTGCTTACATCCTATCTGATAAAAGGCATTTTATTAGTAAAAAAAAATAAGATGTTATAAGACCATAGATGTAGGAAGACATGTAGGAAACCGAAGAAATTAAAATGAACTTTGAAGTGATGTTGTGGATGGGAGTGGAAGGTCTTGAGGTCACTTAAAGAATTCACTAACAAAGATTAGGAAAAGGTAATTTTAATATAGATTTATGAAAGTATAACTTTACAGAGTTCGATTGCAAGGTTTGCTTTATTGCTGTGTGGAAGGGTATGTAGGAGTTGGAATTGAATTGGAGTGATTTACACAGGGATCAGGGAAATTATTACAGGGGTAGGGGAAATGGAGTCAGGATTGGGTTAGAGTAATATGCAGAGGGATCAGGAAAATGAATGAGGAAGACCCTTGCTTTCTAAACTTTCTCAGAGAGAAGTCTAGATGTGACTGGATCCAGACTTAATCACAGGCTTGGTCAACAGTTTATGATGGAGTTTAAGTGTAGGGATTTCAGTGTAGTGCTTTAACACATATTTATGGGTCTGGTGTGGTTTGGAATAATAGCAATATAAGGTTGATTGACAGTATTATAAAAAAATCACAAAATTAGATTGTACAATTCTCTAACAACAGTTAATATTCAGAAGTTTGTTATAATCAAACACAGTAGTTCAATTAAAGATCTAACAAAGTTTCAAAACTAAATTGCTCTCACATGTGCACACAGATATAGAGGTTAACCTATGTTAAGATGTTAAATTTTGGTACTTAATGGTCTTTGAACTGCACAAAAAAAGTTTCAGTGAAATATCCTTCCAAGTGATCTCCACTAGAATAAGTTACTATAATTCAATGAGAAGTAGTGGGCTACTTGCTTTTCTCTTTTCTTCAGACCAGTTTCCTTCATGGGATGCAAAGTAGCAGTCTGCTGCAATCCCAGAGAGCTCCCAAGGACCTCATGTTAGGACTGATATTTATAGAGGCACTAGGTGATTGGCTTTTGTCAGTGTTTTTCTGTTGTGTCCATGATTCATGTCAGGTGATCTTTGGCAACTTCCAGAGTGTTCTGTGATCTTACCAGGAGGAATCTCAGGTACATTTCCTAGGCAACAGGGTTATGGATATGGTTAGGGAGTGCCCAGTTGCCCCAAATACACTCTATGAAATGAGTTACATGGGTTTTACTAAGAAGCAATTAAAGGCTCTTTATCCTATTAAATAATACATTAGAGTTGCTTCATAGGTCTTTGTTGAGTTCCTAGATCTTGGGGCAGCTATGGTTTGGGACTATCAGTGCCCATTCAAACAAATATCCCCAAATTTAGACTTTGGAGAAAATTTCAGTTCAGTTACTGTCAGTGTAATTCAAGAGGTATTTGCAGAGCAGGAAAACCCCTGTCGTTCCCAGAGTTCAGGGGCTTTTGAGTAGAAGGTCTGAAGTAATGACTAGAAACAGCATTGTCTGTACTGTCTTTGCAAAATTGTCTTATTCTTTCCTTGGACATCACAAATGAGTCTTGTTTTGTAGGTTTTTATTTATCGCCTCTTCTGGAAAAGCAGAGACCGTCCTCGGAGAATTCGCATGGAGGATATCAAGAAGGCTTTTCCCTCACACTCAGAGAGCAGCATCCGAAAGCGGCTGAAGCTTTGTGCTGATTTCAAACGCACAGGTATTTAAAGATTTTCTGTGGAGCTCATCCCTTCTTTACTGCTTTTGGAGTTCCAAACAGAGCAGGAGGAGGCAACATCTCATGATGAACCATTTTTGAAAACATGGAGAACTGACATGTAACCTGATAGGCTTTTGTGTTCCAAATTTTATAAATGTGCACTGCCTCTTGGCACAAGTGTCAAGAGAAGTCACTACAGTTTGGACATTTTTTTTATAATCCTTTGGACAAAGATTTACCAGCACATCCATGTTGCCTTCCCTCTGTGTATGGCTGTGTTGTGTGCTGTGAGCAAATGCGTGCCAGTGGAAGCTCTTACGATCATCATGAGTTTAATAGTGCTCTGAGAATTTGAGTTAGAATTTTTCTATATGCATAATGATAAACCAGGTGGTAATACAAAAGGTTTTAGGCTAACCATTGGCAAAAGTGGTTTCAGGTGAGGAAGTGAAAGGTGGATTAAATGCTTTTGAATTATTTTATGTGTTGAATGAGCATGAATGTATGAGTTTGCTGATGTAACAGGCACTGAGTTGAGGAACGTTGATAGAGACAAATGCAAAATGAAAAAAACTATCACTTCTAGTGCTCTGAGCATCACAGATTTATCATACTCATTCCTTTTGGCAGCAGTGCAGCAGGTTACCAAATCTTGAAATACAGTTGGGATTATGATGGCATCTAACATTTGTGGGAAGTTACTCTGTGTTTGATCTGTGCATTTTTCAGGGATGGACTCAAATTGGTGGGTTTTAAAGCCAGATTTCAGATTGCCAACAGAGGAAGAGATCAGAGCAATGGTATCCCCAGAACAGTGCTGTGCTTATTACAGCATGATTGCAGCTGAGCAGCGACTGAAGGTAAGTGCTTCTTGTGGACTATTAAGGCAACTTACTGTCAAGTACTTCTATGAAGGCTGATGCTACATAGCACCTTCAGCCTCAAGCTAAATTTGCTATAAAGTAGGAAAATCAGACCTCTGACTGCTAGGTCAGACAACTTGCTAGGTTTTCTTGCTGTGGGTCACAATGAGTCTTGCAGACAACTGTCAATGGAACTGTATGTGTTCAGCATTACATGTCCACAGAAGATTCATAATATGCTTGTAGTTTTGTCTCCAGTAACCTTGTTAAGACTTCAGGTTCTGTTTCTTTCCTAATACGTCCCACAGGATGCAGGTTATGGAGAGAAATCTTTCTTTGCGCCAGAAGAGGAGAATGAAGAGGATTTCCAAATGAAGATTGATGATGAGGTATTGTCAGAATGATGCATGAGTATACATACCAATATATAAATCTGTATGGCAGAAGAGAAATGAGGTCTTCAAATATAAAGGATGTATTTAAAGTAGGATCAATTAGATCAAAAGTTCTTTCAACTTTCGAACTCCGCTGCCAAGCTTATACCTGTGCTTGGGGATTCTTCTTGACAGTAATTTCAGGACCAAGCTTTTTGCCTTAAATGCCTTTTGTGAGCTACCTAGCACTTCAGTTCTTCTGAGAGGTTTTCTCAGGGCAACTAAAGAACCAAGAAGTGTAATTCACTATCATAAATCTCTGTATGACTGGAAAAATGCAAAATGAAAAGCATGAAATTCTCCTTGATGGTACCAGGACTGTGAGGGTGTATTTCTCTTCTTGCTGGCAGGTGCGCACAGCTCCCTGGAACACCACACGAGCCTTCATTGCTGCTATGAAGGGCAAGTGCCTCTTAGAAGTGACAGGGGTAGCAGATCCTACAGGTTGTGGTGAAGGTTTTTCTTATGTGAAGATTCCAAACAAACCAACTCAGCAGAAGGTACAGTTGCCAAGGCTGGGTTGAGAAATTGAGTAAATATGAGGTATCAGGTAGAGAAAATTCCAAAATTTGAACCTAGGGAAGATGAGGTTTTTTGGAGGGGAGGGAGGAGTAGGGGGAGGGTGCGGTGGTGTTTGGTTTTGAGTAGTTTTCTAAAGATAGTTCTTGCCAGGGGAATATGGCACTGTAATTTGATATAGTATGTAAATGCAGCTAGGTATGTGAAGCTGATAATGCACATGGAGGCTGATAGCATTGTCTGTTATACTGTGTGCTGTAGAGGTAATTGGGCAGCTGCCAGATTAAAATCTCCTGGAGATGTGTTTTAAGTGCATTCCAGCAGAGGACTTGACTCAATGCAATGACATTAATAGGCTGTGTCTTCCTCTGAACAGGATGACAAAGAGCCTCAGCCTGTGAAAAAGACAGTGACTGGGACAGATGCTGATCTGCGCCGACTTTCTCTCAAAAATGCCAAACAGCTCTTGCGTAAATTTGGAGTGCCTGAAGAGGAGGTGAGCATGAAACCGAAGCAGGTTACGGAGTTCTCTTAATGGATTCATCAGCTGATGGCAGAAGGGATGTATACTTCTCTACTCTCACCTTGTGTGGAAAGGAGCTGAAATCCACAGTCCATTGAAATGTTGAAATCCAGAGTAATTTCTCATCTGTCCTCCCCTTTCTAGATAAAGAAGCTGTCACGGTGGGAAGTCATTGATGTTGTACGTACGATGTCTACAGAGCAGGCTCGTTCAGGGGAAGGTCCTATGAGCAAATTTGCACGTGGTTCTCGGTTTTCTGTAGCAGAACATCAGGAGAGATACAAAGAAGAGTGTCAGCGCATCTTTGATTTACAAAACAAGTAAGTTCTTATCTAATGTTTACAGCCTTGAACTCCTACCTTGTCCCTGCCTTAAAAATTCATCACTGTGTATGCCTGGTGCCCACTGATATGTAGTAATACAGATGTTACTTCTACTGGTTGGGCCCACAAATACAGCACTGATAAAGAGGGTTTTGGCTGTTCTAATAGAAACTTAGGAGTTACCCTTACTGTCTTGCTGTCATTGACCTTTTGGAACAAAAGAATATATTGCATAGTCTGCCAAGTAAAATGGCATGACATGTTCCATTATTATATAGGTACATAGTTTACCACTTTTGTTTTCTTTCTTCCCCCTTTCTCCCTCCCTTCTTCCCCTCTCCTCCTGTTTCAGGGTTCTGGAATCCACAGAGATCCTGTCAACAGACACAGATAGCAGCTCAGCTGAAGACAGTGATTTTGAAGAGATGGGAAAGAATATTGAGAATATGTTACAGAACAAGAAAACCAGTTCTCAGCTGTCTCGGGAAAGAGAAGAGCAGGAACGAAAGGAATTGCAAAGGATGCTTCTGGGAGAAGACAGTGGCAATGATAAAGAAAGGGGCAAAAAGGACAGGAGAGACAAAAAGGGGCTGTGTAAGTAATAGCAACCACCAGAATGTGCCTGTGAAGGGATGCAAAACTTTATGTCAGGCTGCAGAGTGTGCTGATCTGGTCTTCTCAGAGAACAGTGTGGGTTCCTCGTGGGGAGAATGTTTAGACATTAGCTTTTTGGAGCTTCTTCCTTCTTCTGAGCAGCTACTGTCTGAAAATTCATTTGAAGTTTTTGTTGCCCCATAGCTTTACTTAATTTGAACTAGAAACTTAGTGTGGTATTTCTTTAGATATTCACTGTTGACTGCTGCTTGAGGATTTTTGGGGGGGAGGGAGGAGCAGGGGGAGGGCGTGGTGGTGTTTGGTTTTGAGTAGTTTTTAAAGATAGTTCTTGCCAGGGGAATATGGCACTGTAATTTGATATAGTATGTAAATGCAGCTAGGTATGTGAAGCTGATAATGCACATGTAGGCCAATAGCATTGTCTGTTATACTGTGTGCTGTAGAGGAAATTGGGCAGCTGCCAGATTAAAATCTCCTGGAGATGTGTTTTAAGTGCATTCCAGCAGAGGACTTGACTCGTTCCTAGCTGGCAGGTAAAAGTGTTTGACCTGTGAATGAACTCTGTCCTTATGGCCATGCTCATGACCACATTAACATGTTGCATGTATATAAGCAAATTTGAGCTCTACTGCAACTGGGTCAATGTTATTGTTGCTGTTGGAAACAGCTGTGGGAATAAATAAGTAATTAAATAACTACTGGAATAATTAAGTAAGGGATATGTGGAAGATTTGCTGATGATTGTTGCCTTATGAAAAGATAAGTAGTGCTGTATTTACCAAGATCTATCAACCAAAATTATGGATAGTGCTGGAAACACTCTGTGGTGATTTGAGACAAGACTACCTCACAGGTTGTAACACTCGTTGGAGGACTGGATAATTGTTGGCCTTCAGTTTGTGCCAGATCTCCATACCTATGATCACAACCACTGCAGCTATAAGCAGTCTTAAGGACCATGTTGCAATTACTTTACAGGTTGCACTTAGGCACCTGTGGGTCCTTGTTGACTGTAGCTGTTCTGTCTGGCTTTATAAGCCATATGGATAATGCAGTATTTTACCTTTGTTTCAGATTGGTATATGTATAAGAAAACATGAATAACAAGGGAAAGATTTCTGTTGCTTACGTTTTCCTGAATTTGTGTCTTGGAACTTTTAAAGCCCAAACTATCTGCTGTTCAGTGCTCTACAGTGTGAAAGAAATTAAAAGTAAATGAAACACTTTCTTGTAGCATCAGCTTCAGGAGCCTCAGCAAACTCTCACAAAGATGATGACACTGCCTCTGTAACTAGCCTTAATTCCTCTGCCACTGGCCGCCGTCTCAAAATCTATCGCACATTTAGAGATGAGGATGGGAAGGAATACGTGAGGTGTGAGACAGTCCGGAAGCCCGCGGTTATTGATGCGTACTGCCGAATACGGACTACCAAGGATGAAGAGTTCATGTAAGACCTAAATGATTTTTTAAATTTTGTTTTTAATTTTTCTTCTAATCTTTGCCCGTAGATAGTTTCATTCTGCTGGCATCATGAAGAAATGTAAAATTGAGTGTAGAAGCCTGGCATTGTTCTTGTGGAAAGAGATTTAATGGCTGTTCATTTGGAGGGTGTTAGAATTTTGTGTACTGATTGACCTTGCAGAAAAGTACCTGGTAAATCATCAACTCTGATTAAAAACTTCTGTGTTTTTGTTTTGGGATTTGTTTTTGGGTTTTTTTTTCCCCCTAGACGAAAGTTTGCTCTATTCGATGAGCAGCACCGTGAGGAAATGCGGAAGGAGCGACGCAGGATCCAGGAACAATTACGGCGGTTAAAAAGGAATCAAGAAAAGGAGAAACTCAAGGGTCCTCCAGAAAAGAAGCCCAAGAAAATGAAAGAGCGCCCAGACTTAAAAGTATGCATATCCACGTGTGAAGCATGCTAAGAGGTCTTGGGTACTGGAGGAATTTTCTATTCTTGTGATGGACCGAAGGTTTTACTAGGGTTTTTAATTATACTTTGCCTCTAAACTAGGAGCCTATGTATGACTTCTTATCTGCTACCTTTCTTGTGTTTTTGCAGCTAAAATGTGGAGCATGTGGTGCAATTGGCCATATGAGGACTAATAAGTTCTGCCCTCTTTACTACCAAACAAATGCCCCACCTTCTAATCCTGTTGCTATGACGGAGGAGCAAGAGGAAGAGCTGGAAAAAACAGTCATTCCCAATGATAATGAAGAGCTCATCAAAGTAGAAGGAACAAAAATTGTCCTGGGAAAACAACTGATTGAGAGGTATGGGAAGAAGCAGAAATACATATAGGTAGCAAGAAAAAACAATTCAGAGCTTAGTGCAGAATACTTAAAAGTATATTATTTTCTGCAAATAATTAAAGGAATAAACTGGCAGGGCTTTACATAGACTATTAATACAGTATTTTGATTGTGGTTTTGGTATTATGTCAAATGAGACCCCAATACAGGCGGAAAAGAGGTCCAGACCTCACAAGAGGTCTGGAAGAAGTATTAACATTTTTTTTTTTTGTTCCTAGTGCGGATGAGGTTCGCAGGAAATCACTGGTCCTGAAGTTTCCTAAACAGCAACTTCCTCCAAAGAAGAAGCGACGAGTAGGGACAACTGTTCACTGTGATTATCTGAATGTGAGTGAAGGTGTTACTGAGCTGTTTGCCGCAACTCTATTTCTGTTTGTACCAACTGGACAGGTCACAGTCTCAGACATTCAGGGGCTGGAAGGGACCTGGAAAGATCATCAAGTCAAACCCCTCTGCCAGAGCAGCTTCACCTGCAGGAGTTCACGTAGAAATGCGTCCAGGCAGGTTTTGAATGTTTCCAGAGAAGGAAACTCCACAACCTGCCTGGGCAGCCTTTGCCAGTGTTCTGTCACCCTCACAATAGAAAATTATTTCCTTGTGTTTGTATGGAACTTCTATGCTCAAGTTTATATCTGTGGCCCCTTGTCCTGTCATTGAGCATAATTGAGAAGAGCCTGGCACCATCCTCCTGGCTCTCTCCCTTTGTATATTTATAAACATTAATGAGGTCACCCCTCATCCTCCTCTTCTCCAAACTGAAGAGCCCCAGCTCCCTCAGCCTTTCCTCATCAGGGAGATGTTCCACTCCCTTCATCATTGTGGAGGTTCTGCACTGGACTCTTTCAAGCAGTTTCCTGTCCTTCTTGAACTGAGAGGCCCAGAACAGGACACAATATTCCAGATGTGGCCTCACCAGGGCAAAGTAGAGGGGGAGGAGAACCTCTCTCAACCTACTAACCACCCCACTTCTAGTGCAGCCCAGGATGCCATTGTTTCCTCCTTGGCCACCAGGACACATTGCTGGCTCATGGCCATCCTTCCATCGACCAGCAGCACCCCCAGGTCCCTTTCCCCTTTGCAGCTCTCCAAGAACTCAGCCCTAGCCTGTACTTGTTCTTGGGGTTGTTCCTACCCAGATGTAAGACTCTGCACTTGCAAGTGTAGAGACATTTTCTTTACTACTCCTCTGGATCCTTCACATGCAACACAGATACTTGCTTAGTAAAATAATGAAGTAAATTGTCTGTCAGTAAAGATTTTGCATTTTGAAACTCTCTTAATTTTTGTGCCTCTGATTTCTCTAGCGTCCTCACAAATCTATCCACCGACGGCGAACGGATCCCATGGTCACGCTGTCGTCCATCTTGGAGGGCATAATTAATGACATCAGGGATCTTCCTAATGTAAGTATAAGCTATGGCTTAAGCATTATGATTGAAATAGATTATGTGTTGTAGACACGAAAATTAGGCTAGGCTTTTCTCAGATGAGTGGTGTGCCATCCCTTTCTGCCCTGCACACAGTTGGTGTGCATTATTTTATGAGTTCTCTCAGCTTAGAATCTTTCTGAGGTGAAAATGTCCACATTGGACAACAATGCTGAAGTTTTGTTTGGATACATACTCAAAGCCTGGGATGCGATTTTTCTTTTTTCAAAAAAATCTGAAATGTGGAATACTTTTTTGAAGAAAATGATAGCCACTGAGGGGCTGAGCTTACTATATTTTCCCGTGTGCAGTGGAGGATCTGATTGTGTAGAGGTTTTACATATTGGTGCCTTTTCAGATGTGGAGATTAAACTGAGATTAGCTGTGATAGTAATGTGCTACTAAGTATTTGGGTTTTTTCTTTTCGTTCTCAGACATACCCCTTTCATACACCTGTTAATCCGAAAGTTGTCAAGGATTATTATAAGATTATTACTCGGCCCATGGATTTACAGACCTTGCGTGAAAATGTTCGTAAGCGGCAGTACCCATCCCGAGAAGAGTTCAGAGAACATCTGGAATTAATTGTTAAGAACAGTGCGACATATAATGGTAAGCTATTAACAATGCATGGAAACTCTATTTCTGCTAATATGTTACACATGTATGAGGTGTGGATCTTCTACTTTTAGAAATAACAAAAACAAAAGAAGAGCAGGATAAATTCGCTGTCAGATGACAACAATATACAGGTTTTTCCAGAAAGACTATATTAATGTTAATGAGCTAATTTATAAATAAGAAAGAACTGAACCCTAGCATTTAACAATAACTAAATGATGACTGTGATGTACTAACCAAAGTTCAGTTGTGGGCCTAACAATGACTGAAGAAACTGATGCATGTATTAACTCAAACTGCACTGAAGCAACATCTTGCATGTCACCTATGTATAAGGTGAAGCTAAGCAAAACATTGTTTTCAGTAGACTACATTATGAGTGTCCTGTCTTTTTGCTTTCAGACTACGATTGTTGGGCAGGTGCTTGTGAAATTATTTTCTCAGTATTATACTTTAGCAAATTAATTTTTCAATACAAATGGAAATAGTTCACACCTTTTGAAGCCATTGCCTTCAAGCATGCAGCTTTGAGTGGAGTTTACATTTTGCATATTTTGGTTCATAGTTGCGATAAGTTTCTTCCCATTTGGGAAAAGCTAGTTTAAAAAAAAGGGGTGGAGATTCTGGGGTAGAGCATGTGTCTGCTGATAAAAAGTGCTGATTCATTGAACAGCTGTAGGTCAGCCATATTCTGATTGCTAATAGAAAAGTCCCTGGGCAAAAAGTACTCATGTGACAGATAAAAAGATGTCCCAGCTGTGTTGAGTCTCTCTGGGCTGTGCAGCATTTGGGCTGACACTGACAGCACTCGTTTTGTGTCTTTGCTTCTTCCTTTGTTATCTTATTAACTAAGTCCCTGTTTATCCTAGTAAATGAGACTTTTTTTTCAGAGTTCTGTAGGAAATAATTAATTCCATGTCTGAGAAGTTGTGAAATTACTTGAAGCTGGGGTTTTCTTAATATTGCTTAAATGTACATCTTGCTTTCCTCAGCAGTTCTGCTTCACTGACTAGATTTAGTGAAGGAAACAAATTGTCCTGATTTACACTCTGAAAGTTTGGCAAAGTTGAAGGGCTTAGAGTTTAGTCTTCCACAGGCTTAGCTGGTTTCTCATAGAGTTTCCAGTCTTCAACAGGATGTATACCATAAGTGTGAATATTTGCTACAAATAACCTGTTCTCATATAAAATCCATACTAAACTTCAGTAGTTGTGTTTATTGAAAATATACTTGAGTCTATACTCTCAGCTGTGCTAGCAATATGCTCTAGTGATGCTCTAGGAGTAAAGAATAATTCACACTGTGACAGAATTGGCCTTTTTAATCTGAACTATCTCACTGTACTTGCTGTGTTTTTGTAGGGCCAAAGCACTCACTGACACAGATATCTCAGTCCATGCTGGACCTGTGTGATGAAAAGCTAAAAGAGGCAAGTCTTGTGTATTTCTTGTGTTATAGTGGAGAGGGGAGGGATGGTCAGGGTTGGTTGAGAACTTTTAGTATTGAGGATGTGAATAGTCAAAACACAGGCCTTTAAGGAGAGTTGAAGAATAAGGGAACTCCCAACTTCTGGGTATATTTGAATTTTTACAATTTTAAACAGTTCACATTGAAGTATTTAAAAAAAAAAACAGGTGCTCCTTTGTTACTGTATATTTTTTATATAGACTTAAATGTATACTGTTATCCTTCTTATAAATGTCTTCATAAAAAGGTGAGTGGGAGTCTTTTTGGGACAGAATATCTGTAAACTTACATTTATTACTCCAGAGTCAGCCACTGATGTTGCTTACTTTTGATTGCAGAAGGAAGACAAACTGGCTCGATTAGAAAAAGCAATTAATCCTCTCCTGGATGATGATGATCAAGTGGCCTTTTCCTTCATTTTGGATAACATTGTCACTCAAAAGATGATGGCAGTTCCAGATGTATGTAGCTTGAGTACAGCATTTGTGTGTTGTGCAAAATGTACTAATTTTGGTCCTGTGGTTGTATATTTACAGTGTTTTTGTTAGTGCAGTGCAAAAAAGAGTGTTCTATCAGGGAGCTTGCCTGTGATTTTTTGACTTTCACAGACAATACTGTACTCACCCCCTTCACTGAAGCAAAGGTTGAGGAGTGAAGGCGAGGTTCCAGTTCTTTTCCTGCTGCCCTCACTCCTGGATAGTGCCTGTGTCAACCTCCCATGAGTATGAAGTTGCTGGTTTTCATTAAGCATTTCATTTCACAAGCATAAAGAATACTCTTCTCCTGCAGCTTATAGCACTTGCTTTGATAGCTTAGAGACTTGCTTTGATCTCAAAGGACTTGTCAAAAGTAGAGTTCTCAGATGTAAATGAAACACAAGCTGATTTCTATTTGATCAGGTATACCCAGTGTTGTACTTGTTGCTAGTATTAGAAAAAACAACATGAAAACAAACCTTAAGCTTACCAAATAAAATTGCACAAATGAGGAGTACAGGACCTCAAGAGATCATCAAGTCCAATCCCCCTGCTAGAGCAGGATTACCTAGAGTAGGTCACACAGGAGTGGGTCTTGGTGGGTTTTGAATGTCTCCAGGGAAGGAGATTACACAACATCACCAGGCAGCCTTTGCCAGTGCTCTGTCACCCTCACAGTGAAAAAGCTTTTTCTAGTGTTTACACAGGACCTCCTATGGTTCAAGTTGCACTCGTTTACCCCTTGTCATTGGTCATCACTAAGAAGAGCCTGGCTCCATCCTCCTGACACTTACCCTTTGCATATTTATAAACATTAATGAGGTCCCCCCTCATTCTCCTCCAAGCTGAAGAGACCCAGCTCCCTCAAGCCTTTCCTCATCAGGGAGTTGTTTCACTCCCTTAAGCACCTTTGTGGCTCTGCACTGGACTCTGTTCAAGGAGGACAGGGAACTTCTTGAAACTCTCATGTAAATAATAGTAGGACTAGAGGAAACGGCCTGAAGTTGCACCAGGGTAAGTTTAGACCAGGTATTAGGAAGAATTTCTTTACTGAGTAGATAGGTGCTGGAATGGGCTACCAAGGAAGGTGGTGGAGTTACCATCCCTGCAAGTATTTAAAAACTGTGTAGATGGGCCACTTCAGGACATGGTCTAGTGGACATAGTGATTTAGATGTTACGTTACGTAATTGAGGGGGTGAACATTTGGGCACGATGATCTCAGAGGTCTTTTCCAACCATTCTGTGATTCTGTAAATAGAGAAGTCCTCTATATAATTATTATTTTGCATAACATGTTCATACTGTCAAACAGTAGATTGGCCTAGTTAAAAGTCTAACTGGTAGATGTTTTTTTGGTGTTCCTCAGGAAGGTAAATGATTGGATTCAAGACACCTCGTGATAAATACTTCCATTTGTGTGTTAATTAGTTCTGCAGACTTGCTTTATTTCATTTGTAACTTGAATTGTTTATATAGCAGCTTTCTAAACTTCAGTGTTTTCTTTCTTTCAGTCGTGGCCGTTTCATCATCCAGTTAACAAAAAGTTTGTTCCTGACTATTACAAGGTGATTGCTAATCCAATGGACCTGGAGACTATACGCAAGGTGTGTAGCTTGAACTGAAGGCCACTTGAGAGATGTTTAGGGTAGGTTATTTACTGTGTAACATTCTCTTCCAGAATATATCCAAACACAAATATCAGAACAGAGAGACTTTCCTGGATGATGTTAACCTAATCCTTGCCAACAGCATTAAGTACAATGGTAGGTGGTGAAAATAAGGCTTCAGCTGCCTTCTGTACTTAAATGAATACATCTGGTTACCTTTTCTGTGGTGCTGGCTAAGCCTGAAGCTGTTAATCCTGAGTTTGATTGTTGCTTTCCTCTCCTGCTGAGAAAATAATATGCTTAAACAATAATGTTTTCACTGTCATGTGGTGCTTTTTCACCATCTTGTGCAGAATAGGGCAGTTATATTTGGGGAGGATTTTCTTGTTCAGTACTCTGCTTCAGTGGTTTGTTTCTGAGAATTTCCTTGAGAATGACCTTCCTATCAACTAGATATTTTTTTAATGCTGGAATAAACTGATGCTCTTTGTTAGCTGAATGTGAACGCTGTTTTATATTTCTCCTTAGATTGGAAGGGGTTGGGATTTAGGGACCTTTGTCATAAGAGCCATGTAACTAAAATTCATCTTAGCAGCTGGAGTTGAGCAAATGTCAGAATGCATGAAAAGGTTTGTTTCTTAACTACAGGGCCAGACAGTCAGTACACAAAAACAGCCCAGGACATTGTAAACATCTGTTACCAAACTTTAGCTGAGGTATGTGGACAGCTCTACTATAATATTTTTGTATATCTGAATTTTTTTCTTCTGCAACATTATCAAGCTTCTTTGTTCATAGTATGATGAGCACCTGACTCAACTTGAAAGAGACATCTGTACTGCTAAGGAAGCAGCACTAGAAGAGGCAGATCTGGAAAGTCTTGATCCTATGACCCCTGGTCCCTACACTCCCCAGGCAAGTGACCAGGCAAAGTTTTCACTTCCTTTCTTTTAGTTTCAGTCTCCAGGATAGTTGATCTAGAGGTGCTGCTTTGTTCAGTGTATTTTGTTGGATGATGTGCTAACAGCTATTTTTTAAGGATATGTATGGGAAGTGATTATGATGCTTCTGGGAGTGACAGTGTTATGACAGAGATGGTAATTTCTCAAGCAGCTTGAAAACTGGTCTGAAGATGAACTGTGTACAGGTACACAGGTAATGTTGGTTGGAATTTCAAAGACTACTAATGTGACAGAAACCTTCAGAAGGCAAGCAGTGAAAAGGTAAGGAGAACATAAGGAAGAAACATCAATGCTGTACTGCTGAGAAGAAAGCCCTTTGGTGGCGGTTTTGTTGAAGAGGCTTCCTGCTATGAAGAAACTGCCTAATATGGTCAGTGGAGTATGACTCCTGCATTCTTTGGTGGGATTATTTACATTTCTTTATTTTGGTTCTAATGGAAATAATGTTTTTTACTTGTCATTAGTATATTATAGCAGACAATTGTGTCTGTCAGTTACTTTTTATGTATATAGGCCCAAGTTGGAAGCATGAATTATGCTGTAGATTGTGTGACAGACTTGATTTTGTGTTTACAGTTTGGCAAAGTTTTATAAATTTAGATACTTTTTTAATGCTGCTTCTTGCCTGTGGCTGTTTGGTTGTTTTTAAAAACTTGAGCAAAAAGATTTCACCAGGAATGACATGTTCATTCTTGAAGAAAATCACCTTTGGAATTTCCCCAATATGACAATGATTCAGGGAATCATACCTTAGACTCCAAGATGTGCTTTTTGTTTATTTGGAAAAACTGTTGTAGTTCACAAGCCTTGGGAAAGATCTTTCTGCTAACAACTGAATAATGGGATTTCAAATTATGTGAACACAATGTAGGAATACAGAACAAAGCTTTTTCTACAGTTGTTCATTCTAATTGTAGTCTGATAATTTTTCTGTTCTGTGCAAGGCTGATGTGATTACATCTGGAAAGTGGCATTTAATTTTCATAAAGTCAGAGCAGAAAAGAGGGGCTTGAAGTTCAGGAACAATTTTAAGATCTTACGAGGATTATTTTAAGAGAAAAATCAGTTTAAAATTTGTCTAGGCAAGAAATATCAAAGATGATCTGGCTGGAGTGAGGATAGCAAGCTACAGACAATTTGGGAGAAATATTTTAATGCCTTCCATCCATCTTTCCCCACAAAAATTACAAAAAAAGTTGGTATATTTCCCAGAGGTGGCATTTTAGGAAGCTAGAAAGGACTTGCTAGTAATAATGACTGAACTCAGGAGGGTGGGAATACTGAAATATGGTATCATAACAATATCATGAAAGAAAACCTTCCTGGGAATGGGAGGTTTTGGAGGCTTCAAGGGAGGTTTTGGAGGTTAGTTGTTGAAACTATCTACTGACATCTTTGAAGGAAGATGAGATGGAATCAAGGATTATCCCAATAACTCAGAGAATGAGGGATAAAAATGTCATTCTTCTATCTGATGGTTTCCATCCCAAGAGCATTGTTCTGATTTTTTTCCAAGTTGATTATCAAGAGAGAGTCAAAGGAGCCTGAGCTGCTTATTAGTTGTCTGCTCCTTTTCTGCTTGATATGTAAGAGACCTTCCTGAGCTCCTCCTTTGAACTTGTCATCTGAAGGCCACCCTTCCCCTCTGCTTCTTGGCTGGATGTACCCACCCACTTCCCACACCCTGAAACTTACACAGATGGCAGGTCAGGTGATGGTTGCTTGGCCTTAGTTCCCTTTATTTTAAATGCAGTTATGATGACTAGTATTCATCTCCCCATATGTGTCTTCAGGAGTCAGACTCCAGGATATAAAAAGCAAATACTGCAAACAGACATCTGTCTGGTTTACATGTCTGTTTAAATTCTTAGGAAGCCTGCTTTGCCTAATATAAATGGTATTGCTGCTGCTCTTAACACTTTGAAGGCTGCCATGATACATAAATTACGTATTATAAGGGCATTTTATCAAAATTCTAATCTGTTGTTCTTCATCAACTTTTCAGAGGTCAGATGGCATGCAAACCAGATTGGCTTTTAGAATACTTTATCCAAACTACCTCTTTTTGGTTTTTAGAATACTTTATCCAAACTCTCTCTTTTTTCTTGATTTTGTCAGCTTTAGGGACTGTTGAGACAGTGATTTGCCCAGAATTGATTGAAAGTTGAAGCTTTGCTATTTCATATTTGCTATTACCAAGGCCATGCTGAGTCAAACCAAGGGTTGATGCAATCAAGTATTCTGTCTCTGGGAAGGACCAGGAGTAAGGGGATGCAAACATACATTTCTCCTTACAGCAAAGCCTCTCCTGCTAATTGGTGTTGCCAACATGTGTTGCATCTGTACCATTGTATTTATGAGCTGCAGATTGGCCTATTCTCTCTATCTCTAATCCTTTTGGAGTGTTTTTTAAGATTTTGGTTGCTGTACTCATTTCTATTTTAAAATCTGGTATTTGACAAACTTGAACCCGAGGTTGTGAGCCATTTTACTATGTTTTTTAAGAAAAGTTTGTTTCATTGAACAGTGTTTAATATTGAAAACACCATGACAAAAAAAACATTTTGTATTTGGTCCTGAAATCCCAGTCTTGCCTCTCCAGATGCTGTTCTAGTTGCAGTTCAGTGCCTGAGATTCTTATGTCTCCCCATTCAGATGCGCCAGGGGCGAGGAAGGCTGGGTGAGGAAGACTCTGACCTAGATACTGAAGGATTTGATGAGGATGATGATGGGAAACCCAAGACTCCAGCCCCAGTAAGTATGTTTGCAGAAATCCCAGCCACAAGCTCTATGTTGGCTTGCATACTTGTAGCAGAAGTCTGCATAGTTCAAAAGTTGTCTGTTGTATCTGTCACCCTGAAATTCAGCAGTATTCATAGCAATAGCCAGACTATTACTTAGCTTTAAAATGCACTCGTTTAAATGTTGTTTGATCTTTACTATCCTTGTGCTGTGTGACCTAGGAAGTTGAAGATGCAGATGGAGACCTTGCTGATGAAGAAGAAGGATCAGCTCAGCAGCCTCAGGCCAGTGTCCTCTATGAAGATTTGCTCATGTCAGATGGAGAAGAAGATGATGATGATGGGAGTGATGAAGAGGGAGACAATCCTTTCTCATGTAGGTGTCCTTTTTGAATAGGAACTTGTTGCTTAGAAACCCAGCTAGTCTTCTCATGCTCCTATCACAAAAACATGCAGTAGAGAGTGTAGAGATACACTCTCTACATACATTGGGGTATGTATGTCTCTAGACATACATTGGGGTATGTAGTTTAGTTGGTCTTGTATTCAAAAAGGCAGTGAAACCAAAGGGAAAGATGAAAAACTGGGTGAACATAAATTGATCTGAAAATGAAGTTCAATAGACATGCTGTAAGTACAGACACAAAGTAACACAGTTAAGATTGTTTTGATTGTTTTTCACAAAGTGAAACTGCAAATGATTCTGGGGCTGTGGTATGGTGTGCAGAGCCAGGAATGGGCAGTTTAAGTCATAATATCTATTTTGTTATGAAACAGTGTGGTCAGTGTTATTGAGAACTGGAAAAGGTGTCTGGAGATTCTTCAGATTGTTCCCTTGTTTTACTGAAAAAGCTTGCCATGCAGAAGAGCTTACAGTGATATTTAGTTATGCCTTCTGAAAACTGTTACAGAGGGGGAGAAGGGGGAATTTTTTAGAGTAGACAACCAAAGAAGGCCTTTTGAGTAATGGTGGTAATGAGATTGCTTTTGAATAAGATCAGAATTCAGTACTCAGTAAATGGTATCACCTCTCAGATACCCTTTCTGCTACCTTGAGCAGAGACCGTTTTGAAACCTTCCTTGCAGCAATATTGTAGCCTTTAAACAAAGCCAATGGTTATATGATGGACAGAACAAAACGGTTGATTTTTGACCATATGTTGGTCTGTTGTGCAGCTATCCAGCTGAGTGAGAGTGGCAGCGACTCAGATGTGGAGCCCAGTGCAGTGAGACCTAAACAGCCTCATGTTCTTCAAGAGAACACACGAATGGGTATGGACAATGAAGAAAGCATGATGTCTTATGAAGGAGACGGTGGGGAGACATCTCATGTTATGGAAGACAGTAATATCAGGTAATCAGAGCTGAGAATCTTGTGAAAATAATTATTCAGAACAAAATATCTTCTCTTGAATATTTCTGAAGTATTTATCATAAAAAGCTGATTAATATCTTACCTGTTTTATTTTAATGTATTTTGTTACTCCTTTTAGTGTGGCAACCATAAGTACAATTTACTGATTGGCAGAAATTTGGTTTTGCTGTTACATTTTCACTAATAAAAATATTAGTTAAATTAAAAAACTTTTTAGTTAAAGGATTTCCTGCACATAGTCCTTTTTTTTGTTTTTTGTTCCTCTTAAGAATAAGCATTTCCTTACTTGAAAGCAAACTGCTTAGTTGAAGTCCTAAAGAATAGGGGTGTGCCTATTCTGTACTTTGTAAGAAGTTCCATTAGTAGAAAATGACAGGTACAGCAATATCAGCTTTATGTTTTTATATTCAATTGAGAGAATACTGGCCTACTCTTCCTACTCTGGCCATATCATTAGATCCTCTGTTCCTTTTCTACTTGTCAAATTCAGTCCTTTAATGCTATTATTGATATTTACCTAATAAATTATCATACAGGTAATTATGCTGTGTCAGGCAAATGGTCAGCTCAGCCCAGTACTTTGGCAGTTGTCATCAGAAAATGCTGGAGATGATGACAATGGGCTATCTATAGCCTTTGTGTCTGCAGTAAAGGTGACAGATGGTGTTGGAGTGATCCATTTTTCCAGCCCAGAGTATTTCAGAGTGAGATGAGGATGCTGGTAGACAACTGTTTCATCAGGAAAATTTAAAATTTAAAAAGTGGGCCATCAACACGATGGTTTTAAGTGTTCTACAAGCCAGGGACCACTTACAAGAGTTAAATGCAGTTGGTATCAGCAGCTGATTTGAAATCGTGGTATTGTGAGAATATCTTTCTTTTAGTTATGGCAGCTATGAAGAACCCGACCCAAAATCCAACACAAGAGACACAAGTTTCAGCAGTATTGGAGGGTATGAGATCTCAGAAGAGGAGGAAGAGGAAGAACAGCAGCGCTGTGGGCCAAGCGTATTGAGTCAGGTCCATCTGTCTGAGGATGAAGAAGACAGTGAGGACTTCCATTCCATTGCAGGAGACAGTGACCTGGACTCAGATGAATAAACTGCCTTTCCTGAGGTGATTGTCATCCTGGGCTACTCTTGGCTTCTGAATTTCTCTTGCCCAGTTTTGTATAAGGATCAGAGCAGTGTGGACTGCATTAACATGAAGTAGATTTAAAAATATATTTTAACCAGTTATATAAACATAAAATGTGACAGAGTAAATGGTGAAAAATAAGCTTTTGACAAGTATGTCCTTGCTGAAGTTTTGAACATGTGCTAATTCCAGAAGTCAGATGAAGATTTGTATGGATTGTTCTTCAGTCTTTAAGATGTAATTTCTCATGAATAGTGGCCTGTTGGATACATGCATGTCTATCAGGATTGCAATACAATACCTTCTGTTGATAAATTTAAACCAATTTTCATTTCATTAAGGGAAGTTTTTCTCTTGAGACCTTGCATGAACAGTTTATGAAAATAATTTTACTTGTTTTGATCACCCAACTACTTTCAAAAACAGCTTCACAAAACAGCTGCTCTATTTTTAAGTTCTAGTTTGACCCAGAAGTCAGAATTTGGTAATTAGTCTTCAGTAAGTGTAATTATTTACAGGAGTTTTTGTCACCTGGAAAGCGTGTGCAGACCCAGGGGTTCTGTATGAAATTCTGCTGTACTGCCGACTGAGTTCATGTAAATAAAATTCGAAATGGTTTATAGACACCCCGTTTTGTTAGTGTTTCTCCAGACCCCGGTCTGGCCGCACCGTGACCGCCGCTGCCGTGGGCGGGGCCCGGGGCTCCCCGCTCGCTCCCGGCCTCCCCTCGCGGTAACCCCGGCGCTCGCAGGACCCGGATGTAACGTGGGCGCCATGTGCGGGGGAATCCGCGGAAGGGAGGGGGGCGGCGCACGCGCAGTTCAGATGCAGCGGTTGCGCACGACTTTTCGCGGAAGGATACCTGGCCGAGTGAGATGCTGATGCACTTGGTGTAACTCCCGTCTGCCCCGCAGGGGCCTCTCGGCAGAAGGCGGCGGCGATGTGGGTCGCGCTGAAGTCTCCGCACGGGCTGTTCCTGGAGAACAGTTCAGTGCCTTCGCGCGGACTACTTCCCGTACGAAGCTAGTTCCGGCAGCAGCCATTCGGCTATTTGCTGCGTCCGCCACCGCCATTTCAGGATCTGCCGTCTCAGCGCTGCTGGACCTTGGTTAGTCCCGTGTCGCCCGCTTCAGACGAGTGAGCCTCTTCTCACTCGCGGCCCTTCTGCTGCCTCCACCGGAGCCTCACCCGCCCCCTTTCCCGATGGCGACCTCCGTGGGGAACGTGGCCGACAGCACAGGTACCGTGGCCTGCCGCGCGGGGACGGGCGCGCCGGGGACTCTCAGCGCTGCAGCCGCAGCCCTGCGGAGGCCGGGTCCTGGTTTGCCCGGAGCCGCACGGTGGCCTGCGCTCCCGCGGGGCCGCCGGTGCTTCGGCCTGAGTGCGGCTCTCTCTGCTCGCCGAGCCCGCTCCCAATGGAACTTTCCAGAAGCAGTAGCCTGGGTGAGGCGGGGGCTCCCGACGCGGCCCCTGCCGCCTTTGTGCTTGTCCCTCCTCGCCTCTGTGCACCGGCGGTCTGTCGCAGGCTGCCGGCCGTCTCGGACTCTTCCCTCGGCGGGCGTGTGTTGGTGCTGCCCGGCCGCAGCCTGCGAGCCGTTCTTGGAGGAGCACGTCACGGTTAGTTCTTAGTGGGGTGCTCCCTTGGTGCTTGCTATATTTATCCGACTGTCAGGTGACTGCGTTTTTGTGGAGGACGAACGGAACGTAAAAACGTGAGCGCAAATGCTCCAGAATCTTTCACTGCACTTCAGGAGAGGATCTTAACTGACAGAGCTTGGAAGTACTGCGCTTTTCTGCACAGGAACAAATAGTGCTCTAGCTAAGAAAAATAAAATCCTGCATTTAGTTTGCAGATCTAGAACTTGCAGGGCTGGGGAGAGACGAGGAGGAATCTTACTTTTTCCCTCTAGGGCAAAAAAGAAAAATGTATTTTGCTTACGAAAAGGATGAAACGACAACACAGATTTACTTCCCAGATTTTTGAGGGTGTCTGTTAACAGAGGGAAGTCATGAAAAGTTGTAATGATGCTTGGGAAAAGTAGGTGAAAGATAAGCATTATAGAAAAAGAGAAGATAGCAGTGCAGAGATGAGGATGTAAAGGGCAATGGCAGTGATACACAAGTGGAGGTGGAGAGGCCGATGGTATTTCATTGCTCCGTGACATTGTCACCAAGACGTCCTCATCCTGTGTGATCTGTGTAGGTGAGAAGTGGGTGCTTGGGGAGAGAGATCTGTGTGCCTCCTCAGCACCACTTTCCCCAGGGAGATGGAAACTGTTTCTGGGCCTTGATTTTATCTAAATGTAGCGTTGAGTACGATCGTATGATAAATGCTATTAGAATGTTTTTTCTGGGTAAAAAATGGCGTTGGGCACATTTGTGATGTTTCTGTATGGGTTGTTTTGCTTGTTTTCTGTAGAAGTCACAGGAAAGGTCGTTGGCATAACACATGCTAGACTTGTCCAAGGTCATTGTCAAAGCATGTAACACAAATTAGCCTAGGTACATAAATTCATGTATGCAAGGCTTGATAAGGGATTCCTCTGGCTGTGACTCTTCAATTATTTTCTTTAGAAATGGTTTCAGTGAGCAACCTTTTATAGTTACGGATACTTTGGTTTGTAGAACTCCTCTTCCAGCCAACTTTCCATTGAATGTTTGGCTTATTTTGAACATTGTGATAATGGCTGTCTACTTTATACCTTTCAATGAACTTCTCAAGGATAATTGCCCCCAGATATTTATCTGGAGGTAGATGACTGGTTATTTTATGCTGAGTGGTTAGTGTGCCTCGTGTCTTCTGTGGGGAATGGTTTTGTGAAAAGACTTGATGAAGGACAACGGTAGTGTTTCACTTACTGTTGCTTTTGTTAGCAGTTCTTCCCAAGTGTTAAATACAGGATGTCTGCACCACCTTCCCTTTTGCAAGTTGCGATTTCAGTTTTACTTTTTGCTTAAGTAGGCACAATAAGAGGTTTGGACTTGGTTTTTTTTTAATACCGTTGGAATTTATAGCTACTCATTTGTGTTCATGGGATGTGCTGTTTTCCTCTATCCAGCTTCCCTGCATAGGTTTGTGCCATCAGCAGAACTAGAAAATGTAGATTGCCAGAGGAGAGGGCGTAAACCTCTGTGGCTGCTAGGCAGAAGGAAGGGGCGAGGACTGGAGTGTTGGTATTCTAGTATCATTATTAATGTCAGCACCTTAGACTTTTAATAAATGGACTTTTCATTCTCATGCTGAATAACAGTCATACCTGTTTATTGCCAGTGTGTTTAACCAGATACTGAAATCGATGTTTCCCTTAGTCAGGGTCTGGAAAACTATCGAATAGATGAGCTCCTAGAGAAGGGGAATCTAATCTTGATGAAGATACTTGGTTGGTAACGAGTAGCTTTGCTAGTTTTGACTTAGTGAGAAATGGTTTTATCCCAGACAGTGACAATATACTGTCTGGTAAAACAACTTGTTACATCATACACTGTTTGCAATCTTCCAAACCTGGTAGTGCTAAAAAGAGGCAATTTTGAAAATAGCTTAAGCAATTTACATCCATCTTAATTTCATAAAATGTATACTAGGTAGTAACTTGGTACATCTCTTTGTGATTGTTTTGCTATCTTTTAAGTTTTCCAAAAGAATTGAAGAGTGTTGGAGGATTTTTGTACCTAACTGCAAAAATGGGTACTCAAGATATTGAGCTGCTTCCTTGTATTGGAAAAGATTTGTTTCATTTAAATTCAAAATTTTAACACTCTGTAGGTCCAGGTGGGAAAGGTTTAATGAATGGAATTGAGTGACTGCAAAGTACCAGAAATATTTGACTTCAGGAGGAAAAAGAAGAGATACTTGCATTAATCGAACCTTTTAATAGTAAGAGTCATTGATATAAAGGCAAAATTTGAAGGCCATAACTTTTTAAAGATGAACAGTTGTGGTTTTTTCCAAGCTGCACGTATCTATATTTTAATACCGATTCCTGTGTTGTAAGAA
This sequence comes from Florisuga fusca, assembly GCA_038090715.1. NCBI lineage: Eukaryota > Metazoa > Chordata > Aves > Apodiformes > Trochilidae > Florisuga > Florisuga fusca. Next base: position 9,812,107 of record JAAWXA010000017.1, read on the forward strand.
ATTTTGTCTTCACATTTAAGGTTGCTTTGCTAAAACAGGTGCTGTTTTATTTAAGTATTTTGTTCTCCACAATTATATCCTAAATACTAAAACCATTTTGTCACTCCCATTCCAGTTAAACTACAGAAACAACTCCTTTCCTGTATGTTGTCTATTTAATGCTTCCTTCTTTGGCTGGTTGCATAATAATTAGTGTGTGTGTTTGTTTCTCAGGTGATTGTTTCAAGGCCAGGTTGTTTGGTTTTTTTCTGTGAAAGAATTTTTATCACAGAGAATGTAAGAGAATACACATTGATTTTGTTTGATTGGATTTTTTAAGGACTTTGCTACTGGCATAGCAGAGTTCTGATTTGCTCATGTTGTTTGAAGTCTATCTTCTGTCCTTCATTTCCCTATTAATTTTTTAGAACTTGTTTTTAATACTCCAGAGCATAAGATTTACTGCCCATGACTTTTGTGAGGAGAATCTTTGTTCTGTTAGCAGCACTTCCACTGTTGAAACAGATGATCTTTAAGGTCCCAACCCTAACCATTCTGTGATTGTGTCTGGAATCTGTTAAAATATATCTCAGCTTAATGGAAAGCGATTGACTTACATATATTGAGTTGTTAATAGTCTGCATGTTTCCTATTTTTAGCTGATAAAGTCATGGACTTGCACACACAATGTTAGAAATAGCATAGTAATAGGTTGGGGCTTAAAGATCTGAGGATTCAGACTGCTACATGCTGTATGTAGTGTTATATGTAATTTCAGATGTTTTCATCCCTCAGTTGTGTATACTTTTTTCACTTTGGGTTTTGTTCACATTCTCTAACTTTTTGTTTACCTCCTTAAATGTTTTGATAATTCTCCAGAACCAACAAAACATATGCTTTCCTTCCAAGGGTTAGCGGAGTTGGCTCATCGTGAGTATCAGGCAGGAGACTTTGAAGCAGCAGAGAGACACTGCATGCAGCTTTGGAGACAAGAGCCTGATAATACTGGTGTGCTTTTGTTACTGTCATCCATTCACTTCCAATGTCGCAGACTGGACAGGTAGGAGACTTAGAGTGTTCTGTCAAGGTTTCTTTATAGTTTACACCTGTAATAGTATTGAGCATAGCTGGCAAAAGTTCTGTTCTAGTATTGATTTCTTTTTCTTAATTACTGAACAAAATACTGACTAACTTCAGGACAGCAGTAAGAACTGGTCAGAAATTCTTTCTGCATTTTGTTAGAATAAGAGAAATAGAAGTTGGAATTGCCAGTTTTACATTAAGCAAAACATCTTGTCACTATCCTCATGTTAATCTAATATGGTACACATTAATTTTGGAGTGTCAGCAACACTTGTGTGTCCTGGGCGTACTTACATGTGTTAATAAAAACTTGTTTACTTACTCAACCTGCAGCACAGGGTTTTGGTGTTTTTAAGATGCAAGACTGATGGAAAATGGTGTAATTTGTTAAGGTTTTTGTCATCTGAAAGTTGTCTCTATATTCCTTCTGCTTGCCTGTTCCTGATCTTGCTTGCTGTGCATCAGGCATTAACTTGTAGTGGATCTGTGTGTTGCTATGTCCGGCTTCTTAAAAGGACTTACCAAGTGGAGCATTAACTTAAAGTATACATATGCTGGAAGAGGCTTCACAGGATTTCTGTAGTTTTTTCTGAAGTGCATCACATTCAGATTTGGTGAGGTGACTTGAACCCTACTGATTGTAAATGAGAGTTGTCTGTCTTAAGTAGAATCTAAAATGGAGAGATGATAGGAAGATGATCTTTTATGCTAGGAGATGCTGAAGGCAGGTTCTTTATGTCCAGGTTTGTTGACTGTATGTTTTGCTCACCTAAGCATGACTTTTTATAAAGTAACTAGGTAAAAAGACAGACACTGAAAGTCAAGGGTGGGGTTTGCTTTGGCTTTCATTTTGCTAACTTGTCTAATTTTCTCCAGATCTGCTCACTTCAGCACTTTGGCTATTAAACAAAATCCACTGTTGGCTGAAGCCTACTCGAACCTTGGCAATGTGTACAAGGAACGTGGACAGCTACAAGAAGCAATTGAACATTACAGACATGCCCTGCGCCTCAAACCAGACTTCATTGATGGCTATATTAACTTAGCTGCTGCCCTGGTAGCAGCAGGTGATATGGAAGGAGCAGTACAGGCATATGTGTCTGCCCTTCAGTACAACCCTGTAAGTAAAGCTTTATTTTATAGACAAAGTTCATACTTTAATGTGTCCCAGGGCACACAAGTAGCAGGTTTCAAGGAACAAACAGGTGATAGCCCTTCCCCCTCTGCTGCATGCAGTGAGCTTACAGATCTACACAATACATATTTTGAGGATCTTTAAAAGATTTTTGTGGCAGAAACCTGTCATATTGCAATACAGTAAGGGCTGCTGCTTGTGTACTTATCTGTATTGTTGAGATAACGGAAAAGCTAAGAATCGGGGCTTGTGAGGTTTTTTTCTGTTGTTTGTTGTTTTTTTCCCTGAAGTCAGAAGTTTCAGTGAATAACCTCATGTTTAGCTTTGTGTACTTTAAGGCAGTATTTTTACAGTGAGGGAATCACTACTCAAACTTCAGTGTGAGATCTTGAAAAATCATCAGGTATTATTTATCACAAAGTCAGGAAATTCAGTGGTGATGAGAGCTGCCTTGGTTAGGTTTCCACTGTGGACTGGTTTACAGAAGCATCATTTTTATGTTTTATAGACTGAAACTGAGTATCTGTCTATAAATGACTCCTATAAAACAGATCAGGTGTTAGGATTTTTGGCCATAAGTATTGAATTAACGTTTTTAGTATCAGACTATTTTGCATCATACTCAATTTCTGCAGTACTACTCAGCATGATGAATTAATTTGTTTCCTATTTGGTGATAACATTTTGTCAAAAAATACTTAAATGTGGCATTGGTCTGGTGTACATTATATCCTTTTTTTCTTTGAAAAAGCAAATGCAAACCCGGTCCAACTAGAACATAGGATCTTTTGCTTGTTCTTCAGCCTAAGTGAACTTATCTTACTATACAAAGTAGTATGACTAATGGAATTATGCACTAGAAGTAAAAGTGCTGTACGATGGTGTTTTCTTATAGTACTTTTGTTTAGGTTAGAAGCTTCATTTTCTGTGGTCTCTACTGCTAGTTAGTGAATGTAGATGCAGCTTGTGCTGTGGTTACAAATTAAAAAAACAAGAACACATGGCAAGGCTGTTGAAAATGGATGGTTTAGTAATAAAACGAGGGAGAATAACTGCTTTCGTGATACAGGAAGCAAAATCACTATTTATCATGTGTTGAAAAGCCATAATAGCAATGGTGTAACTTGAGAACACAGTTTTGCAGTTGTGATTTTGTAAATAAAAAACCTAAACCAACAAACAAAAAAACAGCCCTAAAAGAAACAAACCAAAACAAAACCAATAAAAAATAGGGGCAGCTTCATGTACTTATGTATGGCAAAAGAACTTAAGCTGGTTGTGGGGGAGACATTTGTTTTTGGTTTTCTGAAGTTTTTTATTAAGTACAGCTTTCTACTTCTTTACAGTTACATTTTTACAGTACTAAAAATCAGTAAGTTTATCTGTTGACTGTAATGTTAGGACAAGAAAACCAATTTACATTTGTGATTTGTTTATTATGAATTTAAAATAAGCTTTACAGGACTGGGGTGTTACTTTGCAAGTTATCTGTGAAGAACTCTGGGGTGTCTGAAGTCCTGAAGCTGATAGTGTGACTTGCATTTTTCAGGACTTGTACTGTGTTCGTAGTGACCTGGGGAACCTGCTCAAAGCCCTGGGTCGCTTGGAAGAAGCCAAGGTAGGTGTTGGGTAGATTACATGTAAACTTGAACTTTGCACCAAGTCCTCAAATCTGCGTTGATCTACAATCTGAGAAACTGCTGAAAACTGAAGGCACTGAAACACCACAGAGTAGTTGCAGGGCAAGACATGGCCTGTCCTGTGTTTAAAAGTTGGTTTAATTCAAGAAATGGAACATTACCAAGCCTTTTCTGCTGAACTAGACTATCTGATAACATTCTGAAGTATTTGGCAGGGGCTTCATCATGCTCTTACCTGGAATTAAGTAACCGACCTTCATATCTGAGGCTTGCCTGCTGGTGACAAGCAGAGAGCCTGTGGGTAGCTCAAGGTCCCTGTACGATGCAGGTGGTATTGAAAAGGCTGCTCTTCTAAAGTCCTTTGTGGCTTGTAAGTGGAGAAGAAACTTACTCAAATGTTACCTTGTAATATTGGCTTTTAAGATTTTTATTCTTTTAACTTTTCCCTTCCCTTGATAGTGGAAGAAAGGCTAGTAAATAATCAATAGCTGCAGTATGCGAACCCCCTGAATATCTTCCCTCTTCCCTTCCCCAAAATAAAGAAATCAGAAGGACAAAGCTGGTTTGTTTGGGAAATGAACTGATCGAAAGAAAACGTGCTGTAGTGGAAAGGTGGCTTCTAGCAGTCTTGCGTTTCCTAAACTAAGAATTCGAACACCAAGATGAGTTTAAAATTCTTGGCATTTTAAAACTTGGATTGCATAAAGAAATTGTCTTGTTACAAGCCACCTTACGCGTCCGCGCTGCAGGGGTGAGGAGCGTGGAGAAATGGGAAAGACTCTGGACTCCACGTCTGTCACTCCAAGCCCCACGCGCATGCTAAAAAGTGGAGTGTATGAACAGCGTAGCTGTCTGTTTGGCTGTAGCACCATTTGGGGAGGGAGGGATTTGATCTTTATGGGGGAATGGGAGTGGAGGTTCAAAGTTCATTATTTTTTTTTTTAATTTCTCTTAACTTGGATGTGTGTACCATCCTAGGGCAGTCTAATTGGTTTGGTCAGATCCAGGTTCAAAATACTCTGTAGCAGCATTTAGAATTGAAAGTCTTTTGAGACTCTTGGTTCTCAGCCCACCAAGCGGACAGCTAACATGAATTGCACTTCACTGCAGCTTTAGTGTTACTGGTATAGGCCAAGACACTGCGCCTGCCTTAGGTTGCTGACTTCTTCATTTCAGAGCTCTGGAGACACCTAGTTTGAAAGTGTTATTCCGTTTTGTGAGAAGTTAATAAATGAGGACAAACATCTTGAGTAAATTGCAATGTGTTTCTTTGGTTATCAGTCCATTTGGAAGACCAAGCCAGCAGATTCCTTACAGTTGAACTAAAATTTCTTTGTATATATTTCAAAGCCTTTCTTCCAAAAAAAAAAGAAAAAAAAAAAAAAAAAAAAAAAAAAAAAATAAAAAAAAAAAAAAAAAAGAAAAAAATCCCTGCTGTATGGCCCTGATTAACCCTCTCCCTTCTGCATGTCTCCCTTGTTACAGACAGATTGTCCTCATTCCCATGTGTTAAGACATATCCAAAAAATGCAATTGCTTTGTTGAACTCTTACTAATGATCTTGTTTTATTTTCTCTCTTGTTTTTGGTTTTTCACCACTGATATTGTATTTAGAAGGTTTCAGGTGGGTGAAACCTCCTATTCCATGCGTAAGGTGCCTCGCTGAAGGGAGCTCGAGGCCTGGATCTAGGGCAGACACACACCTCCTCCTCCTCTTCCAGCAAGGAACGCACCGAAAAGTCACATGATGAGAAATATGGTAACGGGTTTGTAACTGCCACAGCAAAACCATTTGCCTCCATGCCTGAATCTTCTGTCTTGTGGCTTCAGAAACAGCTTAAAATATATAATTACAAGCAAGTAATATAAGAATATTTTATACTAGTAGCCACAGATTCTTTCAAAGAAATAAAGTAAAAGTAAATTAATTTTTTTTAAAGAAGTAATTGGAGATAGTTAATAGTAAAAGCTTCTAACTCTTCTGGTTGTTCATTTTTTTTCCTTTTTTCTTCTTTGTTTGGATTGCAGCGTTCTGCTCTTCTGATGATGCGCTGTGATCCTGCAGTAGCGCAAAGGCTGCGCAGCGGTAACGCGCGTTGCGTGCGATTAAGCCCTTGTGAACGGTTGACTGGATAATTAATCTGTGATTGAGCGACTGCCCAACTTCCAGGCTGTAGCCTTTTGGAAAAAATTGGGTTGTAATGCATTTAGACTGCAGACATAAATTTCATATTTGAATTTATGTATGGGCCTGTCTGGTAGATTAATGATTCTGGTTGGCCGTTCACTGGACCTAGGGGCAGTCAATATAGCAAAGCAGTTGGCAGCGTTAGCGTGGCGCCGTGCTCTTTAGGATGCGCAGCGATTTCTTGCGCTTGCATTACAGGGACCTAAACCTTCATGCAATCCTGTCATTTGAGGTTTTGAAGCTGCAGATTATTAAATGTAACTGAAGAAACTGTGAAACAAGATATGGACTGGGTATGTCATTTCACTTAGGAACAATTAAAACCAAAGGACGGCTTAATATCTTCCAGTATTTTTTCTGATTATTTTTTTTTTTTTTTAAACTAATTTCTAAGTGGCTTAGAATACTTCAATTTAGTATTTTATCTCCTAGAATAGTTTTTCAGTGGGCTTTTTTGTTTGTTTTTATGCACCTAAGAAGCAGTGGATATTTTCGCTGAAGTACTTGGAATTATTTGTGTGGTCATGTCTGTGGTGACCTGGTGTCTGAAAGGCATGTTAATATTACCAGCAGAACTGAAGAATGGTTGGCTTGCACCTGGGTTTTGGTTTGCGCTGGCGCAGGATCAACAACAGTTTGCAGCGCATTAGTTTTGGCGCAAGCTAGCCTATACTGCAGGATCACTTTTGGCTGGTTAGAGAAGGCATACTAACAATTATTTTTCTCATTTTTTTTTTCTTTTTACAAATATTCCCCTTCCCTTGTATCTCTCTTTAACTGTTCCAAGGCCTGTTACTTAAAAGCAATTGAGACTCAACCAAACTTTGCAGTGGCTTGGAGTAATCTTGGCTGTGTTTTCAATGCCCAAGGAGAAATTTGGCTTGCTATTCATCACTTTGAAAAGGTAACTTCTGCTAAGCTAGTCAGCGTTGCTGCTAGATTGTAATGTATGTGCAGTTGTCTGCTTGTAGATAATACAAATATTTTGATAAGTAGAGAACTTCTTATGATCCTGTTAACATCTTCTGTTTGGTTTTGTTGAGGGGTTTTTGTTTGTTTTATGGTTTTATTTCCAGAGATTCAGACTGTCTATATGCCACTAGAGAGATGTGTTTAGAGTGTCCCTGGGAATTTCACACACATTTCAAATATAAAAAAAATCATTGTCATTTTACAGTCCTTTTCCAGAATAATTAAAAAAAAATAATTTGATGCAATAATGTTTTGCATGTTTCATGTGTGAAAGGGAGAAACAACTTCTCTTGCTTAAAATAATTTTTCATTATGATTTTGTTTCAGGTGTTTCTGTCTCGTGAATAAATGAGGAGAACAATTTTAAGTGAAACACTAATTCCCTTTCTCTAGGCTTCTTTTTCCCCCAATATTGTTTCAGACTTTTTTAGATTGGTGTCATTAACATGTTGTGTGATATCTTCTAGTTAGTGTCCAGTTAGCATCATAATTCAGTTTGTACTCGTCTCAAGCTTCAAAAATAAGATCTGAAATCTTATTTAAGATGTGGGGGATGGTTTGTTGTGATATTCATGATTTAAGATCTACAAAAATAATTTTGCATGCATGGGTTTGTTTTTTTCTAGCTTTGCCTACTTAGCAACTGGTTTTTAAGTATTTTAATTTAGAAATAGTGGTTCCTGAGAGACTAAGAGTTTGACCTGTGAAATAATAATGTCCTTTATTACTGCATCTTCCATAGCTTTATAGGTTCTTAAGGTTTCTGTTAATTTTTTGTTGAGTTTTGAAGGGAATTAAAAATACTTTCTTCTAGTTAAGTGGCCTGCTAAATTTTCCTTGCACATAGATGGTTTCACAAAAACAAGAACAGTGAAACATATCCCTATTTCCCTGGGCTGCTAAAGTTTTAAAATGCTATCTTGTTTTGCTGTGGATAAAGTGTATGCATCATTTTTTTTAGGGTTTTCTCCCTTAAAAACAAATTAAAAGCAGCGTAGCATAGGTGTGTTTTAACACAGCAGGTGTGTTTTAAGGACAATCAGCCTTACATGAAATAAGTGTTTTAACACTTAGTTCTGCTGTAGTTCTAACTGAACAGATAAGCAAAGGAATAAATTTGAAGGTAGTGTATGCTGTTGTTTTCACACATAAGTTGCTGGTGCTCTGTGATTTATGTAACTTACTTGTTTATTGATAAAGTCTCAGATACTTGTAGATGTGGTTTGTCAAATTAAAAGAAAAAAAAAGGCAACAAACCCCTCCCCCTGCAGGTTTCATGAAGCATGTTTTTGTGTTAATGCTCAAAACTGTTGCTTCAAAAATATTTTCAGGCTGTAACACTTGACCCAAATTTTCTGGATGCTTACATCAATCTGGGAAATGTCCTGAAAGAGGCGAGGATATTTGACAGGTAAGCAGATAAGTTCTGTTGCACTGTGGCCTGTCAGATTTATCAAGATTTCAGTTCGGTTCCTGATGTAAAATCATTTTGGACAATATAGCAGAGACTCTGCTGTAAGCTAAGCAAGCAAATGGTTTGGAAATGCATACAGAAAAGATTACTGTAATTAAAAAAAACCCAACAATTCCTGTGGAATATATTGTTATTTCCCTGTACTGTATCAGATGTTAAATAGAGAATTTCTGAAGGTATTGATGAAAATAGATTTGAAATCAAGATTGGGGACAAACCCATGGACCACTACAGGCTTTGAGAAGGGTGGCTGGAAAGCTGCCAGAAACAGGACATGTTCATTGACAGCTGGCTGAATGTGAGCCAGCAGTGTACCCAGGTGGCCAAGAAGGCCAACAGCATCCTGGGAATAGTGTGTCCAGTAGGAGAAGGGAAGTGATAGTTTCCCTGTATTTGTTACTGATGAAGGCTGCATCTCAAGTACTATGTTCAGTTCTGCACTCTGGCTAGAAGAAAGACATTGAGTTACTGGAGCAAGTTCAGAGGGCAACCAAGCTGGTGATGGGTCTGGAGAACAAGTTGTGTGAAGAGGGGCTGAGGGAATTGGCAATGTTTAGTTTGGAGAAGAGGAGGCTGAGAGGAGACCATATTGCTCTTCAGAATTACCTGAAGGGTTGTAGGGAGGAGGGTGTTGGTCTCTTCTCTCAGTAGTTAATGCTAGGACTAGAGGAAATGGCCTGAAGTTGCATCAGGGGTGGTTTAGACTAGATATTAGGAAGAATTTCTTCACTGACAGAGTAGGTACTTGCTGGAAAGGGCTGCCAAGGGAGGTGCTGGAGTCACCATCCCTGGAAGTATTTTAAAGCCATGTGAATGAAGCACTTCAGGACATACTCTAGTGGGCATGATGATCCAGGTATTGATAAATAATTTTTTTTATTTTACAGGGGGAGGGAGGCATTGATGGTTGGACGTGGTGATCTTAGAGGTCCTTTCCAACCATGAATTCTGTGAAAATAAGATGTTTGAGAAAGGAATGAATGGGTTCTCTGTTTTCATTGTGATGCAGGACATGATCTACAAATACATGTCTAAGAGAAGCTGAAATTCTGATACTCAAGCTAAGCATCTGATTTAAATGTTCTGTATTAGGTGTTGGCATCATGTTAATGCATGAGGTTGCAGTAATGTTTCTCTGTTTACCTCCAATCTGGTACATGAATCTTGCTTTTGTTGCTGGAAGATGATCTAGGCCGTGTGGTTTATATGCAGCGTACCACATTGTATCTCTCAGTTGGACTAATTTCAGGTAGCTTTTTAGTGCAAATTTAATAAAACCTTTCAGGAAACAGGTTGATTTTTCTAACCAGTTGCATTGTGCACAGTTTAAATCATTGAGTGATTTCTGGTTTAGCCATGGTCCAAACAGGAGCACATTTCCTCATAATTTTAACTTTACGTGACTTTTTTTAGGAATTTACTTACTACATATACTGCTGTGATTTTTCTAGAAAGGGAATTTAATTACGAGTAATTTATAGAGTGCTATAGGAGATCTTGTTCTTGAAGAAAGTGAAGTTTGAAGTATGATTAGGGCCTCCTGATACATGTGTTAGGTTAGCAAATGGAATGCTGTATGATACAGTTTATATTGTAACAATTGTTATTGCTACAATAGTAAACTGGTAAAATGGAGATAAGATCTCATGCTTGTCCAAGTAATGAGAAAAAAAGTAGACAAAAGCTTTACTGTTTTTCTAGAAAGAGTAACATTTGTCAATATACAGCATCAGGTGAGAGGAAAATATTCCTGTTTTAGAACATATTTCTGCCAGCTGTTACAGAATTCTGCATAGCTTTAAAATAACTTCAGTAGTAATAATTCATCCCCTGATTGGACTTTTAATTCAGATATTACTGTTCTGTGTTTTCAGTAATATTTTACAGGACAGATTTGAGTGCCTTAGTAATACACATCCTTTGAAGTTTGTTTTATGTAGGTCATTTTTATGACCAAGGTAAAGATAATTTCTGTTCTGTGGATGATTGTTTACCTCCCTTTTTCTTGTTGCAGAGCTGTAGCAGCTTATCTACGAGCCTTGAGTTTGAGTCCAAATCATGCAGTTGTGCATGGCAACCTTGCCTGTGTGTATTATGAGCAAGGACTAATAGACCTGGCGATTGACACCTACAGGAGAGCTATTGAACTACAGCCCCACTTCCCTGATGCCTATTGTAACTTGGCCAATGCCTTGAAGGAGAAAGGCAGTGTAAGTACTACTTTTTTTCCTTTTAAAAAAATTTCAACAGTACAGTGAATGTTTATTTTAGACACCATATATCAGAAGATGGGATGTCACTCTCATTTAGCTAGTTATAAGGAAAAATAATTGTGGAAATCACTGTCTTGAACCTGTTTCAAAGTGGCTGTATAATGATTTTCTCATAACCAGTGCTGTTAAATACTGCCATATTAACAGTGTCCCTTTTTTTTTTGAAGGTGGTAGAAGCAGAAGAATGCTACAATACAGCTCTTCGACTTTGCCCCACTCATGCAGATTCTCTCAACAATCTAGCAAACATCAAACGGGAACAGGGAAATATTGAGGAAGCTGTCCGTCTGTATCGGAAGGCTCTTGAGGTACAGTGGAATGCAGTGAGGGAGAGATGTGGAATTAAATGAATACAGCAGAGATATTGTATTTTTCTGCTTTTTCTCTTCATAAGTGGAGGAGAGTCTGTTCAGAGACCTGAGTCATACAAAAAGAAAGAGTAGGAAATGTGCAAGTATTTTTTAATTTGACATGGTCTGCTTGGTGCATTTTAGAGACAGATTCTGTTTTTCTTCCAGGTGTTTCCAGAGTTTGCTGCTGCACATTCAAATTTAGCAAGTGTTCTGCAGCAGCAGGGGAAGTTACAGGAAGCTCTGATGCATTACAAAGAAGCTATTAGGTAAATGAATACTCTCTGTAATAGTCCCAGCATTTCATAACAAGAAGGTCTCAGATTGTACAGAAAGTGACTTACAGTAGTGTTTTAATTCAGAGTGTTGGCTTTGCAAAGCAAAGATCCTGAGCAATGAGTTTCTCATGGGAACAGGAGCTTTTATTGTTCATCACATACTATCTTTTTTCCTCAGGATCAGCCCCACATTTGCAGATGCTTATTCCAATATGGGAAATACTTTAAAGGAGATGCAGGATGTTCAAGGAGCTCTGCAGTGCTACACCCGTGCCATTCAGATAAACCCAGCTTTTGCTGATGCCCACAGCAACCTGGCCTCTATTCACAAGGTAGCACATGGAAATGATTCACTCTTAGAATACAATGGGGTACTTACCAGAGTGTGTTTTTACCTGCTGACTCATTTCTTTGTCTTCACAGGATTCAGGGAATATACCAGAAGCCATTGCTTCCTACCGCACTGCTCTGAAACTGAAACCCGATTTTCCAGATGCTTACTGCAACTTGGCCCACTGTTTGCAGGTGAGGAAAGAGGAGGCTTTGGTTGTCATTCTTAAGGTTCCTCTGCAGCAAATGCTAAGCTGTATCACCTCAGCCATTGACTAATTTAAATGTGAAGAATAGTCTTAAGACCTCAATCAGAAAATGAAATTACACAGTCATTAATTAATGAAGTTCTCACTTCTGGAAGAGGCATAAGTCTATAAACTTCTGAAATAATCTGGTACAGATCAAAGAAAGCTTTTGTCGTAATAGTTTATTTTTTCCTCTTTCTAGATTGTCTGTGACTGGACAGACTATGATGAAAGAATGAAGAAGCTGGTTAGCATTGTGGCTGATCAGCTGGAGAAAAACAGACTGCCTTCTGTCCACCCACATCATAGCATGCTGTATCCCCTTTCTCACAGTTTCAGGAAGGCTATTGCTGAGAGACATGGAAATCTGTGTTTGGACAAGGTAGGAAGTTACGGGCAGGTCAGTTGTGTTTGAAGTTCTCTGTGTTTTTGCCTGTTTGTACTGAAAATTTAATACACAGTTAGCCTTTATAATGTTTCTGAGTCACTGACCTGTAGAGATAGAGGGCTTAGCTTTACTGACCTGTTCCTGCAAAGTATATGTGAGGGCTGTCTTGGTAAAGCAGAGTGAGTAAAAGTGCTCTTTCCTGATAGTAAAACAGATCCAGGCAGCTGGATGATATTATTTCTTAAAATCTGGTCTTCTCCAGCATCCATACTGCTTGGAACCTCACCTTGCCTCTGTGTGAATCCTTGCTGGATGTGAGCTTTGTGTTTGGCTCACAATTTCCAAATGCACTTGCTTTAGTGCTGATGGCAGAGATGTGTACAGGGGCATGCATCACAGTAGGAAGTACTTGAGTGTTTATTGCGATTCTCTTTTGGAGTACTTTATCAAAGTAGAACAGATTCTTCTCTTGCTGTAATTACTTAACTGTGCCATTTCCATGAGACTGCACAGTACCTCTGACTGCCAAGAGTGCAGTTGTGGTTGACTGGAAATTCTGTAACTAAAATTTGATGCAGCTTCTTTTCCTCTTCAACCAAAGAGTTGTAGCTCGTGACTGTTGGCTTGAGAAGGTTGAGTCGGACTGCGTGAGCACGTTGCCAGTTACAGTTGAAAATAGTCAGTGGAGGGATCTGATTAGCTAATACAAGGATCTCAGACTTCAGAAAATAACAGCTTTCAAACTAGTTTGTCTTAATAGTGTAAAATCATGTCAGTGATGGTGGCTACAAATTGCTGTCTGGGGAAGACAGTGTAAGAACACAAAGGTTGCTGTAGTGCTTCACAGGAATACTGTCACAGCTGGCTAGAACTTCCTAGTCATAGTGCTGTGGTACCAGTATATTTAATTATGAGCTTGGAATGCTTTAAAAGTAAACATGTAGAAAAGCAGAAATGTTAACTTGCAGTAGTGATACCTGTCTTTAACTGGCTGAATGTAGGTATGTGACACAACAGTTTGTGGACATGGACACTTGGAGTACAGGTTTGAAATAACAGATGCCCACATGCCACTTACTTGAATGTGGGATAAGGCTAATTCTGCAAACTCACAGGGGTTTTCTTTGTCCTGCTTAGCATTTGGTTTTTGTTCCTGAGTTTTTATAAACAGTTATGTACATTTTCTTGACAGATTAATGTTCTTCACAAGCCACCTTATGAGCACCCCAAGGATTTGAAGGCCAGTGAAGGCAGACTTCGTATTGGCTATGTGAGCTCTGATTTTGGAAACCATCCAACCTCACACCTTATGCAGTCAATCCCAGGCATGCATAATCCAGACAAATTTGAGGTAAAAATACAAATGATATATCTGTAAATACAGCTGCAAGTGGCACTTTGTTTTCCTTGGTGCAGGCAGGTAAATTAGGGAAGGGCAAATTTTGTGGTTTTTTTTTTTTCTAGGGTGTTTTTTTCTGTTTGTTTAGTGGCTTTTCTTTTTTTTTATGGGTTGAAGAGCTTTCTAGCCTGAGTCATCCTCCTTTACCAATATGAAGTGTTTTTTAGAAAGTAGGTAAATCAGATACCTGTTTTGTTTTGTTTTTTTTAATTACTGTAGGTAGAATTTATTAGCAAAGGTAAGTTTGTTTTGTTTGTTTGGGTTTTTTTATGCTTCAGCTGCTGTTCTTTGAGTAGATGTGCTTCAGCATCAAGCTGTTACTGTCTGGTTACTCCTAATTTACAGATATGTATCTGTGTTTTGTTCTCTCTGCTGCTGTTTTTTTTTTTAATGTTGTTTTTTTCTTTCGGATACTGGAATCAGAAACATAAGTCTGGCTCCTGCATCTTAAAAAGGAAATGACACACAACTACATATACTCCAGAAGGAGATAACTGTATTTAGCATTGCTAATATATTACATCTGTATTTGAGTGTTGTGTTAAGGGATTGAGTTGGTAAACAGAACTGATTCCCAGTTATGTTGTTTCCCCCATGGCTGTTCAAATTACCTTGGTTTTGAGCTACTGCTTTCCAAGACATGAGAATTTGCTTGCCTTTTAAAGGCGTGTAAGTATGTCCTTCTTGCAAAAGTGGTTTACATTAATCATTTTTTATTCAGTTTGGTTTGGTTTTGATTCTTTCCCCTTACCTTGCTTTTTCCTGTTCATGGAGGCTTTGTAGTCTGAAATCCTTGTTGCAGAGTTGTGTGCTTGAGTTGTGTATGACTATGAAGCAGGTTTTTCATGAAACAAATTGGTGGTCTGGTGTGGGGAGAGTACCATTCTTTCTCTCTTTCTTTCTCTTATCATTCAATTATGATTCTTAGTAATTGGAAATTCAAAGGGGACTTGTAAAAGGGGTTCTCTGGCAATTTAACAAATGGATTTGCATAAGCATTGAAATTACCTTGCACTGATGAAATGTTGTGTATACGTCTATGCAAGATGGCAGTGCTGTTCTCTAGCACCAGAACTAGTTAAAACTGGAGCAAATGTGCAATGCCCTTTTTTTTTACTTTCTCAACTGGCAAATGGTACACACACAAATATAATCTGTATAAAACTACGTATCATTTTGATAATATAAATTAAAATTACAATACCATGTGCTTTATAGAAATGCTATTTTGTTGATGAGTTATTAGATATACTCAATTTTGGTGCCTCATATTTTAGGTGTTCTGTTATGCCCTGAGTCCTGATGATGGTACAAACTTCCGTGTAAAAGTCATGGCTGAAGCAAATCATTTCATTGACTTATCTCAGGTGAGGTTTTTTTGGTATGTTGACCTTTTAGCAAGCTTAAAGATACCAGCCTGTAGTTTTGAGAGTTTTAACTGCAATAATTTATTGAGTTAAGCTGATATTCTTAGGAATATCATTCTTCAGAATTTTGGAGTTTGTAGATGTACTGGTGTTACACCTTACCTGTGGTGGAGGGGTTATTGTGTCACCTCTGTGTAATTATTAAAAAGTAATATTAGCAGCATAGAATAATTTGTTTCATTAGGTCTTAAGGTAACAGTTGTACCCCAATGTCATGGATAAGTCAAGATGCACAGCTGCTAATATATTTAAGCTTGCTTTACTCCAGTGAAGCAGGACAGAGGCTTAATGATTAATTGAGGGATTCTACCCCTCTGTCAAAAGACTGCTGTAGTAGCACAGGTGTTTTACTTTCCATGTGAAAATTGATTGGGATTTCAGTATACACAGAGGTCCAGGAGTTTTTTACACTGTCTCTGGATAATTGATAAAAACCTTAAGCAACATGAGATAATAAGCATACATTAATAGGAACTGGATTGGTACCTTGACAGTGCCAGATTAGGTGATAATAAAACTTGCATCTAGTAAACTCGTCATTTTTCCAAACTAAGTTGGTATCAGGATAATTGCTTTTTTGAGATGGATTTTGCAAAGTTGATCTCATGAACATTCTTTTTTAGAATAATGAGACTCAGTTAAGCTTTTGGAAAGCTGTCCCCCTTCCTTCTTTTGCAGGGTGTTAAAAGCCCTGGGTCATGGTAAAACAGAGCAGCAACTTTGTGTATTTTTTTCTTGTACTTAACAGAATTTTTCCTGAATGGCTGTTCTTTGCCCAGAGTGATACACTTGAGTCTTCCTGTTTAAAATTAATGAAGCTTTAAACTCTCATTTTTAGGTTACATTGCAGCTCTTAGATACAGAAGGGTCAAACGCAGAAAACCTGTGTGCTCTGATCAGTTTCATTAGCAGTGTAACATACCAAAAATTGTAGTAAGATGGGAACACAGATTGTCCACTCAGATATTACTGCCTACGTATTGCATGTATTTACCCTGTTATAAAATGTGGTGTAGCTTTGCTTTTTTACAAAAATTAATTACTTTTTAGGTAATATAAAGTGTATTTAGGTGTATATTTTTAGCAGCAGTAGTTGCAGAGTAGTTATATGGCTTACTCTTGATCTTCTGTTTGGAGTTAAACTATTTGTATTACCTCAGTTTAGGAAGTCTACTGCTTCCCCTGCATGAGCTTTGATCATTAAGTAGCCTTACTGGTGTGGTGGTGCTGTTCCCGTTTGTATAGCCTCAGTTTCTAGCCTTTGGTTTTTGTTTTCCTGCTGCTGAACTAGCAACATCTGTCAAATATTTTCTTTTATCTGTTTGTAGGTAATGACTAACTTGGAGGAATTTAAATGTTGATACTTACTTACTTTTCAGCCTGTCTAATGTGAAGTGACACATTGTAATTTCCAAGGCTTTGTTCTTTTTGAAAGTCACCTGTGAAATTTTGCTGCTCTTTAGTATTGATTTGACCAAGAACTGAAACACTGAGGTTTCTTTTGTGGTCCATTTGTGATGTTTTTCTGTATCAAGCGCTGATCTTGGTAACACCTAGGTATCACTCTTTAATGTGCAGAAGCAATCTTCAGGTACTACATTTACACTTTGTCTGCAACTGCTTACGTGTGTCTAGCAAAATTAGGTTTTTCTTGGCTTCAGCTTTTTTTTTTTTAATTTATTTACTTTTTTTTTTTTTTTTGTGAGTTGAGGACTTGCATCTTTGGTAAAACCAGAAGTAAAGAGATTACAAGTCTTGCCTGACTAAATCATGCAATTGACATCCATTGGTACATTTGTGACTAACCACATTTATTACTGAAAGACTGAAAACACTTTTTATATATTTATTCTTCAGATACCATGTAATGGAAAAGCAGCAGACCGCATCCATCAGGATGGGATACACATTCTTATTAATATGAATGGCTACACTAAGGGAGCCCGAAATGAATTATTTGCCCTGAGACCAGCACCTATTCAGGTAACTAAGTTAGTGGGCTCTGTATATCCAGAAAATAGCTTCCGAGTAGGAATGGTTTTCTTTTCTTCTGGCAGACTGGAAAGAATACTAAAGGCTGAGCAAGTGAGAGACTTCTTAGGGCTTAGCATATGTGAGGATCATTCTGTTGAAGTTAAGTAGGTTCTTTGGTTTGTTTATTTGGGTTTTTTTGTTTGTTTGGGGGGTTTTTTGTTTTGTTTTTTTAAATGTGCTTTATGGACAGTTGGCTGTGTCCTGAAAGAAAACCTCAATTATGTGAGGTTTGTGTGTACTCCTGGCTTGGTTGCATTAGTGAGAACCAAGAGTTGAAGCAGTTTTGGAAATGAGCTGTTGGCGTTTTAATTTCTTTAGACTTGGTGAAATTCTAGCTAGAATAATTCTGAATCAGTGTCAGAGGTTTGTTTTGTTTTTTTTTTTAATTAGGATTTTCTAAAATGCCTATGGAAAGAGAGTGGCAGAAGCCTGGAGCAGTTACTCCAGGCTGCCAAAGTCTCAGCTAAGAGAAACTGTAATAACTGATGGTTTGTGTTCTGGCTATAGCTGTATGTAGTTGGATACTTTGGACATTTGGTTGAGGGATCAATTTTAGAACATCCTTGAACTGTTTGCTGTCTCAGTAATGAAAGTTTGGGGTTGCTCTTCAGTTGAAGTACAAGAAAACTTGAATTTGTTGGTGGAAAATTTAACTTAAAATGTGTTGATTTTTACTTTTTTAACTTCCTTTATTTTTGCAGTTTACCTGGGACTGATGCCTTGCTTGTTTGGTTTTTTTTAGGCCATGTGGCTAGGGTATCCTGGAACCAGTGGGGCATTGTTCATGGACTATATCATCACAGACAATGAAACTTCCCCAGTTGAGGTGGCTGAGCAATATTCAGAGAAATTAGCATACATGCCAAACACTTTCTTTATTGGAGATCATGCCAACATGTTCCCCCATTTGAAGGTACGTAGGAAGATAGGACAGGAAAAGTTAAAGGTTTTTTTCATCACTGTCTTTATAAAATGGCATATAGATATACTTGTTGTAACAACTATAAAACTTCTTTTTAACAGAAAAAAGCAGTCATTGATTTCAAGTCCAATGGTCATATTTATGATAACAGAATTGTTTTGAATGGCATTGACTTGAAGGCTTTCCTTGACAGTCTCCCTGATGTCAAGATTGTTAAGGTGAGAGCTACTCCTCAGAGTGTTCATTCTTCGGGTCTGCAGGTGGTACTTTCTCTGATGCTTATATGATTTATCTTAGATGAAGTGTCCTGATGGTTGTGACAATGCAGATGGTAATGCTGCCCTCAGTATGCCAGTCATTCCTATGAACACAATTGCAGAAGCTGTGATTGAGATGATTAATCGTGGGCAAATTCAGATAACTATCAATGGATTCAACATCAGTAATGGATTAGCAACTACTCAGGTGAGGGAGTTCAAGATGCTATTCTCTTGACTTCTATGTTAAATCTCTCTGTTGTCATGTAACAAGAACAAACTCCAACCCGAGTGTCTGTCTTCTGCCATGGTGATTTGTTTTGTTCTCATGATGAAGGAAACGTGCACATGTGTTAAAAGCCACAGATGTGCTGTTGATCTTTCCCTCCAAAGAGAGTGTAATTATATCACAAAGTTCCTGAAGTCCAAAGGAGTTTAATCTTCTTGCATGAAGGAGACACATTTGGTTGTTCAGAAATTGAAGGCAAAGTTTCCTCATGCATCTTCTAACGAGTAGAGCAAGGGCACAAAAATACTCAGTGTTTTTGTCGCGATCCGACTTAATTATTTTAATATTTTGTTTAGAGGAAATCTCAGCCTCTGCTTCAGAGACAACGCACTGAATTGCAGGCTAACACGTGTTGAAACTTAAGGAAATTACAAGGATTTATTTTTTAGGGAAGGCACAGAAAATTAAGGATTAAGGGGAACCGGTAGGGAAGAGGCCCAGTTCGTTACCACGGTCGCTGTAGCAGGGTGAAGGAAAAAAAACCGCCGTGCCGTTTTTCCCTCCAGGGCAAGTCCCTCTGCAAGTTCTCTTTGACTTCTATGATTTCGGTCCGTGGCTCTGCTGGTTCAGGCGTGGCTTTCTCCATGGTGTGGGCTGGCAGGCTGGCAGGCTTCTTTGCAGGGTTCTGTTCAGGGTTCTTTTCAGGGGTATTTTTATAATGAAAAAGGGGAGCGAGCCCCCCCCTTTTTTTTTGCCCCCCTCATGTGAGTTACTGGTAAACCGGTAAACCGTTTTTTCCGGAGGAGCATTCTTCGGAGACAGGTTATCAGTCGATTTAGATATGTTAATTTTCTATTGTCTAGCCCAAAATTCCAGGAGCCAGCAGACTGGTTTGCCTGTTTACCGTCTTTAGATATGTAAATGTGTTTGACATGTAAGCTTAAGGAAGGAACTTGCTCAAGAATCAATTATATTTTTTAAACGGTTCACATCAGTTTTGTACCTTGGTACCTGCAACGTTGTGGTTATCTGCATACCAGTTTAAAGTAGATAATTCTGGTTTTATATAAGAACCTTAATTTGGATGACAGCAAATCTTGCAATGTCTCCCAATGAAATAGGGCATAGACTTGTTGATTGCACTTTCAGTGTTCCAATAGCTGTTGTTTTGTTTTTCATTAGATTAACAACAAAGCAGCAACTGGTGAAGAAGTTCCACGAACTATAATTGTTACTACACGTTCTCAGTATGGCTTACCAGAAGATGCTGTTGTGTACTGTAACTTCAATCAGCTGTATAAGATTGATCCTTCCACTTTACAGATGTGGGCTAATGTAAGTATCTGTATCTAATACAAAATCTAAGGTTGGACTTCTGGAACATGTTTTTTTGAAGTTAGCAGAAAATTCATGCAGCTTAAGACTAACTGTTCTGTGGAAAGCATTGACACTGACCCATTTGAATCCTTACAGTGCTCAGAATATAGATTTTTTTATATATATA
The DNA here is from genome assembly GCA_038090715.1 of Florisuga fusca. Classification (NCBI taxonomy): domain Eukaryota; kingdom Metazoa; phylum Chordata; class Aves; order Apodiformes; family Trochilidae; genus Florisuga; species Florisuga fusca. The sequence continues at coordinate 9,832,217 of JAAWXA010000017.1, forward strand.
TATATATATCATATATATAAATAGAACATAGAATTTTTTACATTGATGTCAAATGTCAGATGCCAGTGAGAAAAAACATCTTGGGCAGCTTAGGTGTGCTGGTTCTCCATGGTGAAATAAGTTTGATCTTCCCTAGTCTGCACAGTTAAGTGGTAACTGGCCTTGATGGTTTGAGGATTGATAGCTCTGGGCACTGAGTGTCTGCATTGAGGGCAGTTTATAGTACCTTGCTGAGAGTTAGTTGAGCAGTAATATTTTTATATTAAATAGCATAAATAAATGGGATTATAAATTTCAGGATGTACTGCTTTGTGAAATATTGGTCCAAGTTGTTGTCTTAGTGGTATTAGAAATGCAGTCCTGGTTATTCCACTCAAAATGGTGATAGATTTTTTTCCTACTCTTCACTTCAGAAGGTTGAAGTATTCAGTGACTATGCCTTTTGCTTACTCTTGGTATGTGGTAATTTCTTACTAAAAAGTGTTTCTGGCCAAACTGTCTGTATTTGCTTCTTTATTTTTGTTCAGATCCTAAAAAGAGTTCCAAACAGTGTGCTGTGGCTGCTGCGCTTCCCAGCTGTAGGAGAACCCAATATTCAGCAATATGCACAAAACTTGGGTCTTTCCCAAAACCGAATCATCTTTTCTCCTGTTGCCCCCAAAGAAGAACATGTGAGGAGAGGGCAATTGGCTGATGTCTGTCTGGACACTCCGCTTTGCAATGGGCACACAACTGGAATGGATGTACTCTGGGCTGGGACTCCAATGGTCACAATGCCAGGTATTACTGTAAGGAACCTACACAGAGCACGTAGGTTTGAATTTTATTAATTTCTAATAAAAGCCAGCAAGCTCAATGACTTTGCCTCTTCTAGAGGTACAAGGAAAGTAACTCATGCTCTGCAGTATATTGCTTTATAAGCTTGCTCCTGTTACCAATCGCTTTGGTGGTTTTTGGTTTTGTTTGTTTGTTACAGGCGAGACTCTTGCATCACGAGTTGCTGCCTCCCAGCTTACTTGCCTGGGTTGTCTTGAGCTCATTGCAAAAAGTAGACAGGAATATGAGGATATTGCTGTGAAACTGGGAACTGATCTGGAATAGTAAGCAAACTTGTACTATATAATGTGGCAATATCAAGAATGTAAAGTGCTGTATTTGGGCACAGAGCTGAGAATTATCAGTAGTTTTAACCTTGCAGTTATTCAAAGTAGATAAGCAGGCCTCATCTAGAGGCTTGCAGTTATCTCAGCTTCTGCTTTTACAGTAAATTTAACAGCACTCCCAAACAAGTAACAGTGCTACCTGTTTGAAGGAATTGCTCATGTGCAGGCTGTTGTGCAATAAAGCACAAGGTAGTTCACTTTTTTTTGTTTTAAATTTAATATAATTTAGCACTTTGACACTTTACTGCAAAGGTAAAATTGCATTGTATAATGATACTGCAGTAAAGATAATGCAACAGGTTAATATGTTAGTGTCATGGCTCTTCTGAGTTGAAGTGGCCATGCTGGTCTGTATCGGAAATAATGAGGGGATGAAATAGCAGTAAGAATTTGATGGAAGTGGGGGGGCAGATAGTTTTTTGTTTGTTTTTTTTTTTTAATGGTTGTAGTGCCAGTTCTGGGTTAGCTGAAAATAGATTTAAAAAGTAAATGGTTATTATGAAGTGTTTGGAACGTCTTGTGACTGCTTTAACTCTTTTTGTAGCCTGAAAAAAATACGTGGCAAAGTCTGGAAGCAGAGAATATCCAGTTCTTTGTTCAACACGAAACAGTACACAATGGACCTGGAGCGCCTTTATCTTCAGATGTGGGATCACTATGCTGCTGGCAACAAACCAGACCATATGATTAAGCCAGTAGAGGCCAGTGACTCTGCGTGAAGAGAGACTGTGTGTGCCCACCCAAAACTCTCCAGAAACTGAGCCTCTCAAACATTTCTGCAGAAATGATGAGCTAAAAACTGTGCATTTCTACTTGATCTGCCTGGTACTCTGTGGCTGAAGTAATACATGATGTTGATTAAAGCACAGCCAGACTTACTTCTTGCATGATAGGGAAAGACTCTGTTGAGCCTGGGATCCTTTTATTCCATGAGTAATTGGAATGGGATTGAGCCATGTACATGTGAGCCTGTGTGTATGAACAGCATAGTGGTTGCTAGGGGAAGTTTAAACTGCCCAACCAATTATAATTTCATGGGTTGATAATAATCATCTTATCTCCTTTTATGTGGATTGGAATTTGGAACATTTTAACATTTATTTTGGGTACTCCTCTTGATACATGTGTGGTTCTCCCTTGACGAGATTTCCAGCTAGTGAGTGTTGCTCCCTGCATTAATTTCTAAACTGTGGACTGAAAGGGCGTATTTGCTGGTGTAGTCTTTTTTTATAGGTTTTATAAACCACTTGAGCCTATATCAGCCTTTTAATGTTTGACCTCTATTTTGGAGCTCTCTGTAAACTGTTGGTTTAGGTAAGGACTCTGGTTTTGGGGTTTTTTTGTTTGTTTGTTTGTTTTGAAGCTTCTCCAGTAACCCACTTCATTGGCTTCATGATGGCAGCTCATATTCTGTTGAAAACCCAAATTTGATTTGAAATTAATTCTCCCTACAGGTAAACAAACTGGTGCCAAATTACAGATCTTTCAGGAATGATTGTTAATTATGTACAGAAGTGCAGTCTTAGGTGCTGTAGCAAAGACTTAAAAAAAAAAAATAATAAAGCTTTGGTTTGCCAGTTTGATTGGTTTGACCAGCATTTCACATCTGCTGCCCTGCTGCTGTCAGGAGAGTCCTCTGACCTGTTGGCTTTCATCTTCCTTTCTGAATTGTTATTTTAATAATGCTGTTTATTTCAGCAGAAATAATCCCAGGTTGATGTAGATCTCATACACAGAGGTTTGGTTCTACTAGGTTAGACTAAATCCATCCAAAAGTGAAAGCTCTCTTGTGTGTGCACTGTTAATTCAGAAGGATTTGGAGCCTCACAGAAGCTTGTTTCTTCTGACTCCCCAACTCCTACAGCTCTGTGATGGGTAAAGGACTGCAAGTTCGAGTGTCAGCCTTGCGGATGGTGCTGACCGGTAGCAGGTGTTTGTCTCCTGGTTGCGTTTACGTTGAGACTCCAGTTTCTGCGGTGTCCTGCTGCTTGGTGTGCCCTGTCTGATGCGCATCCCCTGGCTGCGGGGCGCCGCTGCTGTCTGGGCTCGGGGGGCAAAGCCTCGGTTGTGGATCCTTTTACACCTCGTGTCTGGAGCAGCTCTCTGGTGTCGCGAGGTGGCGTGAGCGACCTATTTGCGATTTACGTCTGTTTTTTCCGATGGCTGAATCCGACGGGCACTGGCTGGAGCCGGTGCCGGTGCCGAGTCCACGGCTCTAACAGCGGCGGATCCGCGGAGGGGTTGGTTCCGTTCCCCCGCCCTCCTTTCCCTGCGCGCAGGCGCAGTGGCGCATGCGGGGTTCCTGCCCGGGTGCCCCGGAAGCGTTGCGGAAAAGCGCGGGCGGTTTGATGCGGGATGGAGCGGGCAGGGGTGCGTTGGGGGCTGCCAGCCCTCTCTGCCACACACACTGCTCCCTCTCGTCCTTGGACCCGGCGCCCCGCTCACACTTCTTGTTTTGCTTGCAGTCCGAGGAGGCAGGGGCCGGCAGCGCGCCGCAGCGGAGTCCCCCGCGGAGTCCCCGGGGCGCTGAGGGCCGCAGGGAGTGCTGCGTCCCTGCCACCCTCAGACCCGGTCAGTGCCCAGGGTGGTCGGGGATCGGGGTCGGGGGATGTCCCTTCGGCGGGATCTCGGGCTTGGTCGGTAGCGGTGCAAACTGAGGTTTGTTTTCAGGTGGACGCAGCTCAGGAAAAGCGGCCTCAGGGAGCCGTGGCCGACGGGGCGGCAGGTGAGGTGGTGATCGGTGGGGCAGCAGCCCCAGCCCATGCATCCCCCTGTCTTTTATTGTTTTCATTGAGCGTATCTAAATATAATTTTAGATTACACCCTAAATTGTTTTACGATAATTGGTAGGTGTTAGCATATTTCAGAATTATAGCACTTGATTGTGTCTTTTAACTACATGAAAGTTACACAATCTTCATGTTTTGAAGTTATTAAAGTTTGGCATTTGGCAGAAAATTAATTAATTTATGAAGAGTATTATGGCTTGCTTCCACATTTGTAGGAGAATTGTAGTGTAATGCATCTATGCTGCATCTTAAAATAGGTATATGCTATTTAGCATTCACAACTATTTCAGATCACCAGACATGCAGATCTAATTGCTGCTGACCTCATGTTCTTGATACTGTTCTGCATTTCGTTTCTTGCAGCTGTGCCCTGTACTTCTCTTCCAGTAGTGATGATGAATTTGAAATGTGTAAGTAATAGTACAGTAGCTGTTTTCTGAAGGCATATGAGAAGGACATGTTTCTATCTAGTTCTAGTGAAGTAGTTTTTTTTCATGATTTTGTTCTATTGCTGCTGCAGCAAAGTACATTTTTCTCATTGCAATGAAGTGTTGGTAGTGATCTGCTGCAGTGAGCATTCTTCAGTCTTATGTCTTAATCCTGTGTGCTTTTAGCCTTTGTTGTTGTTGTTGCCTCAGTTTTGTCTGCTTGCTGCCAGTCTCTTGCTTCCTTCTTGGTCTATGGACCATATTTGAATCCACATTTACTCTAAGCAGTCACTGTCCCAAACACAGATGTGCTACCAGAATCTACCTATTGGCCATAAAAGTTGTATCAAGAAAACCTATGTAGTTTTGGGCAGAGTGCAAGTGCTTCCAATCCCATTCAAGTCATGCATGCAGTTTGAAATTATGAGAGCAAATACTTAACTGCTACTTTCGTCCATTATATTCTGAAGAACAGACAGTTGTTTCCATTCTTCTCAGCCTGATTTATGCATGAAAGAGAATTTGTTCCCCTTCAACTTTCCTAAATCTCTCATAATGATGGTGTATGAAATTTTAATGGCATTTCTGATAATTTCTCAAGGGTGACTACTTCAGGCATGTGGTACCACTGCCTCAACTGTGCTTTTTTAGCAGTCACACAATATTCGTAGAGTGATTAAACTTTTTTTTTTCCTGAGTACTAGTATTGAACAGCTGTTCTACTGTTGGATGTCATTACCATTTTGATTGAATGTTTTTTTGGGGTCGCTTGGTGGAATAATTGTAGAATGAGGACCTTAGAGATCATCAAGTTCCAACCCCCCTGCATGGGCAGGGACACTTGCCACTGGATCAGGTTGCTTAAGGCCCCAGTCAGTAAGTACAATGAATAAGCATTTGGACTCCCAATGATCTATGTATATGAGGCTGTACTGGATACTGACAGATACACATTCACACTTCTTGTCTGGCTTTGTCCTGGGCAAGGATTGAAGAGTGAAGGAAATGCTTGGCAGTTGCTGTCAGCTTTGAGGAACGGACTTAAGGCTGAATTTTTACTAGTTGCAAGTTTATCAAAAAATGCATAACAAAAGAAACAGAACCCTCTTCCTAATGAATCTTTTATTTCAGTTTCATCTAGAATGAAAACTCCCAAATCTGTTTCTACAAAAGTGGATGCAAGGTGGGTGCTGTAGCTGATGACTTTTCAGTGTTAATATGCAAGTTTTTCGTATCACATCTACTATTTAGAATACAGACAAATGATGAAAAGTTTCAGAATCATAAGCAGATACATGTATAGGACAGTGCAGACTGAAGAACTGTTACATATTCAATCTGTATGTTCAAGACACATGTAAAATGGGATGTTTGGGAGTGTACATGCTTTATTGCCATTCCTACTGATGAATGAAGTTGGTAACATTGGCTGTGAGTGACTGATAATGTTACATTGGGTTTGTTACAAAGTGTTACAAACCACTTTTTTTGGTTTGTTTTTTGATCAAGACAAACTTGCTTTTCTGTTTTCCTGCTTATGCCTACTTTTTCACATTATTTGCTCATTTTACAGTTTGAAAGACTTAATTGATGACTTGGATGATTTCTTCTTGGACTTCAAAGTGAGAAAGAGCACAACAAAGAATGGCAAGTCCAACAGCAGACATGAAACAGGAATTTTAATGAATGCAAAGGCAGCATTCATTGCTGAGCTTATGTTTATGGGAGATCTTGTTAGATATAGGATCACTTTGTCTCTTCCTTTAGCGTAACAGAGGAGAGGATTTTCTGTTTCCTCTGGGAGTAGCAGAGGAAAGCATGGTCATACTCTTCTGACAAAAGTACATTTTGAAGCCTTTCTGTAGGCCTGCAGATACTGTGGACTATCTTCTAGCATCTGTGTCTGTGAAAAGAGTAGCAACACAAGGTTTATTAGACTGAGCTGCAAATATGGGAAGATCACATTAGATGGAGGACTTGAGATCTGCAAAGCAGTAATCCTGTGGCTGTACCAGTTCATTCTGTGTCCAAAAGACCCTCAGTAAAGAAAGAGGGTAACCACTGTTAAGCTAGATACCTTTCATTTGATACAGATGTTGCAATCAGGCCAGTGGTGCAGAGCTACAGATGGGGTCCTTTAATTTGGAGCCTATTAGCCAAGGTCCTCTATGTAATCCTTTGAACACTGGTTGCAAGGTGCTTTGCATGCCATGAGTTGAGGAGTTTCAGTGCTTGTCTGAGCTGAGAATTCCTGTTTTTTCCCCAGCTGATGGAAAGTGCCTTGGTTTACTAACATTCAGAGCCTGTGTATAGCTGTATAGCTGTCTGGCACACTTTTCATTGGTACAGGCAAATTGGACTTTCCTAGAATGAGTAAACAGGGCTCTGTATTTCATGGCACAGCCACCAGATCATGATCAGGTGATAAAATTGTAATAGATGAGGGATTATAACTGTGATCTTGTTAACCTGGAGAAGCTCTGACCCTTGATCAAAAAGAGAGGGGTATCTTGCAGCTGGTGGACATCAGCCCTGAAGTATATTTGCTAGATCCAAACTAAGAAGCGAGTGGAATGATGTCTGAAAGCAAAATGAGAGAAGCAAAGTGGACCAGAATCAAACAAAAAGTTACTGATCTGACACGATCCCTTGATCTTGATAGTTCAAATCTGAGATGTTGGAAGCCTTGTTTGTTAGCAAGCCTGTGCTTTGTGCTGTAGGCTATGGTCCAGTCAGCTAAGGTTGGTGGTTTTATAAAACTTTAATACGAAATGGTCAGCCTTGTGCTTACATGCATGTGGCTTTTCATACTGGAAATCAAGATCATGTCAGTGCTATCTACCTGTTCAGGGCTGTTAGACCCGATTTATACATATGTGGGGATTAAACTACTACTGTTTGTTTGTTTTTTTTAAATACATCTGTGTCTTTCCATTAAGTATGATGGTAAATGACCAAGGTGTAATGAAGAAAAGACAAAGGTATCTTTCTGTCTGTTTTACTATCTTTCAAGAGTTTTTTTCTGTGTGCAAAGACAAACGTAGGTCTCCTAGATGAAACTACCACAAAGTTTTGGTTGTTTCTTCTGAATTGCAGCACAGAAGGATCTTCAGACCCCAAGGAAGCTAATGACTTCTGCAAAGAAAAACACTTGCTGTCAAGAATTGCAGTATCCAGAGGCTTCAAGTGACGCTGAAGATTCTGTCTTTGTGGAAAGCTCATGGCATGGCTATGAAAAATGGGGAGTGGAAGACTTGAAAGAGAGTCAGGGGTACATAAAACTCTCACCTCCACAAAATCTGAAAGAATCAATTTCTAGAGGCAGTCCAGACTTGCTTGTTAGAAGGAAAGAAAGAAGCTGTGAAAAGAGTACTGAAAATAAAGTACCCACTGTAGTACGACAGAGTACAGATGTAGAGTCAGATAGCTCAGATGATGAATTTGAATCATTAATAGAAAGGATAAGGAAACAAAGTGTGCCCCGAAAACAACCAGTTTTTAGCACAAGTAGAACTGTCCACCAGCCAAGCACAACAGGTAAGCAATTGTTCTCAGCTAATCTGCAAGCTCCCTGTTTCCTGCAGTGGCAGTGCTCATTGCCTGCTTCTCTTCACTCGTGTAGGATGTGCTTAGGAAATGCAAACCAGCATCTTGCAATTGAGTTTGATGCAATCAGAAGTTATTGCTCTGAGCATTCTGAAAAGTGATTCTACTGATCTTGGGGTATCAAGATTTAAGCTTTTCACTGTTGCTAGTTTTTATAATTCCTATAATTTTAGGCGTTTTTAGTTTTCAATCATTCTGAAAATTAACTGGTGGCTTTCAATTACATTAACTGTGACAGCAGTTAGTGTGAAGTGCTGATTTTGGTAAGACTGAAATTTTGAGCAGTTTAGGTCCTCTTGATTTGGGTTTATAATTTACTTTATTTAAAATACAGTTTACAATGAGAATTTATAGTAGCTGCTTCTGTCCTTTGTCTATCTGAAGTGAGCTCCAACTGAAAGATGGCAAAGGAGGGAAAAGGGTAAATGCTGAATAAGAGCAGGGAGAACACAACTCTTTATAGAATAAACACAGGGGGACTTAAGGGAGATGATGGCATACAGAATGGAAATATGCCCTGGGAAAGAGCAATTTTTAGTGTGTGTGGTTTTTTGGTTTTGTTTTTTTTAATTGGAATATGTCTGTGTGGTTTAGAAAACATTCTAGAAATGAGCTGGCAGCTGCATTGGCTTCTCTGTATATGGATGAATAGTGAAAGGAGACCAGTGACCCAAAGAGCAGAAGAGTTAGTTCTAGAAAAGCCATCAGAGACAATGAACTGAAACTGCGAACTTTGAAGTGGTCCTTCATTTCTGATGTGATCATTAGTTATTTTAGCAATCTGTCCAGATACAGACAGAGGAAATGGGCAGCTACCTGATCAGAACTTGCCTGTGAAACAAGTGACATGACTTGTAAACAATAGAAGGACAGAATTTTTTATTTTATTTTCTCATTCTAATGGTGTCCATTACATTACTGCTCCCAATATGCTGGTGATGTGGTTTGAATTGGTGAAATGTCAAAATACCTGAGTGAGGTCACAAGTTCTTTTCTTTTCAATTGCTTCTTGATGAATGTTTGAAAGTTTTGGAACTGTCACTCCTTTATTGAGTGGCAGTTCTTGTAGTATATAACAGCAAATTACCTTTCCATCAGTTGTAAAAGCAAGTGCTGCAGAGTAAGAGCATGTATGCTGAGGTGGAGTATTTGACCTTTTTTACTGATGTCCATTGCTTGGTTGCTGATGTCTGTGGTTCTCTAACAATGTGTAGTCTTGTGACTCTTTCTGTAGAACTAGGAAACATCAAGCCATCCTGTGAAGATGCCCAGCCCTTGCAAGGAGAGGGAGTTAAGACACCAAGGTCAAACTTCATTTGCCTTCAAGAAGCACCTTCCAGGATAATCACTCCTGTAAGAATCCCTAGGAATGAATTGGTCAGTTGTTCACAATCAGCAAGTAGAGACAAAAGGTAAGTTTCTTCATCATTTTTGTGTTCTGGGATCATTATAGGTAGACAAAGAGATGCAGAGTGTTTTTCCTAGGATGACATTTTTCTGATACGTAGAGACTTAGACCATTTCAGCAGTTGCTAATGGTTAAGTAGCAGGAAATCAAAGCTTTCAGTCTCAATAATAAGCTAATCTCTGCTTAGAGAAATAGTTGACAAACAAATCTGAGAAATGTCAGACCTTCTTTGTGTCAGCTCTGTTCCTTGTCTCTAGCACTAACTTCTAACGTGTGCTTGCCTGACATATTCTATCTATCCAGCTGTCTGCCTCTGAAAATATGTCAAAACTGATTCTATTAGTAATTTATGCCTTTTAACAAGCTTGCCTTTTATTTTTGACCAGTATCCTTACAGCTTGCAGAATTCATATTTCTTTTTCTATATATGAAAGCAGTTTAACCTTTTCAGGAGAATGTCTTTATTCAATTCTTATAGTGACCTTTATTCTGCCCTGTAGTCATGTGATGTTTTCTCTAGTCTTTCTATATTTCTGTGTATCAGTTGAAACACCTTTAACCAAAGTATCAAAGCCGATGCTTTCTCAGAAAGCTGTAGTGTTTGAGCTGGTTGTCATAGTGGAGTATTTGCTTCCACTGAATGAATTCCTGAGGATTTCCAGAACATCTTTGTCTGGTTTTATACCTGTATTGTGGGTGGTGATGTTAGGGCTGTTCAGATATTGATCAAGTTTTGGTATAATTGTGATTCACTGTGTCACAAATATGAGCCACCCTCTTTTCCTGCTTGGGAGTCTTCATAATCTAGTTTTGTGAATTAATGAAATAACTGCAGAACTACTGCAGCAGCTCTGCTTCCCACTGAAGTGGGAAGAAGACAGTCAGTATATGTTTGTCCTACTGGTGCTGTGAAGGCAAGCTGGTGAAAAGAGCCAGGAGATGTTTATGCCAGTGGCAGCATCCCTGAGATATTAGCTATAAAACATCCATTGTTTTTCAGTGCAATATCTGTACTTCAGTAAACTGCTTTATGGCTTTTCTTGCAGGCCCAGGGTGTGCTCAGTGCCTGATTGTTTCTTGCAAGATCTCTCAAATCCAGATTTCCACTATGTGAAGTATTTCAAGAAGAATAAGGAAGAGCTGGCACAGAAGCTCTACTGTCTGTATAATAGTACCATCTTTGAGCAGAAGGTTGGCTTCAAAACAACTAAAATTCTAATATGATGCTCCTCACTTTTTAATGTGATTGCTTATTATCCTTTTCAGTTAGTAAAAGTTAAGCTTTATAAATATGGCTTACATTGGAATTAGCTCAAGCAATTTCCTTGCAAGGGATAATCACTGTGGTGCATCTGTTTTCAGCCTGGCTGGCTTTCCCAGCTGCACTGGTGTACCATCCTGGAGTAGTCTGGATGACGTTGTTGCAAGAGACCTTGATGAGAAACTGCTACATAAGGGGCCTTAGATCAGATTAGTCTCTGAAAAGTTGACTGGTATTTATCTTCATGTACTTTCTCTGTTGCTGAAAGAAGCTCAAGGTTGCCTGCCACTTGCTCTTTCAACTTTTACTGAAGTTATATGTACTAGTGAACTCTGCAGCATTACTTCAGCATTACACTGTGTATTAGGCTATGTAAACTTGTTGTAGTGCACTTTTCTTGGCTGCAGCTGACAAAGGGCAAGCAGAGGGCTGGGAGATGATAGATAAAAGCATTATCCTTGACTCTTAGGGCCCGTTGTCATATGCTTAGTTGTACTACATGTAGTCTTGATTCATTCATATTGCATGTTCATCTCTGCCATTCTGGAACAGATTAAAAAGCTGCTTATCCTTTGAATAACTGTTTTAGCTGAAACGAAAGCTGTAAGCTCTGTTGCAAATGGAAGGATCATTTTCAGAGAACCCCTGTCTTGACCTTTACATTGTCTGAGATACTGGAGATCCTGCTCTGGTGAGAAATGTCCTTGAAAAGACGTGTTGCCCTCAGTAGTTCCAACAATTTCCTTCAGAAAGGAAGATGTTTCAGTGCAGCTGAGAAAGTATTTGGCTGACCAAGGACAGGATGAGGTAATGATGTTGCATAAAGCTGAACAAAATGGGCTTACTGTTGCTGAAAGCAGATTATCTTGCTCTCCAGTGCTTCAGCCCTGTACCTGTGCTGGCACTAATTACTACTGTTGTACTGTTTACTTAAGCTTACCAACTAAATTAGATGACAGAAAACTGTTAGTAAAAGAGCAGAGCTAAGCAAGATAGATATGATGAGGGCTTGTAAAATCAGGAGCAGCACAGAAAAAGAGAAAAGGGTAATTCCTCACCCTTTTGCAGTGTGAAGGTGCATCAAGTTAAAATGGCAAGTTATGGGTTCAGAACAACCAAAGCAGATGGTACCTGACCTGTAAATTATTAAGCTGTAGAAACTTCTCATCATAGACTGTTGTGGATGCTAACCACAATATATATCCTTAAATATCTGCACACACACAGTCTTCCTCAAACAACTTTAAGGACTGTTCATTGCAAAGCAACCACCTGTGTCTCTGTGAGGTATTCTGCAAATGACTAGCAAGCCCTTGGGAAGAGTGCTTTCCTGTGATGAAATTGTCTTTAATGCCTGACCTGTCTTTGTATTTCCTCTTAATTTGCGTGTGTTAGTCACTGTCGGAGGCAGACTACAGGAACTAAGGGACTACTTGTCTTAGTTTTGGAACTCCCAGTGTTGATTACAGAAAAAATGATAATGAGAATAAAAATCTGTGAAGGGTGGGTTTGAATCTGAAGTGACAGTTGTGTTAATGGTGCTGACTGATATCCTCTACTGGCTTTGTAGAAAATATTTAAGAGGAAGCCAGAGGACCAGAAGAAGACAAAGGGAGGTAGAAGAGGGCAGATTACATGTACAGTTTTATTTTTCAGTTACCAGAGAAAATGGTGATAATCTGGAATAAGAAGATGAGAAAAACAGCAGGGTATTGTGTAACTGGGCAGACAAAAGGTCCTGAAGCAAACCGTTACGCTCGCATAGAGCTTTCTGAGAAAGTCTGTGACTCTGCAGGTAGGTAGAAGATAACATTGATTCTTCAGTGACAAAGCAAGCTTTAGAAAATAACATGAATCTGAGGCCTTGGAAACTGTACCCTGCTTTGAAATTTCACATTACCTTGAGTAAATGAACCCTTTTAAGAGGCTGGGCAAATTTACAAAATAAGAGAACAGATCTGTGCATGTACCATAGTGACAATCTAAAAATGTGACTTCTCTTGTAGCTAGCCACCTTGCTGGTGCTATTTAAAGCTGGAATAAAGACAAGTAAATGTGAAATTAAGGTCTGATAGGTGGTGGGTACTCTTAATTGTTATTTCTCTCTCATTGGGTCCCAGTTTGGGGAAATGAATGTTGCAGTTACCATAGAAGAATCAGTTTTGTAATTAGCATAATATTTTGAAGTAAGCTTAATAAATTCAATGTGAGAGAGGCAGCAGAATACCCTAGAAATCTGCTTTTGAAAGTTTTGAAGTCCACAAGTGTTGGTCAGTTTTTAAGAATCACCTTTTAGTAGCACAGAAGCAGTCAATACCATTGTGTTGTATGTCAAGCAGGAGGGGCAAAAAGCCAACTTAGCTAAACAGGGAGCTCCTCATGGAGCTCAAGAGGAAAAAAAATAACAAAACTGTGGTTTGCATATGCAAGGAAAAGATGCAAAAGGCCAAAGCTCAATTAGAGTTTTAACGGGCCACTGTTGTGTCTGATAAGGAGGGCTTTTTACAGCATTTTTATAGCAAGAGAGGGTCAATTGGACTGATGGTTGTTGAAGGTGGTCACCTAACAGGGTTCAGGAAAAAGCAGAGGTGTTCAGTTTCTTTTTCCCTCAGCCATAAATAAAACTGACAGAGTTTGGGCTGCACAGTTGCCTGAGTCAGAGGACCATGAGTGTGGGAACAGTGACTTTTTGCTTGTGGACACTGAAATTGTCAGAGACCATCTTTATCATCTGGATGTTTGGATGTCCATGGGGATGACAGGATTCATGCCAGAGTACTGAAGGAGCTGACAAAATACTGTGGCAGGTCCCCTCTTGACCATCTACCAGAGGTCTGGAGTGTCTGTAGAGGTCCCTGCTGACTGGAAACAAGCCAGTGTTCTAGTTAACAAGAAGGGTGTGAGTGAAGACTGAGAAAACTTGCAGACCTTTTGTTACTTCCTAACCTCGCTTCCTTTAACTAATTTTATATCTTGCTGGGATGAGGTACTTTCATGATACTTTGCCTGATGGATGAAGGGAGAGTTGTGGATGTAGTTTTTCTGGATTTTGGTAAGGATTTTGGTACTGTCACAGCATCCCTCTGGACAAGTTGTCTAACTATGGGACAAGCTACATCTGGCTGGCAGCTCATCACCAACAATATTCCTCAGGGTTCAATTCTAGGGCAAATCCTGTTACTACATTTGTTAGTGATCTGGATGCAGGAGTTGAATGCACCATTAGCAAGTTTGATACCAAACTGGGAGGTGCTGTTGATTCTCTTTTGGGGGCAAGATATCTTGCAGAGGAATCTAGACACTTTGGAGCATTGGACAGTGATAAATGGGATGAAATCTAACAAGTCCAAATGCTGGATTCTGCCCCTGGGATGGAGTAATGCCAGGCACAAGTATAAACTGAGAGAAGAATGGCAGGAGGTCAGTCTTACAGAAAGGGATCTGGAGGTTCTGGTCTGCAGGAGGCTCAGTGTGAATCAGCCTTGTGCACTGGCACCCAAGAGGGCAAACTGCATCCTAAGGTGCATTAAGCACAGTATAACCAGCTGGTCAAACGTGATTATTGTTTTGCTGTATTTGGCCTTTGTGCATCTTTACCTTGAGCAGTGCATGCAGTTGTGGGCCCCACAACCCAAGAAGGATGTTAAAGTGCAGAGGAGGGCAACAAAGCTGGTGAAAGGGCTGGAAGGCATGTCCTGTGAGGAGCACCTGAGGACTTTGGGCTTGTCTAGTTTGCAGAACTAGAGGGTTAGGGGATCTCAGTGTTCTCTACAAGTACCTAGAAGAGGGAGTGGAGAAGGACATGCATATCTCTTCTTTCTAATACCCAATGATAAGATGTAATGGTTCAAAGCTGTGTCAGGGAAGGTTTAGACTGGGCATTAGGAAGCATGAGAATCTGCTCAAATTATTGGTAATTGCAACCTCTAAAATAACTTCTGAACCTTAATAAAGGACAAGTGTCAAAGATCTGAAGCAATGACCAGGGATGAAAGTCTGTACTTCTTCATACTTTACTAATCTTAATGTTTTCTCTTTGCCTTACCTCAAGTTCGTCTTCGAGACACTCTCGTCCATGAGGTTTGCCATGCAGCCACCTGGCTGATCCATGGTGTTCGTGATGGACATGGACAATTCTGGAGATTCTATGCCAATAAATCATCAGTGATTCATCCAGAACTGCCAGTAGTAACACGATGCCATAGCTATGAGATTAATTACAAATTCACCTATGAGTGTGTTCAGTGCAAAGCTATGTGAGTAATGTTTTCATTTTGTGTATGACTATTAACTTGGTCTTTAACTTAGCAGTCTCCTGTGTCTAGAAATCTTAAACTGTGAAGCAACTGGGATACTCTGAGTTGTCACTCAATATTTCCTGAGCCCACAGAACCTCGCTACATGTTACCATGTGTTTGTTTCCAGTTCCAAAGTCAGGACAGGCAGGCAGAAGTGTCTTCTGAATATCATGTGTGATGATGAAAGTTCTCTGAGAAGCACAGATGGATCAGAATACAAACTTCAGCTTTGAAGGTCACACTCCATATGTTTGCTCTTGCTTTTCAGAAATTTGGATTTACCTTTTATTGTAGCTAATAGGGTTAACTTCTGAAAGTTTTTGACTGCTTGTCTACAATTTCATGATCAGCAAGGATTGTATTAAATGTTTTTTGATAGGGGGTGGCATTTCCAGTCTTAACTAAGCACTACTGGCCTACTTTGCTGGCCTACACCACTGGAGCAATGGCTTGATCTGGCAGATGCCTGTGGAATGCATGTAAGCAAAGTACTAGTATTGCAAAAGTAAGGCATTCCAAGTTCTTCTGAAATATATCCACATTTCAGAAAGTAACATATTTGAATCTGCTGTGACAACAGTCCAGTTTTGATCTAAGGAAGAATAGTCTGCAAGGACATGTCATGATCGATTGAGTTACTTTCTGTATCCTTATCCTTTTAATGATACTGAAGACCATTTGATGCTGAAATGTCATTCAGTAGTAACTGCAATGCAAAATCAGAACAAGTTCCCATTAAAAAATGGCACAAAATGTGTCTTGGTAATTGGTTTTAGAATACATTATCTGAGGAAGCTTTCTGGGTTTCATATCTTGGTTACTTTGAATTAAGACTAAACATTTTGACTTATCATGCATCTGTTATGGTAGTGCTAAGTAAAATGTAGATACCAACAATAAGATTTTTATTGGTTTAAAACGCTACAAAATGTAGTAATTTTTCTAGTTGATCTCTCAACTATTTCATCCTGCATATATATTTAAAGGAAGACTAGATCTTTGTAGCTACACAGATGTGAGCAGCACTGTCATGAGAAGGACTGAAGCTAGGACACAGATCTACTAACAGATTGCAACATTGGTCATCAGATCTGTCTGGTTTCTGCATCTGTGAAATCAGAGCTCTAGATGTTGCTGAGATCAAGCACAAGAAATGGTTGCTGTGGTAATCTCACATGTTTCTTACCTTTCATGGGTATGGAAAATTTCTTCTTTTCTGGAAGACTAGCTGACCACAAGCTTCTGCATGTAATTTTCTCAGTTTAGTAGTCAGGGTGAACCAAAAAAAAAAAAAACAATGGAGAACTGCATTGCTCTTTGCCCCCCTCCAGCCTCCAAAGGGACATAAAGGGCAATATGGAGGATAGACTTAAAGGTTGGAAATTAAAACTGGAACAGGTTTACTGGAAGAAGGAATGGATGAGGAACAAATATATACGAAACCTTTTCTTGGTAATCTCAGAGAAAAGGGTATGAGGGTCCCTTGCAGCACACCTGACCTAGGAGGGGGGTCCACAGCTCTTTCCAGCACCCAATGAATTTGGATCCTGCAGAGCAAAGTGGCAAGTGGATGACAAAACAGGAACCTCTCTCCAAGACCTCTGCAGCAAAGCAGCAAGAAAGAAGAGAGCAGGAAAAGAAGACTTCTGGTCCTCCTGGCTTTTATGGAGTATGGAAGGAAATGAGAGGAAATACTGATCCCTCTGTTCTGCCCCTCCCCAGCCCTTTAAGGTCCTAAAGACCCTCTCTCTAGGACCCTGTATTGGTACTGTAAAACTAGCCTGGCCCCCCTCAAACCATAACAGTAATGACCTCAGTGTCATTGGGAAATCATGCAGCTCTGTGAATTCAGTAATTAGTGCATGGTTTGTGGGGGTGTTTTGAAATGTAGCACTTCATAATACCAGGCTGAGAGTAAAACACAGGAAAGAATCAGTCTGAAAAGGCACTGGAAAAAGTTCCAGGGTAGAGAAATGCATCATACAGAGTTCATTGTACCACTGTGTGCAGTATGTTGTCTGTTTCCTGTTCTAACATGGTAGCTTAGAAATCTGAGCTAAGTAGCCCTTTCTCACAAGTATTGCCTACTCTAAGTGTGAAATCTTAAGTATTTATTTTTCCATTTTAGGATTGGACGTCATTCGAAATCTCTGGACACGAAGCATTTTGTGTGTGCATTCTGTGGGGGGCAGCTAGTCCTGAGACAGCCTGCTCGGAAGGATGGCACTCCTGCTAGGACACAGCTAATGCCCTTTGCAAAGTATGTGAAAGAAAACTATGCACTTGTTAAAAGAGGGCAGGATGGGCTGAGTCATGCAGAAGTCATGCGGAAACTCAGTGCTGATTTTGCTTTAAAAACTAAGCTTCAAGATTCTGTGTAATAGCTCAATACACTTCCTTTCTTGATGCCACTTACACTTTGTATGTTGATGTAAATGAGTCTAGTATGAGTGTAAATGCATTTTGGAAAATTCCCCATAATTTTAATATTTTAGCATTCCAGCCTATTTTCTAAAATGGGCAAATGTGAGCTAGAAGTAATGGTGATAGAAAGTCCAGAGTGATTCACCAGTCAGGGTATAGTTCTTAGACTTCAGACAAAATACCATCTGTGCCTTGGAAGATGCAGTTCTAGGCCCTTAGGGGGACTGACTGACTGACTGTGTCTGGAATTTTCTAAATTATATTTACACATAGTGCTTCATAGCATGTCTTCAGTGAGCAGTGACATTATGTAATGTATCAGCTACCCAGATGAAAGAATAAACTCTGTATGTGCTGAAGAACTGCTAGGTGTACATCTGTCTGGGATTGCCACATGCAAGAAAAAACCAGGACCACAAACCAGAGTACTCTGATTCTGTCTGGATGGCTTCCAGGTGAGAAATGGGGCAGATCTGAGGATGACTTCAATATGAGTTCAGACATCCTTGCAAGAAGAGTTTCTTGAGTGATAGTCTTTTTCTTGAAAGTGGTAGGCAGGTGATGCCTCAAGTCTGAGAAAGCATGAGGTTTTCAGCAAAGCCCTGAGGTCTCTAGTGAGATCAAAGCTCTTTATGATGGAATTTTGATTGCAGATGTGCCTCTATCACTGAGATTTCATAGAAGCTAAAATACATGCCAAAGGTTGGGTTTGGGTAATGCAGACACTTTCCACCATGGACTGAGGAGGTGACTTAAGTCTGTCATGTACAACATGACTGAATATGTTTGTCTGCTGTGAACTAATGGCTCAGGGGATTAGTAATTTTGAATAATCAGTAACTGTCAATTTATTAATGTCATGTATATCAATAAATGTCGATTTTTTACCAGCAGTATAATGAACTAAGCTTCTTTGTTTCAATTTAACTGTAGCTGTGTAGTATATAAAAGCTCCTGATTTCTCCTTGGTAGTTTTGAGTTTCACATACATACCTCCTTGCTGTCAAGAATCTCTCCCTGCTCCCCATCTCTTGCCCTGCCTTTATCAATCCCATTATGTTCCAACTGAAAAACAAATAATAGCAACACATGGAATTTGAACTGCTTCAGGAAATAGTTGGTACTGAAGCACAGCTACCTGGTACCTCAGGTGCCTGTGCTGAGCTGGGTATTCAAAGGAAGGACCCCCTCTAAGCATCATGCAGCTGATGCTACAATGAGTGGTTTGCACTGATAACATAAAGGGCTTGAATGGGAAACCCTGATCACCAAGGAATCTTGGAAATGGTCATGGACTGGCTAGAAGGCTGAAACTTCAGTGTTGCCAGAAGAGAGGACTTTTGTTGAAGAGGCCCCACTGGGTACTATACATTGCCAACAAATTAAAAGCAGTAAGCCCTGAGCCCTGTTGTGTTGTGGGAAAAGACTGGGGGTAAAAAGCTGAGGTCCTACACAAGTCACTGAAACTTGAAAGAAAAGTAATTTGAGTCAGTTTGCAGAAGTGAAAGCCATCAAGCTGGCTTTAGATATTACTTAATGAGAAAAATCTCTATGCTGACTGATGGATGGTGGCAAATGCTCTGTGGGTGTGTGTACAGCAAGGGAAACAAAGTGACTACCACAGATTTAAACCCATTTGGATTGGTGAATGGTGGCAAGATATTGCTGTTTGGATCAGAGAACCGGATGGTAAAGCATGCCATGCTCAGATACCCAAGAGTCACACTGCTGAAGAACATAAAACAGTGAGCTGGGGGACCAGGCTGCTTAGAATTGAAGTGGGTCAGGGGGATCTGGAATGGGAACATAAGGATGAGCTATTCATAGCTCAATGTGTCTGTGACACATTAGGATGCCTGGGAAGCTACACATGGTACAAATGGGCTTGTGATCAAGGGGTGGGCTTGGCTATGGATGTCATGGTACAGGTTATCCATTAATGTAAAATGTGCCATAAGCCTTTGATACAGATGATGATGATGACTGAAATATCAATGTCATCAAAAGGGAAGTCTGGCAGATTCCCATGGTGGATTTGGGGATGTAATCAAGCACCATGTGCTTAAAATGGTGGAAGTCACTACTGAGTGGTTGGAAACATAGCCTGTGACCATGCCACTACCCAGAATACTACCTTGGCCTTGAAAAGCAAGTCCTAGGGTGACAGCACTGCTGAAAGAACTGAACTGGACATTTCTAAAACAACTTCATAAATACCAAGGCTAAGGAGCATGTCATTGACTGGGTATACTGGGGCAGAAACAACATGAACCAATGGAGGACAAGCAGTGTGAACGTAGCAGTGAGTTGATATGATGTGGCTTTGGTGTCTAGTAACTTCACAAAACACACTCAGCTTTCCTTGTTGGCTCCCTCACCAGCTGTGTAAAGAAGTTTTCTTCCACACACTCCAGGAACCTCCTACATTTTCCTCCTACATTGTATTTATAGCAGAGCTCTGGTAAGTTGAAGTCCCTCACAAGTACAAGGGGGTAGTGATTGCAAGACTTCTCCCAACTACCTGTAGAATATTACATCTGCGTCTTCATACTGGTTGAGTGGTCTCTAAGAGTCCCACCATGCTATCTGCTTTATTTGCCCTCGCCATGATTCTTACCCATGTACACTCAACAATATCATCACCATTATCAATCTCTAGATAATAAAAACACTCCCTAACACACAGGGTCACCCTGCTGCCTCTCTTTACATCCCCTATTGTGAAGCATTTGTAGCCATCGATTGCAGCACTTGTGTGAATGATCCACCATGTTTCATCCCATGTAGCATGATGTCCTGGTTTGGGCCAGGATAAAGGTGATTTTCTGTCTTGCACTTTTGCTTTCAGCTAAGTCTCTTGTAAGTAGCTGCACTTCATGAAATTAACAGCAAGTTTCTCAGTCAGTGTCTGCTGCTTCTTGGGGATCAGTGTTGGGCCCAGTTCTGTTTAATATCTTTATTGATGATTTAGATGAGGGGATTGAGTCCATCATCAGCAAATTTGCAGATGACACCAAGCTGTGGGGGAGTGTGGATCAGCTGGAAGGCAGGAGGGCTCTGCAGAGGGACCTGGACAGACTGGAGAGTTGGGCTGATTCCAACGGGATGAGGTTCAACACGGCCAAGTGCCGGGTCCTGCACTTTGGCCACAACAACCCCATGGGGAGCTCCAGGCTGGGCACAGAGTGGCTGAGAGCAGCCAGGCAGAGAGGGACCTGGGGGTTTGGATTGACAGGAAGCGGAACATGAGCCAGCAGTGTGCCCAGGTGGCCAAGAAGGCCAATGGCATCCTGGCCTGTATCAGGAACAGCGTGGCCAGCAGGTCCAGGGAAGTGATTCTTCCCCTGTACTCAGCCCTGGTGAGGCCACACCTCGAGTCCTGTGTCCAGTTCTGGGCCCCTCAGTTCAGGAAGGAGATTGAGGTGCTGGAGCAGGTCCAGAGAAGAGCAAGGAGGCTGTGAAGAGACTCGAGCAGAGATCCTATGAGGAGAGGCTGAGGGAGCTGGGGCTGTTCAGTTGGGGCTGGGACCTCATCATTCTCTACAACTCCCTGAAAGGAGGTTGTAGCCAGGTGGGGGTTGGTCTCTTTTCCCAGGCAACTATCAGCAAGACAAGAGGGCATGGGCTTAAGTTGTGCCAGGGGTGGGTTAGGTTGGATATTAGGAAGAATTTCTTTAAGGAGAGGGTGATCAGGCATTGGAATGGGCTGCCCAGGGAAGTAGTGGATTCTCTGTCCCTGGAGATATTTAAAAAGAGACTGGATGTGGCACTCAGTGCCATGGTCTGGTAACCGCAGCGGTAGTGGATCAAGGGTTGGACTTGATGATCTCTGAGGTCCCTTCCAACCCAGCCAATTCTGTGATTCTATGATTCTGGGACTGGTAGCACTCGATGTTTATAGTTACTGCTGGAGACTGGTGTGCAAAACCAAGGCCACTGCTCAGCTCTGAGGAACATTTTGCCCTCTGGAAGGAGAAAAGGAGTAAAGAGGTCACACCTGCAACCCTAGGTGATTTAATTCCAGTTAGTAATTTTTTCCCCTATTTATCATTACTGCTTCATTAAAACTGTGTAGTTTAGTTTCCAACCCATAAGTCTCCCTTATTCTCTCTCCTTTCTTTATCAGGAAAGAGAGAGGGATTAATAGAGAGCATCTGTTACTCAGTTTAATTGCTGGGACAGTGTTAAACCTTGACAGATTTTAGTGGCACCCAACATGGGGCTTGAGCTAATTAGGTCAAGCCCAGTTCAAATTTTGACTAATTTGCCTGAATAGTTTGAATTCCAACTCCAGTGGGAGGATACCAGTCTGGCTTTGCTGAGTGGGAATCTTTCTTTGGAAATTTCACAGGGTTGGAGATTAAACCAGTCGTGCCATACCTTTGGTATTCAGGGTATGTGGTATGTGTCTTTTTAGCAAGGATTAGTGTTAATATGTGGTTTATTTTGAGTAAGCGCTGCTTGAGAAGAGTAGTTGTGATATGGTCTGCAGTAGTAATATACGGTGCAGTGGTGTTTCATACAAGGATTAAAAACTTGTTGGTAATCACATTTTCAGCTTTCACTTGAGGAAATACACCACTCTTGGGCTGAGTTCACCAGATTCTAGTCAAAATGGCAATATGATTATTATAGCTTTGAATCTCCTGCTTGCTGTAGTCAATGTTTCTCAGAGGTGTGTATGTATTCTCATATATTGGTGAGGAGTAAGACAACTACAATGAGGGGAATGAGCTCACCTCATACAGAGATCCCCCCCCCCACTTCTGCCTCCGCAGCCGCTTCTCGCCCCCCCTCCCCCCCCCCACTTCTGCCTCCGCAGCCGCTTCTCGCCCCCCCTCACGCAAGGGCACAACTTGGGTACAGCCAGCGAGCATCCCCAGCGTGTCTGCTACAGCTGCAGCTGCTGCCTCTGCCCCCACAGACACTGCTGCTGCTGCTCAGAACCCGAGCCCTGCTGCTGGTACTGCTGCAGACACCACAGCCTCTCCCCCTCAGCCCACACAGTCACTCGTGGACCCTGTGACTAGGAGAAAAGCAAAACAATGGACATCAGAAATTAGCCTTAACCCTTCAAAGTCTGAACAAGACAAACAGGTAATAGAGGAGACAGAGGATACTGCCTCTCCTTGTAGAGCAGCTAAAGCATAATAAATGGCAAATAAAGTGTTATATAACACAATTCTGAGAACAAATAAAACAACATTATGACCAGAGACTGTCAAATTAATACAATGAATGCTTATAAGAAATGTTTTAATGTGCTCTGGTCAGACCTGTTGTTATCTCATCCCTTCAAACCCCATATTGGTTGACAAAAAGAATTTCTTGTGGATGGCAACTATAGCATAAAATAACTACGTACTCGTTCTTTCCCCTGCCTCCTCCCAGTGGGAGAAAAAAAAGAAGTAAAATTATTAGGTTAAGATACAGTTTCCTATAACAGTAAAGCAAGAAAAAAAACATTGATACCAGAATTTACAAAAAAAAAAAAATGGTGCACAGTACAATGTACAAATAGTACTCATGACCAAATAACTGAGGCCCAGCCCATCCACAGGCAACGATTGTGCCTCCTGAGCTGGGTAGGATCATTTCCCACTACTGCCTGCCTTCCTGTCAGCACATTCACTAACACTGAATCTGCCCTCCTGCCATCCTGCAGATGGTGCATCGTGGTGGGCAGAGCTGGCAGCAGGGTGCTGCATGGAAGGGCTGAACAGATGCCACCTGCCTATCGGAGGCTGGAGGGGGCACCTGACCAAGTTAAGGCTGAATGAGCACCACCTGCCAGTCTGAGCAGCAAATCTGCCATGGTAAAGTGGAGGCAACAAATCATCCCTATTCTGGAGAAAACATTTTGGTGACAAGGCAAGGCCAGAGTCCCAGTTTTGTTGCAGCTTTGGAAACAGTGCAGAGTGAGGGTCAGCTCCAGCAACAGCTTTCAATCCTTCCACCTTTTACGTGGGAGCACTGACTGGAAACTGATGTTTCCAGTTTGGGATCTGTGTTTTTGCAAGACTGGGAGAAGGAGGTGATAGTGGATTGAGCATTTATGTGGCTAAGTAACCCCAGAATCCCATTGCAGGTACCACAATGGGAAGGTGAGGTACTTTGGAAGAGGCACCACAAGAAGTTGAGGTCCAGCAACTGTTTTCACACGTTGCACCATCCAGTCGGGACAAATGAGTGGTCCAGTTCAGTTCTGGCTCTCGATGAGAATGAAGGGCTGGAATATTGAAACTTGAGGTGGTTAAGCAAGTCCAGAGCTCCAGTGTTCGTGGAGCTGTGAAAGCTCAGGTAGGAAACTCTTTGAGCTACATTCAGTTCCAGAAACGTCCTCGTGGTGCAGTTGTGTAGCGTTCTGACTCAGAGGTCAGGCTCTGTTTAGAAGGAAGGCTAAATAAGAATTATGTTGATTGGTTAAAAAGCTTTGAGATGCAGTTTTGGTGTGACAGCTCTGCTAAGGGACAGTTAGAACCAGCCAAACATTCTGTCCTGGCCTCTTATATGTTGAAGCATGTGCTAAACATTTTAAGTACAGGTCTCTATAGATGAAAAAAAGAGGGAGCTGGGGCTGTTCAGCCTGGAGAAGAGAATAGGCCAAATGTCTAGGAAAGTACAAAGCTATATTGTTAGTGGGTCCCCGTAGCGAGGTGGGCTGTAGCGAGGTGGGAGCTGGACTCTTTTCACAGATGACCTTCAACAAGACAAGAGGACACAGTCTTAAGTTGTGCCAGGGGAGGTTTAGGTTAGATATTAGAAAGAATTTCTTCACGGAGAGGGTGATTAGGCTATGGAATGGGCTGCCCGGTGAGGTGGTGGATTCTCCGTCCCTGGAGACATTTAAAAAAAGACTGGATGTGGCACTCAGTGCCATGGTCTAGCAACTGCTCCGGTGGGTCAAGGGTTGGACTAGATGATCTCTGAGGTCCCTTCCAACCCGGCTAATTCTATGATTCTATGAATACACAGCTGTAGTATTATCTCAGCTGCATTTTCACAACCCCCACAAACACTGGAGCTTATGCATACGTTTATGGTTTCCCTCCATTTTTTCTCCTTCAGGTGAAAGTCCTTCTCACAATGTGAAGACTTTAATACATTGCTCTCTACATCTTTCACAGGCTCACAAACACTGCAGTGCTCTGCTTTCTCTTGGTATAAAGTATTTAAAAGAGAACACTGAAAGCTGGTTCTATTATTCAACTGAATGAACTTTGAATATCTCAAACTCTTTGCAAGGTACAGCTTTCCACCAACTTAAAAATGTGTTACCCACTAAAAAAATGAACAGTTTTGCATCTCCAGAAAGGTTTTGGAACATAATAAGGAACAAGTGAAGTTGTCTTACCAGAAACTCTCCTTCTAAAAGCCATAAAGAACATTTGAATTAATGAAACCAGTCACAACCTCAAGTCACATCTCATGTTAAAGACAGCTCCAGTTGAGCATCACTCTCAAAAGAAAAACTAATCAGATACCTAATAGCATTGTGTATGGGTCATACTAACAGTATCTATAGGCTTACAGTGTAAGCATTGAACATTTTTAACTTACTGTGTCATATTAATACTGCCTATCTATATGTTAAAATCATTATAAATCTCTGTATCACATCTTCTAGATGAATGCATGGCAAAGTGATTGGCCTTTCTTTATTTGTCACAATCTCCAAGCTCAATTGGATTTGACTGAAAAAATAGTATACCAGATAAACCCTGAGACGTGTACACATATCCAGTGAAATAAAACACTGAATTGTTTTCAATAAAACATTTATCTTCTGACAGTGGAGCTTCCATACCAAATCCAGATCTTTCCATTAACAACGTTCAGTGTATATCACTGCTTTATATGCCTTTTTTCCAAATTTTTTTTTCTTACGTTGTTCATCAGTTTTTTATGCTGGAGACATAGAAAATAACCCAGAGTACAGCAAGTTCTCACTTTGAGACTGTGGTCTTTCAGAATGTGGCATACAAGCTTATGTAAAACAGACTGCAGATCATCCACTTCATGAGGAAACAGTGGGAGTTTGTACCCTCTCACCTGTAAAAAAAGTTCCAAAATCTGCTATGTCATCTGGCATCATCAAGTGCTGAGGAAAAAGAAAAGACCTTTAAGCAGCTTCTTGTGAATGGTTCTCTTGTGGTAAGACCAGTAAGGATATGGGTTGAGGTGTTAAATACTTTGAGATTTTTCACATTTTTACAAACTTATGAAGAATTATTGGAACACCAATTCTTTTACTTTAAAACAAAGGACCTGTGGAGATTATCTAGCTCCAGATATTTTGGAGATATCTCTCTAGATATTGTGGAGCCATACATAGCACAAAAGGTCATATATAGTCCCTGCCATTATGATCCCAGGGCCACACATACTATAGCTGTGCATCCAGAACTCCATTGTTCTTGGCACTGTCAAAGCTTTGCTGATAGATATAAGGAAAAAAAAAAACCAAAAAAACCAAAACCAAAACAAAAAAAACCCACAAAACCCAAGCCAAGTGAACACAAACCATCAGAAACAGCTTTCTGTCCTGAATGGTTCTGATTGGGAGCAATCAGAAGAGTTTTTCATTTTTGGAGCCTACCTTGGTCCATAAGAAAGAAAAAGTAAGTTTATGCTAAGTGGCTAGGAAAGCAGAAATCTCGTGTTAGGGGGCTTAGAAAGTGCTGCTAACACAATCATCACCACATTCAGTTTCAGCACCTTTCTTGTGAGAGCAGTTGTTTAACATTTTTCACTTAGGGAGCAGAACTCCCGTGACCCAACCCAGATCAACTGAAGGAGATTTGGACTGGACCCCCTTGCTTTTCCTTCTCAGAGAGGAACTTGGGTACAGCTGGATCCAGTCCTCCTCCCAGGTCAGGGTTACCCTTTGAGGGTAAACAGATGATGGCCCCTGAATACCCCTGATGACCGACTGAATACTCCAGATAAAGGTGAAAATTTTGCACAAGTTCTGATTCTAAAAAAAAAAAAAAAAAAAAAAAAAAAACAATTAGGGATCACCCACAAGTATGTCCATACATATATATATTGGAAAGGTGAAACATAAATTAGAAGGGTGTGTGTGAGAGGCCCTTGTAAGACAACAGAGAGAGAAAAACACCAGCCCTGGATCTAAGGGCTGAGCCAGCCAATGGGGGAGGGATCGATATTGATGAGACTCCCCGAGTCCACCAGTGCAGCCCCTCGTTTTACAGGCCTGTCTCCTTTGGTCCATAATGAGTGGTTGAGTCATCACAACGAAGCAGACAGGAAGGACCTCAGCCCCTTCTGTTCCTCAGTTGTTTTCATTCTCATATGAAAGACTTAGGCCATATGCAGATGTTTATCACCCTCTTCTTCCTCTCCAGCAATCCCTTTGGAAATGCTGATGAGGATTTGCTCAGATGTTTGCAAAGGTGGATGGAGCTGCTCCCTGGCCCCAGTCCTCTTGCAG
This sequence comes from Florisuga fusca, assembly GCA_038090715.1. Lineage (NCBI taxonomy): Eukaryota > Metazoa > Chordata > Aves > Apodiformes > Trochilidae > Florisuga > Florisuga fusca. Next base: position 9,859,048 of record JAAWXA010000017.1, read on the forward strand.
TGCTAGGTGGGAGGGGAATTACAGCAGTTCCCCATCTTGCCTCCATTCCAGTGCCCCAACAGCACCTGGACTCAGGGACTGATTTAGCACCTGAAACTTCAAACATCCGTCCCCTTGGTCATGCTCTGATTCTGGCCAAATTTAACTCCAAAATTCTGAATATCTAGCCCTGGGTCCCAAACTCAATTCCAGGCCTGAAAATTGCTGCTGCTCACCCTCCCATTGCCTCCATTCCAATGCTTCATGAACACTGGATCTCAGGGCTTGTCTTTTACCACTCAAAAGCATGCAGGTTAATGACAAGACAGCAGAACTACACTTCAGGCGAACCAACTTCCATTTCCTTTAGAATGGTTTTCCATTGGCTTTTCCACTTGCTTTTCCAACCTCCTAACTTGCTTGTCATTTAGAATGGTTTGCTCTGTTTGATTCCTGCCAGTCCCTATTCTTTGGATTGAAATGGGTTCAAAATACTTACGTAAAACATTTTACTGCAGTTTTGCTCTCCTCTTCAAGCCAATTAAAAAAACCCACCTTTTGCAGCCTCTTGTGTTCAGGTTTTGGTGGTGGCAGGAAGGGTATTTTGATTTGAAATTCAACATTTCCTCAGAGATGTACATGTAAACATATATTTTAGGAGAACTTTGTACTGGGCTTTTCTTCTACAATTTGCTTAGCTGGGCTCTGGGAGTGGATTTTGCCACTTTTTTCTTCTTCTGTGAGCCCACCTGGGTTCCTGATGGAACATGGCTCCTTCTTCCTTGATTTTCAGGTGTCAAGCTGTGGCTTGTCCTGCTCTGCAGAAGAGGGATCTGCCTCATCACCAGTGAAGAGACAGATGAGACCAGCAGCCAAACAGGGCACAGGCAAACCCTCCAGCCCGGGAGCATTTATTGAGCTGGCTACAGGTGGTGATAGGGTTAGGATGCTCTACAAGCCTGGAGGTCAGGAACTGCCCTGTGCTGCTCAGTCAGCTCAGCACAAAGAGGCCTGAGGCACAGAGCTGTAGTGCTGCATCTGCTGGACTGAGCAGCTGAAGGGCACTCACCCATTTCAGTGCACACACACACTGCAGCCTCCTGATGCAGTCCCAGAACCCCAATACCCAGCCCTGCTGGCTGGAAAGGAAAGATGTGGATCAGCACAGAGTAATTAAGACTTATTCTTTTGCCCTTGGGATTATAATTCAAGGATCACCATTCTAGCCATGCTTTGACTGCACCCCAAGCAGAGCTCAGCCCTTTTTGCAGGCTGCATCCAAGGATTTCAGCTTGGAGTTGAGACCACATCCAGCATCATGAGGATGGGAGCCCATCAAATATTGAGTCTGAAAGGATAAAACTTGTTGCTTGGGGAGTGGATAGGGGGAGATTACGCTCAAACCCAAACTAGGTTCTTTCTACTAGGGGTTGTCTGTACCTTTAAGAGGGAATGTGCCCCAGACTCCATAGAGAGGGGTGGCAATCCAGTTAGGATTACCCAGTCCTGGTTGGGATCTTGAGAGAAGCAAACCAAAACAAGTTAGAGAACTGCAAACCTGGACTTCAGGAGAGCTCTGCTTTACTTTATATGGGGTGTGCATGGCAGGATGCCCAAGCAGTTTGCACTGGAGGCCCATGAGGCCCTGGGCTGCTAGGAGATCAAGCCTGGGGGCAGAGAGTCTCCAATGACCATTCAAAAACTAATTAAAGAAAAATGCTATTCACAGCACTTTCAAGAAAAAAGAAAAAAACCAACAACAAAACCAAAACCAACCACACAAAAACCCCATAACCAAGTAGTTAAGTGTTTCCCTTAAAGAAGTTCTGCTGTTTAGGGTTTTGCTTAATATTGATGCAGAAAGACTGAAAAGTGAACTCTGACAAAACCAAGCTGGCTGAGGGGCTTCCAGATCTGACAGCAATTTATGGTTTCTCATCAATATTGTCTGATCACTGGACAGGGAGTGCCTCTTCTCAGCTGTGTTACTTTCACTCTCCCAGAGCAACAGTCAAGCCAATGAGCTGTCAGGAATCTCACAACCTCCATCACAATAATGCAGGTGGCTCGTTTTCCTCTAGAGTGAGTAAGGATTTAGATTTGAACCAAGGAGCTAGAACAGAAGTTTCATCCCTGCAGTTGTTCCTTTGTTCACATGAGAATAACATAACAGAATGCAGATGATGATGTACATGATAGAGGATACTCTGAAATGCAACAGCAATAACATCTAAAGGATTAGCTCAACAACAGGCATTTTGTTCCATTTCAATCTAGTAGAATTTCTGCAATTAAGCTCAGCATGTAAGAATGACAGGCTTGCATATCTTATCATCTAAGCATCTAAATCTTTTTAAGTGTTGGAAAGGACCCAGACTCCTCTCACTGAACCATCAAAACCATCAGTCCATTTTGTAGAGAACCCCAGTGCTGGGCATCCAAGAGCATGGTATGAAGTAAGAGAATACAGACCATGTCCAAAAAATGCAGGCACTGGCACTCTGTAGTATCCATTTTATTTCTACTCCAAACAGCTCTGGCTTTGGAATTTTTATTTGGTTTGAAGTATGCTGAGCACAGATGCTGCGTTCTTCCAGGTCTCTTCACATGCTTCCCTCCCACTTCTTTCATGCCTGGCTGGATAATCCAGAACATTGCTAGATAGAAGATCACCATCAACTAAAGCTACTAGAAGGCAGAAATTGGCAACATCAGGTATGATTTCAGGGACACACTCTTCCCTTCTAACCCTCCTGTTCTAGGCTCCTGGAATATATGCAAAGCAGAAAGACTTCTGTGAAAATATAGGGGAGGGGGGAAACAACATTTTCCCTTGGTGTGTGCACTCCAGAACTGAAGTCTCTTCAAGTGCTGCTCAGCCCCATCACTGAGCTGGAATTGCACTGCATCACACAACATCTGGAGAGACACTGCTGCTTTTCATCAAGCTGAGGGAGATAAAACCCTTATCCTGGAGAAGTGCTCCTTGCTGCACACAGCAAGAGATGAGGCACAGTTAGAATCTTCAGTGTAAGGCAGTGCAGGGTCACTATTCAGCCAGCAGGTCTTGTAGAGTTTTTTCATGTCTCTTCTGAAGGGTCTGCATCTCCTCCTTCACTCTAAAGCTGCTAGTTCCTCCAGAAGCTGCTCCTTCTCCTGCTGCAGCTCCTGCACTCGTTGTTTGTTCTGCTCTAGTCTGTCCTCCAGCCACTGAAGGAGTGGCCCACTGATGGCAGACATCTGGCTGCAAAGGTTCTTTGTGAACACTGGAAAAAGCAAGAACATAACATGCCAGTGCAGACACAAAAAACCCCCGTGTGCTGTAACACTCACCACCAAAGCCAAGAGCTTTGTGATTGGAAATTAACTGTATGGAAAAGCAAAAGACAAAAGTTTCTGCTTTTATAGTTATTTACAATTGCTTTTTATGCCAAAGGGAGAACTGTTCCACAGCTGTGGGCTACTATTCCCCAGAGTTAGAATCAAGCCAATCCCTGACCAATCCCCTGTGTGGACTCTGGGAGCAGCATCCTAAACTCTTCCATAAAAAAAAAAAAAAAAAGAATCCTTACCTGAGCCATTATGAATCTTGGTTACAGAGTCAAGATGGCTGAGGCTAAGAGAATGAACAGAATGCAGGTTAATGACAAGACAGCACTGAACTGTACTTCAGGCAAACCCAGCCTGCAGAACCAGCTACCTACAGGTCACTGACATTGCAGGTACATCTAAACTGCTTTGCCTGTTGAGGCCCTGTACACTCACAAGGATAACACAGCCCTCACAGCACAGAAACCACCAGAGGTAGAAATAGAAACCAAAGCTTGATACATAATATCATTTTTCAGACTTGCCAGCACTCCTATCCTGGTATAAACACTAATAACTGTCACACAGACACATCACTGAAGTGCCATCATTCACTCATGCATGCTCCAGCTACATTTTGTTGAGCTCTTGTGCAGAAGACTGAGAGAACTTGAAGTCCTTAATGAGTAGGTATTCAACCCATTTTCATACAAAGGCACACAAGCTGCTAATGCTTCTTATTTGCCATACCCCTGCTAAGGTTATGGTACTGCAAAAGCAACAGTAGAACATGTTAGCAAAGACAGTCTTGGAGAGGAGTGGAGCCCCAGGGCTGTTACCTGTGGATTCTCCTGTAGGCATCCTGCTCCTCTTGGCAAAGGATCTTGGGCAGCTCTACAGCTGATTCCAGACACACTTTCCCAATGGTTTCATGGGGCACAACATGAATAGGAATTTCAATCCTTTCATATCTAAATGGATATCAGACACAATTAACTTCAAACCAGATGAGATTAAAAAAAAATAAATTATACAAATCTTCAATGGTCCATCCAATGCATAGCACTGTTGCAAGTTTACTTTTGGGAACACATCCTTGAGTTTATAAGCAAATGGAAGCCTTCTAGATCCACAAACTTGTCTTAGATTTTAATGATAAAATGCTAATTTTACTGACAACATGATGCACAGAGTGTGTGAAGTTGATGGGCAGTCTACATATAACAAGCTTGAAGCCCTGACCTCTGGAGTTGAAAGCAAAAGGCCTTTTATACACAGGATTACACCAGAAATTTACACCTGGACTACAGTGTCCTAGAGCAAATCCTAAACTACTCAATTATCTAGGCTAGATGAATCAGTCCTAATATGCAGAATCTCTTCAAACAGTGTACATTAGCAGAATTAGGGATATCTCATTCAGAAATCTTTCTACAATATTTGCTCCTCATAATGAGCCTTAGAAGCCACTTATTTGAGACAGAAAGGAGAGAGAATGTGAAACACACCATGACATTGGACATAATATACTTCTACTGTACTCACTCTGAGCTCTTCTGGGCTTGAATGGACTGGAAACAGGTATAGAGAATCCTGCCTGTCTAAGAGAGACAGTAGAAAGTCTGATTCCAAGGGCAAAAAGGTCATCTATAACCACACGTTTCTTAAGATCACAGAATATGCTTTCAAATAGGACTGTAACAGGTTGTAAAAGTTGCTTTCACTTTGATTGGTGTGCTGGCACAAGCACACATTAAAAGATCCATTAAATATTAAAAAAATCTTAAATAATAGCTACCTGGAAACCCTAGACAAGAACACCACTGACAGCTCATCTCACAGTAGAGCTGCAGCTCCTGAGTGGGCCAGAGGAGGATGAGCAGCTGAAGGGCACTCACCCATTTCAGTGCACACACACCTGAGGCAGCCCCAGAACCCTGATACCAGCCCAGCCCTGCTGGCTGGAAAGCAAGGCTGTGGATCAGCACAGAGTAACTAATGACTTGTTCTTTTGTTGTTGGGATGACAACCCAAACATCACCATTCTGTGCTTTGTCTGTGCTCCAAGCAGAGCTCAACCCTTTCTGCAGGCTGCATCCAAGGATTTCAGCTTTGCTCTGGAGCTAATGTCTCTCAGGAGTGTCTGGAGGTTTTACTGCCATTTTAAAGTTGCCTACCTTTGTGTTTTTGTCCTCAATGAAGCAAGAAAAGATAAGCCCTACAAAACCTTGGTCCATCATCTGATACATAGCCTGTGTGCGGACATCTGTGTACAGAGAAATGAGAGAATGAGAACTGCCCTGCCCAGCTGAGGGAGGGGGAAAAGATTTGCCACCCTTTGAAGTGGGACCTGGAATTTGGTAACAAGTGTCAAAAGCTTTACTTTGAAGTGCTTACTCCTGGTGACTAACTTAAAAAAAAAAAAAGTAATTGAATATCAAATCTTAAAACAAGCCAAGTTATTAAACAACAACAACAAAAAATATATAAGGTACACACTTCTTTCACAAGAAAGTTTCATTTTTTCCATTAACACTCACAGATGTCAAAGATCACCACAGCAGGCTTATGGTTCCTACAGCTTTTTCACTCTTCCCTACACCCTGTGTTTACCTTTCCTGTCTGGAAGAACAGGAGTATTCACAGTAGCTGATCTGTGACTACTGAGTCACGTGCAGTTTGAACACCTGAAACACACAGACAGGAGTGGAACTACACTGATGAGGCTTCTGAAGCCCACCAGGACAGGACAAAGACAGAGTATGCTGGACTTTGATAGACAGGATGTACAGTTGTAAAAATACACTAAATGGAGAAATATAATTAGCTAGCTGTGAGTTTTCATGAGGAACTTAGACCAAGACTTCTCTTACCAACATGTGAGGGCCAGACAGTAATATGAGGGTGAGAATGATACCAGCCCACAACTCTCATGGGACGTCCTGTCATTTCAGCCAACCTGTGTGTGAGTCAAGGAGACTTCTGAAACCAAAGCCAATGAACAAAGTACAAGGAAAACCAGCAGAGTTCTAAACCAGTTTCCCATCAGTCAACAGAATTCCAGATTCCTTCAGAGGTGACAAGAGATGAGGCAGGCAGCTGATGGAAGCCCCTCCCCAGCACCTGCTGGGTGCCACTGCTGCAGGAGCAAATTGGATTTTGTCTGCACGAGGCAGCAACAACGTGGCAGCAAGCTGTCCCAAACAGCATCCTTGGGTGTGCATTAGGAGAAGGCTGTCCAGTGCATCACACTTAGAAACAGACCTGTCAGCCTTTCCTATTCTGCTATGGCTACACTCCCCCAAAAACATCAGAGTGGAAGCAGCTGAAAGCTGTTCAGGTGAGATTTCCACACGGTCTTTCCTCTTATCAGAGCGACGCAGGATGATCACAGAATGGATGTGAACAATTCGGCTGGTGTCAACCTAATGACACAGAAGGAAAAAGCAATCACTCCTTCTTCTAAAGAAACAAAACACCTTTAAGGAAAAGGCCAGCTCCTGTACCTCCAGCAGGGCAAAGGTGCACACCAGAGCAGAGTCGGGCATGCAGCTGGAAAGCCTTCCCGACTTTCACGGCAGCTGCACAAGGAGCTGGCGCTACCAGGAGGGACAGGGGGAGCGGGAAGCGCGGAAGGAAAAGGCTGCGGCGGGACCCGCCCCAGGCAGCGCTGTGCCCCGCTCGGAGCTAAAAACCCGCACGGCCCAGGCCATGAGCCCCCCCCGGCCTCCCGCGCTGTGCCCCGTCCGTGCCCCCGGGGCAGCCCCCGCACCTCGCCGATGCAGAGCCCCATGACCTCCTCCTTCTCGGTGCTCAGTGCGTGGTTCAGGCACACCAGGAAAGCATCGGCCTCCAAGTGCACCGCCAGCACCGCCATGCTGCCAACACCCCCTCGCCGTGCGAGCGGGCGGGGACAAGCCCCGCACTCCCCCAGCAGCGGGCCCGATCCCGGCGGAGCCCTCCCGGCAGCGGGCCCGATCCCGGGAGGGCTCCGNGGAGTATTCACAGTAGCTGATCTGTGACTACTGAGTCACGTGCAGTTTGAACACCTGAAACACACAGACAGGAGTGGAACTACACTGATGAGGCTTCTGAAGCCCACCAGGACAGGACAAGGACAGAGTATGCTGGACTTTGATAGACAGGATGTACAGTTGTAAAAATACACTAAATGGAGAAATATAATTAGCTAGCTGTGAGTTTTCATGAGGAACTTAGACCAAGACTTCTCTTACCAACATGTGAGGGCCAGACAGTAATATGAGGGTGAGAATGATACCAGCCCACAACTCTCATGGGACGTCCTGTCATTTCAGCCAACCTGTGTGTGAGTCAAGGAGACTTCTGAAACCAAAGCCAATGAACAAAGTACAAGGAAAACCAGCAGAGTTCTAAACCAGTTTCCCATCAGTCAACAGAATTCCAGATTCCTTCAGAGGTGACAAGAGATGAGGCAGGCAGCTGATGGAAGCCCCTCCCCAGCACCTGCTGGGTGCCACTGCTGCAGGAGCAAATTGGATTTTGTCTGCACGAGGCAGCAACAACGTGGCAGCAAGCTGTCCCAAACAGCATCCTTGGGTGTGCATTAGGAGAAGGCTGTCCAGTGCATCACACTTAGAAACAGACCTGTCAGCCTTTCCTATTCTGCTATGGCTACACTCCCCCAAAAACATCAGTTTTACTTGTGAACAAATACAAAAAAAATATAAAAAACAAAACAAAGCAAAAATTCCCAGTTATAACAGACTTCCAGTGCAAATGCTGGAAGTAATAAGGACTCCAGAGAATGGTGACTGCCAGCACAACCCTCCAAACCAAATAGCTGTAAGGGGGAAACAGTAGATAGCTTCAGGAACACTGTAACACGTGGAAAAGAGCACATGAAAGGTGATCTGAGGTAAATCACTTCAGTGGTGACTTTGCTGCTGTTTCTGCCAAAGGATATCTCTGCTTCAGTGGAAGCAGCTGAAAGCTGTTCAGGTGAGATTTCCACACGGTCTTTCCTCTTATCAGAGCGACGCAGGATGATCACAGAATGGATGTGAACAATTCGGCTGGTGTCAACCTAATGACACAGAAGGAAAAAGCAATCACTCCTTCTTCTAAAGAAACAAAACACCTTTAAGGAAAAGGCCAGCTCCTGTACCTCCAGCAGGGCAAAGGTGCACACCAGAGCAGAGTCGGGCATGCAGCTGGAAAGCCTTCCCGACTTTCACGGCAGCTGCACAAGGAGCTGGCGCTACCAGGAGGGACAGGGGGAGCGGGAAGCGCGGAAGGAAAAGGCTGCGGCGGGACCCGCCCCAGGCAGCGCTGTGCCCCGCTCGGAGCTAAAAACCCGCACGGCCCAGGCCATGAGCCCCCCCCGGCCTCCCGCGCTGTGCCCCGTCNCCCGCCGGGGTGTCAGGGCCTCCCCGGCCCTTCCCGCCTCCGACTCGCCACGGCCGCCACGCCGTTCGCACCGGCCCCAAACTCCCTTCCCGTTCTGCCGTCCCTGCTGCCCCTCCCCGCCGCCCCCCCTTCAGCTGGCCCTTCATCAGGCCCGGCTCCCGCATCCCTTTCCTCGTCCTTCCCTTCCTTCTCCGGACCTGCCTCCAGACAATGTGCATTACTTTTTGTCTTCCTGTTTCTTTAGATCCAACCAAAACTAGACCTTCCCTCCCCAAAGTGCTGGACAGCCGCGGCTGGTCGGTGAGCATCTGCTACCCCTCAGTAGGTAGGGCAGAGGGGAGAGTGGAGTCATGGAAGTGCTTGTTTGGGGCCTGTGCTCCTGGCAAAGTAGAATCCAAACCAAAGAAACCAATTAAAAAACAAAACAAAACAAAACAAAAAGAGAAGCATGTTTATAGTGAGTCAACATGCTGAGCAGACAGTTTGTTTGATCCCTGACTTGGTGCTAGATGCAGGCTGGGTTTTTCAGGAAAGCTGAGCTCCCTTCAGGTCCCTGGAGGGTGTGGGTTGCACTCCACCAGAAGGCAAACCTTGGTCCAGAAGCTCTGTAGCCCTGTTAACACTGCTGAATTCACTGAGCCTCACCACTGCTTTTTTTTCTTTGGTACTTAAAGGCAGTTGAACTCTTCTAACAATCTGACCTTGATGTCTTTTAAAATAGAAGTTAATAAAGGTGTGGTTTGTTCAGCATGCTGAGCTCCAGCTCAGGGGATGGTCCAAGTGTCAGCTGGAGCAATTTCTTTCACTGTTTTCATACAATACGTTAATGTACCAAATTTAAAAGAAAATAAACTGTCTTCACCACGAGATGCAATCCTTCTTCTGGCCATTTTCACATTTATTCATATACTGTATGGCTCAGAAATCCACCCAGATCCCAGTACAGCAGTAAATTTCTAAGGTGTGATGCTGAGATGGACAGAAAGAATACATGTAAGTCTTGTTCCTGTCTGTGGGAACTGGGTTTTAAGTCTCCCTAGATCAATACCTTAAACAGCTCAGACTTCTTCAGTTATGTTGTTGGGAACATTAAAATCTCTGTCAAAGGATGATGCTGTGATTCTGGGCATTTAAGCTGATTTGGATTTTAGTGGATGTGGTTTTGGTTTTTAATAGATTATGAGGCAAGCAATATAAGAAACAGGTTTTATAACTTCTTTAAAATATAAGTAAGCTTCCATCTCCTTTCAGTCATGTAATCCCATGGGCTTTTTTATTGCTTTCTGATAAAATCTGCAGACAGACATTTTATATGTTTTTCTATTGTTAAACTTTCAGGTGCAGATGTCTTAGGTTCATGCTTTTTCAGATCTCCTGTTTCTCCTGTATGAGTACATACAGACCTGTCATACATCAAACCCTCTTGGTTTTGCCTGACCCTGAGATTTTATTTGTGGCACTAACTGCCCAACATCATGACAGCCTTAGAGACTGTTAAAAAGAGAGGCCAGACTGGGCCTTTGAACTGTGGCAACTGAACTCAGACCTGTGGATTTCAGAGGAAGTTTGGGGCAAGCTGGTGGGGCAAAGGGTGTGAACAGATGTTAACTGCTGCCTGTTCTGCACAGTGTCCTCTGCATGAGACCTTGTTCTGTCAATCCTGTATCTGTCCTTATTGCCATGTTCATACACAGTAAACACAAACATACATGTTGTGCCTGAGTCCTCTTACATGTAGTTCAGCATGACTGAACTGGGTTAGGATTTGAATAGGAAACCTTCCAGGGGTAGAAAATTACTTACTGAGAAGTCTTAAGTCCTCTGGTTCTGGGGATGATGAGCTGTAGAAATTCCAGCTTTAAATGGGGTACAAACGCAAGTTCTTGAGCAATTTTGATCATGATGGAGCTTTTGTCAGTTTGTTGCAGAGTAGGAGAGTATCCTGGCCAAATTCCAAGGGGGGTGATGACATTCAGCTGACTGAAAGTGAGCAGTGGCAGTTGCTGCATTACACTGTTGGACAGAAGGATTGCTCATATGGGCTTAAATTTATGAAGTGACTTATGGTAAAGCAGAATGACAAGGACTTACAGAAATGTCTCTCTAACCCTCATAGCTTATTCTTGAGGTCTTATCAGGCTTCACATTCCTCTAAGTGCCAGTGATGCAGTGCTGGGGCATTGGTTGGAATGGATGTATCAATATCTCAGGCTGGTCTTTGGACTGGTAGTGGTTTTTTGTAATGCACATACACATTCCCATACATCAAGCAAGACAACAAACAGAATGGGATAAAAAAGAAAAAATAAAAGAATATTTCAAGTTTTCTGTGCTATAAATGAAAAAACTGTGGCAGTGCTGTTCAGGCTGATCCATGGATGGTGTTTTGTTTTCAAAAAGGCTAATAGATCCTTTGATTCAAAGAAGTGGAGAAGCACTGGTGTAAGATATAGAAGGCAACATGGAAGTATATTTACTGTTATATATGTATCCCAATGTATAACATTTTTTTCCTCTCCTTGACTTTCCCTACTTTGTTTTTTTCACCCAGATTTTATTGCTCCCGTCTGAAATATGCCTTATAACTTTACAAGTGTTCAGAAGACCCCTGTGTTTCACTGGGATAGGAATATTGCATCTGCCTCAGAGCAGGAGGATGTTAAATGTATTACAGCTTAATTCTGTTCTACTTTAAACCTAGATAAAGAATGAAGACTGTCTGTACCATTTTGATTACCTCTTCTAGGGTCCAAAGAGAGAATCATTGCCCCTGACCTTCATTTGCTAATGGCTCAGCTTGTTCTAACTGGTATACAGATAAACTTGCTGTTAAACAAAAAATTCTGGTAGGAAGAACTACCTCAATGTCCAAAATTCTTTTTCCCCTGCTGCTATCAGTGGCTTTCTGTAACCATCTAAAAACTGAACTACACAAAGTCACAAGAAGCTTCTATATGAATGGACAATGCTGCCACCATCCTCTTGAGAGATGAGACAAAGGACCCTTCACAATGACAGCTCTGCAAGTTCCAGATGTGAGAGTGGAGCATTCGGAGTCTCAGGCTTTGTCTCCAGAGTGATCTTCGTTCTTGTTAAGCTCATTTCACCTCTTGTCACAAGTTTTGCTTTTGGGATTTAGACCATCCTTAGCCACGGAACTCCTGTGTAAATCGTTTCCTTCCCTCCCTCAGTTTTGCACAAAGACTGCCAATAGGACTGTTAATGAAACGGGCACAGCCAGTGTTCACAGGGTTTCCCTTTGTACCAGTAGCACCTCTTGCCACAGAATGCCTTACCACCTCCTCCCGGCACGCCTGGCCCGCTCTGCAGCTTCTCATGAAATTCCTGTTCACTTAGGCACCACCTTAGTTGTGCAGTCTGACTTCTAGGGACGTTTCAGCACATAGAACCTCATAGAGTAAGTCAGATGTCAGCCAGAGGTGCCTTTCAGGTCTGAGAGCTTTCTCCTTCAGTGTATTCAGAGCTAAAGAGAACATGCGTGCACCCTGCGGGTTGATCCCATCCACCTAAGGGCAGCATCCTGAAGTGACTGGGGATGGCAGAAGGGGGGCAGGCTGGCGCTCCTCCTGTCCGACTCTGGGTACGACGTGTGGGTGTTTACTGTGATGAGAACCGCAAAACGTGGCTTGTGGCTGCAGAAGAGGCAAGTGAACTTTGAGCTTCCCAGTGATTGTAGCTTTGCTATTGCAGGTGCCTCTACTGCATCGCCAGTAACTGCCTGCTCTTTCTGTTACTTTCCCCCAGGAGGAAGGTATGCTGAAGGCTCGGATCCAAAGAGTTCAGGTTCCCCTGGGTGAGGCTCTGCGACCCAGCCAGCTACCCCCATCCCGGCTGCCTCATATGTGGCAGCTGTCCCAGGGTGAGCAGTACAGGGATAGTAACTCTCGCGTTTGGGAGATAGAGCACCATCTCATGGTAAGGATGGTGGCAACAACAGACCATAGTCATGCCTGTTTGTGAAGTCATTTGAGATCCCTGAGGGACGGCAGAGGACTGTTGTTTTGTTGAAGTCCATTAGCTCAGCCACGGTAACTGTAGACGTATTAAAATTTTCCTGTCGCTTACAGCTTGGTGGTGTTGAAGAACTGCTGCTTAAACTCGTGCCTGGTGATTAATCTGGTATGTGTAGACATTACCCCTGCTTTGTACTGTGCTCTGTTTATTCCCAGTCATTCTTTAATATGAGTTTTTGTATTAAAGCAATGGCTTTAATACAAAATAAAACAGTATTTCTGTATGAGAGCAGTGGCTCTAGGAAAATGTTGTGTATTTTGTACAATAAATGATTCTCTCCACACTGGAATGCAGCTGCCTCTGGGGTGGAAACAGTTAAACAACATACAGTAACATCACACAAGAGTGTAGGACAGGCAGTGGAGCATTGTGTCCAAGTGAGACATCAGGGGGTATTCTAGTTAGGCAGAATGGAATTACCCCAAGTGGAGTTTGGCCAGGATGCTGGAAATAGTGCCCCAGTGATACTGAAAAGTGCAGTGGGCTGGTGAATTACCAGAAATGTGAAAGTCAGCACCTCTCCTGCTCTGGGCAGGGGCAGGAGCAGAACTGTGGCTCAGAGGAAGCTGAAGTCCCATCACCATTTTCAGTAGCAGTGGTGCTTTTCTGTAGAGGTCTTGCTTGTCTTTTGATCTCTCATGGAGGATGACTTACAGGTGTCTCAGCTGCAGAAAGTCCAAGTGTCTGAAATCCTGCTTTTTAGATATCTGAACAAGATGGAGTGGTCCTCCAGCCTGTTTGGTTTTTTAGGGGAGGCTTTCTCTTGAAACAAAAAAAAGCCCTCTTTGTTATCTTTATGAGACATTCACAGCTAAGCTGTTTTACTTAGTTGTTTTTTAAATGCCTTCTCAAGCTGCAGTTAATATGATTAACTCTAAATCCTTGGTTGTGTGGAGCTCAAGTAGAGGGATTTTACCCAAATATGTGGTTTAGTATAATGTTTAGAGACACCAGAACTGTTAAAAATTAGTCATCCATGTTGGTTTGAATCATTGCTGGTATCTTTGTGCATCAGAGTGGAAAAGGCCACTTTCTGGCCTGGGGAAGGAAAAAGGCATTCAGTCCTCACAACATAAAACTTGCTCTATTTGTTGTCCACATTGTCATCTGTCAGCCAGACACAGAGAAGTCTTGTGTATGTTGGCTGGCAGCAACAGATGTTTTCTGAACTGTGACAGAGAGGGAAATTGGCAGCTTTTTAAAGCTTTGGCTTTAAGATAGTGTTTTGCCCCTCCCAGCCCCACCCCCTATGGAGCTCCTTGTTTCTACAGTAACATTTTCATATCATTTTAGTTCTCTGAACATGTCCCAGAAGGATCCCTGCCAGAAACAAGCCTGTGAAATACAGAAATGCTTGCAAGGTACCAAGTGTCGTTTTGTCTTTCTGGTGTCTTGATTTTTGATGGAACTTAATTCTTTTAACTGAACTCTGTTCTCCTTTCACCTTCAGAGGGAAGGAAGTAACCACATAAGCATCACCTACTTGCAAAACAAAAATATAACGTCTGGTTTTGTTAAAATTACATTGTGTTTGTAAATAATGGGGCATTACTAGTACAAAGTTTGGTTTGTAACAATAATGTGCTCCATTCTAGTGAGATCCCATGTCTAGTCTTGGGATGAAGCTGTAGGCAGAGACAGACATTATAACAAGCTCTCTTAGAGAGTGGGTATTGTGGTAGTGGGTGTATTGTGTGAGAAGACTGCAGAGCTTCTAGCTCCAGGGGTGTTTTAAGATCATGTCAGACAGACACCTTGTCAGAAATCAGTTAGTGTCTCTGTGATCTGGTATCAAGGTATGAGATGGTCTCCTTTTGAAGACCTTTAACAGCTGTTTTGTATCAGATTAGCTAATATTATCTGATAATGTGTTTTGGGAGCATGAACTGGGGAGAGCAGGCTTGTTATTTGCAGAGGATAATATTTTTAAACAATTTTGATTGCTTCTTAGAAAAGGATTTGCCTTATGGAATGATGAGAAAATATGTGCCAAGGAAGCTCAGCCATATGGGAAAGAGTTCTTCAGTCATCTGGTGGAGCCCTTAGCCAGCACACTCTGATCTTGACATGAGAATAACTCATGGTGTTAGCCCAGGAACAATGAGTCAGGAGCCCAGTGATGCCATTGCTAAAATCAGACAGACCAGCTCCACAGCAACTCATTTCTGCTTTTCATTTATTTGCAGACAACAAGCAGGTTAGCAAGGAGAGAGTAGGGGGTCCTGCTGGGGAGGTGGAGGGATGGTTTTGCAGGCTGCAACAAACATAGTTATTAAGTCTGTGCAGGTAGGAACACTGAAAGAAAAGCCTCTGGCAAAAAGCAGGACAAATCAATAATCAATTATTAGTAGATGTCTTTTCCAGGATTGCTTTTTGAAGTCGTGTTAGTGCAGAGCAAGGGCTCAGACTACACCCTCTATGTGTCCCCAGCATTTGTCTAGATACCACCTTCTACTGTCTTTGTGGTTTAGAGCATTCTCACATGAGGGGCTGCATTCTTTCCCGGTAGGCACTTAAAAGCTGGCATTTGACCATGTTTTGGTTTCATCTGTGACAGTGTTCTGTTTTGTAACAGATTATTCCAAGTGTTTTACCTGTGTGGTTTTGTGTAGTTTTGATCTGAATTGTCATGTGTTACCAAAGAAGGTTGTTGATTCTGTTACATGTACACTCCTCTGTCTGCCACTTCTCTAGCTATCATTTTGGAGTGCTATTGTTCATGTATATCCATATATAACTCCACAGCAGTGGAGTTTTCTGAGTTGCACAGATGAAGCAGCTGAGTTGACAGCAAAGCAATTTTCCTTTCCACTCTATCACAATTAATGTGATAGATGATGTACGTGGCCCCTAAACCAAATACACGAAGACAGTGTACAAAGTGTGAAAGATGGAGGGTGGAAGCAGGCCCTTTGGAATATGCTGGCTTTTCAAAGGCTGCTTTTGGAGTGGGACATTGTTTCAAAAGATCTTGCCTACTTCCTCTGTGAGACTAAATGCCCACTGTAAATCTCTTGTGTTTTGCTATCCACTGTATGACTGTCATGCTTTTCAGGATTGCATCCCTGACAGATAGCAAAGATGTGCTTGTATGTAGGTGTAACTTTAGAAAAAAACCTGCCAAGGCAGAGGAACATTTAGAAGAGCCTTGGAGCATTCCTCATTGTCAGGTGGAAGGAGATGAGCGTTCATCTCCAAGGGCCTGCCATGACCTACTTGCACAAAGCAGTAACACTACCACAACCTTTTTCCAGGGGGGTGACCTCTGTGCTTGTGTCTCTCACCAGCCCAGTTGGGGAATCATAGCCCAGCAATCAGAGCAAGCTGACTTGCTCATTAACCAGAAAGTGTTTATGGATCCTTTCTGGGCTCTCCAGCGGGTGCTGTGTTTGTCTCACATTGGGTTGCTGTTGCTTTTAGTCTTTCAAAAATCAATGAGGGGGGAGGGTGAGTGCATTTGTGTAGCTGCTGTGTAGCTAATCCAAGAGAGAGGGAGTAGCTCTGCACACGCTGCACTTCTATGCAGACAGGCAGTTAGTTATTAATTCAAGCCTCAGGCTTACTCTGCTTACATACCCACAGGGCTTCTCTGAGGGATCCTGGTAGCACAAGCAGTGTGGGCTTTGCCACCTCAGCCGACAGCATCAGCCAGCAAAACACTAGGGCAGAAAAGATGCTGGACAAACCATCTGTGTTCTGCAGTGCCTGAACCTGCCAATGCAGTGAAATATCTCTGAGCCTGAAACAAAGACAATAGGGAGTACAAATGCACAGACATGAGCCCAGGTTATCCCAGGTCAGACTAGCAGCTCTTTTAGCCCCATGTCCCAGCTCCGGCAGTGTTCAAGAGGAGCTGAGGAAGGAAAGTGAGAGGAGGTCAAGTAACAGTGGCCTAAGCAACATCCTGAGCTAGAGGTGGGAGCTTTTTGTGGAAGATGGATGTGTCACTGTCTGTGCAGCTGGATTCAGCAGCTGGCATCTGGCTAAGCACTCCTCCTAACATACTGCCTGCTTTGGCTGCAAGGCAAAGATACAGCCTGCCAGTGACAGGCCACTGGTAGGAGATTGGCTGTTGTGCTCCCCACCCATTCTTTTTAAAAATCCCACAGTGCTGAAGGGTGCATACGTCCCTGTTTATGTAAACAATATAGTAACAAGCCAACTGGGTTGAATACCATGGATGGCAAGATCCATCTTAAAAGCACACAGGTTAAAGAAAGTAAGGATTGAAGGGCAACATTCTTACTGTGGTTAGATGTGATAACGACAAAACTGTGGGATTGAAGATGCTCCCATCCACAACAGCAAGGATGCCTTTGCATGGCTTTAGATTGCTGAAACTAAAGACAGATTTTTGTAGAGCAGAGAAAATTATGAAATGCTTGTAAGTAGTTCTTACTTTTCAGAGAAACAAGCTGCCCAGAAGATGTCCCCTCTGGGGACAAAGCCTCTTCCCCTTTGCAGACTTAATGTCTCCTTCTTATTTTCCAGTGAACAACTACATGGAGTCTAAGTGTGAAACCGTGCTTCAGGAAATGAGGAAGTGCTGTGCCCGGTACCCCAAGGGCAGATCCATCTGTTGTTCAGGGTTTGAGAAAGAAGAAAGAAAAAAGTTTAAAGTGATTCCAGAAGGAATTCCCCCACCACCTCAGTAACACAATGCAGCTCCAGCAGATGCCGGAGCACAAACTGATCTGCAGAGCTCGTGGTTTTTTTTCAAGCCTTCTTTAGACTTTCAGGAAAGCCAGACTGCTCCTAGAACACCCCTTCCAGCACACCAAAAAGTATAACACAGTACCAACAGATGGCCTGGTTAACAGACTTTATTTTCTGTACCAAAACATCATATACATTGTCTTTGCATTGCACCTGTGTCTTTGAAAAGTCAACTTGCTGTTTTCAGAATGCTTACCTTACTCTTACCCATTCTTGCTCTCAAAATGGAGAACTGGAACCAAGTTATTCTGGCTTCTGGAGTGGGAGGTACAGGAAGTTAGCTCAGAAGAGTGAGTGAGTTTAAGTGTGACACATAAAACAAGTCCACCTTGACACAGTAAAGGTATTGGCTGCCATCATGCTCCAGACATTTGCCTGTCCAGTGGTTCAAGCTCAAGAATGGAAATCAGCTCTGGGGATTGTTCCTAGATTTTGCATAGATCACAAGTGACTACAAGGTCACTTTGCTTAAGTGCCTCACTTCCCCACTGGACAGACTTTTGGTTACTTTATATTTGAATTGCCTATACACTATTTGCATGACAAAGATGTTACAGAAACATTATTTCAGGGATTGCTACAGAAATAGTATTATTTTTAAAGCAATATTAATTTGAAAGATCTGACTGTTGATAGGAAATTTACAGATTTATGTATAACTGAAAACCTTTAAGCAATATGTTATGAACCCAGCATAGTTCCATTTGCTGGTACCCAGAGGCCTGTCACAAAGCCCTGGGCTAGATCCAAGAGCTGGTTTCAGTGCTGCTTACTGGACAAGCAGTTGAAGGCACTTGTTTTCAGCACAGCATTCCAGACTCATTCCCAAGCCGGCCGTGACTAGACCCCAGAAGAGATGGCTTTTCAAAAGCTGTCACCCGTGCAGCAGAATTTCCTGTGACCTGTAGGAGGAGCTCGGTAGACAGGTTCCAGCATCACCCTTCAGAGCTGCCCAAATCTCTCCGTCCCCAGGCACCTCAGTGGGTAGAAAGTCCGTTACAGGCTTAGGCACCTAAATATCAGACTTCAAACCACTAGGTCCCTAACTCTGTCGTTAGATGTAGGCATAAAGGACTTTCCTGCTGTGATCAAGTACAACCTATGAATTACAGCTTCTGTAAACAGACCACTGTAGTCTAGGCACAATAGCTAAGTGTACTGAAGCCTAAAAGAGCAAACCATTTGTATTCACTGCTCTGAAACACCATGATACAAAATAAAGTACTGGAACAGACTGTAGTCTCAGTTTGGTTATTTATTGAGAATACAACATAGCTGTGAAGTCCTTGAGCTACATGTGTTATCATCATGTTTAAATGGAAGCTGCTTGGTATTTTTATAACCAGGTCTCAAGATCAGAATAATTCAGGGCTAGTCTTCCTTTCCTGCCACCTCCCCCCGAAATAAACAAAACTTAAGACAAAAGAAGGGTTTTACTATTCCTGAAAGGTGGAGTTGTAACAATGTTGTAAAACAGCTCTAACACTTGAGAAGTAGCTCGTTTCCCCCTTTTGCCTTATCTGAGCAGAAGCAGTGTAAAGTCACTGACACATTATTAAAATATCTAGGGTTATGTTGTGCCTGCAAAAACAGAAGCCTCATCTCTGTGTCCATTTGTCCTGGAGTGGAGCAAACTTGCTCAGCAGGAAGACTCTGAAGCCAGGTTGTCAGCAGAATCACCTCCTGCCCCAGAACCACTGCACCTTTTGGGAACAGGGGTGGCTGATGAATGGATCACCAAGGAGAGGGATATATACCATACATGGTACCTGCAGGGAAGAGGGAGGGCTGGTGACCCCATGCTACCAGACTGGCTGTAACTGCTTCTGTGAGTCAAACAGAATGCCCAGGGTAAGACAACACCATGCTGGCTCCCAAAAAGTCAACAGGCCTCACACACAGAAGCTATTAGAGCAAAACTGTTTAATAAAATATCACTTCAACAAGCATTTACATACAATATATAAAAACACTTTAAAAGCCTAGTGTGTTTTAAACCTTCTTGTACTGAAACAGACCCCAGAGGCTGCTGAAACACGATCCAGAGGAGGAGGGACAGGGGGAAAAACTCATTTTGGCACCTGCAACATTGAAAAAACATGCCCACAGCATCAAATGGTGCAAACCACAAGCCACACACTGGCACAGCAGAAAGATTAGCCAGATCCCAGAAGTTTTTGTCCATTCTCTGCTTGCATCCACACCAAACTCAATGTGAATTTCTCACTTGATTCCCCTTCAAGCAGTAACTGAGACATTTTAGCTCCCTCTCTGGGACATTTCTCTCCATAGCAGCAACTCAGGACCTCGAGGAGCAGAAATGACTACAGCCTTTATTTGAGCCTGGAAAACATCCCTAAGGCCTGCAAATGATTTACTTTGAGCTTTGTTGTTGGAGAAAGCTCTGTGAAGAACAGTGCATCCCAAGTGCAGCACCAGGCAGAGGGGCAGGAACACCATTTTCCTACAGAACAAGATACCCTGCAATACAAAAATTCGGGCACTACCAGCCTGGCAGAGTTCCTACCAAAAAATTCCAAAGCCACCACCACCATCTGTCACTCACTCCCAAACACCAATCAACAAAGCTGACAACTGCAAGTTGTTAACAACTACTGTTCCAGCTCTTTAAGCAGTTCACAAGCAGAGATCTCCATTCCTGATCACACTGGGAACAGCAGTGGATGATTAGAAGGGGATTACACAGCACTGGAGATGCAGCACAGCTGATGAGCGAGGTGCTGCATCATCCATACACATCATTATTCCCTCATGTTTCCCACAGAAGGATGGGCTGACTTCCACATTAAAAAAACATGATTTACAAGAACTCCTTCCTCCTTTTCCTTCTTACATGGAGGAAATCACCCATTCATCATCCATGTTCTTGTATTCCAGAAAGCTGTAATGCCAGCCTGGCACAGCCAGTGCACTTCCAAGGGATTATGGTTTTTTAATAATTTTCTCTTGCAGGATACAGTTCTGCTGTGTACACAGCTGCACTGTGACACTGTTAAAAACAGCTGAGCTGAGCTCTGCATCTGGACTGCCTCATCACCTGCAGAAGGTCTGCAGCTGATGGAATTAAGCAAGTAGCTTTTCTTTTTTGTGGAAATTAGAAAACACAAGGAAGGAACATAACAAAGGCAGGAGGCACAGAAATGAGCCACTCCCTGTTTTTTTCCAAGTTTTGTCATTTAATTTACTTGCAGAGACGATGGAGATGGAGTCTGTGCTCTGCACAGGCATATCAAGGACTGTACTCCAGGTTCCACATCCTCCCTCATCACCACTCCAGTAAAGTGGCAACAGGGACCCCAGACCAGTACAATGTACCTTAAGCAGAGATGCATTTCCTGCCTACAGTCCTCTCCTGTGAAGTTACAACTCTAAAAGCATCACCAACTCCAACGATACCAGATATGGTCATGGTAGATCTAGAAACAACAGTCTGAGGCCCGAGGTGATTTACAGTAAGCAGCAGAGCTGAAACACATACTGCCTGTGCCAGCAAGCCTGACAGGCAGATAAGCACGCTGGAAGCCCGTTCACCACCAGAGCGCGCCTCAGCACACTTCAAAGGCTGAGCACTCAGCAAGAAAGGTGCTCTGCTCTGCAAGTTTGGCGACCTTCAGAACACACGATGAGCAAATAGCCTGGAGAGTCACCTACGATGCTCAGTTTCCATCAGCAGAGCCAGTGCTGCAGTTCCAGTAAGTGGTACAAATGATATCAGAGGAGAAGCCAAAGGTCCATTTACCTGAAGTGCAACGGTTGGGGAGGAGCAGGAGAATCCCCAGTACCACACAATGCATGAACTTTCTCCTTATCCACCCACCCAGGACACAGCCTTTGTGACTGTCCCTTGACACTTCTTCACCCAACTTCGCCAAGAACATTTTGAATTGCACACACCATCTCTGTGCAGATGGAAGCACAGGATTTCCAGATATTGGGGCAGAAAAAGTGCAAGCTAAATAGTTCTAAAAAGCTGTTGTACACACACACACTGGCAGACAAATGTACTTGGCAACCTGGGAAGAAACACATTTAAGAGATTTTTCTGTCATTACACGTTTGTGAGGCTGCAGCTCACCAGAAAATCTGAGACTGGGCATATTTGGTAGGGAAAGGAATTGCAATGATATACTGGGAGTTACAAGCTTTCAGACTGATTCCAGCACCATCAAAAGGAAAATGTTGGAAATCAGAAGGAGTGCTGTAAAAAAATAAGGACTGTGACCTGTGAGCTGAAGGGACCTGAGCCTGTTGGCAACATCCTTTAATTTCTAAGTGAAAGAGAAAAGCAGTAGAATAGGGCAAGGGAGGCTGGGCATGAAGGAAGAGTGAAGCACAGTTTCTAGGATGCCATTCCAAGCAGGAATCCTCCAGCAAACCCTCCAGTCAGGATAACATTCTTCTTCAGAAATATGATCACCTAAGCAGGGGAGAGAAGAGCCAATAGTGTTTAACACACCCTCTGTGTAAGAAGAAATCCCTGAGGCTGTTCTCCAAGGTGAGGGATGCATGGAGAGAGGCCACTGTTGTGGTTCAGTACCCTATCCAATGACCTCCCTCCCCAGTCTCCCCTTTGCATATACAGCTCCTGAAGTGATCCAGTCCCAGTGCACCCTGGATCCACAGACAGATGCAGTGCAAGCCCACACACCCAGGGATCTCTCACAACCAGAATAAGTCAGTCTGATAGAAGGGGCTGCTGAACATGTGTGCCAGGCCAGAGTACAGCAGAGTCCAGGGTAACTAGGCCACTCTGCCACCAACCTGCTTAGTTTTTCTTGTCAAACTGAAGAGACATTTCTCCTCACAACACCAGCATGTTCTCTCCCAACCCCAAGGAATCTGCAGTAACATATGGTAAGCTGGTGTCATGCCACTCCCACTGCCTCAAATATAGAACCACAGAATGGTAGAAGGGTTGGAAGGGTCATCCAAGATCCAACCTTGCATAGGCAAGGACACTTCCCAAGTTGCACAAGGCCTTATCAAACTTGGCCTTAAAACACCTCCAGGGAGGGGGCATCAACAGCCTCCCTATGCAACTTTTTCCAGTATCTTACTACTTTCATGGTGAAGAATTTCTCCCTAACATCTAACCTAAACCTACCATTACCCCTTGTCCTATCACCACCCTCTCTGGTAAAAAGCCCCTCCCCAGCTTTCCTGTAGGCCCCCTTCAGGTACTGGAAGGCCACTAAGAAGTCTCTCCAGAGCCTGGACTGAATAACCTCAAGTCTCTCAGCCTGTGTTTGTAGCAGAGGTCCTCCAGCCCTCTGATCATCTTTGTGGTCCTTCTCTGTACCCTCTCCAACAGGTCTGTATCCTTCCTCCACTGGGAGCTCCAAAGCTGTACAGAGCATTTCAGGAGCAGCCTCACAGGAACAGAGGGGTAGAATCACCTCCCTCAGCCTGCTAGCCCTTCATTTGATGCAGCCCAGGATGCTGTTGGCCTTTTGGGCTGTGAGTGCACACTGGCAGTTCACATCAAGCTTCCCATCTACTACCAGCCCCAAGTCCTTTTCCTTAGGGCTGCTCTGTATCCATTCCTCACTCAGCCTGTGTTTGTGCCTGGGGTTGCACCAGCCCAGATGCAGGACCTTGCACTTGGCATGGATTTCTGTTAAACTTCATTAGGTTGGCATGCACCCACCTCTCCAGCCTGTCAAGGTCCCTCTGGAGGACCTGCTTTCCTTCTAAGGTGTTAGCCACACCACACGGCTTGGTATCGTCAGCAAACTCACTGAGGATACACTCTACCCCACTGTCCATGTCTTCAGCAAAGATGTTAAATAGCATATGCATTTAAATATGCAAAGATAACTTTGCCATCTCTCCAGTTTTTCATACAAATGTTTCCTCCTTGTATTTGTACAACAACAGATCTATTACAGCCCAAGAGCCAATCCCATTGTCTGCTGTCCCTCCAGCTAAACACCTGTACATCCCCTGGAAGAGCTGCCTCACCTCATCCACTCTGCTTTTCACTTCTGGACACACTTTGTTTCCACTGCTGTGCAATTTCAGCTGCTGCTTGGCTTTGTTCATGTCACGTTCTACTAGCTTCCAGTCCACTTTGATGTATCCTGTGTGGTTTGCAATCTAGAGTTTTGAAGGGTGGAAAGTCCATCATGACCATGGCTCAACAGACCCCCTTGCCCACCCATCTTCCCTGACGACAGCCACCTCCCACACACTCGTCCAATGGGCTGACAGGATGAGTACACTAGCTTAAAATCTGGCCAAAGGACCAACTCTGTAGCTGTATTAACTGTCCTGCAATATCTGCCTCCCAGAGCAATCCTCTAATAGCAGGACACACATTGCAGCACAGCCTGTTTCAGCCTCTCTTATCCATTGTAAAGCTGGCATCACCTCCCCCTCAGAAATGCCATATATATTGTTGGGACTCTCTGTAGCTCTCCTGCTGCTGGGTGCACACAGCTATTAATACCCTGCTCATGTCTACTGACATGTCTACTGTCATGTTCTCTGGTCAGGGAGATCCAGAAGTGAAACTCTGCCTGCTCAGAGCAAGCTTTTGGCTTTGAAAAGAACAAGCAGGGAGAAGACTCAGATGTGAGACAGAACATGACATCCATGGCCACACAGAGCTTCTGGAAGAGCAGTGCACTGGCCCCACAGGTACCAGCAGATAATGATCACTAGACAGCCCTTTGTCCCCACAATCCTCAGAAAGTCTGGCCCACTGTTCATACACACCTGAAGCAGGAAAAAGCCACCTCCCACTGCTGTTGCTGCCAGCTTTCCAACCTTCTGGAAGATGAATCCAGTACACCTACAAATTGAAAAGGATTAAGTCAGGAGAATGAGATGCCAGGCACAGACTCCTCAGCGTGCTTTCCACAGGCACAGCTGCCTATGGCAGTAATTAACACAAGACTCAGAGACAGCCTAGCAAATGGCAGAAGAATTTACATGCACTCAGAAAGGATTTGCACCTATCCAAAAGTGATACTTTTATAGCTTTTTACTTCTTGCTACTGCATTTCTGCCTGCTGCAGTTATGATTTTTATCTCTGTAACATCAAATCTTCCCCCTACAAGAGTAATCAGAAACATGTGATTTTAGCTTTTTTTTTTTTTTTTCCCCCAAGTGGTATCATATTTGAAAGGAAGCAGCATATCTGCTGCTGCTGCTCCAGGACAGAGCATGGGAAGCTCCTTTGCTGCCGAGGAACTGCTTACTTTTCATTTCTCAGAAGAGAAAAACCCTGAAACAAGCAGACAGCAGTAGTCTAAAGCTTTGCTGATCTCCAAACTGAGTTACAGACAGTAACATGAAAAACATCACTGCAGACACCACAACACACACAGGTGCTACCACATTGCTCAGTCCTCTAGCAAAGGGCTAGTGTATAGTATCACCCAAAAAGGACTTTACTTTGACCATTTTCCTTATCAGCATGGCAAAAGGACACAGCAACCTCTTCTTATCCAGATATTTATGAATATATACATGAAGTAAAGAAACAAGGGAGAGATGTCCAGCTTTTTTTTTTTTTAATCAGAATATGAAGATCTGTCACACACTTTTAAGCAGTTATCCCCATGCCACATGAAGATGACAGGTACAGTAAGAAGCAAAGCAGTGTGATTACACCAAGTTTTCAACTCAAACAATGTTGCTGTGGGGACAAGGCTGCAAACAGAGCCACAAGTCAGCAGGTCCCAGCACTTACTACAAGTGAGTTGAAACCCCAGGAAGCACACAGACAAGTGCAGCAAGCCACCTCCACAGGACATTTTTGTGATGGATGTGCCTGAAACACATCCACCTCCAGGGAAGAAAGGTAACCTTGTTTGCCTGTCCTAAATTCAACACCACCACTTTATGCCAAAATATAATGAGAATTATTTCACCTCAAAAATTAAAGCCTGAGGCCATTTTCTTCCCTAGGAGATAAAAATTCCCAATTCTTCAGCAGAACATGTCAAAGCACAGTGGGCTGAGGAAGCTGGACACCTGCCTTCTCTGAGAGACTAACAGATAACTTCCCTGCACCTGTCAGTGTGTTACTAAAAGCAGTAGTGCCTGCAGGCATCCTGCCTGCCATGAGCAGCACATCTTACCATCCTGTGACCCCTCCAATCACCAGCTGTGTGGCCACATTGTACTTCTCAGCGCTCGACCCCGAGCTAGGGGCGAAGACCTTGCGCCACCACGGCCGACTCTTCGTGTACTCTGTGAGGTCCAGCACATTGAACGAGTCCTCCTTTGCACCTGCAAGCACCTGGAGAGGCTCAGCCCAGGTAATGCTGTCCCACAGCCCCCTGCCAGCTGCCTAGACTCTCCAGGGGCATCGAATCCCCCCCCAGTCACACAGCCCACGGGGCCTGGCATCCCCCCAGAGCCTTTGGGAGTCTGAGGGACCTTTTGGGGGGGGGGGGGTCTCAGGGT
>JAAWXA010000017.1:9890562-9967984 GCA_038090715.1 Florisuga fusca
GAGTGAGTTGTAGGCCAGTGCCCTGCTGCTGCCCAGGCTGCAAGAGCCTTTATTTCCCCCCTGCAGGTCTGTCTGAGCTTGACTGGGAGCCTGGACCTCACTTCACAACTACAGGGGCAGAGCTGGGAAGATAGCTGGGGATGCACATATGCATGTGCATGTGGGGTGTTCCTCGAGTGCCTGCATGCCAAGTACTGGTGATTTAGCCACACAACAAGTCAAAAGGGAGGGAGGGGGCTGGGGTAATCCTTGGGAGTCCCATGNTCTATTTTCAGACCTGGAATCTCATTCCTGCATCTTGACAACACTGTTTTCTTTCTGCTCCCTCAGGCTAGACTGCAGCTCTCCAGTTTACTTTTATGTGTCTGGGTCAGGAACCTGGAGTTGCCTCCCAGTAGCTGAAAATGGGTAATCTCAGCAATACAGTACCTGCCATAAATTTCTGACTGTCCAGGCTTCTGCCCTTCTTCCCCAAGGGAAGCTTTTTCTGACTCCCCACCATAATCCCTGGATGATGTCATCCCATGGTGACCGAACCATCTGTGCCAGGGTTAGAGGCAAGAAACCCCCATGGAGCCCCATGCAGATCTCCAGAACCCAGAGCAAGACCACCCCCTCCTGGCAGTCAACCCTCCTGGATTCCCATAGCATGCTGCCACCCCCTGACTGCCCTTATGTTGTCTGCTTGGTGGCATTTTCCCTCCCTGCTTTTTTTTTCTAGGAGAAACATCTTTTCTAGCCTTTCCTGGTGAGCAGAGTATCACAGTACCAGGAAATTCCTAGATGAGATGACTGGAACAGAGTCACGTCCATCCTGCAGGGGACACCAATGCCTGAAGCACAGCACAGAGATTCTGTCCAGAGATTCTGTTCCTTCACAGCATTTTGCCTCTCTGGGAGCAGTCTGGGTGGTGTAGGGGGTAAATTTCTGCCCTAGCATTTGCACCTTAAGCTGGATCAACCATCCCCTGGACAAGTACAGGAAGGAGTTGGAAGGCTCTGAAATAGGTTGGTGTTTTCACATGGACCAAGGGGGGAGTCCCCCTGGGCACTCCTTGCTGCTGCTGTGGGAGCCCCAGCTGTCCAGGATGGTTCCCCCCCTTCTGCCTTAGTACTGGGGCTGCCAAAAAGAGAGGTGTGGGAAGAGAGGGCATGTCCCCAGTGAGGGGGTGAGAATTAGCATTTATTTGAGAGAGGGGGACAAAGAAACATCACCAGCTCCATGGTCATGGGGTGCTCCTGTACAGCGAGCCCATGAGGCTGGGATGCTTGAGGTTGTTTCCAGGCTATGCTGGGGTACATGGGGTGGTGGGACATTGGGAAATGTGTTCCTGCAACTACTGAGATTGCCCCTATTTGGATGAGAGGGTTAGTTCTTCTCTTATCTCCCATTCCCTATTAGTGCCATACACCCTACACTAAGGATTCATCTCTGGGATACCGAAACATNTGGCAGCATGAGATGGAATTGTGGCAATTCCATGTGGCAGGAACTTGACCAGAGCACATCTGTGGAAGAGCAGGGATGAGTCCTACTGACCATGGGGCTGATGTTCCTTTTTCTGGAGCAGCCATGCACCAAAAATTGAGCCCTCTCCAAGGCAGGCACAGTCCTGGTGGGATGCGGGCAGCAGCAGGAGATGCTCCAGCTTGGAATCACTGGTACAAGGGGCCATGCCTTGTCCTTCTTCTGGATCTCCAGTGCCACGCCGCACAGACAGTGTTTCAGTGCCCTCTGCCGATCTGTTCTGGGAAGGGTGAGTGCTCCGTGGGTGGCTGCTGCTTCTGAGACAGTGGATTCTGAAAAAAGCAGCTCCCCTAAAGCCCTTGCATAGAATGGTGGGGCTGGTAACACATTCCCTGTGACTAATCCCAGCACAACCTCCAAAGAGGAGACTGGAAACCCTCCCAGCATCCTTCACTCCAGCTGTGCAGGGAGGCACTGGAAAGGTGATAGGGATTTCCTGTGGTGTTCAGTGAAATGGTTCAGTATGGAATGCATTCAGGTGGGCATGGCTGGCCAGGCAGGAGCAGCTGGCAGTATGTGCCTGGCAGCATGAGATGGAATTGTGGCAATTCCATGTGGCAGGAACTTGACCAGAGCACATCTGTGGAAGAGCAGGGATGAGTCCTACTGACCATGGGGCTGATGTTCCTTTTTCTGGAGCAGCCATGTACCAAAAATTGATCCCTCTCCAAGGCAGGCACGGTCCTGGTGGGATGCGGGCAGCAGCAGGAGATGCTCCGGCTTGGAATCACTGGTACAAGGGGCCATGCCTTGTCCTTCTTCTGGACCTCCAGTGCCACGCCGCACAGACAGTGTTTCAGTGCCCTCTGCCGATATCTTCTGGGAAGGGTGAGTGCTCCGTGGGTGGCTGCTGCTTCTGAGACACCGCATTCCTGAGCAGCTGCCATGAGTCACTCATTTGCTCTGTCACATACAAACACATACACACAAAAAACGTCCCAGGAGAGATCAAACATGGTTCACTTTGTTCTGAGTAATTTTTATCTGTTCTGGTCCTGCACGGTTCGGGGAAACAACCAATTCTTTCTGCATGCACATGGGTCTTTTGCTCTGACTAAACAGTTTCATCTGGGATTCTTGGTAGGAGCCTGTCTTGGCTTCCCAAGGAGACACCATTTGCACAGGAGGACAGTGCCCTAGTGCTGTCACACAGGGAGGTTTGGACATAGGCAGATGTGCTCACACTGTGCCTTTCTCCTGGCAGGACCAGGATGCCAGTGCCTCTTCACAGCCCCATCAAAGGCACAGCTGTGTGCTACTGCCTGGCCCAGCCCAGTCATACATGGGCAATGCTGATGCTTTTGTACCTGTATGGATTTGCAGACCCCTTGGAAGTACCTTAGCTGCTAACGTCACCCCACTTGCTGGCGCTGCACGTGCTCTTGCATGATGAGTCTTAGCAGACTGCAGATGTCCATCCATCCTTGTTAAACTTGACTCTACACTGGCTCTTGTGCATCTGCACAAAGCTACCCGCTCCATGCAGCAAGTGCCAGGATCTGGCCTCCCCCAGTTAATTCCAAATGTCCTCTATTTTCAGACCTGGAATCTCATTCCTGCATCTTGACAACACTGTTTTCTTTCTGCTCCCTCAGGCTAGACTGCAGCTCTCCAGTTCACTTTTATGTGTCTGGGTCAGGAACCTGGAGTTGCCTCCCAGTAGCTGAAAATGGGTAATCTCAGCAATACAGTACCTGCCATAAATTTCTGACTGTCCAGGCTTCTGCCCTTCTTCCCCAAGGGAAGCTTTTTCTGACTCCCCACCATAATCCCTGGATGTTGTCATCCCATGGTGACCGAACCATCTGTGCCAGGGTTAGAGGCAAGAAACCCCCATGGAGCCCCATGCAGATCTCCAGAACCCAGAGCAAGACCACCCCCTCCTGGCAGTCAACCCTCCTGGATTCCCATAGCATGCTGCCACCCCCTGACTGCCCTTATGTTGTCTGCTTGGTGGCATTTTCCCTCCCTGCTTTTTTTTTCTAGGAGAAACATCTTTTCTAGCCTTTCCTGGTGAGCAGAGTATCACAGTACCAGGAAATTCCTAGATGAGATGACTGGAACAGAGTCACGTCCATCCTGCAGGGGACACCAATGCCTGAAGCACAGCACAGAGATTCTGTCCAGAGATTCTGTTCCTTCACAGCATTTTGCCTCTCTGGGAGCAGTCTGGGTGGTGTAGGGGGTAAATTTCTGCCCTAGCATTTGCACCTTAAGCTGGATCAACCATCCCCTGGACAAGTACTGGGTGGTGTAGGGGGTAAATTTCTGCCCCAGCATTTGCACCTTAAGCTGGATCAACCATCCCCTGGACAAGTACAGGAAGGAGTTGGAAGGCTCTGAAATAGGTTGGTGTTTTCACATGGACCAAGGGGGGAGTCCCCCTGGGCACTCCTTGCTGCTGCTGTGGGAGCCCCAGCTGTCCAGGATGGTTCCCCCCCTTCTGCCTTAGTACTGGGGCTGCCAAAAGGAGAGGTGTGGGAAGAGAGGGCATGTCCCCAGTGAGGGGGTGAGAATTAGCATTTATTTGAGAGAGGGGGACAAAGAAACATCACCAGCTCCATGGTCATGGGGTGCTCCTGTACAGCGAGCCCATGAGGCTGGGATGCTTGAGGTTGTTTCCAGGCTATGCTGGGGTACATGGGGTGGTGGGACATTGGGAAATGTGTTCCTGCAACTACTGAGATTGCCCCTATTTGGATGAGAGGGTTAGTTCTTCTCTTATCTCCCATTCCCTATTAGTGCCATACACCCTACACTAAGGATTCATCTCTGGGATACCGAAACATCCATCCCTCTAACAGCCCCACAGCCTCCTGGTTGTTCAGGCACCAAGATCTGTCATGTGGATACTTCTGGGACTGTCACAAAAATTCCTGTTTTGTTTCTTCTGCCCTGCAGTGTGATTTACAAGACTTTTCCCTACCTCACTTGCCCTGTGAATGCTGGGACCATGCAGGGTGTTCCTTCTCATCCTCCTGCCTTCATGAGCCAAGGGAAAGTTATGTGCTGGTGTGCATGCATAAGCACATGTGTGTGCATTTGGGAGTGTGGGATTTCCTGGGTTTTTAAAAAGAGATATTGAAAATTAATGAGTTTAGAACAGAAGATTGCAAAAATCATTTTAGTACATCCTCCCTGAGCTGTTCTGCAGGACCTTTGGAGAAGAGAAGGGTGAGGACCAGCTGGCAAACATGGGACTCCCAAGGATTACCCCAGCTCCCTCCCTCCCTTTTGACTTGTTGTGTGGCTAAATCACCAGTACTTGGCATGCAGGCACTCGAGGAACACCCCACATAGATACATGCATATGTGCATCCCCAGCTATCTTCCCAGCTCTGCCCCTGTAGTTGTGAAGTGAGGTCCAGGCTCCCAGTCAAGCTCAGACTGACCTGCAGGGGGGAAATAAAGGCTCTTGCAGCCTGGGCAGCAGCAGGGCACTGGCCTACAACTCACTCTCCTCTTTCCTCTTCAGGGAGAGAGAAGGTGGGACCAAGCAGAGAACACACATAGATTCAACTTCCTCTGCAACCCTCCCTTTCCTCACCTCTACTTATACAAAGGCCAGGGAACTGAGCCAGATGGGTCCTGCAGTGGAACTTGCTGCTGTGCTGGCCCTCCTTTTCCTTTTGTTTTTTTTCCTTTCCTCCTCACACTGCCTCCCCAGAAGAAGAGAGGGAGAGTCCACTGCTAACACATTCCTCGTTGCAGTAACCCATTCAAATAATTCCTTTCTCGATGTCTTTGAAAAACTCTCCAGAACTCTGACGGAGTCTGCAGGTATCTTTAACAAGATTTAGCTTTAAATTATTGTCTCTGTGGATTACAACAACCATATGAGAAGATAAAGGCTTTTCTCTCCTCTTTTCTTTCTCCTTGCTTCCTTTTTACTTTCCCTCCTGAAGCCACTGTGGTTCTCAGCTGGCAGCCATGATGCTGGTGGGAGCACTGTGTGGCATCCTGCTTCTCTGCCTGGTTGAGGAAGGCATCAGCAAAGTCAGAAGATACTACATCGGTGCAGTGGAAACCACCTGGGATTACACACACAGCAGTCTGCTCTCCGTGCTGCAAGCGCCTCCAGGGTAAACCTCTTTCCATTGCAATTCCAGCACCCCGCTATGGGTCTCCTCCCAGCATGGCATTGTGAGCTTGGGTCCAGGCAGGATCATGGATGGAAGTTGGTAGGGTGGATGTACTGAGCTGCTGGTAAAACTGGGAATAGATGTTCCTTTGCAATGGGGACTCACTAAGTGCAACCTGTAATAATACGCAGGTGGAATAAGTCTGCAGAGAGAGATGCAGACTTGCTCTGAACTACTGCTCTGCACTGTTCATCTTAATGCCATTTGTCTGTGACTCTTTTAAAATCTGTATCCAGAGCCAGGAGCTGGCTCTCCAGCTGGTGCTTTGTCTCTTGCTCTGCATCCTAGAAGTTTTGGGGGGATGTGTGGGGAGATAGTCCTGTGCCTGCCGGACTGGGGAATGCAGGGGGAGGTTGGCTGTGCCTCCCTGTCATAACTTGGGGAATTCTCCAATGTGTCAGTCCCTGGTAAAACCCAGGTTTAGTTATTTACATCTTTGTGTACATTACATTTCTGGGGCTGAAATTTTATCTTCAGGGAATGAATATAATCTTTAGTGTTTGGGCAAAGAATGATGTTTGTACACAGTGGAGGAAGGCAAGGTGGTTTTACTTCCTTCGTGTAGGAAGAAAAAGTAATATCAGGACTCTGTTGTCCTGGACACATATGGCTGTAAAGGGGCTGTTCTGACCTCAGCATGGGGAGCAGAATTGGATGGCTACATCCTCTGTAGATCAAGCCATACCCCTTCTCTCTTCCCCAATAACACATCCTGCTCTCCAAGCTCTGCGTTGGGGCAAAGTCAGACCACAGTCTCAGCAGTGAGGAGCTGTGGTAAGGCACTGGAAACCAGGCTCTAGCATCAGTTAGGTTAGCCTGACGAGCTGCTGTAGTCACTGCATAAGAGTTTTGTTTCCCCCACCCCATTTGGTTACTTCAGTAGAAAAATTGCATCCACTAACCTCTGTTTTATTAATGCTCTCACTGCTCTGCTTTTACTAAGGTTGCATCCAGTTTCATTAGACTACTGTGAAGGTGAGATCACTCATGCTGTCAATTCAACCCTGTGGCTTTCCATTTTGGCACTGGCTTTAATGATGCACATCTCTGTTTCTGGTCTGGAAGTGACCCAGGGACATGGTAGGCAAGTTGGCAGGCAGGCTGAGGTCACTTGTACTTCTCTAAAATGTGGAAAGATAACTTTGACTTTCTCAGACAGACTTGGCATGGGGTGGCATGCTCCACCCCAGAGAGGCAGGGTACACCTGGGCAGTGCAGCTTCCAGGAAAGCTGTGGTGGGAACCAGGGCTTGCTTGGAGTGTGTGTACCCAGCTGGGTGACTGTCTTTTCCCTGGCCCTGCAGCCTGAGCATGGTTTCCCCCACGTGGAGAGGGCACAGGAAGACGGCCAGGCTGGAGAGAAGGGCCATGCAGAAGCAGAGCTGCCTCCAAGCTGCATGAGGGGGTGTTTTCTGCTCCACCCATTCTCCTTCATGGTACCAGCATCACACAGTAGCTCCCAAGGGTGCAACTCCAGGCATAACCTCCAAAACCCCTGTATGTATCCAGGGGCTTCTCTTGCACATTTGTTGAAAGGTCTGCCTAACTAAGGGGCCAGAGCTGCATATGTCTTCCTCATTATTTCAATTTTTCTTCCTCCCAAACACAACCCTACTGGCAGGGTCAAAGATGGGACCAGCACACCCTGCAACAGTCCCAGAGATCTCAGCTCAGTCTCAGAGCATGTGGCCACGTAGCAGCAGCTTGTGCTTAGTGCTCTGGCAGCACAGGATGTTTACCTTGGCTCTCTCCTGGCTCTAAGAGATGAAGAGATGAGATAGGGCAGTTAACAATGCTTATGAAGGCGCCAGGAACTTACGTTCCTGACTTGGTTTCATCTGTCCTTGGGGTAGGAAGTCCTTGGGGACCCCATGTGCAGAGGACTGGCCAGAAGCCCTTGGATCAGATACTCCTGTGATGAACTCCACTCCTTGTCCCCTGCAGAAGCTCTGCTGTGCTGGATGGGACCTGGTGCTGAACCCTGGTATCAAGTCATCTCCTCCCAGCCATTTCCTTGCATGCCAGCAGAACTTTCCTGGCTCCAGAGGATTTCTGCCTTATTTACCACAGGATTAGCAGGACCAGACCATATCTCAGGGAAGTCTCAGCTTTCTGTGAGTTCGAGATAAAGGAACAGCTTCCCAACAGTGCCAGTGACCTCACGTCATGGCCACCTCCCAGTGTGGGGTCACCTTCTAGAGTAAAGTTTGGTCAGGACCCTACTGCCATGGAGCCAGGAATCCTAACAGCTCTAGGGCAAGTCAGGTGAATGCTCACTGAGGCTTTGTCTGCTGGGGGCTTCCTGCCAGCCCAAACACGAGGTTATAGCTATGGTGGGAAAGGCAGGAGCTGGATGTGCATGGGATTTTTGTGGAAACCCCTCCTGCTCTGCCCTTGGAGAGGGTGAACCCTGCTCTCCCCACAACATCTTTCAGCTGCAAGTGGCTTCCAGATGGTGGTGTAGGCGCAAGCATGATTCACTTTTTCCTAAATATAAGCCACTCTGGCTTCTTCCTGTTCCTCTTGAGGAAGAGTAACAAAGTGAACCACTGCTTGAATGAAGGCTTAGCCAGAGGGGGAAAGCAATCTTCCTTACTTCTTCAGGGGGAAGAAAATACAACCTGGCTTTTGCTCCAAACTAAACAAAGCCTGAAGCAATCAGTCTGGTTACTGGAAATGGTCTCAGTCCAAGGGCAGATAAGCCAGCCTCTAAAATCCCCAGAGATATTAATGGCTTTGTTATGTACTGCAATATTTCTGGAAAATAAATTTGTTTAGCTACTTACAGACAGAAAGTGGCCAGCAGAAATAAGTGAGGTATGAAATGCATTTGAGGTCCTTTTATTCTTCTTCTCCACGGTGTAGATTTTTAGGGCCTGGCTGTAAATCCCAGTTTGGTGAGAGGAGAAACAAACGTAGAGATTTTGCTCTCACCACAGAGCAAACTGCCATGACCTGCCATGCAGCCTGACACAGTCTCTTTCCAGGAGGTACCTGGGAAGGATGCTTGAGGTTATACAGGATGTGATATGTCAGCCACAGTTGAAGGCATCTGGGATTGGGTGGGGGGGCGAGGGCTGACTGCAGGGCAGAGGCTAGTGTGGCACTGCTATTGCAGCACTCTTTGCTGGTCTTTGCTGGTATGGAAGCACATAGCTGAGCAAGGCATGAGACAGAAGGCTGGCACTGATACCTTCAGCTGTGCCCAGTCCCAGCTGCAACTGGGTACGGTGCTGTGCCTCCTGCCCTGGTGTTGTATTCCATCATGACTAACACTGTGACACTAATCACTGCCATGTTGTCATCTGTAAGCTGAGCAAAGCTTTCCAAACACACCAAACACACAGCTGGGGCTTGCCAGGAAACCCAAAGGACACAACAGGGTGAGCTATCCCCAGGGCTAGCACAGCACAGGCAAGCTGGCAGGCAGGAGAGGAAGAGGATGGCTGCTGCCCATCTGCAGATGGGGCTGCACAATCAGCCTTTGTTTTTACTTCCTCCTGCAGCATATTGGGGCACTCAGAACCACACTTCCCCATACCTGGAGTCCTTCCCCAGTACAGGAAGGCCGTGTTTGTGGAGTACCCTGATGCCTCGTTCTCACAGCCCAAGCCCAAACCAGCATGGATGGGTAAGAAGCACCTACAGTGTGGTGAGCCATAGCTCTCTTTGACAGGGGACGAACTCATCCTGAGATGGGTGCTGGGGGCTCCTCAGACAGGAATGAGAAAGCACCTGGGTAGAGTTCCAGTACTGACAGAGTTGCTGGAGCAGTAGATACTACCATGGTGCCAGAGGGACAGTGGCTCTCATCTGTGCAGATGGAAAGCCCAGACCCTTCGGGGCCCATGGCTGGGTGTGACCCCATCTGACAGACCCTTTTGTCTTTCCTCCTTCAGGTCTCTTGGGCCCCACCATTCAAGCAGAAGTCTATGACACAGTTGTCATCACATTCAAGAATCTGGCCTCCCGCCCATACAACCTCCACGCAGTTGGAGTGTCCTACTGGAAGGCATCAGAGGGTGAGTCAGGCAGTAGCTACATGCTGCAAGTCCTTGTGCAGCACTTCCCAATCTGCTTCCTGCCTGCCAGGAGGGAGTGTGTTCTTTCCAGACCCTGCTATTCATGTCCCTCTATAAGGACATGTAGTCACAAAGATGGCTTAGCCTGATGGAACAAGACCACGCACATCCCAGAACAAGCTGAGAAGAACAAGAAGAGCAAGAGCAAATCTGTATAAGTTATAGAGGTAACACGTAGGTTAAACCTGAGGGCCAGGAACTGTGTCCTCCAGCATCAGGGCAGGTGGTGGGTACACAGCCCAACAAGTGAGCTTTAAGCACAACTCTGACACCAGCCATTGATGGTGACAACCAGGCTGGCCCCAGTGCTGCAGTGGAGAGAGGCTGCACTCTGGGCTGGGGGAAAAGGAATTTCTGTGTGTTGGGGATGAACCTTCAGTGAAATCTGTCTGTTCCTTTGGTTTTAGGTGCAGGTTATGAGGATGAGAGCAGCCAGCCAGAGAAGGAGGGTGACAGGGTGGATCCAGGGAAGACACATACATACATCTGGGAAATCCAGCAAAACCAGGGCCCAGCAGAGGGTGACTCACCATGCCTGACCCACTCCTACTTCTCCAACACTGACAGTGTGAAAGACATCAACTCTGGTTTGATTGGAGCCCTGCTTGTCTGCCGACCTGGTAAGGACAGCACAGGATGGGGACAGGTCACATGCAATTGTGAACTGAAAAGAAGAAAAATGGAAGATGACTTCCAGAGACTGAACATGCAGTAGAATCAACTGTCATCAACTACAGCACTTGGGGGGTTTAGCCCTTTCCTCAAAGAGTCCAATTCCAGTACAGGAGCCAAACACATTTTGGAACTCCCTGAAGTGGAGAAATCAATAGTTTCTTTCCTTTTCAAGGTTGACCACAGATGAAATCTTCTGCCTTGTATCTGAACCTTATCTATCTGTAAGATAATTTGCTAAGGAGGCATAAATATTTATCTGTCCTTCGGAGCTTCACCAAGCTGTGATTGTTCAGTGTCAGCCAGGGTGTTTTGTCAAATAGGGTTTTGTCAAGAGAACTAGAGGCATGTTTGTATCAGCAAGGGTTAAGGATTGGGCAGGAGAGAGGCAGGACACTTGGGGCATTGCCTGGTTCACAGGACCTGTGCCTGCTCTCCTTCTTTCAACAAACATGGAGGTGATTAAATCCTGAGTGTTAATACTTGCTGGGAGCAAGGCACCAACAAGTGTGCTTGGGGTGGTATTGGTCACCCCTCATTGAGCCATCTCCTGGAGGTAGTTGACCAGACTCCTCTGTAGTAACTGGAGAGGAATGGGCACGAGTCACATTCTCCAGGACACAGTCTGCAGACTCCAGTGGCTCATGAGGGGCAGTTTCTCTGCTGAGCAAAATCTAGATGATTAGCACAAGTGATGGTGCTGATAAAGGGGCTAGATAAATTGGGCTCTTCCAGGTGACTAAGTGGACCCTGAGAGCCTGCAAAGGGAAGGCAGCACAAACTGACCTTTTGATGCCTTCTGAAGACAGCTGCATCTCATACGTGGGCTTTTGGGGGTTGCAAGGCTGGAAATAGGGCTGTGCCAGTTGTGAGGTGTGACAAAAGCAATCCACAGTTTGGCCTGGATTTACCAGTTCTTGGAGGGCACAAAAAGTGTTCCCTGGAGAGACAGGCATTGTGCTCGCTGACTTTAAAAGGATCCATCCCATGGTATTTTTCAGGGACCTTGGCAAGCAAGGAGAACCAGGACACACAGCAAGAGTTTGTGATGCTCTTCGCAGTGTTTGATGAAGGTAACTACACTGCTGGCTGTTGCTGGACCCTGAATTCAGCCTGGTCTGGGGCACAAGCTTTGGCCATGGTGTGAATGCAGTGGCTCAGCACACACACTGCCTCCCAAGAGTCTGAGCCTTTTACAGCCCTGTCCCACCCCCACCAACCAGTGTGCTCCTGGTGCAGAACTGCCACTCTCCTTTTTCTGTGCACAAAGTTCAGGGAGGCTGCAGCCTTCTCCCCCCTCGCCTCCCTGCTCTCCCATGCCATGCTTCTGACCTTGTTCCCAAAAGCTGCACATGAGTAGTGCCTTTGTCACATGCAATGGTCACCACTACATTCATGCAGAGCCTAATGAGGTCTGCTGTGGATTTTCAACAGGCACCACATCTCTGATTTCCTTGGATTTTGGATTTCAAACCATTTCACCCAAGTAGGAAGTTTTCTCTTTTCTCAGAAATGCTCTGAAGTGAAAGCTGCATCTTCCTCTCTCCACAGAGAAAAGCTGGTACTCTGAGCTGGGCTCCCCAGCAGCTCCTCAGACCTTGCCTCACAACAGGACGGATCTGCACACCATCAATGGCTACGTCAATGGCTCACTGCCTGGTGAGCAGGGGACAGGGATGGAGGGTGTGGGAGGTGCCAGGAACAGGGGTGCTGGTCTGTAAACTCAAGGTAGCTCACCCAAGGGTGTGAGAAGAGACAGTTGCAGTTTAGGTCCAGCCACAACTAAGTGCCATGAGGTTGCTCCTCCTGCTTCTTCTTCACTGGCCTTGCTGTATCTGTGTATCTGTTTCTCTAACAATCCCACTCCTCTCCCCTGCTGGTCTCCTAGCATTTTAATTTTCTCCTTCTTAAGTAAGTTCTCAAAGAGGTGTTGTCACTGTCACTGGTGGACTTGTCCAGAGGCAGGGGAGCCAGGGGAGCTCCTACCAGCTTCTCACGAGTCTCTCGTGTGTGCCCTCCCCCCACTACCAAAGCCCCAACACAGACCTCACACAGAAATCAAGAGAAGTTTCCAGGTGATGGGGCTGTTAGGCTGTGTCTCTCACTCCAGAGAGACTGTCACAACTCCTTGATCTCACCTTGCCCATTTACAGTGGGGTGAGACTTGTTTCTAGCTCACTGCCTCAGAGGTCTCTGGGAACAGTGCTGGTAGTGAAGAGTTTCACCTCTTGTAGTCCTGTGAACTAGGCTGGAGGTAGTGTTGAGGGGAAAATTCAGTTCTCACCAGCCTAGATCTGACAACACCTCTCTGTAGGATTTGGGGGATGGAATCACATGATCATTTAGGTTGAAATCATCAAGTCCAACTATAAACCTAACACTGCCAAGTCTAAACTATATCCCTAAACACCACATCTACATGTCTTCTAAGTACCTTCAGTGGTGGCGATTCAACTGCTTTTCTAGGCAGTCTGTTCTAGTGTTGGAGAACTCTTTCAGTGAAGAAATTTTTCCCAATATCCATTCTGCCTTCCCACCCCTGGCACAACTTGAGGCTGTTTCCTCTTGTCCTATTACTTCCTAATTGGGTGAAGACACCAACATCCACCTTATTGCAACTTTCTTTCAGGTAGTTGTAGAGTGATAAGGTCTCCCCTCATCATCCTTTTCTCTAGAAGAGCAAAAAGAAAAAGCTGTTTGTGGTGTCAGTGGTGACAAAAGTTGGTATTTTTGGATGTTCTTCTGAGAGAATGTCCAGAGCTGTCTGGAAGTGAAAAATCTCCAAGGCAAACAGGGAAACAGAGTTAGGAGAGTCAGCCCAGCAACCCTCTGTCTGGCTGCAGGAACTGGCCTGAGACACATCTAATGGAGATCTTAGGGCATCAGGGTGGAGCCTTCACCCTTTCTCCGCCCAGGCTCTTGGGATCTGTTCCAGTTACCTATTGCACTCAGTGCCAAAAACAAGTGCTTGACTCTATCTGACTTCGTACGGATGCAGCTTCCAGGGACATGTTCTTGTTATTCAATTCCCTGCTAGATTACAGAGCCTTTGAGCAGACATTAATTTCTCTCCAGGAAAACATTTTACAATGCAGTCAAGTCCTCTCCCATTTCCTAAGCACACTGAGCAATTTGAGTCTCTGAGGAAGGAATTTTCTCCAGCTTTCAACTAATCCTAGTGACCTCTCTCAGCCCTTTCTGATTTATTTCAGCTACTGGTATGGACATGCTGGAGCCCTGCCCCAAATTCTTATCAGAGGGGGATGACATCATCTGCACCTCTGGTTTGATCACAGTCCACATTCACATCCAGCTTCTCCAGCCATCACTTTCTTATGCTAAAGAATCTATGTGGTACATGTCAGGCTCTGAGTCCATGACACCAGGGCTGGGGACAAGGGATGGACACAGTGCTGACTTATGGTTGCTTTCTCTCCTGGCAGGTCTCACACTGTGCCTCAAGAAGCAGGTCCATTGGCATGTGATTGGGTTGGGCACTGCACCAGAAGTCCACTCTATCTTCTTTGAAGGCCAGACATTCCTGGTGAGAAGCCACCGTCTCAGCAGCCTAGAAGTCTCCCCTGTCACGTATCTCACAGCCCAGACCATACCAGGAACAGCTGGCTTGTTTCGGATGTTCTGCCAGATACTGTCCCATCAGCAAGGTAACCTTATGCTGCAAGAGCCTGGGGAAAAGAAATTGAGGAGATGGCCAGAGATCAGTGTTCTGTGCAGCTCTAAGGCCCCTACTGCTCCCTATTGTTGTTTCCACGGCCCATGGCCAGGAGGTTCAACCACGTGATGGCCCATTTGAGGGGACAGTAGTGGAGATGACAGCTCCCAGGCTGAGCCTGGGGGAGCACACACCTGTGCTGGCACATCAATGTGAACCTTTCTGTCTGGTTTGTCTTCTTTTTGAATCCAGCTGGCATGGAGGCCATTGTGAAGGTGGAAGAGTGTCCGGAGGAGCGCCTGATGAAGATGGGAAAGCTGTCAGTTGAGCCAGAGGACATGGATTACCCTGAAGAAGAGGAGGAAACTTATAATGTGATTCAAGTGCGCTCTTTTGCCAAAGAGAAGCCTGTGACCTGGACTCACTATATTGCAGCTGAGGAAATGGACTGGGACTATGCTCCCATAAAGCCAGAGTCTCTGGACAGGTGAGAGTGGGTATGTGTGCCCACGAGGCTGCTCCTCGAGACAGCCCTGCCAGCTCTTTCCCTTTTCCCCCCAAAATCATTTTCTTCTGCCTAACCTGGAGAGTTTAGATTTTATTAACACTAACAGCATGGATGTGGGACAAGGATAGTCTTAGGGAGGCCATGGGAAGGCAGAACCTGGTTTTGTGCCATTTAATCAAATGTCCTGCTGAGACATTTGTCTCTGGAGCATTTGTCTCTCTGTTGTCCAGGTCTCTGGGGTCAGCCCCTTCTGAGCCTGCAGCAATGTCTGGTAACCCTTCTCAC
Source organism: Florisuga fusca (assembly GCA_038090715.1). NCBI lineage: Eukaryota > Metazoa > Chordata > Aves > Apodiformes > Trochilidae > Florisuga > Florisuga fusca. Next base: position 9,905,452 of record JAAWXA010000017.1, read on the forward strand.
CTTCCAGCCAGAAGTCTCTGTACAGCCAGGACATGTGCCTACAGCCCCACAGCATGTGTATTCTTGTCCTCTCTGGAAAGACCTGCTCTAGATGGCAGAGGCAATTAGTCCTTGCTGTTGCCTTACATGTTGGAGGGAGAGGTGATGCAAGTGCATCTCAGCAGAAGTACCTTAGTCTGCACTGCATGGCAGTGACACCTGTCACCAATCCCAGAGTCACTCTGCTGACACAGGCTGTGTGGGATGGGACTGACTTGGAATTGACATCTGCCATAGCTGGGGATCCCACTAAGTGAGTGCTGGAGCAAGGCGTATGGGACAGAAATCCCCACCTGCAGCCTCTTGAGAGAGTAACCCAGAGAAGGTGTCCTCACCAGGCTGGCCTTGCTCCTGGGACGGAGATGGGATGATAAAGAAAAGACAGATGCTCTGTTGCCTTATGCCCACATGCTGGGGATGTTCCTTGACACAGGACAACCTGCCATTCTCCCATCTCTCAAAGTCAACATCTGTCTCCTAGACAGGGCAGTGTCAGGCCAAGGCTGCTACTGAGCAACCTATTTGAAGCTTTCTCTTATTAAAGAAACACTGAATCACTTGAAATATTTTTCCTGGGATGCATACTGTGATTACAGGGGTGAGTGTTACCACCATACACTGATAATCCCCAAGCAGCTATGTAGGTCCTTGGATGATGGAAGGTCTTGCTCTGATTATGACAGCATACTGCATGTTGCCTTTTGCTCTTCCTCTTGCCTGCAGAAACATTACCAGCCTGTTCCTGGAGACTGGCCCCCAACGGATTGGCTCAAAGTATAAGAAAGTGATGTATGTGGAGTACCAGGATGCAACCTTCAAGAAGCGCAAGGTGTCAGATCAAATGGACAAGGGAATTTTGGGGCCTGTCATTAAGGGTGAAGTTGGAGATGAGTTTAAGGTAAGAGAGATTACTTTGCCCAAAGGGTGACTGGAAGGGGAAACTTCAAAGCCTCATGCTTTTCCTTCTAATAGCTCTTGGTTTGTGGCTAAGGTCTGACGTAAGTCCTTGAGGGGTTCTATCACGTTTGGTAATGTCCAAAGTTCACCAGAAGGGCAAATGTTACTGAAAACCAAAGCCAAATACTCTTGATGAGATCATCAAAGATGCACAAGATATGGCTTAGTCTCCTTGATTTTACTTCATTGCAGGCATTTTGAGAATCATGTGAATTAATCCATGACTCATTGCATCCAGCATTTTCCCCTGAGGCAGGAGTGGCCTCTCATCCTCCATCATTTTCCATCTGTGTGCTTTTACCATACAGTACTGGGGACTGTCAGTTGTATCTCTCCATGTGAACACTTGTTTGCTGTTAGGAGTATGTTGTTTTCCAGGTTCTTTTCATTTCCGCTCCCTGTCTGGGGTTCCCTGTGCAGCTGTGGGCATGGAGCTGCAGGTAACACCTCTGGCAAAGTGCTGAAAGCACTACTTAGAGGGATAAATTAATGGCTTCATGCAGTGAAGTACAAAGCACTTTGAAGCTGTTGACTGCTTGGTGTCTTGGTCCTCTGAGGCCTTCTGTATTGCCAGATGTTTTCTGTCTCATATGCAAAGTGAGATTAAAACCAGCAAGTTTCCCTCTAATTAATATGATATTTTCATGCTCTCCCTAAAATGGGCACATCTGGAAAAGATGGACAGTGTAGATTGGTAGGGAAATGAATAGTGGTTTCTTCTGTTCTGCCTCCTGCCTTGTGGTCCCAGACACTTCCAGATTCCTCCCCACTGGAGGCAGGCATCTGATCCCAGAGAGCAACTGACCAGCATTTCCTTCCCTTCAAGGATGCTGAATGTGGCCTTGAGGACTCACAACATTCACAAGGGGATTCACAAGGATTCACAAACATTCACATTCCTGCTGTCTGTCCTCATTTCAGATTGTGTTCAGAAACCTGGCAAGCCGACCGTACAACATCTACCCTCATGGCCTCACCAGTGTAAGGCCATACCACGCCATGAAGACCTTTCAAGGTAAGGCAGGCCATGATTCTGGGATGTCCCTTGGCCACTGCCATTCTTCTGGGCCAGGACATCTTCCTGCAGCCCATGGTAAGACTGTTTGTCCAACCCATCCATCCAAGCACCTGAGCCCTGTAATCCCAGATATGGTGATTCTTGGTTCATGCCAGACCTGACATCATGTAACCCCATCTGTAAGGAAGGTTTGGATGATGGCTGGAAGAGGGGATCCCTGGCTGTCAACCAGGGAGCTGAGACCATGTTGTTTTGTCCATCCTGGAGGAGTCCACTTTCTGATGAGGCAGGAACCAACCCGGTGATTCTTCTTGTGTTTGCCAGTTTGCTTACAGTCCTCACTCCATGGGCTTCCCCCTGCCCTGCTCTAACGTGGGGGGTTCATTATGATTCACACTCTTCCTCTTGAAGTTTTTGCTCTGGGGTTGGTGAGTTACTAGGTCCCTTTCCCAGAACTCCTTTCATCTTCTGCCAGCATGCTCTCAGGGAAGAGAAGGCCATCCCACCACTTTTGGTAGGCCATCCCACATCCCACCAGGGTAAAATCATGCCTCATCCCCCTCCCATCCTCCTCTCTGCCCTTTCAGGTACATCACAATGACAGGAGTAATTGCAGAGTCTGGAGAAAAGCCCCTTTGCTGCAGCAGAAATGGCAGAACCAGGACAGCAACTATTAAGGAGTTCAGTGAATTAGGTCAGCTTTGTGACTTGTTAAGGTTTTCCTTCAGGAGAACCAAAAGGGTAAAGTGGCCCATCGACTGGCAGGACTAAAAGAGCCAAGCCACCCAAGGGAGCTATGAGCCCTGTCTCTGCCCCTCTGTCAACATCCCTCAGCCAGGTATGGCTCACCAGCTTATTCAGTGATTCAGCTCTGTGAGAGAAGAGGAGTCATGGCCCTGGAGCCACAGGAATGGTGCTTTTTCACAATATAAATAAAAATTCTGCCCTGACTGACATATGATCTTTGCAAACCATGCTCTTACAATGGCTCAGCTGGGCACTTGGAGCAGAGGCAAGCCTTTTCCTAATGCTCTGTCACTGAAAGGTCCTGCTGAATGCTTAGATGATTAATTTGCATTTGAATTTTCCTTCTGTTCCTTCTAGATTTCCTCCTTGCTTTTCTAATGGCACAGATGTATTTGCTTTAAAATCTGACATTTCTTGCCTTTTCACCTATTTCACCCCTGCCCAGCTTTTTACTTTGAGGTTCAAACTTCTTTAAACATCTAGGAGACCAGGCACAGCTGAGATGGCAAATTTTCCAGTCTGCCAGAGTTTCAAGGGCATAGAAAATTAGCCATATATACGTTTCCATCCTCACCTGGTCCCAGGAGTTCCTTTTCTCCAGACCAACTTTGCATGCAAGCACGTATTAGCAGCCAGTGTGCCGTCCTGGTGCAAGCATGAAACCCATGCATTTTCTATGCAACCTCTGTGGTTGAGAAACCACCTTTCTGAGCTCTTTTAAAAAGTGGGATTGTCCGTTTCAGGAGCGGTCCAGACCTAACTGATCTGCCCTTGGGCTGTGTGTTGCCAGATAAGGATGTGAAGGACATTCCTATTCCCCCTGGCCAGTCATTCACCTACAGCTGGAGGGTCACCACAGAGGATGGGCCCGCGCAAGCAGATCCTCGCTGCCTCACCCGGTTCTACTACAGCTCCATTGACCCAGTCCGAGATATGGCCTCAGGCCTGATTGGGCCCCTCCTCATCTGCTTTAAGAAGTCCATGGATCAGAGAGGAAATCAGGTGGGTCCTTCCTTTGTCACCTCAACTACCAAACTGGAATAACTGTGGAGGATGAAACATTGAGGTAAAACCAAATTTGTCAATCCTATTCTCTTCAACCCTACCATCAGTCCCAGTGTCCCTGTCTTCCCATCCTCCTTTGCTTGCTTCCTTCTCTCCAAACCTGGAACCGAATTCCTGTGAAATAGCAGTAAATAGTTCTCCACACACTCAGGCTATGGCACTCTGATCAGACCAGGAATAACTGCTTCCCTCTCTGCCTTCCAGATAATGTCAGACAAAACAAGGTTGGTGCTGTTTTCTGTGTTTGATGAGAACCGCAGCTGGTACCTGGAAGAGAACATCAGGAGATTCTGCAGCGATGCAGCCCATGTGGATACCCAGGATCCCTATTTTTATGCCTCCAACATGATGCACAGTGAGTGCTCAGCCAGAGCCTTCCTGAAAAGCCCGAGCAGACACAGGCTTATCCCTGCCCCAGGATGCAGGCAGCAGCTCTGTAGCCATGTGGGAATTAGGTCCTGATGAAATGTTTCACCCCTGCTGTCTTCCAGCTATTAATGGCTTTGTGTTTGACAACCTCCAACCAAAACTCTGCCTGCATGAAGTTGTGTACTGGTATGTTTTAAGTGTTGGGGCCCAAACAGAATTCCTCTCCATCTTCTTCTCTGGGAACACATTCAAGCGCAACACAGTCTTTGAGGATGTGCTTACCCTCTTCCCGTTTTCTGGAGAAACAGTCTTCATGAGTTTGGAAAAGCCAGGTTTGTAACATGCACTATTCTATAAACCATGGACTTGGCATCACAGTGGAGATGAGTGAGCACCTGCAGTCAGTTCTCTGGTGCCCAATCACATTTTGGCAGCCCTAAGAGCAAAGGGATGCAAAACCTGCTGGCACAGCAAAGTGAGAGGCAATTATGAAATACTTCCAAAGCTTAAGTCAAATAAATCAAATTATTGTATTTTACTTCATTAATAGGGTGTGTTGATGCCATACATGCTGCCAAGCCAGTAAGCTGGCTTCAGTAACAAGCCTTGTGAACCTTGCATCTGCACCTTTGTGTTTAAGCTTGAAGGTCAAGGGAAGTGGCAGTGCTGTCCCTGCTGTGGGTTCAAGCACTGGTCACAGCAACCCATTTATCCCCACATCATTACAAGGGCAGAAATCTCAGTCATGGAGAAATCCTACAAAGAATTTGCTTCAGAGTTCAGTTTTATTTTCCCCCATTTATTCAGCATTTTTTTCTTAGCAGTTGCAAAAATGGTGCCATTAGTCACTTCCTCACCCACAGTGGAAACACAGAATTTACTATGTGATTGCAAACATGGATATGATGGTCACAGGTGCTGCATCCTAAACAAAGCTGACAGGGTTTCTAGAAACCTGATACCTCAGTAAGCTTTCTAGAACACAGCCAAACACTGCATCTTGTTGAGCTCTGATTTCTGCCTGCTGATCTGAAGCAGGCAAGCAGCTTGGTCAGCTCTCTGCAGTGTCAGAGCCTGGTTATTACAAACATCTTCACCAACTCTTGGTGCCTGGAGAAGACATGTTGCTGTAGGGAGTAAATGCATTGTCTGGGGATATAAGCAAGAGGCAGCCTTTTTATTTTTTTCTCCTTGAGTGTGAGAGATGTCACAACTGTGAGGGAGCAGTATATTTGACAGCATGTATTTGAGGGTGGATTATGGTGATTATTCTGCTGCTAGCAATAATCAAGGATACTCTGTGTGTTCTCAGTGGAATAACTGTTCTCATCAAGCTATTGTTGGGGCCTTGTGGGTGTATGAAGCTCACTGAAACCCTGACAGGAAACACCAGTCCTTCTGGTGGTGATCAGGACTGCCTCTGATGTTTCCAGTAGCCCTGATTTCTTGTGAGTCCAGCAGTAAGATACTCTAGGAAATATGAAAACATAAAATTTCTACCTTGAATCATATGCTTCTGCCTGGAAATATAGGTTTCAGTAGCAATGGAGTCACATGGAGATGGCAGCTCTTCTAATTTTCCACTCTGGTGGTCTGATGTTGTCCTGTTGTCCTCTTGAGACAGGCATCTGGATGCTGGGGTGCTTGAATCCTGATTTCAGAGACCGAGGGATGCGTGCCAAGTTCACCGTCTTGCAGTGCCAGCATGAGCAATACCCTGATGGGGAAGATTATGTGGATTTTGAGGAGGAGGAAGACACCTTTGACTTCCAGCCCAGGGGTTTCTCCAAAAGCAAGAGATGGCACAAGCCAGGTATTAATGAGCAACTGAACAACCTCACCTTTTCCAGAAATGAGACAGAGAAGCCAAGATTGTGCTTGACAGAACCCTGCCATGGGGCCCTCCTAAGCAATAGCAGGATTTCTGATCCCACTTCCAATGGCACATCACCATTTTTAGGAACAATCCCACATCCACCTGGTATTTCCACATCTTCTCTGCTAGAGGCAAACTATGAACCAGTGTCCGATGAATCCTTCCTGGAAGATGAAGAAGACTTGTCAAAAATCATCAGCCAGGATGAAGGCTTTGGGACTCTCCAACCTGGAAAACACTTGACAAGTGGAAGGGTCCATGGTACTGTGAGCTCAGAAGAAGGTCAGCAATGGCTACAACAGAATGACCTGGAGCAAAATCTGGAACTTCAAGACAAGACTTCAGAGGGTGCTGGGGAGAGGTTGCTAAGAGGGGCTGATAAAATATCCTTAAACCTATACGAGTCGAAGGAGACAATCAATACAGAACTGGCTTTAAGTACTGATCATAACTCCTTCTCCACACTGGACAGAAATTCTGCATCTTCAGATGAGGCAGAAAACAACAGGTCTTCTCATGACGTGCTTCACAGTCACACCAGAGAAAGCACTTATTCATCAAATGAGCTACATGCTAGGCTGGAAAAAAGACCTCACAAAGTGATTTCACAAGGCTTCTATAAATCATCTGAAGGGAAGAATGTTTCTTTATCAGACCTGGGACCCAGCAAACCTGTAAAACAACAACTCCTCACAGATGAGAGTAACTCCTTGCCTGCAAAAAGTAGCACAGAACAAGTAGCCAGTGAACTTGCCAAAGGGACAAACCTTTCAAAAACCACCTTTGCAAACACCAATGACCTTGAGCCTTCCAGCCACATAACGATGGAAGAGAAGGATGAAGTAATCTTGGAGGCAGTGTTTCAGGATGCTACAGCCACTAAGGAATTGCCAGAGATGGACAGTCTTGCCTTTCCTGAATTTAATGTCATTGCTAATGACACAAGGCAGTTCCCAAATGCTTTCTTAAACAGCCCTGAGCTGTTTCAGAGACACAGAGCTCCAGCCTTAAGTATGAGTGGTCCCAACTGGAGGCCTCAACAAGCCATGCCACTGGAGAGCAGAGGCTTGATGCATGGTCTGGGCCTTCCTAACACCAGTTGGCCTGGCAGCAGGGACTCCATCTCTGAAGGTGACAGAGCAGAGCATGATCTGGCCAGCCAGACCCTTGAGACAGCAGTGAATAAGAAAGCCCCAAGGGTGTGTGGACCTCATTCCCCTTTTTGCAGTGCTCGCTTCAAAAAGAGGTCACTTATATCAAGTGACACTTTGCCTGACGTGCTGGTGGCTCAGCAAAGCCTGGAAGAAAAATCATTCATGTCTGAGGGCAAACTACCCACCCCTACTGAGGGCAGGGGTGCTCCACAGGCTTTGCTTGGAGATAGAGCTGAGGAGATGCATCCTGAGGGGAATCCAAGCATCAGCGAGGGGACTCAGCACAGGGGAATCTTCTTTCCCACACAAGCACCACTGGAAAGAAAGGCAGAGATGGCAGCAAGCAGCTCAATAAGACAGGCTGCTGCTGTGGCTGCAGACGTGTCCTCAAACTGGGACTCAGTCACCCTGGGGGCAGCAGCACTCACTGGAGGCTTGCAGAGCCCAGCTTTGTCTCGGCTGCAGCCAGACAGAGGAGCTGTCTGGGGGGCTTCTGGGAGCAAGCAAACTCGGGGTGAAAGCCAGATGGAGGAGGAGACAAACTCAGTGAGGCAACTGGGTCAGTTCAGTCTTCAGCCACAGCAGCATAAAGACAATGTCATGGAGGGATATGTGCCTGAAAGCTCATCTGGGCAAAGCCCAAAAGAAATCCATATGAAACCAGCCTCCAAAGAGAACCATTCCCTCTCTCTAAGCAGCATTGCTCACAACCACAGCACTATCAAAAAAATAGCCAAACAGAAAGGCAGTCCAGAGGGATGGCATGTGCTCGGTGGGGATGTACTCAGAGACACTGGTAAGAGAGAGGACCAGGGCCTAAAACAGCCCAAGGAGAGTGGGAAAAGCAAAAACACATCTAGGAACCATGTCCCAGAACATAGGGAGGGACTGGCTCTGAACAATGGGACCCATTCCATCCACTTGAGATCAGAGACTGGCAAGCCAGACTACGATGAGTATGGTGACACAGAGCAGACCATGAAGGATTTTGACATCTATGGGGAAGAGGAGCATGACCCGCGCTCCTTCCAGGGGGAGGTACGGCAATACTTCATTGCAGCAGTGGAGTTAATGTGGGAATATGGGAACCAGAGACCTCAGCACTTCCTAAAAGCCATGTAAGTGTGACTGTCCCTCACGTATTCCTCTTGCACTGTGTGGCACAGCTTGATGTGTGAGTTGGCATGTCCTGGCAGGCAGGATCACAGGTTTATGCCTGTACAACCCAGCAAAGCAGCCCAGGGGAAGAATGCTCTCAGTGCCTCCCCTGGGTTTTGCAACTCCAGCCATCTTGAGCTTCCTTGCAAGTAGGTAAGGGATGCTCCAGGCTCTGCATCACCCCTGCCCTGCAGCAGCCCTGCCATAGCTGGCCTCCCCATGGGACAATATCACCTGATTTGCTTAACTTGCTGAACTCCCCTGCAGGGACCCCAGGAGTGGCAGGAGGAAGCCTTTCCGACAGTACCGCAAGGTGGTTTTCCGGGAGTACATGGATGATTCCTTCACACAGCCACTACAACGGGGAGAGCTGGATGACCACTTGGGCATCCTTGGGCCGTACATCAGGGCAGAAGTTGAAGATGTCATCATGGTGATTTGAAAGTTCCCATTTTCCATAAAACTCCCTTCCAAATCCCCTGACTGTGCTAATTGCTGAGGTGGGCCTGCAGGCTCTGTGGGTTTACCCTCAGGGCTCAGGGGTAGGAGCTGCCCTGTTGGTACCCTGCACATGGATGGCATCAGGTTGGGGGCAAAGCTGCCATTCAGAGGGACCTCAGGGGCTGGAGGAATAAGCCCAAGAACCTCAGAGTGATCAGATGCAAAGCCCTAGACCTGACAGACCCAAACCCTGTAGTAACAGAGCCCAAGTAGCTCCTGGGCTCCATGGGGAGCCTTTTGGATGAAGGGATTGTAAAAAGGTTAATGAGCTAAGCAGGGTTTGGTACAGCTTCTTTGAGTGCTCAATGAGAGGGCAGACTCAGGCTTCCCTCAGCACCAAAGGCTTTTCAGCACTCACCTAAGGAAGAGATTAAAGGCTCTTCACAAGGCTCAGAGCTGGAGAAGTTGTCCAGTTTGCACTGAAATCTTCACCAGGATGGATTAAACACCTTTGGGCATTAGAGACAGTAGTGTAGCTGACCTTCCTCCCACTGAGCAGGGAGAGTGCCTCATCCTGCTGACATGACCAAGGTGCACTTTCCAGTGGGGATCACACTGCACAGCCACAGCTTGTGGTTCAGCAGAGGTTGGCATGGGGCCCAGATGGAGGTCTGGGCACCGACGTGTGGCTCTCTCATTCCTATCAGGTTTCTGGATCCAACCCTAGGGCCCAGGGCTATCTCAGTGTTGCATCTAGCCCACTCCCACACTGTCTTTGCTTTGCCTTCCATTGCAGGTTATTTTCAAGAACCTGGCCTCACGGCCCTTCTCTTTCCACTCCACACTGCAAGCCTATGAGGAGGTCCCGGACAGACAGGAGGTGAAGCCTGGGGAGCTCCGGAAATACTCCTGGAAAGTTCTGCCTCAGATGGCACCCACAACACGGGAGTTTGACTGCAAGGCCTGGGCTTACTTCTCCAATGTGGACCTGGTAGGTGGGAACTGCTCCATGAAGGTGGGCAGCATGCCTGAGTCCTGATTCTGAGGTCGTGGTTTTTCCTACAGTGCTGTGCTGAAAGCAGCCTGGGGTTGTCTAGAGTCTCAGTTGCCTAATGCTGTGATGAATTCATGCTGGTGGATTCTCTTCTCTTAAGTGGATTTTCCCCCCTTTCCCCAGTGGTACCAGCTTCTGAGTCATGTAGAGAGCTAACATTCTGCAGTTCCCTACGCTCTGCCAAATCTGGATGCATTTGGCTCATGGGTTCCAATGGCAGTGGACACCACTTCTCTTGCAAGCACATGCAAATACTTTCTGCACAGCCTTTCTTAGCTGGATGCAAAGTGGGGATCCCCTAGTGAACTCAGCATGTCCTTCCCATCCTGCACATGCCATGCCCTGTGCAAGAATGGGAACCAGGCCAAGGATGCAGTCAGAGCCACCACTTTCCTCACTGCTGTGCCACTTTGCAGGCTTCAGCACTTCCTTCCCTTCTGAGGAAAACCCTTCTTTCCTGTTCCCTGGCAGGAGAAAGACCTGCACTCAGGCCTCATTGGGCCACTAATCATCTGTCGCCGTGGGGTGCTGAGCTTTGTTTTCAGGCGGCAGCTGGCTGTGCAGGAGTTTTCCTTACTCTTCACCATCTTTGATGAAACCAAAAGCTGGTACTTCATGGAAAACATGGAGAGAAACTGCCGCCCACCCTGCTACATCCAGCAGGACAACCCTGACTTTAAAAGAAACCATTCCTTCCATGGTGAGGACCCTTGCCCTTGCCCTTTCCATCCCACAATCTATAGTGGTATGGAAAAATCCTGGAGCCTCAAGGCTCTCCTGACTGCTGCCTTCCCCAGCCATTAATGGCTACGTGAGTGACACACTGCCTGGGCTGGTGATGGCTCAACAGCAACGGGTCCGATGGCACCTTCTGAACATGGGCAGCACTGAGGATATCCACTCTGTCCACTTTCATGGGCAGCTGTTCAGCGTCAGAACTAGCCAGGAGTATCGCATGGGAATCTACAACCTCTATCCAGGTGAGATGCAGCACAGGCACCATACACACCCCAGCTGCTGGGGCTTCATGTCTGTGCCCATTAGGAAGTACCAAGCCTGTGGGGGGTATGACAAGGATGGGGAATGGATCTGGAAGAGTATGGCTCTGTGTTTGCACAGTGCTTGGCACTGTGGCACCCTCCTATAGCCAGTAACTCTGCTCTGCTCTCCATTCCTGGCCAGGTGTCTTTGGAACAGTGGAGATGTGGCCCTCACATGCTGGAATTTGGCGGGTAGAGTGCAAAGTGGGGGAGCACCAGCAAGCCGGGATGAGTGCCCTCTTCCTTGTGTACAACCCGAGTGAGTGATCCTCTTTGCACCCTGACATTGCTTGCTTCCATGTCCATAGACAGAATGTTTTTTAACTCCCTGTCCCCCAGGGTTCTCAGCATTTCCCTTGGGGTGGCCCAAATGGTGTCATCTAGGTTTTCTCTCTGAAAGAAACTCACAACTTCAGCCCTTGCTACCCCACACATTCCAGCAAAGAACACAAGAGTCTGAGACACTTACTGGGGTGAAGGCTGGAAGACTAGCTTAATTTATCTGCAAATACTTTCTCCCAGAGCTCTTGTTTTCCAAAACTGAGGTGTCCCGGACTTCCCATAAAATGCACTTACCTGAGCAACTGCATGCACATGCTGGTGTCAGCCCACACTGTCAGTAAGGTACAGTGCCCAGCTGCCTGACCACATGTCAAGAGGTAAACCGAGACACTGACATGATGGCAGGAGGCAGTGAGTGACACTGCCTGACTACAGGTTGCTTTGATAAAAATAGTGATCAGAGTAACTGCAAATCTCTGACTTTATCCACCCCAGAACAACAGGCTTCTACCTTGCCATTATTAAGTATAGGGGGAAGTAGTTTGTGAAGGTGATATTTTATCACACAGTGACAGTCTGTCTCTTCTTCCTGAAGGAATATTGTCAGCCAGAAAATATTTCCATAAGTTAGAAATACGCTTAAGAGTTCACATTTCAGTTTTCCCCAGAATTATTTGCCATGCAGTGGAGATGCCAAGAAGTGACATGTTGCTAATAATAATGGCAACAGCCCTGTACTCAGTAGACCAGAAAAGAGAAACAGAGAGACTGGGGTGTCAGGCAGAGTTTTCCTTAGCAGTGCGATATTTGTTTTTAAAAGATGCTGCCTAGCAACAAAAAGGCACAGAATCAAGACACGGGTATAGGGAAGAGAAACTTGTCAGCATTGGTGGGAAATCAGGACATAGGAGTGAGAGGTCAGTGACTGAGGGACAGGAGTTTGGCAAGAGGCTGCTGCAGCTGATGCTGGGAACTGTCTGCTGCTGATGCCAGCATTGGCAGCAAGAATTTCCAGCACCTCTAAAATTCAGGGATGGATACAGAGGCAATTTAAACCCCCCACATGGTGCGACATAAACAAGCTTGGGGGCTCTGGGAGGCTTGAGACAACCTCCATGAGCCTGGAGGCCACTACCCAGCACAGGTCTCTCCTTCAAAAGCCATGCTATCTAGTCAAGTCTCCCTGCTTTTCACACCCCTTCTCCCTGTTTGTCTGCAGACTGCCGAAGTGCCCTTGGCCTGGCCTCGGGATACATTGCAGACTCTCAGATCACAGCATCAGGGCAGTATGGTGAGTAGGGCTTTTCTCTGTGAGGAAGGCAGCTGAGGCTGGGGCAGCTTCAGCCAATACAACTCATATGCTTCCCCACCCAAGGCTTTGCTACACTGGGTCCCTGCCAGAGTCCTTCCTCCATCTATACCCATGTCAGTGTCCCACTCAGGACCTGGAGGTGCCTCCCCACATGTCTGGCTCATTGTGTCAGTGCTTTGCCACTCTGCATGTGGCTACTAAACCCTCAGGTGCCATCTTGCAGATGGACTTCTCACCACTTCAGCCTGGGCAGCGCCAGGGTCCAGAAACACCCTCACATCTGTGTGCCCTCCTCACAGGGCAGTGGGCTCCTTACCTGGCCAGGCTGGAGAACACCGGCTCCATCAATGCTTGGAGCACTGACCGCAGCAATGCCTGGATCCAGGTAAGAGGGGCCCTGTGGCTGGGGGCACCAGTGGGGACATTGCAAGGGCATGCCTGTGGCTGATGCACTGTGACCAGCTATGTCCTGCTATTTCCACTGCTTCCCCTCTGGGAGGGGAGCTCTGACATGGCAGTGGGTCTGTGTGGACACACACTTGCTGCTGGCCAGACCCCCAGATCCTTCCTCAGTGCAGCAGAGAAATCACTTGACGGTCTGGCTGCAGCACCAAATTGTGCAAAAATCTCCCAAAGCCAAATGACCACAGCTCACTTCTCCAAACAGCCCTTCCCTGCTCCTCTCCCAGATGTTGGCTGACTTGAGCCCTTATGAATGACTCTGACTAGTTTCATAGCCTATGCTCAGTTATGTCACAAGGAAGTGAGTGCCATGGGTTTACAGTGCAGTGTCTGAACATCATTTTGGTTTTCCATCAGAAATGAATCCCTGACTTTGTTCTCAGGTTGATCTTTTGCATCTCATGATTATTCATGGCATAAAAACCCAAGGGGCCCGACAAAAATTCTCCAGCCTCTACGTCTCCCAGTTTGTTGTCTTCTACAGCCTCGATGGGCAGAGATGGAGGAAATACAAGGGGAATGCCACCAGCACACAAATGGTAAGGCAAATGGCTCTTGAGGTAAATGTCTTCCCAGAATGGGGTCTCTTGGAGTGATGAGGGCTAGACACCTCTGTACACCAGGGAGAGATCTCCGGAGCCTATGAGATATTTTATTAGGAACAGTGAGCATTTACTGCCAGGATAACTGAACAGATCACAGATCTGCAATGGACTTGCACTCTATGTCCATGTATTTCATTTAAAATTGACTGAACCATTTTTTTCCACGATCCCAGGTGGCTGTGACATCCACCACTTAATGTTATGTTGTATATTACTTGGAGCTAGGCATAAGATTTTTCCTGAATACCTTTTTTGACCCCAAAGGCAAATTGGCTTTCTAAAAACATTGTGCAGATGCAGATGATTTGGGGGACCTCTATTCATTAGAAAAAAACATAACCTAAACATGCATAAGCTGATCATTCCAGTGGGAGAAGAAAAAAGTATCCAGAAAAGCCTCCATCATGTACACCATCTGTGGCCAAAACTTTTTTCCCAGGTTCAAAACTCTTCTTTTTCTCCCCTCTGCTTGGTGAAAATACAGAAACATGTTCATTTGCATGTTTCTCCTGTTCTTGTTTCTCAGTGGTTCACCCTGATTTGGTCCGTTCACACTTCTTAGTCTGAATCACATCTCAAATAATTTCCCTGAGCTGCCACTGTCTTATAAAGGATGGTGACAGGATATATGTCTTGTGTGTGGACTAGACAGAAATGTTCTTCTCCTCTCTAATCTTTGTCCTGTCTAGCTCTCTTTCCACTGTTAAAATAATCTTTTTTTTCTCCCTTTCCTTGCAGCTGTTCTTTGCAAATGTGGATGCAAATGGAGTGAAAGAAAACCATTTCAACCCTCCAGTCATAGCCCGGTACCTCCGCATTAACCCCACGCACTACAGCATCCGCTCCACACTGCGCATGGAGCTCATCGGCTGCGACCTGAACAGTACGTCCCACCTCTGGACACCAACCACCAAAGCCACAGCTTGACCAAGAGGGTTGCAGGGTGCCAGCTCCACATGTTCCAGGACTCCCTAGGCAGTTGTGGGGAGTCTGAAGATGGAGTTGAGATGCTGGGGGAACAACTCTAAAAAAACCTCATTACAGTCTTAGACATAGCAATACTGGAGGGAGATCATGGGCCCATCTGTTACCACTGCTGTTACTATTCTGAACCATCAGAAACCTCCAGCAGCAGCAAAGTGGGTATCTGGGAAACTGCTGCCTCAGTCTGGGAAAGCAGAAAACAAGCAGGGACAGATGCTCTTCGCTTTTCACCTGGTTTTGCCAGTCCAAAGCTAGACTGCTCTGGCCCACAGTATGACCTGGAGCAGTGCTGCTCTGAGATCCTTTCTTTAGCTTTTCAGGGCAGAACCTCCAGAAGCTAAAAGCAGCAGCAATTGTTCTGTCACCCCATGCCACAAGCCTGCCAGCCAGCTCTGAGTTAGCTGACATACACACTTGACCACCACATGCAGGTTGTATCCCTACCAGGTATTCTCATCCTTTTCCTGGAGACAGATTCTCCTTATGTCCTGTCAAATGCACAAAGCCTTCATATTCTTCCTAGACAAAAAAAAAAGTGGGACTACTGTCAGGTGTAGTTTGACACTCTCCAGGCAGAGCCATGCTACACACAAGGATCATGACACTTCAGTAAGGCACAGGAGAACCTGTAACCAGAGGGCAGCTGAAGCAGTGAGCAGCCAGAAGGCATCTCCCTGATGAGTCTGTCACCCCACTTTAACAAGCTTCACTCTTCTCTTCCAGGCTGCTCCATGCCCCTAGGAATGGAGAACAGAGGCATCCCTGACCAGCGCATCTCTGCATCCTCCTACAGCACCAACATCATCTTCAGCTGGTCACCCGCCCAGGCCCGCCTGAACCTGCAGGGGAGGACCAATGCATGGAGGCCACAGGTAGCCCACGCGAGGAGATCCCTAGGCAGGCAGATAGGGCATGGGCAGGCAGGCAGACAGGCTGGGTGCTTGCAAATTCTGTGAGGGGATTGTGTTCAGCCATGTGAAGCTTGCAAGCTGCCTGCACACAAGCAGGAGAGTTGCTGCATTGATTTAGCACCCAGCAGCTCCAGCCAAATGCCTTACAAAGCAGGTGAAGACCAGGAATATGTCCAGTGCTAGTTTGGCTTTAGCTACAATGGATGTGTCTTTCTCGTTGCTGCTGAAGTGTTGAAGGTGAGTCTGTCCTTCCCCAGAGTGACAGCCCCAGCGAGTGGTTGCAGGTGGACTTTGAAGTAACCAAGAAGGTGACTGCAATTATAACCCAGGGTGCCAAAGCTGTCTTCACCCACATGTTTGTGAAAGAGTTTGCTGTCTCCAGCAGCCAGAATGGCATACACTGGAGCCCGGTCCTGCAGGATGTCAAGGAGAAGGTAGGCAGAGCTGCCCCAGAGGCAGCCCACAGACAGCCCTGGGGAAACAAGCACAGCCCTTAGCAGCAAACATGCTCACAGGATTATTGCAAGAGCAGTGAGTCAGGCTGTGTTTGTTCCTCCCTAAAGCTTTCCCAAGTGGAGCTTTGTGTCCTCAAGTAATGAGGTCATTATTCCAGCAGAGGAGAGCAAACCCGTGATTTCTCTCTT
This sequence comes from Florisuga fusca, assembly GCA_038090715.1. Taxonomy (NCBI): domain Eukaryota; kingdom Metazoa; phylum Chordata; class Aves; order Apodiformes; family Trochilidae; genus Florisuga; species Florisuga fusca. The sequence continues at coordinate 9,921,570 of JAAWXA010000017.1, forward strand.
CTCTTCAGATTTTCAAGGCAAACCAAGACCCCACTAACACAGTGATGAATACTCTGGAGCCCCCCCTCTTTGCCCGCTATGTGAGGATACACCCCCGCCAGTGGCACAACCACATTGCCCTGCGGATGGAGTTCCTTGGCTGCAACACTCAGCAGGAGCACTGATGGCTGCAGGGTGAGGCATGGCCAGCACTGGCCTGAGGACCAGCATCCAACTCAACACTAAATTCCTCCCAGAGAGGAGGGCTGGAGCAAGCCCTCCCAGGCCCTGACTGTCCCTGCTGCCAGGGAGGAGAAGGTCTGCAGAATTGTTGCTGTGGCTGGCTCATCATCAGCCTCTTCCTGTTCTTCATCTACCAGATGCCATTTAGTCAGATGTAATGCTGAAGAATTACACAGTATTTTTCCAGTATCTCTCTGCACTTACTCCTCTGCACCAGCCTGGGAGTCCCCAGGGGCTCAGTCAGCACTACCAGCAGTTGGTAATTAATTAACCCCAAAGCTTTTCAGCTTCATTTTGTATAAGCTTGCTGCCTGGACACAGTCCTGGAGGAGGAGGAAGCAGTAAAGGTGAGGGCCCTGCTCTAGGCCCCAGCATCCATTTCACAATTGGTGGAGACTGGTGGCTCAAGGGAGGCAGCACTTGCTCAACCTGACTCAGCACTGGTCTTTGGCCCTCCATTTCCCTTCATCTCCTTCCCATCACACTCCTGCTGCTGTGACTGGGTGCCATCATACTGCTTTCCATGGCTGCCTCAAGCAAGCCCTCCATGCTCATTCACTGGAGAAGTTCTGTAGGTGCCTATGGTTTCCAGGGTCCCTGGTGAGATGTTGACCACTGAATGACCCACTGCCTTGCCATGATCCCCAGCAAGGTGTGTCATGGGCCAGACCCATCTCCCCCTTCCCTGGCAACTGCCCCACACAATGACATATGTTTCCTTTCCCAGGAATGGCAATGAGCAAGGTGACACTGGCTCCTGCCTCAAGCCTCTCATGGGGTAGGGACCTTCCAGAACAATTGTCACTTCACAAAGGCCTGGAGTGCCCAGAGGGTGCAGGGTAATGCCTGCTGGGCAGCACACTTGTCCACAGTAGCAGCAGCATTGCCACCACTACCAGCTCATCAAAGTCTGCACCAACCCATCTCCACCTGAGTCCTTCTGTTGTGGCAGCCTCACACACACCTCTGGCAGCTGGTGTGGGGTGGGAATCAGAGTTATGAGGAGGCTTTGGAGAATGTCAGGGGTCAGCCAGGTGCTGGCCACCATCACAGTGGGATGGGCAGGGTGGGTGAGCCCAGCAGCAGACAGCAAGTGGCTTGTGAATTCCCATGTCACCCCATCAGAATCATGTAGTTCCTGCTCACACCTACAAGAGATGTGGCCTGGGCTAGTTCTGAGGAGAGCTCTGGCACTAGAGCCAAGTCATGGATGGGACCCCAGGACTTTGCCATGAGGCAGGGTGTTTGTGTGAGGTGCACTAGATGCTCCCATCCATGGCCTGTGTCTGAAGGGAGAAGGAACACATGCTGCAGGTGAGCCCAGTGTAATGGGAAACCACACTCACTGAGATCAGAAGTTTGTCTCAAATGAAGCAGGGCTCCACATTGCTGTACAAGGAGCCTTTGCTATGGCCCTGGCAGTGATTACATTACAGTTTGAAGGAAGAGATGTAATCACCCTTTGGCCTAATTGCATTCTGAAAATAACCAGGCAGATGTGAGGAGAGGCTGCCTAGCAAGTGCTGGCCTGAACAGAGGAATTGGAGCCATAACCTGCTCAAAGAGGACCACCCCAGACTTCAACTTGGGAGGACAAAACTTGCCACCTTGTCCCCTTCTCAAGGCAGCCTTCCTCAGCTCCAAGCCAGCTGTGTCTCTGCTGAGCACACTGGCCAGTGCTGCACAAGGACAGTCAGCTGCAGCCTCAGAATCACCAGTGCAGAGGAGTATCCCAGGCATGGTGAGGGGCCTGATGGCAGAAAGAACACAGCAGAAACATCAGCTCAGTCCCAGACAGCAGCTGGACTGTAGAGAGACCCACACACACTTTGAGGGACTGGACCAATGCTCCATGTTAGTGCCCTTGAACACAAGTAGACATCTGCATGCTCTGTCCATGGCTACCACTGAACATGAGGCTGGACCTGACCAGTTGAAGCTTAAATACACATCAGGATGAGGGACTAATGGGGATGGATTAAGAGCAGGGGGGGGTTGGCAACATGCAATTGGTGAAGCCCACAAACCACCCACGCAGTTTACTCAGATGCAGGTGTAATCAGTCATACAGGACTGGCTGCTCTGCATGGTCCTTGTCTCTCTGGGCAATGTCTCTCTTGTCTCTCACTCAGCCTCTGCTGAAGCATGGTCTCTGCCCGTATGGGTTGACCATGACATGGTCTGTGCCTGTACCAGTGTATGCTCAGACTTGTCCACCCTCCAGAAACAGGTGGCTGTGGACATTTGTTCTGTGACACCAGGTTAGACCAGAGAAAAAGCTGAGCACACCAGAGCCCCAAATGTGTCATTTGCAAAGAGGAAACAGCACTGAAATCTCTGCAGGCGACAGAGTGGCCTTCACCAACCAGCCCTGAGCAGCTCCAGGGTGTTCTCCAGCCACCCAGGAGGCAGTGAAGGGTTTGTGTTGAGCGAGATCACTGGAAAGGGACATTGGGCAAGCAGGCAGATGTGTCTGCCAAGCTCGGTACCTATTACTAGAAGAACCTCTTGACAGTTGGAGAATGGAAATCAGACACTGTATCCTCCCAGCGTGACACAGATCTGAGATGCACCATAACCTCCCACAAGTTGTAAGCATTTCTGTGCAGGGGAAGTGCTGGACCAGCACAAAGCCCTCTGCCTCTTAGCTAGGGACTGCCCTGCTGAGTCACCACTCCACAAAGAGCCTTGCTGTGGTGGATCCTGGATGAATCCTACTGGACACCAGTAAACTAGTTTTTCTTAGCTCAGCTGCCAGGATTGCTTGGGCCTCTAGGCAGAGCAAAGCACATCCCTGCCATCCCTTTCTAGTATAGCCCAGGCAGAGGTTATTTAGCAATCCAGACTGTGCAAGGTGCATCAATGCTGAGCCTCATCCAGATAAGCCATGGGCCAGGGCAGCTTCTAAATCCATCTTCTCCCAGGCTGAATGGAAAGCCCCTGGTATGCAGTCCCTACCTTAGCCAGACGTAGCACCATTCTCAGAAAAAGTTGCCATCATGTAACAGAAATAGGCAGCAGCAATCTGAATACCTAAAAGGAGCCTGGCCCACAGGGAGCAAAGTGAACTCAGGAAATCACAGCTTAATTCCCAACTCAGCCATGGAACTAGGGCCAAGCTGCTCACTGCCACCTCCACCTCGGTTTACCCATCTGTAATCAAGACAAAAATTAAGAGATTTAGACTTTTTCTGTCTGTCAGGTGTTTCTTGTCATATTTCTCTGTCCTCCTAGGTATTCCACAATTAACTGCAGGGCTTCTCTCAGCTTTCCATGTCTCTTGCCTCTTATTCCACATTGTTACCAGAGTGTTTTTAGCCTGTGAGTGTGAGAGGAGCCTGGAGGCAAGGCATCCTGATTCCAGGACATGCCCAGGCCATCACTTTTCAAAGCCATGCCCCGCAGTCCCACCATATGTCCGTATTTCCCCCTGCAACCTGCTCTCTCCAGGCTTGTTCTTGATGAGTACTCCTGGGCTGTCTCAGCTAGTGGGTAAGGATGCTCCAAAGTGCTCTGCAGATCCTCCGTGTTCAGCTGGCCATGGTTATGGGATGTGACAGACAGAGCAACATCCTCCAGCCTAGTGAGCATGTTTGTTCATGCTGAGTGCACTCAGGCACTCCAGAACATTTCTAGGCCTCTGCCCTAGTCCCTTATTTTCTCATCCTAATCTGATTTTACAGGGTTTCTAGGGAATCCTGCAGACAAAGTCTGGGCCACAGGTCCCACCACACCCAGCTGCCCTCAGAGCTGTCTGTCTTCTGTTCCTGGTACTGACTGCACTGATCTGCTACTATCACTGCAAGGCTATTGTGCAATTTGGTATACTACTTACACAGAACTCGCTGAGCAATAGGAACTAAACTTGCTGAAGCCCTAGGACACAGGCTATGTTGAACTTTTACCTAGTGAAGTAAAAGAAGGCCCCAGAGCTGGTTTGAGCTGGAAGGTAAGGAAATAAGGAAAGCCACTACCATCATCAGACTGATGCAGCAACCTTAGAGATAAGAGAGGAAAGGGCTCACCTAGAGACAATGAAGGGACACAACCAAGAACAGAAGACCCCAGACCCTAATATTACCACTTGTCAGAACTGCTGTATGAAGGGTAAGGGCTCCTTTGCTTGCAGGTGCCTGGCTCAAGCTGCTCTGCATGTCAGATAAAGAAACCATTTATTTACTGAATGGATTAATTTTCTTTAAGTAGGAGCCTGCTGACAGTAACATAATTCCCAGCAGGTTATGTACTTTCCTCAGCAAAATCCAAGGAATTGGGCATTGTTACACTGAAGATAGGGCTGGAAGTGGAGCTGGAGCTACAAGTGGATGATGCAGAAGACTTCATCCATGTAATCTCACATTAGTGCACAATAGCTGCCAAGGGAGAGGGATCAATGGCAAAAGCCTGCCCCGAGTAGCACTGACTGCCCACACCAGCCATCTCTGAGTGGCTGATCCATGGTTTTCTGCCTCTCAATACCCATCTACTTGACATATATCTGCTGTGGAGGAGAAAGGGGTGGACAGCTAACCCTGTGGGGCAGTCCTGGGCTGGAGACCACTGTAGGAACTTCAGCTGAGGAGGCTGGAGTTTTCCAAGTGTCTTAGGCAGGATGAAGATTTTCAATGCTGAAGGGGTGACCACACTGTACCTTGTGACCTGGGGGTTCCCCTTCCACCCTGTTGGCCTCAGCCTGCAGCAAAGCACCCAACAGCCATTACTGGGGAACACTCCTTGTGCTGCTCATCCTCTGTGGGTGCACAACCAGGCTTGCTCTCCCACTTGGTGTGCACACAAGTAAAACTAGTTTGCATAAGGGCACTGCCTTTGTCCTGAGGCTGAAATTCCTAATGGAGGCCCCAGAACAAGGGAAGTGATGCACATTTGTGTGTGTGGAGTGAGGGGGGCTGGATGCATCAGCACAGGGAAGAAGGCCTGACCCTTCCTCAAAATACAGTCAGATCCAAGAAAAAAAAGTGTTTCTACTATGTCTCTTCATTCCCCAGTAGTGAGTTTTGCTGCAAGACTCACGGCTTCTGGAATTAGAGGGATTTGGTTTTGCAGCATAAGATGTGAAATCTGAGATAGGATTGAACCTCCCCAGGTCTGCCACCAACAAACCCCCTAAGGTGAGCAGCTCTGACCACTACCTGTCCCATAAAGACCTCCTGGGATTGCAGGTCATGTCTCACATTCCTCTCCCATCACTTCCTTGAAGTCACTAGGACACATCTCTTCCACAGGCATCTGCTGGTCCTTGCTGGCAGGCTATAGTCTCATCTCTGTGAGAACTTTCCACAGGCACTCCTGCACACCCTCCTTGTCACCCTGTTGATCTTGCTGATCCTCTGTTGCTTTATGCACATGTATGCATTGGCCTTTCTCTGGGGCAGGTTTCCTCCTCTGGGTCATGTTGTTTGGGTCTTAGCTGGGCCAGAGGAGCAAGATGTGGCAGTGAGGAGGTGCACCTCTGGCCACCAGTGTAAAATCCAACAGGAGAAGACTTACAAGGGAAGATGCTGACCAAAAACTAGCCCACAGGGCCATGGTTAAAAGCATTTTTTAAAAAAGCAGATAAGTGTCCCATTGCATAAAGATTATATCATCACTTTCCCCAGGTTTCCAAATACAGGTATTTACTCAAGAAGTAAGCTTTCTGGTTCTATTTGTGTACAAAGATGATGCATTCCTAGTGACATGGTCTGAATTTCCATGTGGGATGTGCTGGGGCAGAGGCCCAGCACCTTTCCCACCTCTGAGCCCCCACCTTGTGAAGGGCAGGGCTGGGTAGTCTCGCTGCAGCAGAGCTTTCTCCTCCTTCCCTGCCCAGGCTGTGCTACTGGGGCTCTTTTCTCCTGGCAGCATTAGAGCAACTGCCAGAACCAGTTACATCAGTACCTGCAGCTCCCACACCTCCTCTTTCCCGTGACTCACAGCACTGTGGGCTTTCTGATAGTCAAGTCAGCAGTTTTATTCATATCAGGCAGGAGAAACTTGCTGTCAGAATGAGATGGATTTTCATTCTTTTTGTTTTCTCCTCCTCTTATTCTGCTGCTTTCCTGTTTCCTTTCTCTGCAGATTTACACTCTTGTTTTCCATGTATTTCCTAGGGCAACTTTAGTCTGAGGCAACCTGAGGAACTTGTGTAGCAGCAGCAATGTGGGAGTCTGGTGCAAAGAAACATCAAGGATCTCAGGGATGGCATGAAAAATCCTTTCAGTGATTATCTTAAGAAGACCCCACCAGAATTAATTTTCTATCCCTAAATATATCTCAGACTTCACCTGAGGTTGTGGCATCATTAAGACTCAGTAACTGAGCACAAGAAGTTTGACAATAGCCCTTCCCACCACACACAGATCACGAATGCCACCCCACCCATTCTCAAGCAAGTCACAGGTACACAAGGAGGTACAGAACAGCACAAAAACAGAGCCGTTCTTGCCGAAGCACAGAGAAATCCCGGGTCTCTTCACCTTGAAGTCTTCCCTGGAACTCAGCACATCCCGCCCTGCACACCAGATGGGTGCTGCTGCCTGGCATGCACAGCCTAAGAGCTCTGCACGTCCAGGAGCTGGCATGGACCAGGGGCAGGGGCTACTCCCAGCATCCCCACGATGAGGACACGCTGTTTCACGGGATAGAAGACCCCAAGCAGGCACCGAGGCGATGCTCTGAGTGTCACCTGGCGGCGCCAGCGTGCCTCCTGAGCGGGGACACTGTATCCTGACCCCAGCATCACCGCCTCCCTGCCACCAACGCGACAACCCCTGCGTTTCGGCGACTGCGCAGCTCCCTTGAGGAGCCGTCGCTGACCCTCCCCCGACCGCCTGGCTCCTCCCGACGCCGCAACGCCCGCCCATCCGCAGGCCTCCCCCTACGGCCACAGGGGCGGAGCGTGCGGGCAGCCCGCGGGGTTGCGGGGCCCGGGGCTGCTGTTCTGGAGCCAGCGGATCCAGCTGCAGCTGCAGGCGGTGGGGTGCTGCGGCAAGATGACCCTCAAATCGGGGCGCAGCGCCAGTGCCGGCAGCATGCGGACCGCGCTCTCCGACCTCTACCTGGAGCACCTCCTGCAGAACCGGGCCAAGCCCGAGGTGAGCGGCGACTGGAGGGCGGCTGCGCCTTCCAACCCCGAACCGCCCCCGCGGCGGTACCTGCACCCACCGGGAGAGCGCGACACTGCCCCCCCCGCCCCGGCCCCCTTCCCCACCAGGGCCGGGCAGGCCCCCCTCGAGATGCCCCCATCCACTCCACGTCCCTTGTTTCCCACTTTACTGCAGGTCTTAGCCCAGCACCCTGAGCCCAGCTCCCACCCAGCACGGAGCCCCCCGGAGTTCCCCTCCATCCCGTCCCTCCCCCAGATGCAGCGGGCAGCAGGGCCCCAAGGCAGAGTCCCCACGGCAAGCAGGAGGTGGGCAGCGGGGTACGTGCCCTACATGTGGCACGGCTGGTCCCCAGCAGTACAGGAGCAGGGAGTCTCTCTGGACGGCATGGGGCACCTTGGGAGAATGGTCAGCCAGCGTGGCTAGTGCAGCATGTCCGGGGCAGGGAAGAAGGGGTTGGGGGGAGGGGAGAAAGGCTTCGGCATCCTGCCCCAGCAGAGCTTGTGCTTGTTTTGCTGCGAAGTTGTAGCCGGTCTGAAGTGGAACTGTCCGTGACGTGAGCTGATCCAGCGACTGAGCAACTTCCAGGTAGACAGCGTGGGCTGGAGGGAGAGGTGGTGAGGGGTCTTGGCCCCAGAGGAGGAGGAGGATGCAACCAGCCCGTCTCACATTTCTGACACTCCCGAGGCCAGGGAGTGAACAGGGGGAAAGCATGAACCGCACCTCCAGTGGAAGGAGAGCAGGCTACAGCAGCCTGGGTTGTGCTGGGGAGGCACCTTCCCCAGCCAGTGTCTTTTGGAGTAGCTTGGGTCCAACCAGGAGGTCATTAGTTTCCAGTGATTAAACTGCTGGAGCTTTTCTCCCAGCAGACATTTTCGACTTTGAACAGGAGTCCCTGATGGAGCCATGGCTTAGTGTGCCTCAGCTGAGGTTTCCTTGCAGCTGTGGGGAGCCTCTGAGAGCAGGGAGGAAATTTCCCTGAAGTAATGTCCGTGGCCCATCCTGTTGGACACTATAGCACCCAAAAGGGACTTCTGTCCCACAGCAGTGGTTCGTGCTTTTTATGGCTCAGTCCTGGCAGAGTGCTTTAAAAAATAAATTGTTTTTAAAGCAAAGTGTCTGGATCAGGTAGCTGCTGAGAGGAGCTCTCCCATTCCTTCACCTGTAGGATCCAGGCAGAGGGCCCGCCTGGCCACAGGCAGGGCACGGATTAATCACCAATGGCAGTGAGACATGGAAAATGTAGGAGCTGGCCTACAGTTTCTCGGTATTGTGGTATTCTGGTGGAGATAAACAGAGGGATGGTGAACCAGGATCTGCCTGGAGCCTTTTAAGAGGAGCTCTCTAGGAGTGGCACTCATTAGATTTCACTCACAGGCTCATGCCCATGTCATGTGCATGGGGAGGCTGTGCTGGCCCACAGTGGCTGTGCCCCTGTCTCTAGCACAGTAGGGATGTGTCCCAGCAGCAGCTCTCAGGAGGCCTGCTGGGTTTGGTTGGCTGCTCCTTTGCTGGAGTCAAAGAAGGTGTCTGGGAAGTTCCTCTATCCCATTTCCTCTAGCAGAGCTGCATCCTGGGAAGTGCAGTCCTGCAGTCATCTCGTGGCATCACGGCACAGAGACCCTCAGTGAGTGGAAGCTGTGTCATTGCTGGGAAACAAACCCAAGTGGAGGAAACTGCTAGCTCTCTTCCCTTAAGGCCCTGCTTGAATATATTTTTCTTGTCCCCCAGCTGGAAAATACAGGCTTACTAAAGAAGTGGGGGCTTTATTCCTAGCTGTGCACTAGGATGGCAGGGTGACTGTGGGCATGTCCCCTTATCAGCCATGACTCAGTTCCCTAGCTGTAAAATGGGCAGCAAATGTGATCTTTGGAAGTCCAGTGGAGAAAAGGAGGGTACTTCTGGAGAGACCTGAGCCTGAGGGTGCAGAGAGGAGACATTGTGCTTCCCTGTTGGCAGCATTTCCTAGCATTCAAATGGTTTTAGCTCCAGATCAGACTGAGGCCACAGCCTCTAGGGACCAAATTCTGAAATGACCATGAGCAAAACCTAGTGGGTGATAGCCAAGCAAAACTAGTGGTTGAAAGCTGAGCAAAACTTCCAGGATCAACCAAAATGAAGTGAGGAGGGTTGGTCCCAACTTTTTAATCTCAAAGGCATTGTGCCATGTTCCAGTGTGTAATGACTGCAGGAGAAAAGCCATTTGCAGGATTTGTTCTGGAAGGTGGAAATGAAGTAGCTGGGCAGCTCCTCAGGTTTTCTTCTGTCAGTGTTGTGGTTTTACTGACTTTCTCTTGGAGGTGGCTGATTTTACAAACAAATCTGGAAGGCTGCTTTTCCTGGTGGGAAGATGGTCCTTAGCAAAGCTGACTGTGCTCCTTTGAAAATTTGACCTGTCTCCATTGCAGCATTCCACGATCCGGGGTCAGTGCAAGGGCATGCAGACCCAACAGTATCTTCTGGCCTCCACAAATGCCTATATCCCTCCTATTTTTGTGTTCCCCTTCCTACCATTTGACCTGTTTGATTTTACCAGGCCTTTTCCCAGTGTCAGCAATGTAATCCTGTTTGGTTTAAATGCTTTTAAAAAAGACAAAACAAACAAACAAAAACCCACATACATACACACACAGAAAAAAAACCCAACCAAAACAAATACAATAAAACAGCAACAAACTTGGATCATATTGAGGGCAGAGGTTAATAACTTCTTAATGTCTGCATGGCTGTGTTTTTTTTTTTTTTTTTTTTTTTTTTTGCTAGTGTTCACCAGAGTGAAAAGAGTAGACCTGTTTTACTGGTGATAGCTAAGTAATACAACCAAATAAGAAAAATACAGAGCAAAGTACCTAAAGCAGACAGATAGGAAATATACAGGGTCAAATCATTACTACATAAGGGAAAGGATAGTGATTAAGAAAGATACATCACCACTTCCATATGTCACCATCATCCAGATTCACAGTCACTGAGGAGCCCCTGTTGCACTGAGGTTTTGGAGAACCCTCTCTGGCCAGTGGGAAAATCCTACGCAGTGAATCCACCCGTGAGGCATGCAGAGTCACTGCAAGAGGGTCCAGACTTACATATTAAAAAAAACCAGCAAGTCAGGATGACTTTGCATATTACTTTATGTGGAAACTATCTGGTTCATCTCCTGGCCACCCATGAGCAGGACTAAGGTTGGCAGGGTTTCTTTTACTCTTGTGGAAAGATCAAGTCAATTATTTTTGATAAATTATATTTTAAATTATTAATACAAGGATGCAATTTCAATTACTTTTGCAATTTCCATACAAGGCAACTCTGGCTTGGGCCCATTGTCTGAGCCTTAGCACTACAGCTAGTTTGCTCTTTTTACACATTGCTGTGGTTTTTTAAGCTGTACTGAGACTGTGAAGTATACGAGTGCTGGAGTGTGGGCAGATGAGGTTGGAGTGCTAGAAGGCAGGAGGTTGCTGGGCCAGGACATCTCTGCACCAAACAGTGCCCCAGCCTCCCTGCACACAATGACAGTGGTAATAACATGAGGTATGATGATTCCTGAAGGGAGCTGGAGTTCTGTTGCTCAGTCTGGGCAGTGGAGCATGTCCCCCTGATAGCCAAGAGGTGAGTCCTGGCTCCAGGGTACCCTCCTGCATCCGAGCTGCTATACTTTGGAGGCCTGCTTGGCAAAGTGTCTGACCTTTTTCTGTATGCATGCCGAGGAGCCCTAGGGTTCCAAGGCCACCTAATACTGAATTCTCTTGGTTAGAGTAGCAGGGAGAGCCCAGGAACTAAACCACCAAACATGCCCTTTGCACTAAAGTGCTGCTTTCTCCAAGTGCTGCTTCAGGCTCCTGCAAACAAGCTGTCCAGTTAATGTTTGATTTACCTGGTGATGTAAAGCCTGGATGAGCCAGTGCAGCAGCAGGAGCAACCCTGAGAGATGATGCTGACCCCACCAGGGAAGAGAACATCAAGTCCTGGGGTCCTTGCTGAGGATTGCTCCAAACCCACCGAATTCCCTGTTGGCAAACAGTCTCCAGGGATCTGGTGTCTTTTCTTCCACTCTGTGATACTGGGCAGAAGTCCTGGGTCCTAGGGGAAAAGCAGGCAGGGAGCTGGGGTGCACCCCTTTGACCCATGGGGCTGGTGGATTCTCTGGGCATTGACACCTGGAGCAGGATTAGTGATTGAGGATTTGTCACCCAGCTGCGAGACACCCATAGAGCTGTTGCACAGTTGCCACCCAGCTTCCTTGCCTCATGTTTGCCCTGAGGCTGGCCCCAGCAGTCACTGAGTCTGTGGCTGTGCAGGACTTGCAGTTAGTGGTGGCCATGAAGCAGCCCTTGCAGAGCAGCACATAATTAGCAGGGTTTGTCCCACTGTGAGCATGACTTAAAAGGCTCTTAAGGTCACATGCTATGCCAGGCAAAGCTGACCAAGAGTGTGGTGGCTGCCAGGAGAGTTCAGGGTATGTGATCTGTCTGGCCAGCTCACATGCACAGTGGGAGAGAGCTGCACATCTGTTCCTGGCTTCTATATGCCCAGCACTCAGGTACCCTGTGGGTTCCTGCTCTTCCTTGTGACCCAGGTGTTTTCCCATCCCCATCCACTGTCTTGCCCAGAGTGGTCAGCAAAAGCCCACACCATTCTAGTGTGGTTTTGTTTGGGGCAGAGCACGTTGCCAGAGGACCCTGCAGGGTTCAGTGACTATCAAGTGACTGGTGGCCATCCCCAGGCACAGCAGAAAAGTCTCTGGTGGTAAGGCTTGCTCTCTGGGAGTCACTAGGGTAACACTTGTGCTGTGTCAGCACTGGGGGTGTGTGTTTTTTTTATTCAGCTCAACAAAAAGCAAAGGTCAGGGCCAGGAGACTCAGCTGGTAAGGATGGTGGGAACATCAGGGGCAGGAACTCCTAGTCCCAGGAGCAAACTGCTGTGTCTTGGGTCATCAGGCTCTGCTGAGCCCAGAGGTTTTAAGCCAGGAATTGCAGTGTAATGCTTTCCCAAGGCACGAGATACCTAGATAAGTGTGATTTGTATGATCTCAAACCACCATAGGGGCACTTTGGACTCTGGCAGAGCTGGAGAAGTTCCTTGTTTTGCTCCTACTCAATGGCTCAGTAGAGCCAGGACAGGTGGCATAGAGCCAAGGGCTGAGTAGGCACCAGCACCACTGGATCTGTCCCTCTGCCCTGTGGACTGCCTGGCAGCAGTGTGTCCTGCTGGGGCTGGCAAGCCACACAGGGGGGCTGCAAGTCATTCGTCCTTACACTCTGCAAATTTTTGGCCCGTGTGCCGCTCTGAGCTAGGCCTCCCCCTCCTCCATGTTTAAGCCATTGGTAAGCAGAGCCCATGTCGTCAGCTTTTTCCTCTGAGGAGGAGGTTGGTTGGCTTTTTTATATACAGTTGGTTTAAAAATAAACCATGCATCTTCCCCGTCACAGTGGCATGGGCACACAGATTCCTGTGCTCTTCCCACCTTGGCCTAGACCTCAACACCCTTTCATCAAGGCTGTGACAATGCCTGTGTCTCAGTGCTGGTTTGTCTCTGCCAGCACTTCTCCCACTGGCCTGGCTAGCCCGGGTCCTGCTGCCCATGCATCCTCTCCCTTTCAGCTTTTGGCTATGCACAAGGCTCAGCCCAGCAGCACCCTGGCACACCCCTACCAGAGCTGATTTTGTTGCAGCGTTGAGCCATGGCTGCACCCTACCAGCAGATGCTCTTCACTGCAGCTGAACTTACTCGAACCTCCCCACAACTGGGCTGGGTCTTGCCCCTTGGCAGGGTGAGGTTGCAGCCTCTTCTCTGCTCTAGGCTGGGTGCCTGGGCTGGGTGAGAGCAAGTTGGTGTGACAGGGTCAGGATGTCACTTCTCCAGCTGCTGTCGAGGCGCCCTGGGGCCAGCAGTCAGCATGCAGCAAGGAGAGGTGTTGGCTCTGCCTGTCTGCTCATGGTGTGCAACCTTGTTGGTTCAGACTAAAGCTGATGCAGAGCTTGCTGGATTTCCCCGCAGGTTTGCTGGCTGTGGCTCCTGCCCCGGGGTGCTGCTGGGGAGGAGTGTGCAAGCTGCAAACTGGGAAGCAACACCAGCGGCCTGGTATGGAGTAGGGCAGCCAGGAGGGGTTCCTCTGCCTCACAGGCTGGCATGGGGATCTGAGTATGCTGATAAGGCTGTAGATAAAAGCTGGCCTGGGTTTTGCTGTGCCAGCACTGATTTGGGAGGGGTTTGAAGGAAGTCTGGTGCACTTGGGGCCAAACCAGGGTGTCTGCAAGCTGTGTAATGTTGCCCAGTTTGCCTGAAGGGTTTAACAGGGCTGTGCCAGGCTTGCTCAGACTGTGAGGTGGCAGCTCACTTTGCAGTGTCCCTGCTGCATGGCCGGGTGCATTTAGAGCCCTCTGCCCTGGGGCTCATGTCCCTTCACCTGCCCCAGTGTCAGCACCTGCTGGTCATGAAGAACAGAGGTTTCACCATGGCTGAAAACCTCTGCTTGGCTTCTCGGTGCCAGCCAGCACCAACTGGACTGTAGCTGGGACCTGAGTAGGGGAACAAGGGAATTTCTGGCTGGTTTGGGAGCATGTTGCCTTCAGTGCCTAGATGTGCATATAACTGCACCATGTCACTTGTCTGTTGATGTAGATGAGGAAAGATTCAACTTGCAAACTGAGCAAGAGCAGAGCCTGGCCTCAGTTCTCAGGGGTGAGTCCCAAACTTCCCCATTCACTCAGTGAAACTGTCCTTTATGCTCTGCAGCTAAGCCAGCTGTGCATCAGATGGTGCTGTGGCACATAAGTGTTTGGGACTCACTGCTGCAGAAGTTTATCAGCCATGGACTCTTCTGGCTTCTGCTACCTGTAGCTTTTCCAAAGTTTTCTTACTTTCTGTGTTTCCCAGTCTGGAAAACTGCAGATCAAGCCCACATCCACAACTTCATCCACATCATCAGCTGGAGAGGATGCTGGACCATTTTGTCTAGACCTTGTTTTTACCAAGAAAGGTTGTACCAGGTGATCCTCGAGGTCCCTTCCAACCTGGTATTCTATGATTTCCATGATATCCAAGGGTGAAGCTCTTATGCTCTTTTTCTTTTCTTACTGTCCTCTCCTTCAGCACATGGATCTCTCCTCCCTCTGTGCCCCATCTGCATCCCAGGCCCCGTTCAGGTGGAGCCCTTAAACCCTGGCCTTTGTTTTGACCCAACAGGCCATTACTCAGTCCCAGAATGCCATGACTGAGGACATTTATACCAACGGCTCAGCAACTCTGGGCAGCCCTTCCCACAGCAACGGCCGTGAGGTGCGAAAGATCCGCCTCATCCAATTCGAGAAGGTCACGGAGGAGCCCATGGTGAGAGCTGGCAAGATCCTGGTGGCACCACGGGGGTGGAGGGGCAGGTAAAGCCACACCAATGGGGTGGCCTTGGGGTAAGCAGGAGATAGCTGGAGAACTCAGCCATAGGAAGAGAGTGCTGGATCCTGCCTCCTGCCTGGGAGCCCAGAGTGAGGCACATCCAGTGGTGGGGACACTTATACAGCAGTGGGCTGGCCAAAAAGAGGGGGCTTGCCCCCAGACACTGTGCAGCCCTTCATGGAACATGGGTCTGGAGAGGACTTTTCTGAGAGCACAGGAGCTCTCCTCTCCAGCGAGCAGTCACGGATTTTCCTGTCTTCCAGGGAATCACGCTGAAGCTCAATGAAAAGCAGAGCTGCATGGTGGCCAGGATCTTCCATGGTGGCATGGTTCACAGGCAAGGTATCTTTGGCATAGACATCTGTATCTGGTCCTCCACTAGGAATATGTCAGGAACTCAGACTCACTGGTCTCTGCATGGTTGTCATGTTAGTAAATACACTGGAAGCTTGAGGGAGAAGTGAAGGGGTGGGGGAAGGGCACTCCCAAAAAGGAACTTGAGACCATCTATTTCCATCTCGTGATAGGGTCAGTTGTAAAGAGAGGTGGATCAGACCCCAGAGACTCTTCCCATTCCTAACGTACACAGGTGGGACAGGCTTGTTGTGGATTGGCTCTGCAGACCAAAAGAAGGTGCCAAAAGAAATACGTAGGTGTATTTTTGTAGGGTTTGGGCTTTGCCAAGGGTGCATGGAAATGTGATATTCTGTGCTTAGAAGAAACAGCTCATTTTCCAGCCCTGGATCCAAGTGGGAAGTCTGAGCTACCCCTACCAAAATAACCCAGGAGCCATTCCAAGAGTACTACTGGAGCCTAATTTATAGGAGTGTATTTGGGGATGTATTCTGGTTGGGTATATAAACTGAAAATTCACAAAGTCAAGAATGCTCGTGTTAAGGATGCTGTAAAGAGGCTGTTGTTTGGCTTCCTGTGAGATATTTGGGGTTAGCTTTGAATAACTCTGAAACAGGTGCTTTCATCAGTCTGAAGTGCTGAAGGACCCATAGTGAAAAGCAATCTGATTATTTCAGACTAGATGAAGTGTGTGTATTGGGTGGAGGGGGAAGAATTTTTTCCCCTTGTCCTTGGTAGTCCATGGGGGACTACCCATGTGCTTAGGTGACAAGTGGCTCCGAAGCATTGCCCAGGCAAACACCACGATGTCCTGGACACAGCTTGCCCAGGGGATCAGGAGGCTGGTGGAGCTTTGTAGTTTGAATTTGGTGAGCAGCTGCATTTTCATTTTTCTCCCATTGCTGCCAGGCTCCCTTCATGTGGGTGATGAAATCATAGAAATCAATGGGCAGAGTGTGAGCAACCACTCAGTTGACCAGCTGCAGAAGATGCTGGTAAGTATTTGTGCTTGCCAGGACTGTTTCCCAGGAAGGACCCCTTTGGCCTGCAGGTGTGCATGCTGGCTGAGCACTCACACCCTCCTAGATACCAGAGCCAACACACATCTGTCTGCAGCAGTGTGATGTGGCAGGAGCCAGGGCTGCTGTGCCAGAGTGCTGTGATAACAGCCAAGTGCTCAGTCTCTCTGCAGCCCTGGTGGTTTGTGTTTGTTTCTTGGTTTTGGCCTCCCAAGAACAGCAGCAAAGGCTTTTGGCTGGGCCTATGACATGCACTGATGTGCGTGAAGCTTGAAAATTACCTCTGGTTGCCATGGCTGATGTGGAACTCCATTCCAAGGGCTGGCTGCTCTTGCAGACCTGAGCTGCTCCTGCAGTTTGCCTTTTTGCCATTTTCCTGCTACTGAGGTCATGGTGATCCTGCCCAGGTCCTTACTAGAGAGAGGTTTAGACAGGGTCTCAGCCCTGCCTTGGATTCACACTGGGGCTATTCTGATCCACACCTAACATGGGGCCTGGCCAGAGGGATGTGGCCACGGTGGTTCCGAGGGCACCCATCAGTCTCAGGAGGAGGCCTGGCCCTGCTGCAGTGCCACAGTCTGCTCCTGCCTGATGGAGGGACATCCCTGCTCCAGATAGCTAGACCAAGGAGGAGCTTGTCTCTGCCTCCTGAGAAGGGCAGTTGGCCCAGGAGACCCCTCCAAGCCTTCAGAAGTGGTTGTCCTCACAGGACCATGTGTAGGTCTTGTGAAGTATTTGGGGCAACAGTGCACCTGGCCTGGGTCAGGCAAGGCATTCCAGTACTGTGCATCTGATGTCACCAGGAGGGCAGGAATGAGGGGCCAGTATGGAGGGGACAGGTGGAGGAGACCTGGCAGATTTCAGGCTTCTCACTGGGACAGCCAGGCTAGAAGTGGTACAGATCTCCATGTTTGTTCTGGTGATACTTATCAGTGCCCACAACCTGCCCTTTTTGAGTGTGTTGGTATGTCCCCACAGAGATGGGGCAAACATGACAAAGCTGACATGGCTCTTAGCCCAGCCTGAGCCCTAGCAGAGCTGTTTCAGCCCAGGCTATGCTGTCCCTCAGCATCACAGCACTCAGGAGCCTTGCCTTTGCAGGTACTGGTTCTCAGCAGCTCCCTGCACAGGTTGCTGCTGTTAGGGTGCCTCCAGGCACCACCTCCTTCAACCCTTCTTTCTCCACTTTCTTTGTTTACTAGAAAGAAACCAAGGGGATGATCTCTATAAAAGTAATTCCCAACCAACAAAGCCGCTTCCCTGCTCTCCAGGTAAGTGCAGCCATTGTGCCAGGTAAGTGCATGGCCTGTGCCAGGGCATGGCTGTGGGAACCTGAGCAAACCATGGTGCACGGACCATTGCTGGAGAACTGTGCCAGCCCAGGGGAAGGACGAGGGGATGGCTGCCTGGGCACCTTGCCTGAGTTTTTGGAGGATGTAGTGATCTGTCCTGTGCTTACATGACTGCAAACAAGCATTGGCTCTCTGCAGATTTATTTACCTGAGATGTGTGTTGGAATGTGGGCCTTGGATGCCTGAGCTGCAGTGGTACATGTTCACAGTGTTTGGTGATGCAGTGGCATATGCACACCTGGAAGCTTCAGAGAGTTTTCTGTCAATCTCAGGGCCATGGCCATTAGAGCCAGACCCCCATTACAGTGCTGCAGCAGCACTTCCAGGGGCAGCACAAGGTTCTTGCAGCTCCCAGCCATCACGGATGCCCAGTGCATCAGCTGAAACGAGGGTGACATCGTTCTGGAAACCATCAGAACACTTGTGAGCTGCAAGTGCAAGGAAGGAAGCTGTGGGGGACACAAAGGTAGCTCCTTGTGTCTGGTGCTACTGCTAGGGTGCTGTAGCAGAGTGACACCTGCCTGGCTTTGCTTTTGAAGTCCTGCTGCAGCAGAAATACTCAGGATAGTGGGGAGGAGTGGTTCCTCTGTCAAGACTTCAGTGCATGGTGACTGGGATGCTGTCTTTTCTCCAGATGCAGGAGCCTACCCCAGCATGGCCCCCCCATGGCAGACAGGCAGGAGTGGCAGAGCAGCTCAGAGGCAGGGAGCTGGATGGGGATGGGGTTGGATGGGATGGGGGAGCCCATGTCACCTACCTTCCTTCCTTACTCAGGGAAGCTGAAGTCTCTGAACATGGTGAAAACTTTCTGTTTCTCACTCAACCCGTGCTGTCCCCATTCCAGCTCAATCAACTTTATGTTTCTTTATTAAACACTGATTGGGCCCATGTCTGGGCCCTCCCTGGGCTGACCCAGCCCGCTTCAGTAAGTCAGCCCAAGAGTGTCAGGGGAAAACTTACCTCTGAGAAAAATAACACAGTTGCTGGCTCACCCATGGCTGGCTATGGGCTCAGGGAAGGACACAGGGAGAAAATGCTTCCCAGCAACAGTTGTTTTTGCTGTTTGTGTGTCCTGGACCATGGTGCTGTCTACTCCCCAGAACCACATCTCACAGGCTGCCTGTGCCTGTGCTTGTTGCAATCCACCAGCAGGAGTGGACTTCTGATTTTCTCTCAACTCCTGGATCCTCATGTGCACATTCATTTCAGGGCCTGGCATGCAGGACAGTGCAAGGCCTAATATCATGATGCCCACTGCCCTAGCTTGCCTGACAGCCATTTTGAGGCCAGCTGTCTGTTGGGGAAGGTCTGTTTGGGAGGATCCTAAGGAGAAGCAGCACTGAGCTCTCAAAGTCACCTTCAACCTGTTCCCAGGCACAAACTCCAGCCTTTTGACTTGAAAGACCAGGGCTTCTCATGCTGGAGCTTGCTCAGCTACTGAGTTTCCAGCCTCAGAGAGGGTGCTGGCAGCAGGCAGCTTGCATTTGGAGCTGCCCCTGTGCATTCTCTGGGTAATGCCTGGAGCTATCTGGTGCTTGTTTAGTTGGTTTAAGGCAGAGTCTTTCCAAAAGTGACCTGGCTTGGGGATCCAGGCTGTGGGAGGACAGGGTTCCGGTTAGGTGCCAGGGCAGTGCTAGCTGCATGTCCCTTGTGTGTTTGTGTTGACAACCAACTTCCTGGTGCCAAAGAGTGCTTGCAAAACAAGTATCAGCCCTGATCCTGACAGGAGGTTCCTCTTTCATGGTCTTCCATTGTGAGAGATCTCATGTGACAGCTTGATCCATGTGTTCTGCTTTTCTGGCAGTGAAAGGGAACCATGTTCATGTTCTGCTGGCCCTGTGTCTCCAGCGTCACTTCTGAAGGACACGTTGTGGGAGATTGTTTTCATGTGGAACAAGGACAGCATAGTCTGCCCTACCCAGGGAGAATGATGCTCCAGGCCTATCACATCTAAGGAGAGGACTACAGGCTGCACCCCATATTATTCACTTTGCCTGCTTCCTATGCACCATGTTTCTGGAATACATGGCCTGATAGGGTTGTGCTTAGGGGAAGCCTGCATTAGCACAAGCATGAGGATACTTCCCCTGTAGAAGTATCTCCTGCTGGTGGCAAGACTGTTCAGCAGCCTGATGCAAACTGCTGGCTCAGGGCCCATTATCCTCCTGAGTGATCACAGAAGCCTCAAACAAGAAGCATCTGTGGCTTGTGGACTGCAGGACCTCATACCACAACTGGGGGTTCCCAGCAGTCTCTGGCCTATGTGACAAAAAAATGCAGGAGGAAAACAAGGGCAAGATGGGTCTGTGCTTAGCCACAACCTTACCTTTATGCCTAAACTCTGCCTTTCATTTCTCAGTCCATATCCTGAGTTGGTTTTGGTCCCACCCTAGTCCTGCTCTTGCCTGTTACACTGGCAGGACAAATTGTGGCTGCAAGTGTTTCATACGAGAAACTTGACTCACTGGAGGTCATTCAGGACAGCCAGCATGGCCTTCTAGTGTGGAGTGGCTACATCAGTGGACAAGGAAGGAGCTACCATGTCATCTGTCTGCATTTCTGTAAGGCTTTTGGCATGGCCCCCCACAATATCCTTCTCTTTATATTGGAGAGATACGGATTTGATAGACTGCTCAGTCGGTAAGGAATAGAGGCAGATATCTCAGTATGAGTACATGGATCTCATTATGTCATGTAGGGAAGAAACTCAACTACAACTCAATCTGGCCACTGTCATACACTACAACAATTTTTTTTACAAAGGAAGATCTTGATCCATTATTAGATGTGGGGAGGACCACTGCAACCAAGGATGAGGAAAAGGCTGAGGTGCTTAATGCCTTTGTTGCCTCAGTCTTTAATAGTCAGAGCAGTTATCCTTGGGGTATTCAGTCTCCTGAGCTGGAAGACAGGGATGGAGAGCAGAATAAACCCCCCCCACCATGGTCCAGGAGGAGGCTGTTAATGACCTGCTACAGCACCTGCATGCTCATATTTCTATGGGGCCAGATGGGATCCACTTGATGAGAGTACTGAGGGAGATGGTGGAGGAGCTTGCCAAGCCACTCTCCATCATTTATCAACAGTCCTGGCTAGCCAGACTGGTAACTATGACACCTTTCTACAGGATGGGCTGGAAGGAGGATCTGGGGAACTACAGACCTGTCAGCTTAACCTTGGTACTGAGATAAATTATGGAGTGATTCATTTTGACTGAGCTCACACCACATGTGCAGGACAGCCAGGGGATTGGGTCCAGGCAGCATGGGCTCAAGAAAGGCAGGTCCTGCTTGACAAACCTGATTTCTTTCTATGACCAGGTGACCCTCCTAGTGAATGAGGGAAAGACTGTGGATGTTGTCTTCCTGGACTTTAATAAAGCCTTTGACACTGTCTCCTACAGTGTTCTAGAGAAGCTGGCAGCTCGTGGCATAGATAGATGTAGTCTTTGCTGGGTAAAAAACTGGCTGGATGGCCAATCCCAGAGAGTTGTGGTGAATGGAGTTAAATCCAGGTGGCTTCTGGTCACAAGCAGTGTTCCCCAGGGACTGGTTCTGGGAGCAGTCTTGTTTAATATCTTCATTGATGATCTGGATGAGATCACATGCACCCTTGGTAAGTTTGTGGGTGATAAAATTCGAACGTGAGTGTTGATCTGCCTGAGGGTAGGAAGGCTCTGCAGAGGGACCTGGGCAGGTTGGATCAGTGGGCCAAGGCCAATATTATGAGGTTTAACCAGGCCAAGTGCCAGGTCCTGCACTTTGGTCACAACAACCCCATGCAATGCTTAAGGCTTGAAAAGGACCTGGGAGTGTTAGTCAACAGCCAGCAGTGTGCTCAGGTGGCCAAGAAGGCCAACAGCATCCTGGCCTGTATCAGGAATAGTGTGGCCAGCAGGAGAAGTGATTGTGTCCCTGTAGTCATTACTGGTGAGGCCACACCTTCTGTACTGGGTTCAATTTTGGGCCCCTCAGTACAAGAAAGACATTGAGTTGCTGGAGCAAGTTCAGAGAAGGGCAACCAAGCTGGTGAAGAGTCTGGAGAACAAGTTGTGTGAGGAGAGGCTGAGGGAGTGTTTAGTTTGGAGAAGAAGAAGCTGAGAGGAAACCTGATTGCTTTCTACAACTACTTGAAAGGAGGTTGTAGGGAGGTTGGTGCTGGCCTCTTCTCTCAAGTAAATAATAATGGGACTAAAGGAAATGACCTCAAGTTTCACCAGGGGAGGTTTAGACTTGGTATCAGGAAGAATTTCTTTACTGAGAGAGTAGTTAGGTGTTGGAAGAGATCACCATCCCTGGAACTACTTAAACACGGTGTAGATGAGGCACTTCCAGGACATGCTCTAGTGGGCATGGTGATATAGATACTGATAAATATATTTATTTTATTGGGGGGGTGATGTTGGCAGTTGGATACCATGATCTTAGGGGTTTTTTCCAATAGTGACAATTCTGTGACCCCTTCCAACCCAAACCACCAGACACCAATACATGCAGACACCAATAGCAAGCATCAGTGCATAAAATGCTGGGTGCTCATGCATAGTCTGCCCTCCTCCAGGGGACAGGTGACTCATCCATCCTGGTGCTCTCTTGACAGTCTGTTCTTCCTGAGTAGTCTTCCTAGAAAATAAGGCCTGTGTGCAAAAGCCATGTGTCTTCTTTCTCCTGACCTTGCAAAGATGCTTGGGGGCAGGAAGAGCCCAGGGGCACTGTGCTGTATTGTTGGCTTCAGAAGGGCTTGAGGCCAGGGGGAAGCAGAAGAGTGGATTGCCCTAGTAGCCACAGATACTGTAACCTCCATCCCCAAGATCTGAGCAAGCAGAAGGGACAGGGAGAGCCCACTTTCTCATATGTTCCTTGTCCCCAGGGCTTCCTGAGCTCTGGGAGGATGGCATGGTGGCCTTGGAAGCAGCAGCTGCTCATTTCCAGTTGCAGCTGTGATGAACCTAATGGTACAACAGTAGCTGATGTTGAAGAGACTAAAAGAGTCCCAGGCAGGGACAGACACACCGCCACAGCCTTGGTTTCTCCCCATGTCATGCAGGGGAGTGCCCAGTGCTGGGCACCACAGCTGAGGACTGAGATCAGGGTCTCCCTGTGGTCTGCAGGACATGGAACTGCACAGTGTACCCTTGTGATGGGTACCTTCTGGTACCTTCTGTACAGCATGTTGGTCTGAGTGGTGAGACTCATCTGTGGCTGGCTTGGCTAACCAGCACCCTGCAGCACCTGGGGGACTGCAGGGGATCTACATGTCAGGGTTTGAGCACCAGCTGAGGGCCATGCAGGCCTGCACAAAGGCAGCAGCCATTTTACTAGCTCCCAGTACTATCAGGATACTGTCCTCCTCCCTCACTCACCCACCAGCACATCTCACTACAGCTCCATGCCCAAAAGCTTCTCTCAAGACATTGTGCATCTTATTTCTCCCCACCAAGCCTCCTGGGGCTGGGAAGAATCAGGGGCTGGGATCCCTCCTGCATGAAGGACCCTGCGCCTGAAGACAGCTGTGCAGTCACTGCCAGGGATGCAGTGTGGGGGCAGGAGCTGGACACCCATCAAGTTCACCCATCCTGTATGATAATGCTGACTCCAGCATGCTCTTTTGCAGATGTTTATGAAGGCTCAGTTTGACTATGACCCCAAAGAAGACAACCTGATCCCCTGCAAGGAAGCAGGGCTGAAGTTTCAGACTGGTGATGTGATTCAAATCATAAATAAGGATGACAGCAATTGGTGGCAGGGCCGGGTGGAAGGCTCCTGCACCGAGTCAGCAGGACTCATCCCTTCTCCAGAGCTGCAGGAGTGGTAAGTCCCTGGATTAGGTGAGAAGAATGTGGGAATGGAGGTGGGAACAATGAACTTGTGCTGTCAGGAGTGGGAAAAGGAGAGAAATGTCTGCTTCATCTCCCACAGGGTGAGCCTTTACCTGCCCCACCAGCCACCCTGCTCCTTTTGCCCTTGCATGTCTGAGGGACAATCCCGCTGCTCTCCCAGTGCTTGAGGTGACAGCTGGACCATGGTGGTGTCCTCTTCTGTTGGCAGGCGTGTGGCGAGTGTCACCCAGTCCACTCAAAGCGAATCCCCAAGCTGTAGCCCCTTTGGGAAGAAGAAGAAATGCAAAGATAAATACCTGGCCAAGCACAGTTCAAGTAAGTGTGAGCAGGGCCTTGGCCATCACTCCTGCTGCTGGGCAGGGGTCTGTCCCCCATGGGAGTCAGACCAAACAGCCCAGCTGTGTTGGCAGTGGGGCCTCAGGAGGACCCCACAGCTTTTTTGAGTCCCTTCTCCAAAGTCCTCATACCTCTCAGGTGGCCATAGCTGTGCCACCGTGCAGCTCTGCAGTGCATGAGGCCAGGGCTGACTCACACAGGCACTGAGCTCCCGTGTTCTCCAGCGATAAAAATCCCTGGCACTCCTGACTCCAAGTTTCTTGGGAGTTCAAGCTTCTAGGCCATCAAACCCCACAGGCTGCTAACCCCAGGGCAGGTGGTAACTTTGCTCAGTCATGAGGGAGCAGTCCAAACTGCTCTGCACAGCTGCCAAGCCTGCCCCTCAGCTGCCCATGCAAACACACAGTCCTAAGCATGCCCTGGGCTGGCAGAGGTGTCTGAGGACATCTCACCCAGCCCGCAGCTCCAGCTAGCAACAAACAAGGACATAAATCAGCAAGATAAAGCTGCCTCAGCAACAAGCAGCAACAGCAACAAGCAGTCTTGTTGCCTCCTCATCCCTCTCCCAGGTCTTACTAACCCCAGCAGAATCGCTGAGCAAGAGCAACTCTGACTTCTCCTTTGGTTGCTGCTGGTCCAGATTGCCAGCAACCCCTCTGCACTTCACATACTGAGGCTGCTGCCCTTTTCCCCAAGCAGCCAAACACAGATGAGCTCCCAGCCCAGTGCTGGTTGCTCTCCATTGTGTTCAAGCACTTAGCTTTAGTCTGTGTGCATGGTCCTGATGCTGCAGCCAAGACAGCTCTGACCACTTGCTTCCATTTCTTCTCTGCCACAGTTTTTGACCAGTTGGATGTAGTTTCATATGAAGAGGTGGTGAGGCTGCCTGCCTTCAAGAGGAAGACTCTGGTGCTCATTGGTAGGTCCTGCCCCAGGCACCCTCCAAAGTGGAGGTGCTGTGTGTGTGGTGGGTCCCAGGGGAACCAGCTGGGGCAGCTCTGCCCTTCAAAACCTGGTGAGCTCTGGGGAGCTTGCAGCAGTGACCAAGCAGTCTGACCTCCTCCATGTTGCACTGTGTGTGGTCTGGTACCTGCACAGTGATGCCTGAGGTAGTTAAATTTAGAAGTTTCCAGTTCCTCATTATCTTTATGGGTAGTTTGTATTAAAAGCAGCTCTGGTCTGTGCAGCTGCACCAAAGCAAGCACTCCCACAGTGTGGATGCTGAGCATTTGTTAGTGGACCTTGTGGTCTTGAGTAGCCCACACAGCCCAGACATGCTGTCGACTCAGTGGACACTGGTCCCATCTCCAGCTGGGGCTGGAGGTGAGTGTGCCCAGGCTAGGGAGAGCCTCTTCCAGGGCTGGAAGAGCCCACAGACCAGCTTAGGAAGCAAGATAATGGGCAAGGCCCCAAGAGCTCTGCACCTTGTCTCAGTAGAGGGGTCCCAGTATCTCCTGTTAGGCTTCTCTGAGTCTGACTCCAGCATCCATCCCTTTTTCTCTGCAGGGGCCAGTGGCGTGGGCCGTAGCCACATCAAGAATGCTCTCCTCAGCAACAACCCAGAGAAGTTCATGTACCCACCCCCATGTAAGTAGTCATGTGGAGTGCACAGGACAGGGCACATTTCCTCTCACCTTCTTGTGCCAGGACCCTCTGACAACAGCCAAATGGAGATGAGGAGTTGTTGCTCCAGTGCCACCAAATCAGAAGCCACCACACAGGGACATAGGAGGGCAGACAGGGAGATCCTACTAGATGAACCTACACATAGATGGCTGCAGGGCTGCTATTGCCCACATTGCAGACACCTCACTCCACATCTCAATGACTCTCCTTGGGCTGCCTCAGTTCCCTGCTTGCCCCAAGCAGGAAGAAGTTGAAAGGGGATTAGTACAGCCTGTTCTTGAGGTACACAGTTCCTCCATTTAGCTCCTTGCTCAAAAAGGGAAGGCAAGACACCCAGGTCTCAGAGCAGAGGCTGCCTGCTGTGCTCTGTTCCCCAGTTCTACGAGGGGCCAACACTCACCATCATTATCCTCCTTCCCCAGACACCACACGCCCCCAGAAGAAGAATGAGGTGGATGGGAAGGACTACTACTTTGTCTCCACTGAGGAAATGACCCGGGACATCTCAGCCAATGAGTTCCTGGAATTTGGAAGCTACCAGGGAAACATGTTTGGTACCAAGTTTGAAACAGTGCACAAGATCCACCAGCAGGACAAAGTTGCTATTTTGGACATTGAGCCCCAGGTAGGGAGCATGGGAAGGTGCTGGCAAGACAGCGGGTGCCTGCCACAGATTGAGTTATGTGCACTGGCTATGACAGTCCCTGTCTCCCCCAGTGAACTGCCCATTTACCCTTCTGAAAGGGAAGTCAGGAAGCACTGGGGTGGCATTTCCATTCCTAAGACATGGGTGCAGTGAGGATATTCCCTGTCACAGAATGTCCCTGGCTGCAACAGCAAGGGCAGGGCTAAGCTGACATGAGAGTGGGGGTGCAGGGCCAGCACAGGCACCTTTCCTCTCATGACACCAATCTTTGCAAAGTGGCAGTTGTGTCCAGTAGCTGGCAGAGCAGGGCTGCAGATGCCCTTACATTCCTCCCCATGAGGTGCTCCCCGCAGGAGGGGAAGCCATGCTGGGACCCCTGCTGCAGCTTCACCCAGCTGCCCCCACATCACCCAACTACCTCCTAGGCTTGGGAGTCAACCCAGAAAAGCCCATGGCCTCAGATCAGGAGTGGCATCTTTAGCCCACCACTGTATCACAGGCACCATCACACCCTGGCTGGGGGGCAGCATGGAGCTGTGGGGCAGCCAGCCAGCTGCACTTGTTTTCCCCCCTGAGGAATGGCCAAACTCTGGTACACTGTTCTCTCCACAGACCCTGAAGATTGTCCGCACGGCTGAGCTCTCCCCTTTCATAGTCTTCATTGCCCCAACAGACAAAGCAGAACAGGTGGGTGGCAGGGACTCAACCTTGAGTCCCCTTCCAGATGGGTTTGCCTGCCCACAGCAGGAGGGCAAGGACCCTGCTGCAGCAGCCCAAGGCTCTCGTCCCTGATCCACATCAGCTTCCTTTCTGCATTGATTTTTGTGGCTTAGAAAACCACGGGAACTTTCTTAGCTGAGACCTGAGGAACATGAGAATCCTGCAGCTGTAGACTCCAGCCCAGACTGACACACACCCCCCACTGATCACCAAAGCAGCTGCTGGCATGTAGTGGGGGCACACAGCCCAGCATCCAGAGCATCAGCTATTCAAGTGAAACATACATCAGCTTCTTTACTTCTTTGCCTGGTAAAGATGTTCATGCCTCCACGTATTAGAATTAAATCAGCACTGACGTCCCAGTTAACTCCCTGCAGTACCAAGCACTGCAAGGCTAGCAGTCACATGCTGCCATTTTCCAGGAAACTCCCAAGACAGGGAGCAGTGTTGCCTGTGTTGCCCTGCCACAGCCTGGATTAGCTCCTGTGAGAGCCATCCTCCACAGGGAACTGGCAAGCAGTGGGAATACAGGGAAACAGACAAAGCTGTGCTGGGGTCATGGCCAGCCAAGGGCACCTCTCCCAACCTACTAACTTGGGGTTTGTAAAGCTTAAGATGCATTGTGCAGGCACCTTAACCTGCAGAGGACTGTTAAGCCCCATGCAGCAGGCTGTCAGGTGGGGGGCAAGTGTCAGGACAGAAAGGGCAGTCAGGCAGCATGCTGCCCCATCACACACACACTGCCTGCAGACAGAAATTAATTCCTGCCGCAGTGGGCAGGGCCAGCCCTGCTGGTGCAGATGCTATATATAGCTAACTCAATTGCTCATTACAAGAGTTGCAGCAGAGCTCACATGACCCAGGCAAACTGCTCATTTCTTTCCTCCCCCTTCTCCCAAGAGCTGCCAGGCAACACAGGGCAGAGCTGCAGAAAGCACAGCACTCTAAGCTCATCCCTCCCCAGTCATGGGTGCAGGGAGCCACCTCTACTTCAAGCTCCGTTAATTTCAAGCTCCATTAGTGAGGTATGTGGAAATAGATCTGGACTTTGCTGTTGAGGGAAGTGTTGCCCTCAGGGCCACGCTCCTGGGATACCCCTGCTAGCTGGAAAGCTACAGACAGCTCACACGCAAGCAGGAGGAGGCGAGGCAGCTTTGCCCATGAAGAAAGGTAACTCCCACCCAAACCCAGTAGAGGGTTGCTGATACAGCTCTGGAAACCAGCACCACTCCAGTCAAAAGCCCACTAAGGGACCATCCTGAAGGGATGCTACCTTGAAACAGCTGTAAGTTGGCTTACATTGCATGGCATAGTTATGAGCAGCCAGCTGGTTGGTGAACCCTCTCATCACAGGGAGCTGCTACAAAGCATTTTAAAGGTAAATAGAGCAAGAAGTTGGGGCCTTGCTAGCAGGTTGTATCTTGATGCTTTTAAGCATTGCAATGAGGTCCAGCAGAACCCCCCAGACACAGTCCCCGAGATGACAATTCAGACAAGCTGCAGGGATGCTGTGCTCTAATACACAGAATGTTAACAGAATATTAGGGAGTTGGAAGGGACTTTGAAAGATCAAGTCCAACCCCCCATGACTTCGCAAGCACTGGAATGCTTTTGGTGGTGGAAGGCTGCCTGTTGGGGTGGGCTGTGAAATTCCCCTCCACCCCAGCCTCCCGAGTGTTCTCTGTCTTGCAGTCAGAGGCTTTGGAGCTGCTTCGGAAGGATTCAGAGAGCATCCGCAGCAGATACGCACACTACTTTGACCTCTCACTGGTCAACAACGGGGTACAAGAAAGCCTCCAGCTGCTGCAGGAAGCCTTCGAGCAGGCCTGCAGCTCTCCACAGTGGGTACCCATCTCCTGGGTCTACTGAGAAGGTGTACAACCCCAGCCGCTTCCCATCCATCATCCTGCAGCTTTGTGGGGGAACCTCAGCTTCCCCTAATCCACACACAGCCCAAGACAACTCCATCTGCTGCTCCAGACATGGTCTCATTGGTTGACAAGCACACAAGGGTCTACAGGTCTCTCCTCCAGGAACACAGGTCAGGGGCTACCCAGGGGATGGCCATGGCACTGTAATGCAGTGTTAAATTTGTGGCTACAGCAGTGCCCAGGGTACCCCATTAGCTCAGAGCACATCTCCCTGCCTGAACAGGCAAAAGCAAGCAGTCCCAATGTAGCACCCAGCCAATCTTCTCTCCATCAGTCCTAAGGGAAGTGGCAGAGCAGAGGCTTTCCAGGCAGCTGTCCCCTGCTACTGCAGGAGTGCACACTCTATCACAGACACCTCAAAAAGGCCTGGTTGGTGTCCCAGACTTCAAGGAGGCCCACATCTTAGGCAGCTTCACAAAGACCACACCAGAGCCCCTCACAAATAGGGAAGAACAGAAAAGGGGAGTGGGGATTTGACAAAGGTGGTGTGGAACATGCCACCCCCCAGGCAGGTCTTTCCCTGCGTTCTGAGGTTGGAGTTTTCTGATTCACCCTGTGCCACTGTAGTTGTAGAAACTCAGCTGTATTTAAATTTTCATCACACAGCTTGGATTGTTACTTACTGGGCAGAGAAACTAGGCAGCAGCTCAGGAAGTCCCACAGAGCAAACACCAGAGGGACAGCTGAATGAGTAAATTGGATCAAACCACAAGCATCTGTTGCATGCAGTATAAAGTGTCTTTACAAAGATCCAGGCATGTTTTCCAGAGTTTAGGGTGTCTCTCACCGTATGGAAACATAAAAGCCATCCACACAAAGGGTTTCCTTCTGCAAGAGTATACTGATGCACAAGCTCCACCATGACCGTGTCCAGGAAGCTTCTGGGCAAATTATATAAATCATGTAGGTGAAAGTATCTCATTTGTGTGTTCAGCAGTCAGCTAGGGAAAAGGGGAAGGGGACTAACAAGTCTTGTGCAATTTTTTAAGAATGCCAAAAATAAAATCTGTTGATGTGCAATAAGGACCTTCGTTCTGATCCACTGCAGGGAAATAATGAGCAGCAATAAATGTGTGCTGAAACATTGCTATGACTGGTGTTTTACCTCCTAGACTGAAGACTTGCTCAGAGCTGGAATTCTGTTCTCACCTCCCTGACCCTAACACACTCAAGGTTAGGTAGGCCACCATCAGAGCTGTCAGTCCAGCACAGGCAAAGCAGGGCAGAGAACACCCAGCTTCCAGGCATGCATTCCAGTGAGTTTTACTGAAGTGGAGGGTGGCCCCTAGGCACCTGCTCACCTTAGTGATGTCCCACAGCAATATGGCCACTTCTCTGCACCAACAGCTTCCTCGGGAGAGCAGCACACAGGCTGGGCAGAACAGCCAGCCACTGACCCACCCAGCTGCAGATTGCACGTGTTAAGCTGCTTCCCTTCTCCATGAACAGACCACTGACTTCTCGTAACAGCCAGATGAGCATGAAAACCACCTGCTCAAAAATAGGGCTTTTATTTTTATATAAAAAAGAGTAAATAAAAATGGACTACTTTTTCTGCTCAAGTGTTGACAGCCATCAGCTGCTGGCCCCACTGCCTGGGTGTATCTCTAGCACTGGAAGAAAGAAATGTCAAGCCAGTTAAGACAGAAGCAATACATGAGGCTAAGACAAATATTCCAGAATCTCTGCATGGATGAAGCAGTCTGGATCCTTCCCCATTCAAATGGGCTAAAATCCTGACTCAGCAATACCCCTGTGACAGAGGAGAGACCTCCTGTCCTCAGCTAGCCACCATCCCAGGTAAGAAAATTAGGACAAGTGTTTCTGAAATCACTCAAGCCCCAAACCCAATGCACCCTGAAGATCTGCCTCTGGCCAAGCCTTTCCTCACAAGGACTCCAGTCCCCACATGCCATCCCTTTAGCTGGCATACTGGCACTTCACTTCTGTTCCCCAACAGCATTCCTACTTCTTGCCTTCAGAGCATATTAGGTATCAAGATCAGGGAAGTCAACTGACAGTGCTGTGGTCCCACCCTAACAACCAGGTACAGAAGTGTTAAGAGCCAGCAAGAGGTACACACTGAAAAGATCATTTGAAGCACTGGGCCTGGGGATTAGCTGACAACTAATAAGCAGGTCCCCACGTTCTAAAACAGAAAGCAGGAATTTTATGGTCTAATCATTTTATGGTAGGGTTAAAGTAAGTACTGAAAAATATCTGGGAGAAATACTTGATCTTATCTAGCATACAGCCAGGTTAAAGCAAACCAGAGCTCTTCAAATACTCATTTGACTGTCCCCATCTAAACCTATTTAGGTGGGCTGTGACAAAGTCAGTCCTCCAGACACCAACACTTTCTGTGACTGTCCAGTAACAGCTCCAAACTTGGAAGAAAAGGAAAGAAAGAGGCAGGACAAGAGGGGTGAGAAACATTTCTCCCTCTCAACGTGAAAACAGAGACACCAAGTAAGATGCAGTTTTCCTGAAGATTCCACTTCTATTGGTATCATGGTGTTCAGCTTTAGACAGCAATCCAGTGCAGGCACAGTCAAGCACCTTGCTTCTCTAGCAACCCTTAAAACAGGATGAGGAAGGGTGCTTGTGCAGGGCGTGCCTGGGCAAACACACCCACGCAGTCATATATGCAGCAAAAAAAGAATCTGGAACTTGCTGGCCCCTCTGCCAAAGTCAGTCCTCTTTTTCTCAAGGTCTCAGACTTCCCCCTGTTGACAAGGTCGTCAGCTTTGGAAAGATGGAGTGGCTTATTCCAAGCTGTCTTCCACCTCCTTTTGTTTCTTCTTCTTCTTCTTGGTGATGGTCTCACTGGCCTGTGAATCACAGAATCATAGAATGGTTTGGCTTGGAATGGAACCTTAAAGATCATCTAGTTCCAATCCCCTGTCATGGGCAGGGACCCCTTCCACTAGATCATGTTGCTCAAACCCTGATCCAACCTGGCCTTGAGTACTTCCAGGGAGGGGGCATCCACAGCTCCCCTGGGGCAACCTGTTCCAGTATCTCACCATCCTCACAGTAAAGAATTTCTTTCTAGTGTCTAAACTCTATCTACCCCTTTCCAGTTCAAAGCCATTACCTTTTGTTCTATCACTGCATGCCTTTGTAAAAAGTCTCTCCCTGACATTCTTTAGGTTGGGGAGGTGGAATTCTTCCTAATTATGAGGTGAAGCGGCTGGAGAGGTCAGGAAGGAATCAGTAACCCCCACTGCTCCTTTTAGCAGGACCATTCCAGATACAGTGCAGGCTCATGGCCACAATCCTCTCTTGCCACCATATAAGCACTCAAGCACACTGACTGAATGCCAGCAACGTGCCAGGCACCATCCTCCCACCAGGCCCCATTGCAGAGCAACAAAGAACAGAGATGGCTGGCAAGAACATGTACCCCAACTGCCCTGGGGCACAGAGAGCTGCTGCAGATCCACCTCCACAAGGATCTGCTCCACCTCCCTGCCTAGTCTCAGATGACACTAAATCAATTTACAAAGGCACATATATGGACATCTTTGCCTGCCTGTGGGGAACCTGGCACTCTGGGAACATGCCCAATTTTACATATATATATATATATATATATTTGTATTTGTATTTGTATTTATATTTTTATATATAAAGCGCCTACCACCATATTGATAAACATTCTTTGGAACCACTCTGACAGATGCATTTATCCTGGAGATATTAGGGAGAAACAGCAAGTCTCATCCATGCTTGGACCATACCATGGCAGGACCCAGTTACATACCACTTCTATTTGTTCTCCCCCACTCTCAGCAGCCTCTTTAGCCTTCTTCTCTTTCTTCTTCTTTTTCTTTTTGCTCAGCTCCTCTGGTGGAGGGGTGGCAGGGGATGATGGGGTCACAGCTCCCTCACATTCACTCTCCGACTCTCGCTTTCTCTGTTAAGACAAGTTTGTATCAACTCCAATGGAGCTCAAGTGATGGGAAAACTGACTGCAAAACTATTTTTTGCCCATTTCAATCAAAATTCACAGTTAAAAATGCTTTGTAGGGACAGTGTGAGCTACAGACTTACAGTGGTCTCCTCCAGCATACACTGTCTAGAATTTGCTTCTGCAAGAATTCCACCCCATATTTCTCAGTTTGCTACACCCCACTTGTTTGAAACACCACTGTGCCTTCCAGACACATGCATCTGCCCTGAAATCATGACACAAGCCCTGACTTAGGGAAACTGAGATGCAACTTTGACATGGACATGCCTGCTGTACTACTGTCTGTAGTATCCAGAAGAGTTCTCTGGCTCAGCAAACTTCCACCATGTCTCTCTCTAAACA
This sequence comes from Florisuga fusca, assembly GCA_038090715.1. Lineage (NCBI taxonomy): Eukaryota > Metazoa > Chordata > Aves > Apodiformes > Trochilidae > Florisuga > Florisuga fusca. The sequence continues at coordinate 9,954,430 of JAAWXA010000017.1, forward strand.
ACATATTTTCTTGGATGCTGCAACTTGTACAGCACAATTCAGAGCTCCTCATTCTCACACTGTGCTACAGGACTTGCACACGAAGTACAACATTCTGGAGACAAACATTCAGGCATAAGGCCCTCAGCAGGTTACCCTACAGATGGACCACACAACCACAACACATGTTGGGGCACTAGGCTTCCAGAAAAGGAAACACCTTCCCCTGTAAAACAATACATCAAAGCATCCTGATACGAACTACCTAAAGGAATAGGACATATCCACCCTTCATCAGGACCCAAACAACCTTGCAGCCCAAGAGTTGTAAGATACTCACTTTTGGAGCCCTCTCCAGCTCTACACCAGCTCGGGGAATGGCAGCTGCCTCTTTTTTGGAAGCATCCCTGAAAGAGAAGATCCTCAGGCTGAGCAGGGCAGCCATTGCCTCATCCTGCTCCACACAAGCACAAAGCCCTGTCCCCCTCACAAGCTCTCCATAACCCATGCCAGGTGCTGGGTGGAGAGGCTGGTGTCAGGGAAGACCTGCAGCCTGCACCAGGGATAGCTGGGCCACAGTGAGGCCTCCCCCATTTAATTTAGCAGACTGACTCCCTCTAAAACCACAAGCACAGGCTAAAAAGGGATAACTGTCTGCTCAGGGCCTTACTCTCCAGCACTGCCAACTAGCAGTGTGTTCCCTAGCACCACAAGAAATGCCACTGCACCTCTGGACCAGGCCTAAGATGCTCCAAGCACAAACAGCAGCACCCAGCCCAGTCCTCCCCTCTCCCCACCATTAGGGGAGCCAGACATCCTGTACTCACCTATAATCCACATACTCCTTCTTCCAGGAATCTGGTGTGCTCTCGTTGGGCTTTCCATGCTTGTCCAACAGACCCTTCTGAATCATCATCTTCTTCTGACTCGCCTGAGACCAATGAGCAACACAAATCAGACTGCAGCTCTATGGAGGAGAAATCTTCCCTGGGGCTTCAGCCACCCAGCCTAGGAGGAGGCAATCCAGGAACAAGCCAAGCTAACTACAGCATAACTGACTGAACACTTCTCCAAGGACCTTTTAATAGCACACACCCTGCACAGCAGCCTACAAATCCCAGACAAGAGGCATCACCAGTAGAGAACAGCTAACTGGAGAATTAACAGCAGCACTCTGCACCTCACAGAGCTCAGATCTCTGACTGGGTTTCTCCAGCTTAATGACCTTCCACATTTCATTCCACTCTAGCTGCAAATGCAAGGCTTTGCTAAATCCTTCAAGATGTTTGAACTGGCCCTCATTACAATAGCTGCTCCAGCCCTGTGATAATCTTAGTGGCCCTTGTTTACACGTGCTGCAAGAGCTCCATGGCCATCTTGTGTTGGGGACTCCAGAACCAGACAACATTCCATGTGCTCTCATGAGACCAGAGTAAGAGGGGAATAATCATCTCCCCTGACCTGCTGGCCATGCTTCTTTTGATGCAGCCCAGGATATGGTTAGCTTTCTGGGCTGCAAACATACGTTACTGGCTCATGTTGAGCTTCTCATTAACCAACACCCCCAAGTCCTTTTCCTCAGGGGTGTTCTCAAAACCCATTCTCTGCCCAACTTTTAATTGTACTTGGGAGTGCCCTGATCCAGGTGCCTTGCATTTGGCCTTACTGAACTTCATGAGATTGGCACAGGCCCAAGGTCATGCTGTCAAGGTCTCTGGATGACAACCCTTGCCTCTAGTGTGTTGACTGCTTGGTATCATCATCCAACTTGCATCCCCACAGCTTTCTTCTTTTCACCTAAACCTCAAGAATAGAATAAGCCATAGCAACTTGACACCAAGTTTTAGGTCTGAGCTGCATCACTTGCCACAGTGAAATGCCATTTGGCTGCAATCAAGCTGCACAGACCACATGCCAATTTCCATGACTACACATACTTGAAAAAGGACAAACTCAACAATTAGTGTTCCTACTTCTCCTGTCCTTCGGGCACAATCCAGTGCCTCACAAGACAGCTTGCATTTTGGCACTGTTGCAGATGCACCAGAATTAAAAGCAGCTTCTTGGCCAGCCCCTCCAGAGCCATCAGTATGGGGTGATAGATGAAGGTCATCTTTGCACAGAGTGCTAATGCCATTTACTTCACATCATCTGGCTCTTTTACCAGAGGAGAGCTGGTGCTTTACACACCTGAGGAGCCTGTGTCTGAGCACCAATGGCAGCTCCCAGCAGCCCCTGGGCAGAGCTGCCCAGGCTCCATTTGGAGGGAAAGCCTTGCTCTGACTGGCACTCAGTTGGCATCATGCCAGCACTGGGAAGCACAATCCTGGCTCCAGGAGAGCACAGCAGAATTACCCTCAGGCCCTGGAAAAGACATGGGTGCAGCTCTCTACAAGAGGCCCAGAGTCCTGTATCCCAACAGCAGAGCTCCCACTGCTGTCCTGGGACTGACACCCATGTCCTGGAATGCACACCCAGGCTGCTCACCTTGGGACCGAGACCCCATTTGCGGGGATAAGTGTCTCTCTCCATGATCACCCTCTTGATCTTCGCCACAATGCCGTGGTCGCAGGTGGAAATGACTGCTGTGGTCATCAAGGCAATGGCTACAGAAGCAGACAGAGTTCATTAACTCATTTAACAGCAGAACTACAACAGCAGCTCAGGAACCTGATGTGTTCAGCCTGTTCTTCCTTTGTTAGCATAAAGAGGAGTAATATTCCCCACCAGTGTGATTTCATCCCAAAATCTCACTGGAGGTAAGGTTTGGACAAACACTTGAGCAAGATGTCCTGCTTAAAGGCAGCAAGCTTGTCAGTTGTGGATTAAGCACAGGCCTCAGCAGTTTACACCAGAAGACTGTTTCTGAACACATTAACACAGTAAGGACAACCATTTCTGAGAGCACCACCACCATCATCAGCTCTGTGAGCACCTGCTGGAGCATTTCCAGGCAGCCCAAGGGACCATGCCACTAGAAACTGTAGAAGACCAGCAGAGCCTAACTAGAGCAGACTAATCCTACAAGTAAATTCTGATTTTTCTTGCCAGATCTCCAAGATGACCAAAGTGCAGGCAGCACAAACCACAGGATGGAACAGCTTGGCTGTTTTACACCTCCAAGGCCTCCAAGTCCCCATGAGTCTGGAGAGAACATGAGACCATGCAGCACTGATGCACAATGACAGATCATCTGTACAGTATGTCAGCAGCTGCCACTTACACAGCTTCTTCTTTGAAGACCCTGGTTAGAACACAGCACCCTTTTCAGTCACTTCACAGAAGCCAGTAGTTCAAGTTGTTTTACACTTATCTGCTCAGGGAGTGTGATGTGCCAGGTACCAGTATGTGATCAGACATCATTTCCTCATCTCAGGAGGGCAGCACGACTGCACTCAGAGAATGGATAAACTTTGTCATCACCTCACACACAAAGCACATCTGAGTATCATGTGGCTGAAACCAGGCTGAGGAACACTTCACACCTGGCCAAGGACTGACACAGCTGCTGTTTCTTAACATCCGGCCCGAACACCAATTGCCTTGGATCACACTAACTCATAGTATTCATCAGGAAGTATGATTTAGATTTTCTGCACACAGGGAGTCATTTGTTGTGCATTCACAGTCTGTTATTTGGGCACACAAAAACCAAGGCATTTCATACCTAGGCAGATAGCTTCGCCTTTCGTGGTGATTACAACAATCTCCTGATTAAGCTCAATACCATCTTCATACCTCAGGACACCAGGCAGCATGATCTTGGCTCCATAACAAATGGCATTAACCTGAAAACGTAGGGAACAGGAGGGCTCGTAAGTTATTAGAGAATAAACACAAAGTAAGAAGTACCTCTAAGATTTTAGCTTCCCATTGCCACTACTGTACAGCAATAACACCCCCACATACTTATTTATTGTCCACTATATGAAACTCGCAGGCTTTGGAAAGAGGAAGCAAACCACCCATCACAACAACACGTAAGGCAGATTTCTCACAACATCCTCCTGAAGCAAGGAGAGCAGCTCCTCTGCCTCTCAGTTCCTGACTCTTGCAATCTTACTGATGATCTTGGCAGTAACCCATATTAGGGCTCACACAGCTCACAATGAGGACAGCAATGGACACCATACGGATCCTCATCCTCCATTTACTGTCTTAGCTGTACAGGTTACCAGAACACTTTGCAGCCCCTGGCTGTCAGCTGGCCCTGCCTCAGGAACTCACCGCACTGTCTTTCATGACGAGCCGCTTGTGTGAAGTCAGGAGTTTCTCTAGTGGCAGGATAACTCTTCGCAGGTAGCTTTCATCCTTGTTGTTATCATACTGCCACTGTGCATCCAGTACATCATGCATAGTCACCATGTTGTCCTGCAAAGACACAATCCCTCTAAACTCTTACCAGCCACTAACTTGAAATGCACACAACAGCTGAAGTCCAAAAGTAAACAGTGCGCTGAAAAGAAGTGAAAAAACAGATGCCCACCTCAGAAGCATCAAAAAAGTAACCAAAGAGAGGCAAGAATACTCTCCATCAACAGCTTGAGGTCAGCTTGACTGCTGCTACCACAGACTTCAACCTTCCTAATCTCAGACAGCATGTGGGTATCTCCACACAAAACTTTGAAATATTGCCAAATACCTGGGACTTCTAGACAAAGAAGTGAGTAGAAGTCTAAATTAATCAGCTCTTCAATCTGTGATATGGAATAAATTCTTGAAGCAGCTGTAAGCAGCCACACCACGTGGAATTCAGGAATGACTGCCAGTGGTAAGAGCATGGATGGGTGAGGATGCACTTTCCCTCTGAATCTCTTGCTCTGTGAAGAAATTAGTTCTGGAGTTTGGACTGGCAGCAGGATTCAGCTATGACTAGACTAAAAAGATAGTGCAAGCATTCAAGTCCTTGTTGAGAGTCCACGTCCCAAGCTCATTCTGTTGAAGCATGTTTCCTGCACTGCACCCTGACACCAAGCAGCTGTAATGTGCATGTGCATAATTTGTAGGCTGAGAAGCACTGATGGCAAAAAATAAAACTTTCATGCACCACAGTGTACTTCCCAGTCATTCACTGTCCCAAAGCTTAATTAACAGAACAGGGGCAACACCCTGAACTGAACTCAACACTTTGGTTACAGACCATGTACAGGAAGAGCTCCCATGTTCTCAGGGCTATTCACAAGACTCCTCCCAGCTGCTATGCATCCATATCTTCTCCTAACACTGTAAAACTAACACAGTTACAAGGAACTCTTGCAATTTTAACAATTTCAAATTTGCTGGTCATGGTTAGAACTAGCACTCTACCTTTTCCCCCAGGATGCCTGAGCGCACTCTGCGGAGCTCCTGCATCTGTCCCCCCACACCAAGCAGCAAACCAAGGTGAACACAGAGTGTTCGGATATATGTGCCTGCTTCACAGCTCACCCAGAAGATACCTAAAATGCAGGAAAGGACAGAAGAGTAGTTTAATACATATCTAGAAATTACCACGTAGACTCTCCCTACAAGAGTTTGATGTCCAACCCTTCAGAGTCATCAGCCTGGCGTGACAGATGCATATCTTTGCACCAAGTGCTAATACCATCTAACTGACATAATTTGGCTCTTTACTGAAGAATGCAGCAATACAAAAACTAGAAAAGATTTGCTTATCAGCACACCAAAGTAATACACAAAGCAGTTACTGCTTGATGGTGGAGAGATTTGTGCCACAAGACGTCTGCCAAGAATAGGAAGCAGCCCATTTCACAGGAAATGTTGTCACCTGTCAGCTTAATAGGAAGGTAGAAAAATCCTTTTACCTAATCTTCTCTCAGGATCATACTCCACCAGCTTGCTCTCATAGATGGTTCTGACTCTAAGTTGTCGTTTGACAGCAGCAATGAGGGGCGGTCGCTGGAACAGTGCGCCCGTCAGAGTTTCTATTGCCTGGGGGTAGAAGAAGACAAACAGCTTACACCTGTGGTCTAGTGTAGGAGCATCTTGAGGTCTTCAGCAACTACCACTTCTTCTATGAGTGAGAAACTACAAGGTTTACTTGCTGGTATCATATTTAACAAGGCCAATCTGAATCACTGATGTTATAAAATGCTGCCCCAGCTGCCAATGAGCACACCTGTTCCTTTCCACCAGGTGCCAGTATGTGATCAGACATCACTTCCTCATCTCAGTAGGGACAGAGCTCCCCAGAGAGAAGCTCTACCCCTGCCAGTGCCACTTCACTCCTGCAGGCAGCCAACCAGATACCACAGCAGTCCCCAGCAGAACACTGGGAGACCGAGGGGTCTCTGGAGGCTGAACAGCACCCAGATCCTAGAACAGGAATCAGGGTGGTGCAGGAGGGCAGCACGACTGCACTCAGAGAATGGATAAACTTTGTCATCACCTCACACACAAAGCACACCTGAGCTCTGCTCCTATCCTCATGTCCCACTGATGCCAAGCACTCTGCTCTGCTCCTATCCTCATGTCCCACTGATGCCAAGCACTTGCATGCAAAGTGCCAGCATGGCTAAAAGCACACGGAGACTTACCCTGGCAAGCTGAGCCTCACTTTCAATTGCATTGTGCAGCCGAACAATTCCCACATACTCTTTGCCTGCAAGAATGACAAGAGCAGACAGGAGTGGCCACTTGGATTTTAATGTTGTCCTCAAGGTCCACACTACTTCAGTCACACAGCACCCCAAAATTTTCAGAACCACCTCTCTCAGGAAGTGCACACAATTTATGATCGAGTTGGTTATTCTTCCAACAAAATAAACTGGAGCTACATTTATTTCTTCACGGTTTTATTTCACTGGACTGGTAGAGGCTGAGGCCACAAGATCAGTTACTACATGAAACCAGTGTCAAAAGCACTTTCACTAACTTAGAATAACACAAGCAGGAGAAAAGCAATAAAAACACAAATGAACAAACGACAAACACCAAACCAGCATACAAATAAAAAAACCTAAACAGAAAAAAGCATGGATGCATCCTCACTAGTATCATCACTGAGTAAGGATAAGCAATTTTAAGCTCGGCAAGACTCGACACCATCTCCCACAGCATCCTCATAGGCAAGCTTAGCAAGTGTGGGTTATGTGAATGGACAGTGGAGTGGGTTAAAAACTGGCTCAAATATAGAGCTCAGAGGGTTTGTCATTAGTGGCAGAGTCTAGCTAGAGAATGTGTAAAACACAAGGTGTTCCCCGGGGGTCAGTACTGTGTCTACTCCTGTTCAAGATATTGAGTGGCTGAGAGCAGCCAGACATGGAGGGACCTGGGAGTCTGGATTGACAGGAAGCTGAACATGAGCCAGCAGTGTGCCCAGGTGGCCAAGAAGGCCAATGGCATCCTGGCCTGTATCAGGAACAGTGTGGCCAGCAGGTCCAGGGAAGGGATTCTGCCCCTGTACTCAGCCCTGGTGAAGCCACAGCTTGAGTCCTGTGTCCAGTTCTGGGCCCCTCAGTTCAGGAAGGAGATTGAGGTGCTGGAGCAGGTCCAGAGAAGAGCAAGGAGGCTGTGAAGGGACTCCAGCACAAGTCCTGTGAGGAAGGGCTGAGGGACCTTGGGATGTTTAGTCTGCAGAAGAGGAGGCTCAGCAGAGACCTCATCACTCTCTACAACTCCCTGAAAGGAGGGTGTAGCCAGGTGGGGGTTGGTCTCTTTTCCCAGGCAACTATCAACAAGACAAGAGGGCATGGTCTTAAGTTGTGCCAAGGGAGGTTTAGGTTGGATATTAGGAAGATTCTTTACAGAGAGGGTGATCAGGCACTGGAATGGGCTGCCCAGGGAGGGGGTGGATTCTCCGTACCTGGAGGTTTTTAAGAAGAGACTGAATGTGACACTCAGTGCCATAGGCTGGTAGTGGATTAAGGGGGTGGGTATCAGAGGTCCTTTCCAACCTGGCTGAGACTGTGATCAACAACCCAGATGATGGGATAGAGTACCCTCAGCAAGTTGCCCTTGCCACAGAACAGGGAGGGGTAGCTAACACACCAGAGGGCTGTGCTACCACCCAGGGTGACCTGGACAGGCTGGAGTCAGGCAGAGAGAAACCTGAAATTCAACAAGGGCAAGTGCAGGGCACTGCACCTAGGAGTACAGATTAGAGGCTGACCGGCTGGAAAGCAGCTCTGTGTAAAAAGACCTGAGAGTCTTGGTGGACAACAGGATGTCCATGAACCAGCAATATAGTCTTGTGGTCAAGAAGGCCAATGGCATTCTGGGGTGCATCAAGAAGAGTCTGGCAAGCAGGTCAAGCAAGGTTATCCTTCCCCTCTGCTCTGGTGAAGCCACACCTGGAGTACTGTGTCCTGGGCTCTCCCGTTCAAGGACAAGGAACTGCTGCAGAGGGTACAGCAAAGAGCTACAAAGATGATTATGCAACTGGGACCTCCCTCTTAAGAGGAAAGGCTGAGGAACCTGGGTCTTCTTAGTTTGATGAAGACTGAAGATGGGGAATCTTATTGATGCTTATAAATACTGACAGGGTGGGTGTTAGGAGGATGGGGCATCTTTTTTCAGTGGTGCACAGTGACAAGAGGCAATGGGCACAAACTTGAACATGGGAAGTTCCATCTGAACATGAAGATGACATTCTTTACTTTCAGTGTGGCACAGCACTGGAACAGAGTGCCCAGAGAGGTGGCAGAGTGTCTGTCTCAAGACACTGAAAACCTGCCTGAATGCCACATTGTGCAAACTGATGTAGTGACCTTGCTCTGCCAGGTGGGGTTGGAATAGATAGTATCCAGAAGTCACTTCTAACCCTGAACATCCTGTGATTCAAGGTACTGAAGACCAAAAGTAGCCCTTTCAAAGACTGGTAATCATTTTGTCCCCACCCCTCCCAGACTGGAAATGGTCCCAGGCAATAAACATACCTGCACTCTGCTGAGATTTGACCAGCCGTGTTGCCCTCTCAATGCACACAATGAGGCACCCAGTCACCTTAGGATCCAGAGTGCCACTGTGTCCTGTCTTCTCTACTCGAAGGATGCGTCGGATCCACGCAACCACCTCGTGGGAAGATGGATTGGAAGGTTTGTCGAGGTTAATAAAGCCAGACCTACAGCACAGCACAGGACAGAGAGCAGGAACTGAGCATCGGGGCAATCACAGTAAGAGTGCAAGAACTTGGACACTCTTTGTCATGCCTGCAAAGATGGATGTTTTTATACAGCCAAATAAGCAATAAGCCTTATAGCTGCTCACAGCAAGTGCACGTCAAGCTGCCCCAGGCAGAGCATATGATACATTCCACAGTCAAAGAACTATATTCTTCCTAGATTGTTCATTAGTACTCTGCACTTAATGCTACAAACTCCAAGGAGTCTCAAATCCTTTTAGTCCAAAGAACCTGCAATAAAACCTCAGAGGATTCCTCAAGAGTTTTCATGTCCATACAGACCAGCCACAATCCCAAAACACAGCAAACCTTACAGGTGATCAGTGGGTTAGATGCAAGGCATAGAGTCAAGCAGAAAGATACAAGGGGAATACAGAACAGAAAATATTTTACAGATATTAACTATGAAAGAAAATAAACCACTCTGGCCACTATTGCACTCACCTAACATAATCAGAAATCTCTCTCTTCAGGGGATTAGCACCAGAAGGAAGAGGTGTGTAGTGTGCTGTCATCACATTTAACTTGTCAAAGTTCTACAAAATGCAAGCATAAGTAACAAGAATTCCTGAGTTCACTTTAGTTTCAGTGTTGCTTGGGCTCAATAAATCTCCCCAGTTACTTCTGATTTGTATATTTACATGAAAGAGCCCTTCCAAAATTAAAGTGACCTAACAATTAAATATCTGAACCACGTGGGAAAGCAAAAACACTAACATTAACAAGGCAGGATAAATTGAGTGTGCCCCAGAAACTCAACACAAGCAACTCACAAGTCTACAAAGACCACAGGACACTGTCAAACAGAAATACATAGCTAAAGAAACCTGGTAGAGTCTTTAAGACAGTGAACTTAAAAGGCAGGCATGCAAACGACACTGACAGGCAATCTTTATAACATAAATGTTGCATACAAAGGGTTAGTTTCCGCTTCTACTTTTCCTTAGCAGTAAGGTTACACAGAGAAGGAGCTCTGCATCTGCACGGGCCTGAATCGAGACAAAAGGAAGAGCAGGGAGAGGTTACGAGGTTGCCAGTACCCGCTATACCTTCAGCAATAGGGGCCACTGAGACGTGTCCAGCTGGGCGATCCGGGACTCGGGCTTGATGAGAAATTCCTCCGAGTGCTGAATGTCCTGAGGACAGATCAAGTTACCCGAGGTGAGAGATGCGAAAAAAACGAAGGCCACCGGCTCCCACCCATAGCCACGCGGTGCCCCCACGCATCCCCGTTAGCGGCGGCACCGCACCCCGCCACGCTGCGCGGCCTCTGCCCGCCGCTGGCCCGGGCTCCCTCTGCTGCCGCCAGGAAGCTCGTTCGGGCACGCGGCGAGGCTCCGCTACTCACCGCCCCGCTCCCGGGACCCACCGGGACCGCCTCACCGCCACGGATCCGGATGGGAAAGCCCCTGTGCCCCCCGGGCTGCCCCCGCACCGGCCCGGCGGCCGCACACTCACCGCTACATCCTGATCCAGAAGCACCCGTTTCTCCTTCTTCCGCCGCTTTTTCACGCTGGAACCTGCGGGAGCGACACGCTGAGCGTCCCCAGAGAGGCCCCGCCAGCCCCATCGCGCCGGGAGCGGAACAGACCCAGGAAGGAGCCCGCAGCCCCGAAACCCTCCGGGCCAGGAGCGCCGCGAACACTCCCCCACGTGGCGCCAGACCGAGGATGAACACCACGCGGCCACCGCCCCGCAGGACCTACACTCGCCCCCACCCGCCTCCGCACACCGCGCCCGGCGGGGACAAAGTGCCCCCCGGGGGCTCCCGCCGCTGCGCACCGTTCCCCTCCGCCATGGCCACGCCGCCCGCTGCCGCCGCGCACGCAGGAGAAAGGGCGCCTCCTCCCGACATGCCCCGCGAAACCACGTGACCCACGCCCCGGCGGAGCCCGCGCACGCGGACTCGGGCAGCCCCGCCCCCTCCCGGCCCGGACACCGGGAGAGCGCGGGAGGGAGAGCGCGGAGACACCGACATCCCCCCCACTGCAGGGACCGGACACCTCACATTAGATCGGGTTAAAAGCAATGGAGGAAACCACAGACTGGTTGTTCTGTTAGCAACATGGGAAAATACACACGGACGTGCACAAAGCAGAAAGAGAGCTCATGCCTGAGACCTCCAGTACATCCCCTTGGGAAGAACTGGCTCTGTGACAATATGGTGACACGTTTATCAGGGAAGGCTTGGACACAAAAAAGGGGTTCCTAATTACTGAGCTTGTTTCACTCACCAGCAGTCACAGGCTGCAAAGCAGAAGCTAGCAAGGACTTCCACAAACACATTCTCTGCAGCCAAGTAATCCCCACCATCAGACTCTGTGGAGTTGAGCAAGAGACTGGGGCTGGCTCAGAGGGGACAGAGTTCCCACGGGATACTCACCGAAGGGACTACTGCCTGGAGAGGACAGCAGAGTCCACCCGCTTCCTGCACACCTGTGCCCAGCTCCTCAAGACGAGATCCCAGAGTCTGCAAAATCTTCCTCTGGCTTTCATACTTCACCTGCAGAGGAGTCCTCAGTCAGAAACATTCTCACAGGACCACACGACGCTGGGCANCAGCAAGCTTGTCAGTTGTGGATTAAGCACAGGCCTCAGCAGTTTACACCAGAAGACTGTTTCTGAACACATTAACACAGTAAGGACAACCATTTCTGAGAGCACCACCACCATCATCAGCTCTGTGAGCACCTGCTGGAGCATTTCCAGGCAGCCCAAGGGACCATGCCACTAGAAACTGTAGAAGACCAGCAGAGCCTAACTAGAGCAGACTAATCCTACAAGTAAATTCTGATTTTTCTTGCCAGATCTCCAAGATGACCAAAGTGCAGGCAGCACAAACCACAGGATGGAACAGCTTGGCTGTTTTACACCTCCAAGGCCTCCAAGTCCCCATGAGTCTGGAGAGAACATGAGACCATGCAGCACTGAGCACAATGACAGATCATCTGTACAGTATGTCAGCAGCTGCCACTTACACAGCTTCTTCTTTGAAGACCCTGGTTAGAACACAGCACCCTTTTCAGTCACTTCACAGAAGCCAGTAGTTCCTCAAGTTGTTTTACACTTATCTGCTCAGGGAGTCTGATGTGCCAGGTACCAGTATGTGATCAGACATCATTTCCTCATCTCAGTAGGGACAGAGCTCCCCAGAGAGAAGCTCTAACCCTGCCAGTGCCACTTCACTCCTGCAGGCAGCCAACCAGACACCACAGCAGTCCCCAGCAGAACACTGGGAGACCGAGGTGTCTCTGGAGGCTGAACAGCACCCAGATCCTAGAACAGGAATCAGGGTGGTGCAGGAGGGCAGCACAACTGCACTCAGAGAATGGATAAACTTTGTCATCACCTCACACACAAAGCACATCTGAGTATCATGTGGCTGAAACCAGACTGAGGAACACTTCACACCTGGCCAAGGACTGACACAGCTGCTGTTTCTTAACATCCGGCCCGAACACCAATTGCCTTGGATCACACTAACTCATAGTATTCATCAGGAAGCATGATTTAGATTTTCTGCACACAGGGAGTCATTTGTTGTGCATTCACAGTCTGTTATTTGGGCACACAAAAAACAAGGCATTTCATACCTAGGCAGATAGCTTCGCCTTTCGTGGTGATTACAACAATCTCCTGATTAAGCTCAATACCATCTTCATACCTCAGGACACCAGGCAGCATGATCTTGGCTCCATAACAAATGGCATTAACCTGAAAACGTAGGGAACAGGAGGGCTCGTAAGTTATTAGAGAATAAACACAAAGTAAGAAGTACCTCTAAGATTTTAGCTTCCCATTGCCACTACTGTACAGCAATAACACCCCCACATACTTATTTATTGTCCACTATATGAAACTCGCAGGCTTTGGAAAGAGGAAGCAAACCACCCATCACAACAACACGTAAGGCAGATTTCTCACAACATCCTCCTGAAGCAAGGAGAGCAGCTCCTCTGCCTCTCAGTTCCTGACTCTTGCAATCTTACTGATGATCTTGGCAGTAACCCATATTAGGGCTCACACAGCTCACAATGAGGACAGCAATGGACACCATACGGATCCTCATCCTCCATTTACTGTCTTAGCTGTACAGGTTACCAGAACACTTTGCAGCCCCTGGCTGTCAGCTGGCCCTGCCTCAGGAACTCACCGCACTGTCTTTCATGACGAGCCGCTTGTGTGAAGTCAGGAGTTTCTCTAGTGGCAGGATAACTCTTCGCAGGTAGCTTTCATCCTTGTTGTTATCATACTGCCACTGTGCATCCAGTACATCATGCATAGTCACCATGTTGTCCTGCAAAGACACAATCCCTCTAAACTCTTACCAGCCACTAACTTGAAATGCACACAACAGCTGAAGTCCAAAAGTAAACAGTGCGCTGAAAAGAAGTGAAAAAACAGATGCCCACCTCAGAAGCATCAAAAAAGTAACCAAAGAGAGGCAAGAATACT
>JAAWXA010000017.1:9975124-9992806 GCA_038090715.1 Florisuga fusca
GCTGCCGCAGGTCCCACTCCTGGCGCAGGAAGAGCCGCGCCGCCTCAGCCAGGGCGGCCGCCTCGGCGGGCCCGTGGAACAGACTCTGGGCACAGCGCGCCACGGCCAGCTGGCACCAGGCCGCGTAGGGCAGGCACTCTTGAGCGCGCAGCTCCCGCGCCAGCGCCGCGAACTGTTCCGCCGCCTCCGCCACGTTCGGCTTCCGCAGGAACCGCCGCCGCAGCTTGGCCGACACCAGCCGGTACCGCGACAGGAAGTCCCCGTCCCCGCCGAGGCCCGGCCCGGGGCCAGAGCCGCCCGCCGCCGACAGCATCGCGCGCCGCCCGGAACTGACGCGGGAGTGACAGGGGCGGTGAAGCGGAAGGGGATTCTGAACGTGGGTGGTGCGGGGCTGTCCCTCGGGCCCTCTCCCGACTGTCCTCGCAAGGTACGCGTTCAGCCAGCCCCTCCTTCAGGAACAGGATGGACACGGAAGAAGAACAAAGACAGAAAGATCTTGCTGGAGACTTCCGTGGTGCATTCCCTAAAGAAAGTGGGTCCCTTGCTGAATGGTCTTAGCGTGATCCAACCGCCACACAGCGCCCCGCACTGCCATCTGCCACCACCCGCATGACCCCGGAGCCCGCAACGATTGGCCGGCGCCAGGCGATGGGGGGTGGAACGAGGCGTGGTGTCACTTCCGACAAGAGGTCATTCCGGTGTAACTGTTTATTATGTGTACTCTTGATTTCAATGTCGGGGTCTCGAGGCAGCAGTTTTTTCAGCTTCTGCTCGAATGTTTGTTTTTCACATGCTCTTCAGGACCCACACTTAAATAACTAGGAAATTGCAGTGTTCCTGGTTGAAATGCAAACGTTCGTTCCCACAGTATTTAAGAAGAGTCAATTACCAAGAAGCTTTTCTTTTGGCTGGGTAAAATTGTAGTTGATAAATGCTGAATTCAGAATCTGATGTTACGTTGTAGTTAAGTTAGCTGTGGATGTGTCGTAATCCGTGCATCAAAAGTATTTATGATTCCGTCCTATTAAATCAGAATAGATGAAACTATTAGATACTGTGTGGTGGACATTAAAAAAGAAAAAAAAAAAAAAAAAAAAGCTTGTGTCCTACTCTTAGCTTTCTCGAGACTAGAAGTAGAGCTGTGTAGAGTTAATTCCCAGACAAAGGGTGTCTCTAAGATGCTCAGCTTATCTGAAATGGGGATAGTTGAAAGCTGCATACGGGTAATTTTTTGGTCACTGTCGAGAGCGTTCCTCGAGGTGCCGGGTCTGAGCGTGACCGTCTGAACAGGAATTGCTTTTCGTGTCAGCAAAACCAAGCAGACAAGCGCTGCTGTACGGCTTTGTCTGCCAAGAGAACGCTGGCAAGGGGTGGGTGTGTGCCCCGGGGCAGTTTCCTTCTCCGGCAATTCCGGGAGTTCCAGGGCCGCTTAAATCCAGGACACTTAAATCCTGGGACGGAATGGATCGGAGGACGGTCGTAGCTGCCACTGCTCTCCGGTGTCTAAATGGGCAGAGGGCATTGGGGGTGAGTTGCGGTGGCACTGGCTGCTGCGGCCCCACGGAGGGGCGTAAAGCGGGACGGGACCTGCCCTGCCCTGCCCTGCCCTGCTCGGCGAGGTGGGAGCAGCCTGCGTGGCTGCCGGCGTCCTCTGCAGCGTCCCCCGAGGAGGTGCGCGACCGGGTGCGGGGCTGGTTGGTCGCTGCCCGGACGCCGTGCGGTTGGGCATGCGCAAAGGGCTGCGGCGTGCGGGGCTGCGACCCCGGGGGCTCCGTACTGTGAGCGCGAGGCTGCGGTGTGGCGGGGAAGGGTTGTGGCACCGGGGCGGGGCGGGTCAGGTCAGGCAAGACGGCACAACCGCTCCGTTGCTGCTGAGGGATGGGGATAGCGTAGGGTTCCGGGCTGGCAGGCTGCAGCGGTGCTGTCACGCTGCACCGGGAGGTAAGGCAGGGGCCGTAGGAGCGCGGCGGGAGCCGGCGCTGAGCAGAAGTGCCCGTGGGGTGGGGGGAGCTGCCCCAGAACCCCTGGCAGGGGGGTCACCGCCTCGCCTCGCATTACCTCGCCTGGCAGCGCGGCGGGGAGCTCCCCGGCCCGGGGAGGTTTCTCGGCCGCAAACGCCGCGCAGGGCGGCGGAAAAGCGGCTTCCCGCATCCCGCCGTGTGAGAACCGAAGGCCCGGGGAGGCGAGGGGCTGCGAGCGGAAAGCGCGAACTTTCTGTCACGAGCTTTCTGTCGTCTCCTCCGTGAGGGCAGTGTCAGGGCCTGGGGCAAGCAGGAGCGGCAGCGGGCGCCGCCACCGATCCTGAGCGCCGTGGCTGCCGGAGGCCGGTGACCTGCGGGCAAGGAAGTCTCGGCTTTCAGCGTGAGCCCCTTCCTTCCAGTCTTCCCGACCGGCCCAGGGCGAGGCTCTAGCTGCGCTGCAAGCACTATCCGGCAGCTCTGAGCAAAGCAAAAGCGCAGCCGCGGAGTCAGACCGGCCGTGGGTGTTTTTAGAGTAAGCGGTGTACTTTCTGCAGCCGAGCTGGCCGCGATCGTGGTGTTTTTCTCGTCGCGTGTGCAGGTGCGTGTCTGGCGGTGGGTTTGCTGTGCTGGCTGCGGGAGTGCAGCCCCTCTCCTTCCCGCCATGGCTCTGTCCTGCGTATTGAGGCGAACGTGCCGGCACCTTTGCTCTTCGAGTGCTCTCCCGAGCAGCCTGCCCGGTCGTGACCGCAGCCTGCTGGCAGAGGGGAAGGCGGCAGCAAAGCGGAAGGAGAAGGAAAAGTCCCGGGAGGGCTGCAGCCTGCCAGGTTCCTCCTGGGAGGAGAGGTATGGCTTTTTGAAAATGACGGAGCACTCGTGCAAAGCACTAAGCACCTGAGGCGGGTGATGGAGCAGTGGACTGGGGGATTCCCCGGCACTCAGGTCTAAGGGGTAGGAGTGGAAGAGCCAGGGCTCTGCTGGCTTCCTGGCAGTTTGGTGTGGGCAGAGGAATAATGGGAAAGACAAATGAAAATGTCTAAAAGGCGAGAGGATCAGGAGCAGAGTAGTGGCCATACTGTCAAGCAAAAAGCAATAGCCCGTTTGATTTGCATTTGTTTGTCTGAAAGTAGTTGCCACCGGGTGCTTTGGAAGCGGCTCCAAAAATCCCAGGAAGCAACAAGAGCAACGTATTCCGCTGTGGGTTGTGGGCTCAGTGAGTCAGTGGTTGATGGACAGTTATGATAGGGTTTTTTTGAAATTGGCTTTTATGTACTTTGCTTTTGCTCGGCCTTCCTCAGATACCAGGAGTGGTAAGATCCGAGGTTTACTCGTAAACTTGTGTGGTGTAAGCGGCTGGATCAGTGAGAGTGGACAGCCTGTAATTCCCTGGCTGCTGCTCAGGAACTGTGTGTTTCACTGTGGTGGATTTAATCCAATAGAGCATTAGCAAACAATCTGTAGTAGTGGCTGGAAATGTGAGTGGGTGGGTGATGCAGGATGGCTGCATCTAGTGATGAGAGAAGCACCTGGTTCTTTAAGGGGAAAACGCAAGGGACACCGGACCCAGACTTGGATGTTCCCAGGCAGCTCTGGCGCAGAACCGGTACCGGAACGGTCCTGCCCGTGAAGCAGCTGGAGCTGGTGTGGATGTTGTGCCACAAGTAGCTCTGGGTGCTACCATGATGTGCTTTCCAGGTTAGCGAATGCGGTGACTCCGCTGTGGAGACTTCCCTACCAAGAGCAGTTGCAGGTAAGATGTGCACACGTGGACTTTGCTCTGTTGTGTTGCCTAAGCTGTCCCTCCTCTCCGCCTTGAAGAACAGCCCCTAGCATCTTGGTCACTTAATGCTGTCAGTGCTTGAGACCCCATTTACTGCTGCTTGAATGCTTCAGCTACTGTGAAGGACAGAACTGGGAGGTTCCCTGTGCGTGGTGTGTGCGATCACCAGCAGCACAGAGGATGGACATTTGCACAGTGATCCCCACCAGTGCAGGACAGGTGGTTCACTGGGGCTTCAGGTTGGACGTAGTTCTCCAGGCCATCCCTCAGGGCCCACGCATAGAGGATTTGCCCCCTCTCCCCGTTGCTCCAAGCAGCTGCAGAGATGAGAAAGGCAGAGTTCTTCTGGGGCTCTATCCCACTTGCAGTGTTCCCTGCCATTGTCCTTCCCAGAGGTGGGTGGTGAAGAGCTGCCCAGCGTCGTGTGGTCCTGTGAGAATGTTTCTGACTGAGGACTCCTCTGCAGGTGAAGTATGAAAGCCAGAGGAAGATTTTGCAGACTCTGGGATCTCGTCTTGAGGAGCTGGGCACAGGTGTGCAGGAAGCGGGTGGACTCTGCTGTCCTCTCCAGGCAGTAGTCCCTTCGGTGAGTATCCCGTGGGAACTCTGTCCCCTCTGAGCCAGCCCCAGTCTCTTGCTCAACTCCACAGAGTCTGATGGTGGGGATTACTTGGCTGCAGAGAATGTGTTTGTGGAAGTCCTTGCTAGCTTCTGCTTTGCAGCCTGTGACTGCTGGTGAGTGAAACAAGCTCAGTAATTAGGAACCCCTTTTTTGTGTCCAAGCCTTCCCTGATAAACGTGTCACCATATTGTCACAGAGCCAGTTCTTCCCAAGGGGATGTACTGGAGGTCTCAGGCATGAGCTCTCTTTCTGCTTTGTGCACGTCCATGTGTATTTTCCCATGTTGCTAACAGAACAACCAGTCTGATTTAGCTTTCCTCCATTACTTTTTCTTTTAACCTAAGTCTTTACTTTTCCTTCTTTTCTTCCTCAGCCCATCATTAGTGGCTACCGAAACAAATCTACTTTCTCTGTGAACCGAGGACCAGATGGGAACCCCAAAACTGTGGGATTGTATGTGGGAACAGGCAGAGGTCAGTGCAGTACAAGGAGCTGGGTAGAAAACTGCTGGCATGGTCTGGGTTGGGACAATGCTCTGAAGTGACAGCCTCTACTCAAGTTAGAAGTCTGAATCCTGGAGGATGCCAACAGAAACACCACAAAGTTTTGGGTAGCCATTTTGAAACCTTGTTATATTGGCTTCTTAAGAAACACCAGCTTTGAATTTGCTAAATATAGCACTAAGAATGACAGTTATGGTAGAATCCCCTCCAGGATTTACCTTTGCTATTATTAATTATGCTCTTCCTGGATTTAGTTTGCTTCAGGATACTCTGCTGAGCAGGGAGCAGTATACACTTCCACAGGCAGCAGAGCAACATTAGAGCATCTGGAGTGCATGAGGCAGTTTGGTCTTGTGCAACAAAGATATGAGCTGTGTGCTTGCAAACTGCTCAGTGGTGAACTTGTTCATACCATCAATATTAGATTGTGTCACTCAACATCCTTAGAAAGAGGCTATGGGGTGGTTGCAGTGTACTTTTCTCACTGAAAAAATAATTCCATGGATGCATTTTACCTATGACAGCAGAAGTTTAGCATTAAAACTGAAGTGGGAATAAATGCCATGTTCCAGGCAACCTTAACTCCATTGTTGCTGTAAGCCCACGCTATTTTTCTCCAGTTAAAAAACCAGCTTGCTCTGTTCTGGCTCCATTGTTTAAGAACAGTGCAGGGGCTTCTTTGGGCATTGTTAGAGGGCAATTAAAAAGCTCCCAGAGTTCCAATGTCATCATGGAAGTAAAAATTGTCGAAGGGACTTGTGGTTTATGTGCCTTGAAATGAAACAATTAAATACTTGTCTGTCTTTCTCCAGCAAGTAATATCGTCTGTGTGAAAGCCAGCCACTTGGAGAATATACCCACAAAACACAAACAGGTAGCCCAGGTAAATAAACAAGTCCTGTCTGTCCCTGGATTGTGGAATAGAGGGACTACCCATAACTCTTGTTTGGGAGAACATTCTAATTTTAGTTAAACTGAATCTTTAAGTCCATTTTTATGTTCTGAAAAGTTTCAGGCCTGACTCTGGTTGATGGATAAATATTTTTTGAAGCTTCCGTGCTAATGCTGCAGCCTGTAGGCTGTCCCAAAGAATGAAGTTAATCAAGTGGCAATGAATTCCTTCCAATATATTAAAATACATAAGAATTATAAATTTAAATTATTAAAATGGTTTGTCTTCCAAGAACTTCGAAAGAGCTTTCACTCAGTGTATTGTAATCAAACAAACCAAACAAAAAAATACATGACAGTGCTGGAAGGGCCACCTATTTGGGGTGCACAGAGTTATTCTAAGGCCGTGGTAGTTGTCTTCACTGTCCTACAAGTGCTATTTCCCCTCCATTCAGTGCTATGAGGAGTTTATCCGTTGCTCCTCTCTGGACCCCTGCATCCTTTTCCACGAAGGAGGACACTGGCGAGAGCTTGTGGTTCGCACCACCAGCCATGGCCACACCATGGCTATCATCACCTTCCACCCCCAGGAGCTGGGCCAGGTGAGTATGTGGAGGACATGATCCTTGGCAAGAGGCACAGCAAGACTGTGGCTGAACTGAGCTTGTCAGGTGTATTGCTGGGGAGGAGTGTCCCATCAGATTACCTAAACAGCCAGGTTTTCCTTTCTCACTCTTGACAGGAGGCACTGGCTACACAGAAAACACTGCTTAAGGAGTTCTTCACAGGTGGACCTGGAGCAGTCTGTGCCTTGACTTCACTTTATTTCCAAGAGAGGTATGTGTCTTGAAACAAGGGGAAGAGTGGAAACAAAGCCACCTTTTTCTTTCCCCTCCCTGATCAAATGAAAATCCTACCAGTTCAGAGAGTGCTTGAAGGCAATGACAGATTTCTATGCCTCTTGAAGGTGTGGTTTTAAGATGGCCATATATTTCTTTTTTCCAGACCTGAGATACTTGAATACACTATGGCTCTACTGTATGGGAGTTATGAGCCAAGCTAAAGAATAAATGGAACTAAAGAAAAAAAAACAGAATTACTTTCCTGAGACAGTAAATTACATTAGTAGCAAAACTGGGGAATAAACCCATTGGGTGTTACCTTCGCTGAACTGATTTTGATCCTTCTAATGAATTACAGGCTGTGCAAGTTACAGATCCCTTATAAATAATATAATTTTTTTTATCCAGCTGAAAGGCTCATGTGCAATAGAAGCTGGTGGGGGGAGAACCACCTCCCCTGCACATGAGAAGCCCAGGAATGGAAATTTGCTGCCTTCTAACAGCTGATTTTTGTGTGATCTGTTAGTACCATGACCCGTTGCTCCCATGAGCAGTCCCCCTTCCAGCTTCTTCATGGAGAACCACACATTTTTGAAGAAGTGCTCAGCCTGAAATTTCGCATCTCTCCAGATGCCTTTTTCCAAGTAAACACGGGTGGAGCAGAAGTTCTGTACCGGGCAGTGGGGGAGCTGTGTGAGGCTGACAGGGACACGGTCCTCCTTGACATCTGCTGTGGAACAGGTGAGCAGTGGTGATGTGAGCATGGCTCCCAAGGCTGATGCTTCAGGTGCCAGAAATGATCCCCACTATGTAAAGGCTTGATTCTTCATCATGGATGTACAGAGTATTTTTTTATCCTTCATTTCTAGGCACAATTGGTCTCTCTCTGGCTCACCAGGTGTCCAAGATTATTGGTATTGAGGTTGTGGAGAAGGCAATAGAGGATGCCAGGTGGAATGCAGCATTCAATGGTGAGTTCAAACTCACTGGTGAAAAGTTTCAAACTAAATGCTGAAAAATCAGAAGCAGAAGTGAGCAGAGGGATCCTAACAACTTACCTCCATGCACCCAAGGGCATTATTTCATGTTATATACCTAGCATCTGGTGAGGCTGACTGCTCAGTTCATGTGGTTGCTTTTTGTTTCAAAGGAATTTCGAACTGTGAGTTTCACAGTGGAAGGGCAGAGGCTGTGTTACCACAACTCCTGTCATCATGGGAGGATGCCCGACCTCTTGTTGCTGTGGTGAACCCATCTCGGGCTGGGCTCCGTGAGTGATTATGCTGTTTTCATCTTGAAAATGGAGAATTTTTAACAAGTTCTGAGACCTGTCATATACTTAGTTAGTTCTCCTGCTCACTTAGTCTAGTTTCTTATCTTGTTGCTAACAGCAGCTAAAATCCCATAGAGTCTGCTCTTTTCAGTGCCTTTATCATGCTTTCTTTTTAAAGAAGACAGTTCTAAATGTTTTACCATCTTTCATGGGCTCACAGAACTATTGAGGGGAGAAGGAGCGTCTGGAGGCCTGCCATGCTATCTCCCCACTAAAACAAGGCCAACTTTGGAGCTGTATATGGTTACACAGGGCTGTATATGGTTACAATAAACCAGTTGAGGTTTGAATGAATCCACGGGTGGATATTCTCTCCTGAAATTGTATTATGTTTAATTTCCCTTTTCTGCAATACATCAATTACCTGTCATTCTTGTTGCCTTCCCCTCTGAGAAGATTCTGGCTTCATCTTCTCTGTAATCCCCCATGAGGCCCCTGAAGATAGCAAATGGATCTTTGCTCACCTGCTCTTCCCTAGGCCGAATAATCTCATCCCTCACACTCTCCTCATGCATGCTGTGCCCCAGCCCTCTAGCTGGGGCCCCACTGGACTCACTCTAATGTGTATGGGGAAGTCCCAAACTGGTCCTATTGCTTGGATGTGATCTCACAAGTCTGTGTGAAAGAAAGCCTCTGTTTAATTAATAATTTTTCTCTTATGAAAAAAAATCCCTCTCCAGGGAAGCAGAGGGATTCTTCCACTGCTTTATCCTGCCAAACTGACTGAGCTGTTAGGAGGCCACGGGTGTAACCCATGCTGCTAAGAGGCACAACATGGCAAAATGTGTATATTCTTTTTTTACCCTGTATTTTTGACATTTCTGTGAAGTTCTGTGATTATTTCTGTGCCATCATTCCTTCTGGAGAACTCAGAGTGGTGGTGAGACACTGGGAAAGCATGGTATCTGTTTTTGAAGATTACAGGGTTGTGCGAGCCATCCGAAATTGCAAGTCGATCCGAAGGCTGCTCTATATCTCCTGCAAACCAGAGGGTGAAGCCATGAGGAACTTCCTTCAGTGAGCACCCTCTCTTCCTTTCCCCTGACCTTAGTAACAGACCCTGCTGTGTCCAGACAAGGTCATAAATATGTAACCTTAGATTAGGGAGGATTTTGTTGCAGCTGAATTTCACGGGGTGAGTTCTGCAGGTGTGATCCAGAACTATTCAGTGCATGGTCAGAAGTGCTTTGTGCTTCTGCATTACTTTGGATTTACCTGCAAGCTGCACTCACTGGTTGAAGGTAACAGGTATTCTCTGGGTTTTATGTTGAAGCAGACTGCTTTAGTGCATCAGTAAGGAATATAAAAAAATGGAAACATGCTATAAAGGCATTGTGAATCCCTCCCCAATAAAATGGTACATCTGGATGTGGAACAGAGAGTCCACTGGGTTCACTGAAGGAAGATTGGCCCTAGCCAACAAAGTGAAGCCAAGGGGATTAGTGACCTGCTTAGGGTTAATCATACAACTAACTCTTTATCTGGGCCAGGCTCCTTTTTCAGGAGATAAATCTGTCTGCAGGTAACCAGTGTAAGTAGTGCAAAACTGAGGATCATTTCCTAAGAGTATTAAGTGTCTTCCAGATGGGATGGCATGTGAGAAAGGGAGCTTTAAACCTGCTACTGACTCTTCAGTAGCAACTGTGAGATTTTCAGAGCTGGTTTGGGATTCAGTGTTGATGGTTCTACACCTCAGACAGCATCAGCTGCAGATTCTGAGGCATATTAGCTAAGCACATAATACCTCCTTAGTGCATTCCCTGTGCTATTGTGCTACTGATAATGGTGGGTAGGCTTCTGCAACTGGTTTAAAGGATGCTCTCTTTGCTTTCTACAGGCTGTGCTGCCCACCTGATCCAGGGAAGAAGCTGACAGGAGAGCCGTTTACTCCCATGTTGGCCATGCCTTTTGACATGTTTCCTCATACTGTTCACTGTGAGCTGGTGCTGCTGTTCACCCGCTGACAAGCAGGTGGCAGATGAGCCAGCTCTGAGAGCTCTTGAGGCAGCCTCATACTGCCCTGAAGGCTGGAATTAGTTGTAATTAGGATTTTAACTTATTTTCTTGAAAAGTGTAAAAAAATAAATAATAATTTTGCTTTTGCTATTACTTTGTGTTGCCTAACTACACTGTTTTGTAAGGAAACACTTGAATTTCCGGGGTTGAAGAGGTTCTGTGTGGCATTTCCATCAACCCTTCTTTCCCTGCAAACCTCTTCTTGGCCTGCTGGTTCAAGCAGCCTGGAACATACCCTCTAGCTCCTATTGTGGTTTTCACCATGGACGTGTGAATAGGAAGTGCTAAAATCTACTGTATTTTCTAATACTGCCATGCCATTAGTTCTCAGCATGCTCCAAGGATATTTCAAGTGTTTTTCAAGTTGATAGTGAACTCGCTATGAATAAACTGTAGGAACTAGAAATCCTCGTGCTTCACTGGGAAAATGTTAACTTGGGGGCTCAGGAAAAGATTGCCTGTATAAACTTCCAAAACCAATATTGAATCACTGTCAGTTATGTGGATAAGTTGGAGGCAGTGAGAAAAACTGTTCTGTAAGAGAGAACAGATTGCAGTGTCTTTCTACACCTGCCTCCCCCTTCTCTGCTAAGTCTTGCTAATACATAAATGTGAAGAGCCCTGTGAAAATGTTAGACATGGCAGCAATTTCCTCATCAGGTTGCAATATCTAATTCAAAAATTTGAGGTGATTTGTATCTGTCCTGCCATGACTAAATAGCAAGCTGTGAACCTTGGTGTTAAATGAAGGTCTCTTCAGAAGATGGAGCTGCTACAACCTGGAGGTAGGTGTGAGTGAGCAGAATTCCCTTGTGTTTTGCGAACTCCATGTTGTTCTGAGGGCTCCAGTTATTTTTGAATTTTTACTTTTGGTACAAAAGTTAATTTTTTGTATACCCTGGTCATCTAGACCAAACCAGTAGCAGGATATATTCCTACAGTCAGGCTGTTAAATTGGACTCTTCACTCTGAAAGAGGTATTCCCTTAATTGGGAAATCAGAAGAGCCTGGATTTTTCAGAGTTTTAACTCCAGTCCTAAGGAACCCTGAACTTGGAATGATAACAACAACCACCGCTTCTCAAGTTATGGGGGCTTAAAATACAAGGTCTTAGGACTTGAGACTTTATACCTGAGAGGGAGGTGATGGGGAGATTTCATTCTTATACTTTCCCATGAGTGCAAGAGCTTTGCATGCTGCTTCATTCTCTTGGTTTCAGTTTATAGCAAGGAATGTAGTTTTCCAGAAGTTGTTTTGTACAACTATACCTTGATTTCTCACTGTGAGATCTGAATGGATTTCTACTTAGTTTGGTCATGCTTTTTGTAAAAAGGGAATTTGTTGCAAATTAGATTGGGAGAGATAATAACTAAATCAGGAACTAAGAGAGGACCAGGAACCTTTCTGCTTGTCTCTGGACAGCTAAATAAACCGGACAGGTTTTAGCAGCAGCAGGAGAGGGTGGCACAGTAGCCTCACTGTTCCCTCAGGTATCAGGCTCCAGGAGAGCAACAGGGGCAACACACCATTTTTGCTTTTCTGGGGAAAATATATCAATACGTTGTTTGCAATGTACTAGTGTATGAACATCTGAAACTGGAAGCTGCCTGTGTACAAGAGACCTCAGACCACTTTTTCTCCATAGCAGGTTACTCCTGTGCCCTCTGCTAACATTGCCTTCCCACCAGTGAGCAACTCTGCTATGCATTTGGCTGCCAGGCTTCAACCCTTGAGCCATATCAGTTTTGGCTTTCTGTGGGTAATTGATAGGACATGCAGGAAGCGGGGTGATTTAATGTTGGGAGCAGTGGGGACGCTCATCGCTCAGCAGGTGTGAGCTGCCGGGCACTAGGACCCAGAGGCTGTTGAGCGGAGGAGGCCGCATCCCCTCCCGCTGCCACCCGCGCTGCCGCTGCAGCTTTATTCCTCATCTCCTTCAATGGTGAGTGAGAACCTCCCGCCCGGGCTGCCAGCCACAGCGAGAAGGCCTCACTAGGACGGGTTCCCCGGAGCTCCATGGCATCTCCCCGGACTATCACCATCATCACCCTCTCGGTGGCCCTGGGGCTCTTCTTCATCTTTATGGGGACCATCAAACTGACCCCTCGGCTCAGCAGGGATGCTTACAATGAGATGGTGAGTACAGCAGTGGCAGCATGGAGGGAGGGGCATTAGGTTCGCTCTCCTGAACCTTCGCAGTGGGATACACGGAGGGTATTAGGCTCTGCAGGAGCTCTGATGGATTGGAGGTAGAGGGAAGAAGCTTATGTGTCCTTATTTGATAGACATGGAGAGAAACAATAATACACGGGGCAAAGGATATCTTGGCAGCCCTTGCCTAGATTCTGTCTGAGCCTGTTCATGGAGAAACCTTTTGTGGTTAAGGACAGGGGGAGGAGGAGGTCTGACTAGACTAATACCTGCAAAAAGATAGGGACACGAGGGTCTGTGGAAAGAAAGGTCTGAAGAAGTGCCGGAAATGTACCAGGCAGATACAGCTGATGTCTGGGAGAATACTTGCCTAGATTTGGGGTGGGAAAAGCAGATGCCTGCCAGATGATCATCCACAAAATTCTGTGCTTTAAAGGAAGGATAATGACACTGACTATCCCTACGTCACCACACTTGTGCAGGGATATTGATGACCACGAAATGCTCTGAGATTCTTAGCTTGCAGAAGAAGGTATAATTAATAGTCACCTTATTCTCCCTTAGTCTGGTAAATGAGCCTCGCCTCCTCCTGTGTAATGGTAAAGGCGTGAGGGAAGCAAGAATTCATCACGTCCATTTCTCAGCTGGTGAGCTACTTTGTGCTTCCCTGCCCAGGGCAGACGCTGCTGCAGAGCTGTGTCAGCCGGGAGCTGCAGGCAGCCGAGCGATTGGCTGACACCTTTCTCTTCCTTGGATATGTTTGTTTATTCTTCTCTCGCCCTCCTCCGTGGCCTCCCTGTTATATTTATTGCAGTGGCTGAAAAGCATTTGTATAATTTTTATGCCTCTAAAAAAAAGTAGTGCTGGAAGTTTCCAGCACGTTCTGTGCTCTCCCTTTGCTCCACCTGCCCAGCTGCTTCTCCTTCGCTCTCAAATAACATCTGAATTGCACTGCCGTCTCTGCAGCCCAGCACAGGGATGTCAGAAAAAAAAAATCACAGATAAGTCATTCAGGAGCAAGAAACGGAGATCAAATGCCCCCAAAACAAAGCTCGTAAGCTTCTGCTACGTAAGGGTAAGAAAGAAGCATTGAGACTTCAGAAGCATTGTGAAGCCCTTCCTCTAAATAGTTTGCTTCTCTGTCCTTTTCTGCTTTACCAAGAGTGAGGCCTACATGTAGGAATTATTTTTATTTTTATAAAGAGAAAACAGATGTACAGCTATTACACAGCACCATCATTCTAAATAGCCCATATTTAACATGTACATAGCTCATTAGGCTTTCATGTGTGCTGTGTACCAGGGGGGCCTGACATGTGATGGGCACAGCGAAAAACTTGATCTTGCCAATCAATAGGCATGGCTTTTTGGCCCTCAAAAGTAAGTTAGCTTTGTTATCTACATACAACACCTAACATAAATTTTTCCATTCAGCAAAAACCAGACACTAGCTTGTATATGGGAATACTTAACGAGAATACTATAGGATGTTTCTGTATAAAGCTGTATTTTTCACAGCAGTTTAAAAATAGTCAGTTCTGAGGACAGGTTTTATTCACTAAATGTTTAAAATGCATCCTTACAATACATGCAATTGGAATAAATGTGTCATGAAATCTTCAGTAATTTAGTAGAAAAACTGAGTATTTTTATTCCATGCATTGTCAGCTCTTCTTAGAAGGAAGCAGCAAACTTTACAGAGAGGTGGGGAAGTTCTGTGTGCAGGTTCCCAAAACCACATGGAAGTATATCTACAATCCAGTCAGTGCCTGAGAGAGCTGAACAACTCTGTACTGAGAGTTGGCTTCCATTTCCACCTCCTTGTTTAGAAAGCACAGAAAAAAATGGCAAGAATATCTGCAGGAACAGTATGCTCAAGTGGAAATAATTTCAGTGTCTCAACTGAGTTTTATTCGAGCATTAAAAAAAACCCCACCAAAATCAATAGGCCCATGAGAAGTACCTAACATTCAAATGCAAGAACCTGAAAAGGAGAGGGATTGTTTCTTCCTTGAAACAATGAGGCAGTCACATAAGGAGGCCAAGTCTTGCAGCTTATACTACTTTTAAATCCTGGAAACATAAACCTGGGAGCAAATGATGTCAAATGTCAGCTTGCTTTCATCTGAGGAAAGAAAGGATCAGAAAGGTATGTTAGCACAGGATAGGGTTGGTGAATCTCAGCTTTGATAATATGGTCTCATGCTAAGATAGTACTGCCTATGAACACTGGGATGTTGTAAATCATTTCTGGTTTTACTTGCTGTGCCTCGACTTTGCAGTGACCAGGTGTGTTATTTAAGTATAAAGGATGAGCTACTTTTTGAGAGTGGTACTTCTTTTTAACAAAATGGTTCTAATTCTAGCAATCTTAACTTCAGATTTCAGAAGGTACAGCTGGCCTGATCCTAGCTCTGAAGATGGGTGTTAGGTTGCAGAACTGTTTTCCAGTGAATTACAGATTGGTGGTGTTAATATCCCTCCAACAGATGCTTTAGGGATATTGATTGGATATCATGCCAGAGGGGTCTATGATTATAGAAGTTATCTTTAGGTCTTAGGGCACAGCAATCTATTTAAGTGGAAAAGTTTGCCTTTACATGCTCACATTATGGCGTTCTATGCTATTAATGCTTGATTTCAGAAACGAGCGTACAAAAGCTACGTGCGGGCCCTCCCCATGCTAAAGAAGATGGGAATCAGCTCCATCCTTCTCCGCAAGAGCATTGGTGCCCTAGAAGTAGTGTGTGGCATTGTCATGACGCTGGTGCCTGGTCGCCCCAAAGACGTGGCAAACTTTCTCCTCCTCCTCCTTGTGCTGGCTGTGCTGTTTTTCCACCAGCTAGTGGGGGATCCACTCAAGCGTTACGCCCATGCCTTAGTCTTTGGGATCCTGCTTACGTGTCGTCTGCTCATTGCCCGCCAGCCTGAGGAGCAGCCACCAGAAAAGAGGATCCTCTCAGTGAACGGGGATGAGCAGCCACTCATCCAAGAAGCAGCTTCTGAGAAAGGCAAAATGAAGGTATCCTAGTTGAGTGCATGTGAAAAATACAGACCCTCGAGGCAGCTCTCTCCAAAATCACTCAGAATTTTTTTTTTTTTTTTTACCTATTTATATTTTTTGTCTGTCTAAATAAAGTTGCACTTGAAGTCTGAGACGTGGAATGTCTACACTGTAGTCATGCTTTTGCTGCTGCCCTGTAATACTGAAAAATAACAGGCTAACTTTACCCAGGACAGCTTGGAGGCAGCAGCCTGTCTGGAGTAGTGCTGGCCTCAGCAGGAGATGGAACACCAGTATGGGCAAAGGCTTGGGCAGCTAGTCATGATAACTCAGCACTGCTGCAGTGGAAAGAATGGTCCCTAAGCATCAGCCCTGAGCCCTGTGACATTTGAAACCTAGCTTGGATGCACTTCTGCTACGTGGCAGTCTGTACAACAGCAGCTGGATAGAACATCCCCAGAGTGTCCCTGTGCTGGCTTGTGCAGCCCCATCCACAAATCTACATTTCCTTTTCCATAGTCAAGGGGGCATAGGACCCCACCATAATAAATGCTGTTTGCTGTGTTTGAGAGAGTGATCCCGTAGCCTTTGCTGCCTTGGTGCCTAGTCCTTTCTTTGGACTGGTTGTCCAGGGAAAAAGTGGGAGTCACTACTTGCATCGTCATTGATTTCCACAGTTTGCAGGGGCTCTAAAACTGAGAGAGTGGCCTGATAACAGTAATATTTTTCCTGCTTCACAAAAGGCAATGGCAGCTCCTTATCCATCTTGGCAGACAGTAAGGATCCCTGGTGACTGGATGGGGAAGAGAACTGCCCAGAGAACTCCAAAGTACCTGGCTTGGCAAATAGCATCATTCTCCCTATTTCCTAGCAAGAAAAAAAAAAAACAAATTCCCTTTTTCAACAGCTACTGCAACTTTATAGAATTGTCAGTTATTGCCGATAGATGAGCATCTGAACATGTCCAGGTACCTCACTGTTCATCCTACAAAGAGCTTTGGGGAGCTGGGGGAAGTCCTTTCATTAGAGCCTGAATCCCTGTGTGTTGTATCCAAAATCTTACAGAGTGTCATAAGAAGCATGTGTTACCTCTGAGTTTGTTTTTCTTGATGTTTGTCTGTTTTCAGTTTTTCCTTATTTTCCTAATTATTCACAAAAATAAACTTTTTGAAGTTTGGAGAAAAATGTCTTTACAGAAAAAAAAGTTATTTGTTGAGAGTCGTATCTGAAAATATTTTTCCTGTGCTCAAACACTGTACCTAAGATGGGGAGAATTGTGCCAGATGAATGTCAGAGAATGACAGCTGATGCAAGACAGAGGCCACCTGAACACTACTGTGCTATATGTTTAGCCACAGGCATTTAAAAGAGATATTTGAACGTTTTTAATGACACAGCTTCTGATAAATTTCTGCTTCAGTACAATGTGACAGTGAGAAAAACTGACTCTGGTAAAATGTCAGCATTATATCTCTATAAAAATTGAGAACAGATGGTCATATACAGTCTATCCAGTTTCCTTCTTATATCCACTGTGGAAACAGATGCAGTCCTATATATATATGTATACACATGCTGAAAAATCAACCTGTCCACAAAGAATGACTAACCTCTTTTCATGTGTGCCCTGAACAAAGGAAACTAACAACAGGCCATATTTGTTTGACAATCTTTCATCTTTACAGACTATCTCAAGCTCATGCCAAATGTATACAGATTTTCCTTTAGTGTCCAAAAGGCATTTCCTCTACTGTGCCCCAATGGAGTTATCAATCACATAATTCAAAACCAAGTAAGAATACCACAGAGTCCAAACCACAGCATGATGTGTTCCTGTACAACTGTACTCACAGCTGAATTGCTGCCACCTCCTAGCTGGCTTCTCTCACTGATGCATCTAACTCAGTAAACTTCTGAAAACAAGTGTTTGTTTTCTGTAATGGTCTTCATTGAAACCTTTAGAGATGCCAGGATAAAGGTAAAATATTCTCCACAGCAAAGCTTATCCCTTTAAAAAGATTTTAAGTTAATTCTGATAAGAGTCAACAGTATGAATTATTAACCCATAGTGGTGGTTCTGCATTCTTTAGACGACAGGCAAACGAGACTCGTCCTGAAGTGACAATAATTGTGTGTCTGTACTGGGTTGACCTCCATCATCTCCTCCCATCACTAGCAGACTATTTTTGGAACTCTTTACTTCCTAGTGGTGATAAGGTGCCAAGAACTGATTTAATCCTTTTGTAAATCCATGTTGCTAATTTACTGTTCCAATCTCCTTTTTATTTTTGCTCGTGCGCTTTTATTTATTTATTTTTTTTTAAATCTCGGAGCCCGTAATTCCGTTCCGGTGAGTCGCGTCCCGCTGCTGCCATGGCAGACACCTCCCGGCCCCAGTGTCCCCCAGCTTGGGGCTGTGTCAGGGCCGGTGCCTGCAGCCTTCCCGCCGCGCTGTGCCGCGGTGCGGGCTCCCCGGGGCCTCACCCCAATCTCTGCTCGGTCACCGCTGCTTGCGGTGTCACCCA
This sequence comes from Florisuga fusca, assembly GCA_038090715.1. Classification (NCBI taxonomy): domain Eukaryota; kingdom Metazoa; phylum Chordata; class Aves; order Apodiformes; family Trochilidae; genus Florisuga; species Florisuga fusca. Next base: position 9,992,750 of record JAAWXA010000017.1, read on the forward strand.
CCCTGGCCCCGACCCCCTCAGGGCTCCCGCTCCTCCCCCGCCGCTCCCGCTCCTCCC
>JAAWXA010000017.1:9993006-10075049 GCA_038090715.1 Florisuga fusca
GGGGCCAACGGCGGTGGGGCTGGGCCGTCAGGGCCGGGCTGGCAGGGCCTGGGCTCCCTCCGTTGCCTCAGGGCTGTTCCCCGGGATTGTCACTGAGGGCTCCGCGGGGGAGTCCGGGGGGATCCCTGGGTGAGGAGTTGGAGGGAGAAGGGTGTGCGTGAGCCGGCTGGAGAGGAGGGGAAGAGACGTTCGTGCCAAATACCTGTGTGGGAGCACGTAGTACTGACTAGCTGTGCTCACTGTTAGTTAGCCAGGTTCTGCTCTCAGGTCTAGTGGCTCTTCTTCTCCAAACCTTTCTCGTAGAACTCCTGCAAGACAAAAGAGACAAAGAGGCACGGCCGCTGCTAAGGAATCTGTGAGAAAGTCGTTGTTGTATTCCAGAGTCTGGTAACCAAGGACTGTTAGCTGAGTCTGCTTCCTGAGCCACTTACAGTCTGCGGGGGTGACTCAAGATGCAGCAAACAAGATTCCAGAACGTTTGGGGTTTTCTGCAGCTCTTACATGTTAGTACAGCTCATGTCAGTCTAGCTATGGTATACTCACTACTGGGAATTTTCACTCTTTTGGAGTGTCTAGGTTATTGTTGGTCACAATCACACAAAACATCTTTGTGGGAGTTCTGATGTGCTCACATTTTGTGAGTAAAAGTTTGATCTCTCCAGCATATTGAGGAGAAAATGCCACTTTCCAGGGTTGTTCCAGGCTCCACCCAGAGCTAGGCTGTTTTGCACTCCTGTGCTTCACTTGAATGTTTACTGAAATTTTGTATTTTTTCCAATCCTAGCTGCTAGGCAGAAAGACAGCAGAAGAATCTAATTTTTGTAGACTAGGAAGTTGTGTTATGATCATCTAAAATCTGTGTGTTACCATGCAGAAAATTGTGACCTGTTGACTGATTATATTGGAATACACAATACAAATAATGAAGCTGATAATGCACAATATAAGCTCAAAAGAATATTGTTGATTTTAATTATCTAACTTTCTATGTTAATTTTTGGATAAAAATACTCTGTAAATTTAAAATAGTTTTGAAATTGTGTTAATTTTTACTTGTGAATTTTTTCTTCCTTTTTTAAATGGAGTTTTGATACACTGTTTTCTGTGCATCTTAGTATATTGCCTAATCTTTTTTGATCTAGACAGTGCTAAGTTATTTCCTCTGAAGTTACTCTGTTACATTATGCAGGATCCCTCTAAAGTCTGTCAGGAAAATAATTTTTTCTTTTCTTGCAGGGAACCAGCTCTCTGATGTTCTTCAGCTCTTGGAAACTGATCTGTTTTGTTGACTCTTTGTAATGAAGGATTGGAATCCACATGACAAATGAGTAAAATTCTTTAGTCTCAGCAGGGAGCCTGAGAAGATGCAGCGAAGACAGAGTTCTAAGACCCCAAAGCAGCCTTCACAGGTTCATCATAAAACTCAAACTGATCTCTCTGCATGGCGAAAAGAAGGGAGAATTGGCCCTGAAAAAAGTGTCCAGTATCATCAGTCTCCTAATAATCAAGAAAATGATACCAATCAAGACTCCCTTGAGCAAGCTTTGAGCTACTTTGAGAAAGGTAAGAGCAGTTTTAAGGTTAGCTACCTAGGACTGAAAAGATAACACTAAATTGTCATAATCTAATTTCACCTGCTGATGTCTCTCTTTAATGCCTGAGCATTAATAATAATATTAATACCTGTACTATTTCTTTAAGAACCTTTAAAAGTTTTTCCCGTTACTATGTAAAGAACCAAACAAATATGGGTAGGGACAGTTTGGAGAAGTTTAAAATAATTCTTTTTCAGTTCAGAAGCTGTTTTACCCTTGTGTTTGTTTTTTTTCCTAGTTCAAGACTATGTTTCACTGAAAAAGAACAATGTTCTGCAGAAACACTTGACTACTGTGGAGAGCATTGCCCTGCAGAGGGGGCTGCCCCCTGAAGGAATCGATGTATTGCTCAATGTGGCACTCAGTGGCAAATTTGGTAAAACATTTGTGTACTGCTAACGTGCCTTTTGCAAATGTCTCCTCCCCATCTAATCAAATCTTCAGTGTAAAATTAATCTTTCTGGCATGCTTTGGTGTAATTTCTGAGTTCAACCTAAAAATAACCTTAGTTCTTGCTAAGCTTTTTTGAAAAGCTTATTTTCTTTGTTCAGGTCATAAGTGCAGGTCTCTGAAGGGCTTAAAGTGTGTCATAGAATCTTAGAATGCATTGGGTTGGAAGGGACCTCTAAAGGGCGTCTAATTCAACCCCCCTGCAGTGACCAAGGATATCTTTAGCCAGAACAGGTTGCTCAGAGCCCCATCAAGCCCAACCTTGAATGTCCTCAGGGGTAGGGCATCCATCACCTCTCTGGGCAACCTGTCCCAATGTTTCACTACCCTCATAGGAAAGAATTTCTTCCTAATCTAAATCTATTCTGCTCTAGTTTAAGACCAGTGCCCCTCAGCCTATCACTACATACCCTGGTAAAAATCTCTTGCCTATCTTGTAGGCCCTCTTTAAGTACTCGAAGGCCACTGTAAGGTCTCCCTGGAGCTTTCTCTTCAGGCTGAACAACCCCAGCTCTGAGCCTGTCATCTTAGGACAGCTCTGATCATTTTTGTGGCTCCCCTCTGTACCCACTCCAACTCTTGTGCTGGGGGCTCCAGAGCTGGACACTACTCTGGTGAGGTCTCACCAGAGCAGAGGGTGAGAACCACCTCTCTCAGTCTGTTAACCATGCTTCTTTTGATGCAGCCCAGGATGGGATTGGCTCTCTGGACAGTGAGCACACATTGTTGGCTCATGTCTAGCTTTTCATCCCCTGGTACACCCAAGGCTGCTCTCTATCCCATCTCCCCCCAGCCTCTATTGATAACAAGGATTGCCCTTGCCCAGATGCAGGACCTTGCACTTGGCCTTGTTGAATCTTACAAGAGTCACATGATCTCACTTCTCCAGCTTGTCCAAGTCCCTCTGAGTGACATTTTGTACCTCTGGTGTGTTGGCTGCATGTTTGGTACCTGCAAACTTGCTGAGGGTGCCCTTGATCCCACTGTCTCTCTCACTGATGAAGGTGATATACTGACCTCAGTACAGACCTCTGAGGGACACTGCTTGTCATCTATCACCATCTAGACATTGAGCCATTGACCACTATCCTCTGGATGTGACCATCCATCCAATTTCTTATCCACTGAACAGTCCACCCATCACATCTGTATCTTTCCAACTTAAAGAGAAGGATGTTGCAGGGGACTGTCAAAGGCCTTGCAGAATTCCAGATAGATGACATCAGTAGCTCTTGTTCACTGATGTAGTTACTTCATTGTAGAAAGCCACAAGGTTGGTCAGGCAGGACTTGCCCTTAACAAAGCCATGCTGGCTGTCTCAAATCACCTCCCTGTCTTCCATGTGTCTTATCAGAGCTTCTAGAAGATCTGCTCCATGATCTTCCCAGGAAGAGAGGCAAGGCTGACAGGCTGATAGTTCCCAGGGTCCTCCCTTCTACCCTTTTTAAAAATAGGTGGAATGTTTTCCTTCTCCCATTCACAAGGGATTTCACCTGACTGCCAGGTGAAATATCATGGAGATATTTTTCAAATATCATGGAGAGTGGCTTGGCAACTACATCCACCAACTCCCTCAGGACTCTGTGATGCATCTCATGAGGTCCCCATACACTTATGTATATTCAAGTTCCTCAGGTGGTCACAAACCTTTATAGTGGGAAGGACTTTGTCCCCCTGGTCCTGTCCTGTGGCCTTTCAACTCAGGAGGAGTGAGGAGGCAGGTTGTCAGTGAACACAGAGGCAAAAAAGTTGTTGACAACCTCAGCCTTCTCCTTCTCTGTTACCAGCTTGCAGTTTTTGCTCATCAAGGGGGGATGCTTTCCTTAACCTTCCTTTTCTTATTGACATACCTGTAGAAGCCCTTGTTATTCTTTGCATCCTTTGCCAAGTTCAGCTCCAGCTGCACTTTAGCCTTCCTGACCTCATCTCTACACAACTGTGTGGCATCCCTATACTCTTTCCAGGACCCCTGTCCCTGCTTGAATTGCCTGTGCAGTTCCTTCTTTCCTTTTAGTTTGGCTAGCAGGTCTCAACTCAGCTAGCCATGCTGCTCTGTTCCTTTCCTTGCTTGATTTCTTACATCTGGGGATCAAGAGCTCTTGTGCTCTATGGAAAGCATCCTTAAAGATCTGGCAGCTCTGTTCTGCTCCCTTGTACCTGAAGACTGTTTCCCAGGGTGTCCTACTGACTAACTCCTTGAAGAGTTGGGAGTTTGCTTTCTGAAAATTCAGGGTCCTTACTGTACTCCTTGTTTGACTTGTACCCCTTAGGACTGTGAACTCCACCAGTGTGTGGTCACTGCAGCCCAGGCTACCTCCAGTCTTCACATCTCTCATGAGCTTGCATTGGTGACCATCAGGTCCAGTATTAACATCCCCTTGGTTAGGGCTGTCTATTTCCTGGATTAAGAAATTATCATCAGTGTCCTCCAGGAGTCTCCTGGATTGCCTACAGCTGGCCTTGTTACTTTTCCAGCAGATGCTGGAATGGTTGAAATCCCCCAGCAGGAGAAGGACTTTCCTCTCCCTTCAACTGAAGAGGAGCACAGAGGATGCTTTCCCCATTATTGCAAGTAGTTCAGTGCTTTTCATGGTTGAAAATTACCAGTTTGTCTCCAGAACACTAGTCTGTGGATATTTGGCTGGAAATTGTATGCTGGTTTGCTGTAGGAATTGGTCACCAGAAATTTGTGTCACTTTTTGGTTGCATTGTCAAGAGTCTGAAGGTTACTGCAGTACTAAAATACTCAATATTCCATTTTCTTTCTTAAAGTTGTAAATAAGTATTTATCATAATTTTCTGAGGTATAGGTAAGTCCCTACTAGATTCTTGTACACTATTAATTCAAATAATGAAGCTCTGAATGGTCTTGTCCAGAGGGAATTTTTACCTCAGCTGCAAAACCATTTCAAAGAACCTGGTACATGAGCACCATCTTATTTTAGCTTGTTTGTTTTCCAGCTGATACAGTGAATACTCGTTTACTGAAGAGCCTGGTTCCAGCCTCAGTGATACCAGAAAGCTGTGTGGTTTCATCTGTATCTTGGCTCTGTGTCAGCAAATGCTCAGGCAACATACAGGTAACTTAGTAAATGTTTACAGCAGTAATAGTTTCTGCATAAGAATGATGAGAACAAACTGTTTTCAGGAGGCAAAAATGGTTTAAATGTACAAGGATCTCACATAAGATAGTGTTATTTATGAAGGCTGGCAGAGACAGCCATTGCTGGAGCAGCAGTGGGAACAGAGGAACACTTTCTCTGTGTGAGTAGAAATGTGCATCGTTCCTGTGTGACTTGTATCTCTGAATTCCTTAGCAATGGTATCTTCCCAAACATTTCTGTGAAATACTTCAGCCATATGAGGAATTCTTCATCAACTTCAGCAGGTTGACCCTTAGGTTTTGCACTTGGCTATGGCAACATGACTTAACATTAGCAAGTCTTTTTGTGTGCTCATGTAGTCTGCTCAGAGGTTTACATTACGGAATCATAGGATCATTTAGGTTGGAAAAGACCTTTACAATCATGACTCCAAGTCCACCAATAAACCATTTCCTTAAGCATCACATTTTTGGCAGAGAGGGTGACTGATCTGGTTCCCTGGGCAGGCTTCCCCAGTGCTTGATAACCTTTTCATTGGAGAAATTTTTCTGAATATCCAATCCAATAACCAATATCCAATAACCTCTCCTGCCACAACTTGAGGCCATTTCCACTCATCCTATCGCTTGTTACCTGGGGAAAGAGAACAACACCCACCTTTTTACAACCTCCTTTCAGGTCTCCCCTGAGTCTTTTCTCCAGACTGTTTACCAATCCCATTTTCCTCAGCTGCTCCTCAAGACTTGGCCCTTCACCAGCTTTGCTGCTGTATTTCAGACACACTCTAGCACCCCAGTGTCTGTCTTCTTGTGAGGACCCCTCTGATCATATGGGTTAGCACATAATTCAGAACTGAACTGCTTTTTCTGTTCTGGTGTGGCAGTTGGTGCTCTTGGCAGGCTTCCACAGCTGAATTATTCCTGTTCATCTGTAGCCATCTGGTTGCCCTTCAGAGTGACATGTATCCTGAATGTTTCTGTATCTTAAATTGTCTAGTGACTGGCCAGTCTTGTTTTTGTCCATCACTTAATGTAATATGGTTTTTTTTCCTACCTGCAGCTGCTTTTTTTAAGGTGGCTGATCACAGTGTTTGACTTCATTGATCACAAGGAACAACTTCATGCCCTCTATGGTATCTTATTTTCTTTCCTGCAAGATGAGAAGATGGTAAGGAGAGCTGAAGAATGTATGGAATTGACAAAATAAACCTAAGTGTTCAATAGCAGTATGCACATTAATGCTAGAGTTATACTGGAGTAGCTGTTGGTGGGAGACCATTTTCTGATGTCTGGAATTTGTTTTTTATAATTTTTGCATTCTAAGATTGCTGGTAATATAGATTCAGAAACAGGGAAGTACTGTAGGATTGTTTAGTTTAAATTCTGTGATCTGGGTAGTTAACAATGTTTCTAAGAATTGCTATTCTGTGTCACAGAGGGACAGTATATTCTGTTTAAACTCTCAGGAGTGACTCTGATGGTACAGTCTCTCTGGTATTGCCTTTGATGTCAGACATCAGTGGGTGAAATCTCCTGTTCCCTGGGAGAAACTACATTGGGAAAAAAAAAAAAAAACTTTTAAAGCAACATTAAAAGTGAGAAATTAAATGCTGTTCTACTTATTTTAAAATGTAGCTTAAATTAGAATAAGCAATCAGATGATTTCTGCTATATGGCATCTAAAATTTAGCTGCTGGAAAATTGAAGTATTTGGATTCAGTCCATATTAATATGATCATGGCAGCTATATTAAAGAGATGAAAATTGTTAATATTCATTCAGTTTAGGATATTTTGTGGTTAAGACTTTAAAAGTTCCCAAATTTGAGTTTATATTTCTTGCAAAGTTTTTAATGGTTTTAGGTTAACAGTAATTATAATATTTTCATAAAACCGGATTTAAGTTCTTACTATTTAACATTTTCAGGCATGATGGGTCAATTGAGAAGTGCAGCAAAGTTGGTTTGAAACTAAGACCCTCACAGCCTCAACTGTAGTTAGAAGCTGTAATAAAATACTTTGATTCAATAATGACTTTCATTTTGAAAATGTAATTGTGCTTTCACTGTTGATTCCTGAAATATCTTTGTCATATTCTAAAAAACCAGGATGCAATCTCACAGAACAGCTTGATTACTCTGGGGACTGCTTGTAATGCAGAGAATATTTCTAAATAAAATTGAGATATGAGACATATGAAGAAGAATCTGCTTCCTAAGGGGGAAAGCAAGCAATGGAGACACAGTGATAACTTGAGACAGCCAACTGAATGAAATAATATTAGCTTGTGAGGCCTGTATGTTGCTTTCAGTATATCCTTGTTAGCAGTGTGCACCAACAGGTTAAATCATTGCTGCCTTTTCTTTGTAGTGCCCCTATGTCTGCCACCTACTCTACTTGTTGACCAGGAAAGAAAATGGTGAGTCTGTCCAACTGTATGAGATGGAATACCATATTGTTTCTTACTCTGTTTGCTGGCTTTGCCTTTTCTTCAATGGAGCTAATACAGTGACTCAGCTGATACATTGCTTTAAAGGAAGGGTGAGTGGCAGTTCAGCCTGATACATGTAACATTTTCTGAATTGGAAACGTGGATTAGCATAGGAATAAGACTGATTGGTTCTATTTGCTCTGTCATGACTTTCTATAATAAAAATTGTATTTTTGCTTAAATGTCTGATACAGTGGCTTTTAAGTACATTATGTTCTCAATTATATTTCTAGTCAAGCCTTTTCGGATTAGGAGACTGCTTGACCTCCAGTCAAAAGTGGTGAGTTTATTTCAAATCTTGCAGAGTCTGAACTACAGTTAATAAAATGCTTTGTAAGACTAATGTCCTTACAAGATGGAGAAGAGTGGCTAGTGTCTCAGGACAGGCTTAGTCTTGGAATTCTAGGTTGTAAACTTTGTAGCATAAAGGCTTGACTGTCTTGTATTTGCATCCCTAATTTTCATTTGTGTTTTGCAAGCACATCCATTGACATCAATAAATACACATGTTCTGTGGCTTGGTGTGGTAAAAAGCTCTGAAGCAAGGGGCAGCTTAATTTATCTATTACTATCTTTAATTTTCTATTCGTCTTCCTGTTTCAAGTGGTATCAAAAACTGGAAAAATGATTGTAAAGGATCTTGCTCCATTTTTTGTAATAAAAAACCCCCTACCTATAATAATGTATTCTTAGGTTATTTAGACATCAGAAAACTATTTTTCATAGTTTTGATTGTTAAACTGCTTTTTTAGAGTTATGATTATAGAAAGTTTCTTCTTTAATCTCTTTCTTATGCTATTTCATTGGCACAGTTTCTGTTCTTCCTTTAATTTTCAATTGTTCATCCATGGTTACTTTCTGATATGTAGCTTTAAAAAGGTGTTTTTGTTTTGTTTTTTTTAAATTGAGGTTTTTTGCTTCTAGCATATAAAATTCATTGCCTATATTAAAGCATATACCTCACATGTTTTTTTTTCTTTTGTTCTGCTATTTGACAGGGAATGCAGTCTCATCTGCAGGCTCTACTATCACTTTACAAACTCTTCTGTCCTGAGCTGGTGACCATAGCCCTTCCTGGGAAAACTAAGGTAGGGAATTAAATTTAATAATTATGGAACCAGTACATACAGTAGTATTTGTACTGAACTTTCTAGTTAAGCTGTGCATGATTTAGTGGTGAAAATTAATTCAATTTCTTCTTTTCACTGAGTTAAATCAGGTTTAGATGAGGATTCCTTGCCTTGCCTTTTGTTTCCTCTTCAGCACACTGAGATGATTTGGCATGGAATGGCATCTACCTCTACCCTTATGAGGAATGCTTTAATCCTTCTGTTGGTGTTCTTGCTGTTTTTTACTTAATCCACAGAATTTTAAGTTCTTTTGTCTCAGTAATTTGGACAATGCCTTGTGCAACTGACTTTCTCAAGTGCAAATAACAATGAAAGTCAGTATGTAACTTCTGACTTGGAAAGTCTGTGTCACAGGAAAGAGTAAATGTGGGAGCAAAAGTGGTAAGCTGATTTGTCAGAATCTCAAGGTAAGATCCAAAATATGACTCTGCTTTTAGAGAGCCCTGTGTGCATGTTTAGCCCCGTGATTAAGTAGAATTTATGTAGCAGAACCTGAATCTATAACAGAAAATAACAGCAGGTGAGTCCTAAATTCTGCAACAAATTTTCTTTTAGAACTAATCATTGGATAGAAGTAATGTTTGTTTGTTTGTTTGTTTGGTGTTTTTTAGAAGAGACATTTAATTTGTATGTAGGAGAGCTGTTCTATAAAAAAAAGTTTGTTTTATTTCAAACTGCTGTGTACCTAAAATACTCTATAAATTTATTTTGCATTGTGCTGCACAGTCATCTGGTGAAGAATTTACATTTTTTGGTATGTACACATTTGAAGTAAATAATAGCAACTGAAACCCAAATATATCTTCATCTCTTTATGAACATACATGTAACTTGTATAATAAAGGCTTGGTTACCTTAATCCAAACTGGTGTGAATACTTTTGTGATGGTTTGACACTTGGTTAGGATTTAAAGACTGATTGCATCTGAAGTGAAAAAAAATTCTGTGCAGAAATGGCATTGGGTTAATTTCTTGGTTTTTGTTTTTAGCTATTGTATCTATGTTAATTTGAGAATTTGGTTACTGACTGGATTGTTCTGTTTGGCAGATATCACTGACAGCCAGCTTGGGAAGCTTTCCTAGTAACTTGCATAAGATTACCTTAATTGTGTTCTACTTTAATGTATGCTTGGGGATTACTTTATGAATTGATGATTCATCTGAATTAGGATTATAAATCAAAGTGTTGGATATTGTCCTCTGAAAAAGAGGACAACATTTCAGAATGAAATAAAAGTATAACTGTTGTCAAAAGGTAATGAAACCTAGGGATGATGAGAGTACTGCTCTGTGAAAACCTCACCTCTTGGCCTGTCAAGCAGAGTTCAGTGTGGATATGTCACCATGGTGACACCAGATTAGAAGCTGATCTTTCCCTCACTTTGTCTTAGTTTGGCTTTTTTCACAGATGTCTGATTTATATTTTCAGACTTACTTCAAGAATTCAGGGGGCCCATGGAAAGCAGCAATCAATGCAATAAGGCAAAGAAACCAGGAAAAGTCTCCAGTGTCCCAGGTGGTGTTTGTATGCACAGCTCAACCCCAGTCACGAAAAAGGGTAAGTTATGGTTCCAAGGTAGACTCTAGAAGGTGCCAAGCAGCTGTTTTTATTATGAATATTGGTAAATAATGGGATTCAGGCTTTACTTCACCACTGGGAAGGGTAGAGTAGCTACATAGAAATGCAACATTTCCATTGTCAAAATCTGGATACCTTTTTTTTTTTTTTTTTTCAAAACAGTTTCTTTATGGGAATATTGGTCACAAGTGGACTTGATTGCATTAGAAACTAATTCATTGCTATTCATTTGTGTTTTCTACAGAAATGGAATACCCAATTGATTATACCTGCAAGCAGTACAAACAAAAATAATTTAGAAGAGGACAAGGAACAGAACCATGTTGATTTGTACTGTATGAATGAGTCTTTTCCAGTGGAACAGCTGCAGACATTTTCTCAGCTCCTGCAAAATATCCACCACCTAGAGGTGTGTTTCACGAGGGTCACAGTGAATGTTTTGAGAGATCAATGGTTGTTCCTCTGTGCCCTGTTTATATGTGAATAGCATGTGGGCTATCTTGTTCTGACAGAGCATCTAGTTGTACCTGAGGATGATGAATGAGTGCTGGAGATGGTCTACTTGACACTAAAAGAATTAGACAACTTTGATTCTCTGGCAATTAGCTGATATAAATGCTAAATAATTTTTAAAAATTTAAATAATTTTTAAATTTAAAATAATATTTTAAATATTATAAATTTAATAATTTAAAATAATATTTTAAATTATTTTTAAATTTTAAAATTTTAAAAATTATTTCTCTTGCAGTTTCCTTCCCAGATGGGTTCAGTGCTAACTAACCCTTTATTGCTTCACTACATGAATTGCATCAAAGATGAATCTATCTACCTGAGGCTCTACTATTGGATGGGCCAGACTCTTCAGGAAGGTAGGAACTTAGTATTACCTTCTGTAGTAGGGGGGGTAAAGGATATCTAAGGCTTTTCACCTTCTAGCAGTGATAATTTCCTATTCAGATTTATAGTCATAATCCCATATCATTAAAGCAACTACTGGAGGAGAACTGAATTTTGTTTCTGATTGTGGTTATTCTTGTTGTGTTCATATTCAAATACAGTATTCTCTCCTGCTTAGAGTGTACCTGGTGTGTGGCTGATAATTATAGATATGAAGAAGAATTCAAGGACTTCTTGGAAACTGTCTACAAGACAGAGTGTTTCTTGCAGGTAAGTGCCTGTTTTGTGGAAACCAAGTGTTTAATGAAGTCTTTCCTTAAAATACTTTTGGGACTTGTTTCCTGCAGTATCTCTGAGAAGTGACAATGTCTCAAGTAATAAAATTACATGTTCCTGTAGTGAGTCAATATTCTGTAGATGGCCTTGTTTACTGCTGGAAAGATAGAGAATGATAGTTTGAGTGTCCTGGTGAATTGTAGTGCAGAAAGGAGGTGTAAGCCTCTTTCTTCAGGGTGAAGTGAGCATGGCAAGGTGCAGGCTCATGAGATGGATTTTTTGAATGTTCATCATCTATCATCTACTTGGGGGTTGGACTAGATGACCTTTTAAAGGTCCCTTCCAACTCAATGAGTTCTATGATTCTGCTTTGTAGGAGGGATTTTCTTCCTGTGAAGAGTTCCTGTATAAAAGTCTCCCTCTCTGGGATGGCTGCTGCTGCCAATCACAGATCCTTAGACTCCTGACTTGGATCCCCCTCAGCAGCTTCTCTGGTATGTGTTGCATATCCTTTTGGTGATACTTGACAGTGTCTGATATTAGGAACAGAATGTGTGTCCAGATGTCAATACTGCTTCCTCATTTATTTCAGAAACAAAGTCACATCTCTATGATCCCATGGCACAGCTCTTTTTCACATCCTCCATTTACTTTAAGGTAATTCAGCTGAGTACAGTAGCTATTTATTTCTTGTTTGTGGTGCTATCTGCACTTGTGTAGCAGTCTGAGGGGTTGTATGGGGAATTCTTTTGGTGAAGTCTGTGCCCAAATGAGTGTAAAATGCAAACTTACAAAGTAACTCATTTGGAAATTAGAGTGCTTTTATGATGTGTTCTTTTTTTTAACTGTTTTTAAACTGGGGCACTAGAAATAAAAAGAACTGATAGTACATGGGACAAGAGTTGGCTTGACCTATTGTAATTTTAACTGAGTATTTGAAGCTGATGCTCTCCTGGAAGTTATGTAATGTATGCACTCAGTCCAGGGGACTTCAGTTTTCTCACTGCTCTTTGTGATCATGAGAAACTCTTTATCTTCCCTTGTATATGTCAATTCTCATGACATTTTTCTTGTTTAGCATTATTCACTTATGTGAATTGTCATGAGTCTATTTGCTTTTTGCCTCTTGCAGTGTAGTTTTCTTGAGAGCCTCAAAGAGCTGTTGCAGAACTGGTTAAATTGGCATGTGGTTCATCTGGATTCAGAGTCTGACTCTCAAGTATCTTCTTTGTAAGTTTGTTTGAAACAAATGCAATACAGTGTTCTGTGCATTGTTCACTGGTGTATTTAGATACATATCCTGGCCTTACTACCTAGCATAAACACTGACTAGAAGGATGTCTATGCTGTAAGCTTTCTGCTATATTGTAAGTTACCTTGTAAAACCTTTTATTTCTCTGTCTTTAAAAGTATTTGTGTTGACATCGAAAACAAATGTCCAGAAGTTAAAATCCTTGTAACAGTGACAGCTGAGTTTACCACTTTTCCTTTTTACCATTTTCAAAGAGGTGTACATACTACTGCATACTACTGTTGTATCATGTCATTGCTGCAGGACTACCACCCTTTCTGAACTAGTGAATGTGGTGGCTGAACTGATCCACTTTGTTGGATGGATATCTACTGTTGCACTGCGCTTGGAAAACAGTCCTACTTTCTTGCTGTACTTCATCCTGGATTTCTATGAGACCGTATGTAGCCCATTCTTTTTGGCTTTCAAAATCCCAATACTCTAAGTCTGTTTGCATTTTTTAAGCTAGAGCATGAAAACACCTTCTTCAATATATCTTGCAGAACTTGATTAAAGGCAAGAATGTTTCAAATACTTGGTAGATTTACAGGTGATAGCTCCTGCTTTTGCATCTATAGGCAGAACTAAATATACAGTCAAAAAGTGATTGCTCTTAAATCAGAGGTGGAAGGGGAAGTAATAATATGGTATAACCTACTTTAGAATCATGGAATCATAGAATAACTTCCAACTGGGGTTGGAAGGGACCTTTAAGATCATCTAGTTCCAACCCCTGTGCTGTGAGAAGGGACCTTCCACTAGATCAGGTTGCTCAAGGCCCCATCCAACCTGGCCTTGAATGCTTCCAGGGAGGGGACATCCACAACTTCCCTGGGCAACCTGTTCCAGTGTCTCACCACCTTCACAGAAAGAATTTTTTCCTAGTGTCTAACCTAAATCTGCCCTCTTCAAGTTTTAAGCCATTTCCCCTTGTCCTCTGACTACATACCATTGCAAGCAGTTGTACCCCAGCTTCCTTGTAGGCCCCCTTCAGGTATTGGAAAGGTGCTATAAGGTCACCTTGGAACCTCCTTCTCTCCTGGCTGAACAACCCCAACTTCCTCAGCCTGTGTTCACAGGGGAGGTGCTCCAGCCCTCTGATCATTTTTGTAGCTCTTCTCCGAACACATTCAAGGAGCTCCATGTCCTTCTCATGCTGAGATACTCCAGAACTGGACACAGTTCTCCAGGTGGGGTCTCACAAGAGCAGAATAGAGGAGGGGAGAATCCCCTCCCTTGACCCCACTGTCTGTGCTTTTGATGCAGCCCAGGACACAGCTGGCTTTCTGAGCTGTAAGCTCATGATCACAGCTCATGTTTAGCTTCTGGTCCACAATCACCCCCAAGTTCTCCTCAGGGCTGCCCTCAATCCTTTCTCCTCCCTACTTGTATTCATGCATACTGCTAATTCATAGGAAAATACCCAAATGTTCAGTTCAATTTCAGGCAACAAAGCCTATTTTTTTTCCTTAAATGTTCCCTTAAAAAATTAATCTTTTTCTCCCAGTTTGCCCTATAGCCGAACTAAGCAGCATCAAATAGGCTTAAGTGTGTTCTCTACCTTCATGTCCTCTCTGTAGAAGTGCTTACTGCCACGTGAACTGCAGCCATGCTGTTGTTTTTTGTCCAGTTAGGATAAAATTGTGAATAGTTGAAAAAACAATGACAGTTTTGGGATCTACTTGTGACTAAAATGTCCATTTAAAATTCACAAAACTAATGGGAAACAAAATTTGCATAATGCAGTGTGTTTAAAATAAGTAAATGCTAATTTTATGGGAGAATACAGTGAGTCCTATATCCTTTGATACAGGAATATTGCTATTCTAGCAGACAACTAGGATTTGGACTTTTTCTTTATTATTAAGCTTATGTATTCATAACTCTAGGGACTTCTAAAATTATGTAGATGAGATATTAAGTAAAGAGTGTACATTTCTGAAAATACCAGTAATTCAGTTGCATATAAGTATCTTCTTATACCTTAAATGGTATAGCTGTTCTGAGGGCAGGAGGAAAGGTGAAGGTCTGGCAAACAATCTTTAGTGAAAAGTCTGTTAAGAGATTAAGAGAAGGATTCCTAAAACAATTGTTGTGCTTAATTTAACAAAATGTGAAATGTACCCACCTGAAGGATGGCAAGCTGTCACAGCTTAATTGTTTATGGTCTGAGCTGTAGTAAGTAGATAGGAATATTCTTAGATCAGTACTCTTCTTAGAATGATGCATAGCAGAGCATATTTTGGGGAATAATTAGTATGGCTAAGCTATAGAGAACAGTAATATGTTGAGTTACAGTTTCAATTATTTACCCATATTTTAAAACTCACATTGAAGGTGAAAATCTCATTGTATCTGCAGAAATTTTGAAATTTTTTTTTTTTCTTGAAACTCAACCTCAGATTCTAAACATGAGTCTGATAATAAATCCACACTTTATCACCATATAATCTTTTCCTACAACAATGCTTTTCATGCAGTTCCAGCAAGGTCAAATTTCTCAACTAAGAGATGTGTTGTCTGTTTGGTTTGCTGATACTAGGAACAAGGTCAGGTCTAGCACAATCCAAGCTATGGATGTCAGAATGCTCTAAAAGACCAGAAAAAAAGTCTGCTGCTTTTTACAGGCATTTTGGGTAACTTGACCCAGCAAGGAACCATGTCAAAACATTTGGTATACCTAAATCATTGAATCAGAGGCTGAGCTATGAACTGATGGATGTGTCTCATACTAAAAGGGAAACAAATGGAGTTGCTTCATCCTGGCCTTTCCCTCCTAGGATGAAGTTGATGGAACTGGCTAGATCATGCTCTCTTTTGCTCTTGTATGCTTTAGGGTTCATTGATGGCAGTGGTAATCTGTCTGGGTTTGCTTCATTCCTGCAGGTGTGTGACATGTACCTGAGGTACAATCTGCCTTTGTTGATAATGCCACCTGCTGGAGTTTTCTACCCAGTGCTTCTTAGCATGGATTCCGTCAGCTTGAATCAGCTCTGCTACATAATGTACAGGTACTACAAATGGTGTGGGCTGTCTTCCCTTCTAGTCTTTTGGCAATGGAATTACTTTGGTGTAAAATCTGAAATCTTTTTTTTTTACTAGGCAAGGAAAAGATGAACATTCCAGTGGTGCCCAGCTTTCACAATACAGAATTCTACAGCTGTAGTTCCTACTCTCTTTTTTCAGTCTGTTATCCAAAATAGCATGATTCTCAACTTTCATAGTGTTATTACCTAGTATTATTTCTGTATCTGTGACTTAGGAAGGAAGGAGTTCCCATGTTGTTCAGAAAGAACTTGTCAGCCAGCTCAAATCACTAGTAGTTAACTATAAAACTCCCCACTCCTATGCATTGACCACTCGACTTGAGCTTACCAATTTTGTAATGTGCTGAGTAGGAATCTCTTCTCTCACCTCCAAACTCAGTTGATACTTGGGATTGCCCCATGCTGCTTGCAGTTCCAAACCCATCACTGTTTAACTCTTTGCAAGATCCACTAACAGCACTGCTGTTCTTGGCCTCGTTTGGTCCAGTGGTTGCATCTGGGTAGCAGCCAGTCTGCTGGTAGCTGGCACAGGGCTCTTCTTAAGAAGTTTCTAGGGTAATTAACATGGCAGGATTGTCTCTGGGAAGTAAGAGCTAGTGCTTATTGTATACAACAACTATCAAGTTGCATTACTTCCAGTCTTACTTTTTCTAATTAATGAATGAAAGTGTCTTTTCTTAAAAATATACTGCATTTTTTACTGATTTTAAGACTGAATTTGAATTATTGGATATTGCCTTTATGGTTTTCCAGGGCAAACCAATCATATCTTAATCTTCTAAGAAATTAATATTATTGGGTGTCTTCCTACTCTGCCTGCAGAAGGTTGGGTCTGTGCTAAGCCATAAAGACCCTTTGATTTCTTTTTTGTGTCTGCTTTTTACAAGTTTCATGATCTGTCATGGAGTAAACAAGCTTTCTTAAGTGAAAATTTACAGACACTTTTCTCTTGTGTTTTTCAGGTATCGAACCAACTTGGTGGCTGCAAAAGAAAATGAGCTGAGTAAGAAGGTATTGTGGGAAATACTGCTGTGTGGTGGAACAGACTTTAGCAAGGACTTGGGCTGAATAGAGTGGAGGTGTTCTGGTGGCATTCTTCATGGTGTTCTTTTAAGGACTAGAGGCAGCACAGAAGTGATCTGTGGATGCTAATTATTGATTTGTTTTCTTGTCTCTTAGAAAATGCTGCAATTCAAGTTCAGTAGACAGACATACCAGGAGTACAACCAGTACATAACAGCTATGGTGGGTTGTCTGTGGACATCCAGTGCATTCCAGAAGGATATTCATCCACAAGGTCTTCGTATGGAGGATGAACTGCTGAAGAAAACCACAGAGCAGGAATTCAAAACCAGCTTTAACATTGTCTACCACCCAGCCTTGATGGGCTATGCAGTCCTCTTTCTGCAGCAGGTAATGCTGTAGGCCAACATTTGGGCCATTGGCAGCATCAGATGTTCTATCTTGATAGTTTCTGTAGGGAAGTTATCTTGCTGTGGTTGACTTGTAGAGTTAACTGAGCTTTCCAAAACTGATAGGGCATTCTGGGTTTGTGTTGGATCAGTCACATGGTATGAAACCATGAATGTAAATTTTAGATGTGAATAGCTAAAAATAAAATAGCTAAATAATGAAATAAATTACTAATTCAGTAAAAATTTCCCAGTAGTGCATCCTGCCCCAGAAAATAGGGAGCATGACCTAAACATTTAAGCTCCAGAAAGACAAGAGATAAATAGGCATATTGACAGGCACATTAGAACTTTAAGTAGTGGTTTCTGACTTTTGCAGTAGCTTTTGAGGATGGCTTATTAAAAAAGAAATACAAGTAGCTACTTCAAGTATGGAAGTAAGATAACATGGTTCTGTTTTGTATTGTCTTATATAAGTTCTGCTAGTAATCATCTTGAATTCTGGGTGTCACCATGTGTTCAATGCAGCTACTGAATAGTGGAGGGAGCAGCTTGCCAGAATTATTGTTCCAAGAATGTGCATGCTGCTCTGAGAAATCAGGTTTTGTAAGCTGTTGAAGGGATACACAAGGATGCCATTTTGTTGTCAGGAACACTGGCAGTTTCTTACTGCTGATTAAACCCAGGTTTTTCCTTTGCTAGAGAAGGTTAATTCATTTTTGTTTTAAACAGCTTATTTTCCTTGATCTTGCTCCTGTTGTAGCAGGATTATTTTTTTCATATCTTTTGTCTGGATCCTTTCCATTTTGAGGCTTCTGATTTTTTGTAAGAAAAAAACCCCCCAAAATAAACAAACAGACCCAACTAAACAAAACCAACCCAAAACCTAGCAGAGAATTTTTGCATTCTTTTTTCTGCAGAACCAAGAAATACTTTTTGCTCAGCATTTATCAAAAATGTTTCTTAAGGCAGGAAAAAACAGCTGCATTTCCATCTTTTCTTGAACAGTTCAGTGTTGAGCACTAGAGGGCACTGCTCTGCAGCACACTCGGAGTAGCCAGGCAAGGAATCTAAATGTCAGTAGGTTATCTTGCTCTTTCAAGTTTTTGAGAATTATCTACCTAATGTTTTGAAGAGGAAGGTTTCACACTGTAGAGTGACAATAGTTCAAGCTACCTGTAAATATTCACTGCTGCTATCCAGTAGTGCTGCAGCACAGGGCAAGAGTTACCTTGCCACCTGTGAACACAGTATGATACTGAAAACCCATTCTGAAGCATGATTAAAAATCTCTGAATTCCTCTGCACACCTGCAATATCTGATTTAGGAGGGAACTAACCAGAGGCTCAGCAACTCTGTACAAACTTTTAATCTGACCTGATACTGGTTTTATTTCCTCTCCTTAAGGCTTGGCCAGGTGATACCATGCTCAACTTCAATTTAATTAAGGTAAGATTTCTTGTTTTACTCAAGTGAAAACTGGAAGTTTCCAGCAGCTATGTAGAAAAGTATGAGTTGATAATATTCACCAGTTCCACAAATGCACTGTAAAAATTTTGAAAGGAGACAATTCCAACTGTAGACTTTGGTTCAATCTCTTAAGAGGACCAAACATAAGGACATCAGCATCTGAGAAGTTATGTATTTAGGTATATGTAGGTGTCTGAGACTTTTCTGTATTTCCTCCATGAGTCAGTGCATTATCATGACAACACTCTTTGTTCTCTACAGGCTCCATAAAGAGTTGTATTTCTGTTATCAGTTAACTTTAATATTACATTTCTCAGATGGCTGTATAGTTATGTCACATCTTTTAATAGCAATCTTCCACTGAGCAAGTATAGTGGCAATTTTTTTCCTTTCCTATATCACAGTCTGCTTTATACATGGTCTGGAGGAATCACCATCAGTGATGGAAGGAAGGCTTTAATATCCATGTTATTTGGTTCCTGACATCTTCACTGTTCACAGAATCATATAATAAATATAAAATATTTAAATATAAATATCACCATGCTGACTAGAGCATATTCTGAAGTGTCTCATCTACATGATTTTTAGATCACTCCCAGGGATGGTGACTCCACCACCTCCCTGGGCAGCCTGTTCCAGTGCCTGACTACTCTCTCAGTAAAGAAATGCTTCCTAATATCTTGTCTAAACCTCCCCTGCTGCAATTTTAGGAAATGGCCTGTTGTTATTTACTTAAGAAAATAGTTGATCCAATAGGCTTTGCTCTTGTTAGAATTAGGACAAACATCCTGAGCATTAAAAAAAGATAATCTTTCATCATGTTCAAGTTAAGAATGTGTAATCTATAAGTGAAGAATTTGGGTGTTTGAGGACAAGACATGACCCTGTACACCTGTGGATATTTACATGCTGGGGTGAATAATGTCAAGTTATGGAAGATGATACTTGCAGACCTTTTCAGGTTGGCCTAAGAAAGAGGCAAAGCTATGTCCTGCACATCTGACTATTCTTTCTGTTGTTGTAGGGAAAGAAGTGGAACTGGTATCTGGAATATCTCTATGCACAAGGTTTAAAGGGCCTGAAGGTCTTTATTGAAAGCAGCATCAATCGTGTTTCTCAGACCTCTCAAAGTAATGCAGGAAATGTGCAGGTGTGACACGAGGACTCACAGGAGCCTTTTTACCATCTGGAACAGGAAAGCAGAATACAGTAGACTGTGTCACTTATTCTTCCTTCCTCAGAGGAAAGAAAGAGAGCAATTACCTAGGTCTGCATCTATTTTAGGAAAGCAAAGACACAGAAGGAATGCTTAGGCTGGCTTGGTTGACTAACACTGAACTCCTTCAGTCCTTGCTGAACTTCTCTGGTCTGAAGCTGCTGAGCTCATGTTATGTATCTGTTGGATTATCTCTGTTGGAGGAACAAACATTTTCCATCTCAAAACTGCAATGAGCAGTGCTGCCTTATCAATAAGTAATGTTGATTCCTATCTTGCTTTGACTTCCTCTACAGCAGGTAGTGAGAAACAATGTAATCCACCTTCCAGGGATGCCATGTATGAACTGGACTGGAGCACCCTGATTCCCTGTTGTGCCATGTATATACTGGTTTTTAAGGCTGACCAAACTGACCTAACTGAATTTCATTTTCATTATGAAGCTTCCAAAAGAGACTTTTTGCTAATGCTGCTTATGATGTTCTTCTAACGCGGCTGGAGAATTTGGTGCTCAGTTAATGGTTTGCTGATGATTTGAGCACTTGAACAATGTTGCCACCATCACATAATTTTCTATTGAAAATGCAAATGTAACTTTCCTTTTTGTGTTTTTAGCTCTGTATGTGTTTAATGTTATACATGTACATATATGTAATTTATATTCTGCAAAATGTTTCCAAATGCCATTTTGAAGGAATGCTATTACAAAATGTATTTTCTGTGATTTTATTTTAACACTGAGTAGAAGTTGGGAGAAGCTGAACTTGGGTCTTGAATATTTTACTATTCTAAAACAAGTTGTATTCACTTGAAAGATGAGTCAGAGTGTACTGAATTTTGCATTGTGAATCTGTACTTTGATCCAGTAAAGGAATCAGTCCTGAGTGTGACTCCAAAACCACTAAGGATGTGTTTGTTTTCTTCTTCCTCTCAAAATCAGACTAGCTTTAGCTTGAGTACCATACTTCTCCATTCAAAGAGATGATCTGGTTGATATGTGTGTATTTGTATATTTATATGTGTATATATATTCTCTTTGGAGAATAAGAAAATTCACTAAAGACTTTGAGATTTACAGAGATCTGCTTAGACAAACGTACTGCCCTTTCTCATCTGGCTATGTCATTCCAGCTACTACAAGTGCTGTTTGCTAATTTCTGTGGAGAAAAGCAGATCCTCAAAAATCCTGATTATATTTTCTCAACAGCATGAACTCCACAAATTAAAAATCCCTCCAAGTGTATATGTTTCCAGATGTGACCCTAACATAAAGTCAGTTATCTCCTTTAAGGCTTCTCTTGTTGGCTAAGGGCTATCACAGAATTGTTTGGGCTGGAAAAGACTGTTTAATATCATCAAATACAACTGCTGATCTAGCATGGCCAAGTGCACCAGTAAACCCTGTCCCTAAGTGCCATATATAAATGTCTTTTAAATGCCTCTCAGGATGGTGACTCAGACACTTCCCTGGGCCAGCCTGTTCCAGTGCCTGACAACCCTTTATAGAAAGAAGTTTTTCCTGATATCTAGTCTAAACCTCCCCTGGCACAATTTGGCAGCAGTTCCTCTTTTTCTGTCACTTATGTGGGAAAAGACACCAACACCTACCTCACTATAATTTCCTTTCAGTAAGCTTAGGGGAGAATCCTTGAGGATATACTGAATATTATATAGTTATTGGTCCCTGAGATCAGTTTTCCCTCGAGGTTGGTGTTTGGTTGAGGAAACAGAATCATGTTAAGAAAAAACTGTTGTTGCAACCTCACAGGTCATTTATTATACACTGTATTACAGAGGTCTTTAAATAAACTGTGGGCAATTTTTTCATTGAAGTGCCTGGGTTGGATCCTTAGAGGTGCAGAAAGAAGGCAGATAGCTTTTCTTTCATGTCAGCTTTGTTGATCAAGATGTCTGTTAAAAATCTTTCCCATGCAGCAATGTTGTGCCTACTATTATTAGGCACTTTCACTGACTTTTAGCCTCGTTGTAGTTCTTATTTACTTTCACATCTGGACCTGTTTACAAGCAAATGCTCAAAGACTTGGCTGACCACAAGTCTTTTCTGAGGACTGAAATGGAGATAGCCAAGACTTTCATTTCCAGGTAAGTGACAAGTAACTGACATACCTCTAGTGCCTATTTCTCCCTGTTGTAAAGTGCTGCCTCTATGTATACACTGTGAAACTGTACCAGACACAACTGTTTTGTGGTACTGTTTAGTAGGAACAATGCAGAGTAAAAAGGTGATTGAAGGTTTACATTCACGTTGTCAAACAGCACCACAGAATATTTATGTTTAGGTCAGGCATGCAACCTCTAAGGGGATTATGTTCAACATGACTCACTCAAAAGAAAGTGCATGTTTTTGTGCCATTTGGGTCTGCTCCTGAGTGTTTTTTTCTTTCTAGAGGATGCTGTTTCAAAGTAAAAGATTTCTAGTATTGGCTATCCCAGGAAATGGCTGGTGTGGTCTGTCCCCATAAGTAAATGTTGATGACTTGCTCCAAGTCCTGTCTGGCTTCAGGAGATGTGTTAAAGCAAGTAAAGAAATTTGGCAGAAATCTTGCAATCCAGCTGACTCTCAGATATTAGAGGAGCTGGAGGCAGCTGGGCTTAGATTCTGAGTGATAGCCAAGTCACCTTTAGTAGGCCAGAAAGCAAGGGTCCAGAGGTACCACACCGGTAAAGAAATTACTGCAGAGATGCACTGGAATTCAGTCACACTGAATGAGGTTTCTTACCACGTGATTAATGAATAGTGTGATCTATTAAAGCAACAGTATACAAGTTCTTTTGGATTGCTGGTGATAGATTCCTGTTTGCAAAAAGAAGCATGTGACACATACCCAGGCTATGATACTCATTAGAGATTTCCTGGGGAAGGGGGGAACCTGGCCAGAAACCACAGATGTAGAGATTTATACTGTTAGAGAGACTTTACAGAGGTAAAGGGAAAACGGAAGGTGTAAAAGGGGTACCTTGGTTTTAAATCTTACCCAAAGGCATCCCAGTGTGGGGGAAGAGAGGCTCAGCCCATTGACTGGTCCCAGGGGTCAGTGGTGTCCCTGTGGTGGTGTCTTCCCTGACAGGTGGAGCTTGAGTGACTCTGGTCAAGGATATCTTTATTGTGATTGGTGCAAAATTCTCTCACTTCACATTTAACAGTACAGGCTACAAAAAATTCAGTGTGCAGCCACCAGGAGGAGTGGTTGCACCTTGGAGGTGGGTAACTTTAGGGATGGAGGTGTTCAGAAAAATCTCTGAGTGGATATTGGATAACAACTTCAAACCCCAGGGCCAGAATCCTGTCTGGGGTAAGTAGGCATAGCTCTGCTAATGTCTGAATGGATCTATGATGAGTTGCACCAGCGGAACATCTGGCCCACAGTTCACAGAACCAAAGTCATTAACCCTTCCACTGCCAGACACATTAGCCTGATGCATGATGCATCTAAAAAGGCAAATAGCTTGGGCTAGAGTTAAGCTGAGTTCTTTTTCTGAAGCCATGTTTGCTTTGCTTTTCTGCTACTTATGGTTTTATTTTGTGGTGAGAGACTTGTCTGTGCATTTGTACATATTAGGCGACGTTGCCTTTCAGAGCTTGCTCTGAAAGAGTTAATAATTTCAACCTGTTTGCAGCTGGAATGAAGAAACTGGTTCCTCTGTGTCCCTACCTTCTGTTCTTTTGTTGGCCTACTTCCCACTGCTTGCATTTTGCATCCCTGTCACGAATAAATCAGGACCCAAGGATTTAGAAGGTGATACAGCTGTAGCCACTCAGAAAATTAAGCCTCTGAGTCTTGTACTGCAGCACTAACAACTGCCAATACATGTGTGCTCTTGAACTCTTCTAATACCATTTAACTGGTATTAAAATAATAGTCACTTTGTCCTTTTTATATGCTTAAGATTTTTGTGCCTTTACATAGTGTCTCCTCACTTGACTTCATTTTTCTTTTAGCTAAATCTCAGTTACAAGCCCTGTAGAACAGAGCAATTGCATCCTGTCTGCTGTGACAAAATGGTTTATCATAAAGGTTTGCACAGTGGGGAAAAGAATAAAGGAAACTAAGGGATCTGTTCTGGTTAAGGGACCGCCTTCTCTACAGAATCACACAGCACAGTAGTCCTAGATCCTCTGAGCATTTTTCATTAATAACACACATTGGTCTGCTTTTATTCGTATGCTGTGGCTCCTGAGAGTGTGGGAGGGAGATCCTTATCTGCTCTTCAGTCAGAGGATACATCTCGTGGAGCTGAAGAACAATAGGCACTGGTAACAAGTTAGCCCTGGAGGGTGAGTATCTTGAAAGAACAAAGCTTCCCATTGTTTTCTTGTTTCCACATATAGTAATTTCCCAGTCTCCAACAGCTTCTCCAGCTCTGGTTTGGGAAGTAAGCTTGTTAGGCTCCACTGGCTGCTTCTCTGCTTGAAATGCTGCTTGGGTTCCTCAGAAGAAGGTGCTTGACAAAATGGCACAGCACTTTGTGCAAGACAAAGGTCAGTGGAATCCATGTGTATAAACATGCTCTAACCTGCTGCCTTCCTTGCTGCTGCATCATGCTACCCAAAGCCTTTCTTCACTTGGCATTCTCTATTGTGTGTCCTTGGTAGTGCTCTAGGAGGGATTTTTGATAATTTAATCCACAGTTCAACTGCAATCTTCCTTGCCCAATCTACATTTGATGTTCCTAGGCAAAGCATCATTCTCTAAAATACTTCAGTCAGGACAAACTGACACATTTGAGGATTACTTAGAAGGGAAAAATCTAGCAGAGTTTCCAAAGAATGACAATACTTTCTCTTCTGTGCAAGAGGGAACATGATCCTTCTCTTTCAGGAGATACGAGATCTCCAAGGATGGAAGCTGTAGTGCTTGAAGAGAAGACAGACTGCATTTTGGGAAACATATTTCTGGGACAAGGACTATTTCAGAAGAGGAATTTAATGGATGGGAGCTTATGAAAAGGCAAAATGTCAATGTAATAGCCTATAAATGTATTGACACCTGAAGTATTGTGTTGAAAATGCTAATGTTAGAGTTTTAGTTAATATTTTTATTGGTTGGTAGTGCAAGATAATTTGTGTTATGAATGTTCCAGATTATAAATTATTTGGCCAAATTAATATTGACTTTGAATACAGAGAAAGTAATAGAGTCTTTAGGGTCAGGCCAGACACAGACCTTACATCTAGCTTTTTAAAATTTTCAAATTAAAAATACTGCTGGTGTATTTCCATACAGCACAGTTTTCAACAGTCAGTTTAAGCAAATGCATTTGTATTCAGAGAATTCTGCATTTTTGTGACTATGTTTAGTCAGTCCAGCTGATTCTGATTTCACAAGTGTAAACTGGAATCTGTTACAAGGATTAAAATTAATCTAGACTCATTTGTTTCAAAGGGAGTAATTCTGGTATAAATCAGAATCTGTTTTCAGTTTCATGTTCCTGCCTTATGAAACCTTGAATTCCCTTCAGAACTCAAAGCGCACCAAATTTAGCATCCCATCTCCTAAACCTTAAAGAGGTTGTAGTGCTTGTGTGAAAGGACATGTTTGTTACTAGTCTGAGTTTGTCTCCCCAGTTTCCTTTCAGATCTGAATTGCTTGACTGTTTGTCCTAATTATATCCTTAAAAAAGAATGTATCGGGGGACTTAGAGAAGCAACTCACCAGAGATTCTGGTTTGTCTCAAAATTTAAGCTGAACTGACACATTCTTTTTCCTGATGCATTTTACAATACCTATTTACCAAAATTTAGGTTGCATGTACTGCAAATGACCTTGTTTTTGTGATTGCTGCTGTCTGCTAATGTGTCTGTGCTGATGTTTGTCCTGTGTGCATGTGTACCTTGGCTTGATAGGTACTCTGTGTTTATCCATGTTGTCACTTCCCTTACAGACACTGTTTGTGACAGATGTATGCTGCAGTTAGATTTGGTCACATCTCTGAGTAAAAAGGTGTGTCTGGAGTTGTCTGGATAGTCCTTCCAGTACTCATTTCTTACCCCCTCACCCTCCTGACTTATCCTAGGACTTATTATTTGTGTTTGTGTGCAGAGGCTGCTAATTTCTGTCTTCCTATCTGTATCTATTTTTGGCATCTAAACATAGCTTTTCAAAATTGTTTTTTTTTTTCATCAGTACAGCTGTTGTGGAAGGAGAAGCTACTGAAGAAGCTTTTGAAAACATACAATGTTTTGGAGGGAGTATGTATTCTTGGGTTTGCTCTTAAAGTATTCAGTGTTGCTCTTTTTGGAACTAAATGTAAAGAGGGTGTTATTTTAAAAAAATCTCTTTGTTTCAGAGCAGTTACATGAGGCTTCTCTGCATCTTGTTTCACTGTGCTGATGGACTGTGCTCCTGAATCCTGGTTCACCTACATAGGCTGAAAGGTTCATCAGGGCCAGCCACTCACCTGCTGGAAGTTCTAGCTGGTACCACTGTGGAAAGCACCCTGGTTTTACTGAACAGTTGATAACTGTATTTTGATTGCCTTCTCCGGGTCTAAAAAGACCTAGAAAAGCTTTTGATCCATTCGTATCTACCTTCCAACAATGGTGTGGGATTAAAAACTTCTGTTCTTAGGGTCCCAAAATTAGCTGAATGCTAGACTGGGTTGGGCCTCCCAACCATGCTGGTCACAGCAGTGGGCAAGGTGGGCACTCTATGCAATAGCATTTCCTGACTGACATTCTGCAACACATAACCCATGCCACTGCCAGTTATGTTTTATATTGCTGTGAGAGGTCTTTTGGACAGAAATTATTTTCAGAAGGGTAGTAGGTTTATGGAGCTGTTGTTCCATACACATTTCCTGGGTCTGAATGAGGGAAGAAAACCTGCATTTTGAGGTATGCCCAACCTACTGCTTGTGAGGAATACATTTATAAAAATGGACAACTTTTATAAACAGTAGAGATATTTTTGTATAACATTATACAGGCAGAATATTAACATTTTTAGTCTGTCACCTCTGGGAAAGGAAGAGCTAAGGCTCATTAAAGGTGGTTCTGACAAGAACCAAGAAGATAATAGTTTCTCGAGTTTTAATTTTCCCATAGAGAGGCTGAGACAATCTAGTGGCTAAAACCTTAGGTTGGGATCAGATTTTAATCTTTTTTTTTTTTACCAAGTCATTTAACTGCTTAGTTTTGTTTGTTTGTGTGTAATATTGGAATAGCATCACTCGCGTCTTGAGCAGTTTGAATTCCTTGGATGGAGTGATCTGAGGAACTGTAAAGTATTTACGATGTATGGACTGAAATCCCAACTCCAGACCCGAAATTCCAGGTCTCCTCATCGAGGTTAGCATCTCAAATCCTTCATATCTCATGACCTAAGACAAGATACCCTGACCTTTAAAAAATTTTGCATCAGGATTTCTCCCCAGCTTAGAGAATTGGCTTTTCCTTTACTTATTTTTCTTTTCTATTTCTATTCTAAGAACAGAGAGCATATCCAAAATTAAGTGATTATCCTATTTTTTGCTCTTTTAATTTTTATAATGGGCTGTTTTTAAATTATTCAGTCTTATGTCAGCAACCCATCTTTGCAGTTAAGAAAGGAGGTGAATGTGTCTAGCATTTTCCAGCACACACATGATCATATACAACCTAAAATGGGAGCTCCTGAAAGGCAATGGGGAGATCCAGGCAAGCAGCAGGAAGCGCTTTTGAGCCCAGCAGCCTGTGTCAGGTGTCTGAAGGTCAGACCACAGCACCGTTTATGTGTCTGTATTTCTCCCCTCCTCCCTTTCCTCTCTCCCTCTCAATGTGTATTTTATCTCCTCCTCCTGTATCTCTGTCTGTCTTTGTATCTCCCCTCTTCTCTCTCCCCTCCTTTGGATCCACTGCTAGCTGAGGAGACCTCCAAAAGGTCGGGTGCTTTGTGGTATTGTCCTTGTTCCTCCTGTGCTTGCAGAGCCAAGGGTAAATCTTAGCAGGCTTGGAGAGATGCTGTTACTCCTGGTGATATGATTGCATAGCAACAGAGCAGCGCAGGGTGGTGGAGGAGGAGGAGACGCAGCGAGTGCGCAGACAGCAGCGCTGAGCCTCGGCATTCATCCTGTCACGGGGACTCCTTTGCTGATTCACAGAGAGGAGTCCCTTACTCCTGAAGCCCGGTGGCGGCTGCTCCCCTGTCTCAGACCTGGTGGACACGGAAGGTAGGCCACGACAATTTTTTTTCCCCACTCAGATTCTGTTTAGGCTGGAAAAAGGGAAAATACTGACGGATGGTTAACCTTGGAAATATATTATTTGTATGTGTGTGCATGTGTATATCCCTTCATACTGCCCGTGTATGTGCAGGTTAGGAAACTTGCAGAGAAGAAAAGAATGGTATCATGGAGGACACAGTGGGAGAAAGAGAGGAGCCCAAGACCGTTTCCACAGGAGAGAGGCTGGGAACCAGTAAGTCATGTTAGATTCCCAAAGCAAACAATTGTAGCTAGAATCCGATTTCACCAGTTTTGATTCTTTGCATACTGAAGGCTTATTTACCCTGGCAGTGTTTTCACCAAGCAGGGTGCATCCTGGCTTTCCAGCATCCTCCCAGGAGCATTAAATATCAGAGTAAGGCAGCAACACAAATATTTCTCGAGTAGTAAGCTGGGATCAAACTCCCATCGCAACTCTGCCCTTTGCATTCACTACCCTGCCCGGTCCAGCCTTGCTTTTTTATGTGCCTGCCCATCCCCTCCCCCAGCTTCTCCCAATCCCTTTCACTCATTCCTCCTCCTTTCCCAAGGTCTTGTATTGCCACAGTTTACTCTCCCTTTGATGCGGGCAACCCAGACCGGCTGCAGGACAACCCACAGGAGGAATGGGACCTTTCCTGCTCCCCGGGCCTCAGCACTCTGCCTTCCTTTCCATGCCAGAAATGGCAGCTGAGGCAGTGTTTCGCCAAGATTTTTTGTAGTGTCACTTTGCACAATAGATTATTACCACTCTCCCAGTCCATTCTGTTCCCTTCAGTCTTGCCTCTGGCACGGCATTGCATGCACAGAGCTCCACTGGTGGGATTGCCAGCATTGTATTACAGTCTCAGTAGTGACATTGCCCAGTTCCAGTGACAGGAGCAATTATTCCCATGCTTTTAAACACTGTGCTGTCTGTGGGAGAAACAGATGTTTGATTAGATTTTGGTTTTTAGCACTGGCAAAAACAAATAAAAATCTCTAGCCAAGTCTTTGTCAGTCTCCGTTTCACCTTATGCCTCAGTCTAAGGCCCTTTACACCTTCTCTCCTGCTGCTGCTCACCAGTCTCTCTGGAGCCATGGGAGTTCTTTCTTGCTTATTTTCTTTAATAGTGTTTATTTCCCCACCACAGTACCGCACAGCAACACGCCCTGCGAAGTCCCAGCTACAGGACTGGGTCGTGCTGGGAGGGTTTCTGTTTTCCTGGCAGCTGTGTGTAATGAAAGCCTCTGCCTGCCATGGCTGTGGTGCCATCTTGCGGCCTCCTCTGCCAGTTCCCCAGGATAAAAGTTCCTTTCTGCTGCTGTGGGGATGGCAGGGCAGGCTCTGGTGACAAAGAGATGTGATGGCACCCTAGAAAGAGACCAGACTCTAGACATGCAATTTCAACATATATTGTTTTCAGCAATGTACTCAAGAAGGTGGGTGCCTGAAGGGCTGGGATGGAAAGGTGGAGTGGGTACTGTAATGCTGTGTTCAAGTTCTCTATGTTAATTTAAGAAATGAAGATGGGGACCATCTCCCACTAGATTAATACCTGAGGTAGATCAATTCTATTTTCTAAAATTGTCCAGGACTACAACCAAGGTTGCTTGGGTTGGAGTGCAACGTTTGGAAAATAAACAAAGTGAGATAGGGAGGGGATCAAATGAATGGGTTCAAAGAAAAGTTCTGGAGGCATATGGTGAATACCTGATTATAATACTATTTTGAGAAATATATTCAAGGTTTCCATTTCAGGCTTCATGCCTATAATAAAAGCTTAAAAGAGGAATTGTAAGTCTTATGAAACAAGACATACTGACCAGAGGAACTCTATCTTCAAAAAATCCCTTTTTTTCACAAGTTGTAAAGATGAAACTGTGTTTTGCAGAACTGAGCCAAAATAGCTCCAGCCCATTTTTCTTGGTGGTTTCCCTTAGTATAAGAATAAGACCAGTCTGATAAATCTCCAGAAAGGAAAGGAAATGTGACTGCTTATAAAAATGTGTGGCCTCAGAAGGCCAGAGAACCTCATGCTTTTTCTGAGAGTTTAATATAAGGACAAGCTTGTTGGGTGCAAAGTGGTATATTCAGTACAGAGAAACAGATACAAGTTTGACACCGAGACTTAATGAGTTTGACACTGACTTAAGCTGTCAAGGAAGCCAAATGTTAGCACAGAACTGCCTTGGCTATCACAGTGTGCTGGATGTGCTCTTGCCACTATTGCTGACCAGTTATATAGTATGGCAAACTGACAGTGCAGAAAGACTCATTTCCTGACTAACACTTGGATTCTTAGAGAAGAAAGACAAAGGCAAGACTTGGGGTTTTTTAGTGGGTTTAAATGGGCTGGCTTAAGGGCTACGGGATACGACCAAGTCTCTGAAGAACTGAGTTAATCTTTTGTGGTTGGTGCAACCTTCACTATGTCATTAGGCAAGTTATTGTCCCCCCTGCTATCCTTTTTTTTGGAGACTGGTCAATGCTGCTTACCCCACTGCTTCTCTGTCAGGTCTATCAGATAGCAAATTCTCTGTGTCCAGCAAAGCAGGGCTGTGTATTTACAGCTGGATTCTCAAGGTGCTCAGGTAATTATTTGTAGCACTTGTTTAATCAAAAGAGGAGAAAAGATGGGAAGGATTTCTTGGCAAAGTGAGTTTCAGAGACAGCAGCTTAAAAACCCTCTTGGGAGTCTGAGACAGCATGTGCAAGAAACTTAGATTTCAGTTTCCCCAAACAAATTCCTATAATTTATTTTTAAGCAGGGAGAGGAGCAGTTAGTTTGGAGCAGCCTTGTGGGCAGGCACCCATATGCACCTCTTTAGCTGGGCACATAATCACCCCAGTTTCCTGGTGCAAGAGTAATGAGTAACTGGTGATATTTTTCAGCTTGAGTTTTAGTGTGCACGTGCATATTATTTTGCTTGGGAAAATGGAGAGCAAGGGAGCTAGCAGAAAAGATGCTGTTTCTTTTTTAGGACCAGTGGCATCTATTTATCCATTGAATTAAATTTTTGTTTTGAGCTCAAAGTCTAGGTGGTCATTCAAGCATGAAGCTCATTAGGTGTGAGAGTGCCCCATTTCATCCACCCTCAGTGAATAAGGCACCTTCTGTGCCACTTGCTCACTAGAAGATGTAGCAAAGGTTTTATGTTACTTCTTAAGGACAGCTGCCTAGCTGAAGGGACCATTCTCATTAATACAAGGGACCAGGTACTTAGGTGGAGGTGCAGTGTCAAGCCCAGCTGCAGCTTTGGCATCTGTGCTTTTTAGCCTGTGGATAAATTTATCTGTGTTTTTTTAGCCTGCTCATGAGGAAGATTGCTGATAGTCCTTTTCCTGTTTCCTTGTATTCAGGAGCAAGTAAGAAAAAGGAGACTGTTATGGTGGTTTTATTTAAAGAGTGTGTTTTGATTTGTGAAGAGATGGGGAACTAAGATTCCATGGGCTTAAGGGTTTAAGAGGCAGTTGTGTTGTTTGTACGCTTGGTCCCAGTGGGACAAAGATTTCTCTTTATTCTCTCTTGCCAAGCTTTGACCTAGTGGGGTCTTGGGAAATAAATTTGCTGACCCTCAATCTTAGGATTAAACTGTTTCCTTACACATGCAGAAAACAATTCTTAGGGGAACAGGATGTGATAGTGCTCAGTCAAGGGAGTCCTGCTGTCTGCCAGCTTGGGAATACTCCTTTTGTTGGCATCTACATGGGAACCGAACTTTGAAATATCCACAAGCCTCCCTTTAAAGACACAGCATGCTGAGCTACTGTGTTAATGCTTCTCTTGCACAGTCAGTGAAACAACAGTAAAGCCATTAACATTGCTGGCAGCAGGGAATGTGTGTGTATTTCCATTCCTCTCAAGGGTTAAAAATTGAGATGCCTTGTCTCAAAGTGTTGCCATGTTTTTTTCTTATACACCAATATCTGAACTGGAATGTTTCAGTCCAGAAAGAACAATTTGGATGGAATTCAAAGCATAGACTGTAATTGAGACGCTTCTTGACCTACATGCTATATTTGCTACTGTTAGATGTAGAGAGCTGGAAATTTGACATCTGACATTGGATTCTAGCTTCTGCAGTATGCCCCTCATCCCGGGGTTTGTCTTTAGCAGTGCAGGTCATCTGTAGTGTGAATTCCCATATTGTCTGGGAGAGGTGGGATCTAGCTTTGTATCAGAAAGATTTTAAACAAATGCAGTAAAATGGCATAAATACACTCTATGCACTGATGTCATCTTTCTTTTGGCTGAAATGGAGAAGGGGTGCTGCAGGAGATGGAGCAGAGCCTGTGCACCTGCCTTTCTGACCAGAGAGTGTTGCTGCTTCAAGGGATTTGTTAAGTAGGAGGAGTGCAGAGATCACTGTGTGGAGCAGCTCAGTTGTGTGGCAGAGCTGAAGCAGAACAAAGGCTATTCCAGCTGCCTTTTTCAGATTACCTGGAAAGCAGTGCAGTGACACAGGCTCTCCAAGTGCCGAATTTATTTCTAATGAACCCTAATGCTCATGCATTCAACTGATGAAATGTAACATCAAGTTTTTTACTTTCTTATTTTCCAACTAGAAGATCATCATAGTCTCCAACAAGGCTAAACACATGTGGCTTGGTTACTACTGTGTTTGGAAGCTGTAACACAACACTGTGAAATGTCTAATGCTTTATTTCTAAGAGCAAAGGTAATTTTTGGGTGCTTCTCCTTAGTGAGGATACAAAATAGCATCATATAATGAGATATACCACATCCTTTTGAAGAAAAAGGTCTGATTATCTTTGGTAGTAGAATGGTGGCCACAGCAGCAAGGACCAGGTATGATACACCAGTGGGAAAGTTTTCAATCTTTGCCCACTGTGTGAGTGCAGTGTCCCAGTACCAGCTCTGCAGTGATTGTGAGACTGCTTCTTGTGATGTCATCATGTCGAAATTCTTCCCTGCCTCTGCTCACATTGATCTTGATACTTTACCTTCTTACACAGAATTGTGCCTGGGGGATCAATATAAATTTAAATTTGTTTGGACTGACTGACCACACTGTTCCATGCATAGCATAGCATAGCAGATCAAGAGCATTTCTCCTTCCCTGGTTCCTGTAGTAGCAGGGAATTTACAGTTGTGCCTCACCATCTGGTTGTCTCCCCCACTGAATATCCTCCTTTGCACTGGCTGTCATGGAGTGGAGTTGTTTCCACACTGTCTTGGGTTCTTCACATCTGCACTTTGTCTTTGCTATTGCAGAGTGGCAAAGAGCAGCTGAGCCATTGCTGTCAAACCTGCAGTAAGATTTCTGTGCTGGTGAAGTATTATGCCCCGGCTATATTGAACTTCATTTAGGTGTCACTGAGAGCATCAAGGACAGCTCAGATCCCAAATGGGACAAGCGCTGGAGGAACAGGACATGGTGTTACCTGCTGTCAAAGATGGAATTTGCCTCTTGAGGCTGGGAGGATTTGGAGATTCTGGAATTTATAACTATTAATTTGTCCTCCTAAAGCTGGATTGCACGGTGAAAGGAGCAGGGTGAGGGTGCTCTGATGTTCATTTCTGAAAATAGACAAGAGTACTGGAGGACAGGACCGGGATTATCAGCACGTTGGAGAGCTCAGCACAGGCTGTTCTGCTGGAGAGGGAGAGAATTATGGCTGTAGAAATCGCAAAGGGATTAAAAAATCATAACCAGATAAACTGTCCTGTGTGTGATGGAGGGAGAGAGGAAGTGGAAGCTCAGGCAAGGGTGTGAGGGATGTGGGGATGTGAAAGCATGAGGGAGGGGCAGTTTGTACCAAAGCCCAGGGGATTTCTCCTCACCCAGCCACCCAGCATGATTGCTGACTGTGCAGGATCACAGAATTTTCAGGGTTGGAAGGGACATTTAAGAGCATCTAGTTCCAACTCCCCTGCCTTGTGCAGGGACACCTCCCACCAGATCAAGTTGCTCAGAGCCCTGTCCAGCCTGGCGTTAAAAACTTCCAGGGATAGGGCTTCCACCACCTCTCTGGGCATCCTGTTCCACTGTCTCACCCCAATCATGGTGAAGAACTTCTTCCTAACAATTTTCGACCTGACAGAAGGAATAAAAAAAATAGTATATTTGAAAATATTGTCCATTATGGGGGTATGTCTGTTACATCTAAACAAAAGTGGTCATGACAGTGATATCATCACTCTCCTCTTTCTTCAAACCCTTGGCATACCCTGTAGTTCAAGGAACCCAAACCAGTTTTAAAAATGCAACATAAACTGTGGGTTTCGCTAACAAAAGAGATACTGCAGCAAATTGTATAGCTAGATGCAAAAAACGACTTGGACATTGAGATGAAAAAAAATTGCAACATTAGTACAAATATATTAAAGAAGTATCCTTGTAGTCTTCAGTTTTTGTGAAAGCAGCACACTAGGCATGTGGAAAGGGGATCAGTTCCATGAGGATGTGCAACTGACTCAGGGACTCTCACACTGTGTTTCAGGTGCTCATGCCCAGAGTTCTCTCCATCCCTATGAATGGTTCCAATGCAGCCCTTGGTGATGCAGGAATGGCCCTGTGCTCTCCAACGATTCCCTGAGTGGCATGTCCCAGGCCAGGTGCAGCACAGCAGCACTGCCCACCCACTGTCTCAGGTAAGAGCTGTGTCTGGGAGGCTTTCTCATGGCAGCTTTTTGTGGTGGTTGCAAATGTCTGTGGAACACATTGGGACCTTTGTTTCTGGTGGCAGGGAAAGCTGTTAGCTCCAAACCCCATCGGCTTAGACTGTTAGCTCACTTTGAGCCTTTTGGCTGCCAGGTGTTTCCCAAATTAGAGCAAGAGACTCAACCTGCAGAGATGGATTTATTTCTAGTTTCCTTCAAAATAAAGAGCAAGAGGCCACCACTAACAGCTTTTTCTTTATCTGGTTTTGTTTACTTTTTTACTGGAAACGGAAATTGTCAACTTTTGCTGAAAATGTAGTTTTCTAATCTTTCTGGTTGCAGAGAAGAGCTTGGAAATAAACCTCTGAATTATGTATGGTGAATGTTACAAGGCAGAAAAGTATGACCTCTTTCCAGTCTAGTTATCTTAAGGAGCAGAGAATGGGTGCTCACACTGCTGGTGTACTGAGGGCAGGGATGAAGGTCTCTGGGTTCCCTAGGTAAATGGCAGGGCAGAGTGGAGGAGAACAGAAAGGTGTAAGACTATCTGCAAAGCTGCCTGTGCTCTGCTGTCACAAGCTGTTTTAGCAACTTGTCCTGAGTCACAGAGGACAGTAAGGCTGGAGAGACACTGCCTTGGCTCTGCTAGAGCATGGCTTCCCCTTGACTGGTTGATGAAAGGCTGATGGATGGTGCCCAGCTTTTCCTTGTGCACTGGCAGTGTAGTTCCCAGAACAAATGAGGTCCCTGTCTCTGCCTTTAATTTTTCATTGTGTTTCAAATGTGAAGAGTGAAGGCTGACCCTGTGGCTCCTCCCTGCCATGGCTTCCCATCATCCTGGACTCATCCTGTCCCAGGCAGCTATGATCTGCAGGAGGCAGGCAGAGCTGGTTTCTGGAGCCTCTCTAACAAGCAAGGTTGGCTTGTGGCTAGGGCAGACTCTTGGTAGCTGATACAGAGCTTATTGGAATGCCTGCTAGGTAGCTGCTACAAGGCCAGAACATAGGTGGTTAATGAACAGCACAGCAGATGAAGCAAGGAGGGAGAGGGGCAGAACATTATCAGGCAAATGCTTTCCTGAGCTGCCTGAGCAGTCCAAGCCTCTACAAGGGCGTCAGAGCCCTGTGGGTTTACCTGGGAGATGTGAGGGGACCTGTGATAGGGCCCCCTGGGGGACCCAGCACAGCTGAGCTGTGAGATGGCACACAGGGAGGGTGCAGACATCCTCAGGCCATACCCACCAGGCTGGCTGCAGGCTCCTGCAATGTTAATGACCACCTGCCTCTTTCAAAGTGTCTGCTGTACCACCCTTCTCACAGGTGTAGGTGTTGCCACCTGGAAAATATCCTCCTCTTGTCCTTTCTTGTCCTGGAAACACCTAGCAAGCTGCAGACAGCCCATACTTTACTTGTGTCCTGCTCTTGCTGAAGCCTTTCTCTCCATCTGAGAGCTGGTCCTGTGTCTCTCAGGCCAGGGAGTTGGTGGGAAAAGGATGCTAGCCATGCTGGTCCCAGAAGAAAAGACATCAGCAGTCAGATGTGCAGAAAGTGAAGGAGGGGAAGAGAGAGAGATATACAGGGAGCTTTTCATTCCCTCCCTGTAGGTGGAGTGGAGCATGAAAACAATGCTGGGCAGTGGGACTGTGGGGGACACAAGGAGCCAGCCCAGAACCTTCTGGCAAAAACAAACAACTTGCACCCAGTCAGGCGGGGAGGAACATCTGTGCTGGCACCCAGCACTGGACTGGGGCATGTGGGGGGCAAGGAGGGCATCTTTGGCTTCTTGGGGGTTAGATCTGAGGAGCTGAATATTTACTTTCTGAGTAGGCAAACCTTTCTGGGACCATTCTCTGGGTAAATACCCCTGCATGTGGGTATACTCCAGCATCTAAGGGCAATGTCTCTGATTGTCACCCCATCTCAGCACACCATCATCTTTGCCACACGCTTTCAGAGATGGATCTTCCCCAGTGCCTGAAGCTATTCCTCTGAGCATGGCCAACTTCCTGCAAGGGCCTTTCCCACACCAAGGTGCCCTGCAGTGGGCAGATATTTGCCTGCTTTGTGCTTTGCAGACAGCCATGATGGTACCACTGGGGTTAAGGCAGGTTGGAGGCTGCTGGAATGCCACAAGACAAAGCTGGGATTGAGGCTGGCTGTGAGGCACTGCCGCCTCCCTCCAGATTCCTGGGGGGTCATTGCTCAGGGCACCCTGTTTGCTAAGCACACAGCCCTTGCCTGCTTCCCTGCTCGGTGCTGCCTGGTGGCACTGAGGGGTAGGAGGTGATGCCTGCTCCTCCGGCGAAGCTAAACAGCCCCACGGTGGATCTGTGGCTAAACACAGGTAGATGTGCTTGGAGAACCTGACTGAATGTTCTGTGCCTGAAAATAAAGCCATTTGGGGGTGGAAGGGGCGTGCAGATCCCGGCTGCCATTGCTGGGGCTCTGCAGAAAGGATGCTTAAGGGGATGCTCAGAGGGAAAGCACTGCTTTTTCACTCTGCTTGCTTGCAAGGATTTTGTCCTAGAAGTGCAGATGTTCATCATCTGGCCTCTGCTTGTCCACTGTCACTGGCTCACCTACCTGGGCATGGTCTGTGAATTGTAGGCTTTTAACTTTTTAAACAAGGCTGGGAGGACTGTGTTGCCTGTTGATCTGTCCTGCAGTTGCACTTGTACCCAGGTAGAGCTGATCCCCTCCTTTGTATCCCCTGGTATGGAGTGGAGGGGTGGAGTGTTCCCTAACAGTGCTGTGGGGCTAACCTACTTCAAGTGTCATGAGGAGATGCACATGCAGAGTATTGATTTTAATATGTCAAAGCAGCAGCTTTAGCTTGAGTGGTTTATTATTTGTGGCCCCAAGATTCCTGTGAACTCTGTTAGTGATGGTTTGCTCTATTTCTTTGATTCTTCTAGAGTGGTAGGGTGGGGAGGTGGAGAACAGTCTGGTATTAGATGTTTTTTAGATGAAGCAGACTTGGTACCAGTCTTGGTGATCATTTGAATTTTCTCTGAGAACTAGCATGGCAGGGGTATCATTTTGGCTGTGTGGCCAAATTCCTTGTCTGGTAGTTTCCTCCTGCCTGTTTTTTCTCCTTGCCTTGAGTGGGTCTGTGCCCTGAAAGGCCCATTCAGGGAGACCTTGAACACACAAGTGACAGGTACCTGCACATTCCCCTTGGAGGAGCTGCCCTTCTCTGGCAAAGGGGTTGCCTGTTGTATATGCTGTTTAGAAAGTGCTAATCCAGTTAATTATGGTTGATTAATCACCTGGGGATAATTATCACAAATGACCTCTGATCTCATTAGATATTAGCATTTGACTGAAATGCTGTCATTTCCCCAACAAAGCACATCAATATCTTGCTGTGGAAATGGAACGTGTCTGAATATTTTGCACAACAAACTATGACATTTGGTGGGGAAATCTCACTGAGTCCTGTGTGAAATGCTTCTGTTCCTGCTCCTGTGTATTGCCATTTTCAGCAAGTGTGGTGTCTTTGCTGCCATCATAAGCAAGATACAGTGCTAAAGACTTAAGGGAGAATTTCTTCCCTTGTCCATTGATGATACAGTCCAGCGATCAGCACCTGGCTTTCAATGTTGAGTGGCAGTGTGTGCTTTCTTCATGTTGTTGGGTTAAGATTTGCTGTTATCTGCTCCATGGCCTCTCAGAGCATCCTTCCCTCCACTGCTTGTCTTGGAAGATGTGTGGAGAAGCAGCATCTCAACTTTGTTGTGTCGGCAGAAAATATCCTTGTCCATCTGTAGAGGAGCAGGTGGCAGCTCCCAGTAATGGGCATGGCAAAAATGAGATTGGCAGGTTCCCTTGGTCCCTAGGAACAACAAGACTTTCAATGCTTATCTTTTTTCAAAGCACAGCAGCCCTGTATGGCATGGAAAGAATTTTCTGTTACCTCTGCAGGAGGTGTGACACACAAGGGCCAGGTCTTAATCCTAGCAGTGAGGTAAGTTAGTTCCTGGATAACTGAAAAGCACAGAGACCCTGCAGAACAGGCAATGTGGAGTCCATCTTCCAAGCTTGGCTCTTAGTGCTGGTGGAGCTGCCACTGCATCCTTCCTCCGGTCATGGCCATGAACTTTGCTGGAGCTGCTAACAGACCCCTCCAGGAAAAGGGTTGTCCCCTTGTAAGTTTAAAAGCCAGGCAGGGTCAGGACAGAGGGAACAGAGTTAATTGTCCCTAGGCAAGTGCCAGGTAGTTATCTCTGGATGCAGTGTTTTTTTTCTGCCCAGGTTGAAGCCTTTCAGCACATTGCAGAACCTTCGTGTGTAACCCTCCAGGCTCCGAGCAGTGCTGCTGGGTCCCAGGCCTCTCTGGAGATGAACCTTTGCTGGAATGAGATAAAAAAGAAATCCCACAGCCTTCGGTAAGAGCCCCTCCCTGGAGCAAGCTTCAGGGCTGTCCTGGTCTTCCAACCTTACCTGTTGCATGTGTTTGTCAGGAGGTTTTTTTAAGTTGTTTGCTTGATGAGCCACATTAATTTACAATGATCTTGGCTTGGTTTCCGTTTTTGACCACAGACCCCTGAGTCTTTCTCCCTACACAAAAGCATCCCCTCCATTTCCACCCATCCCATCCCTCTCTCCCTCCTCTTTACTCCTGCTTGCTCCCTGCTTCTTTCTATGCTTTCTGCTGCTGCTTTCTCTCTGGCTTCTCTCTGTTTCCCTCATCGCCTTGGCGACACTTCCTCTGAGTTTGTGCTTTCTCTGGGAACCCTCTCCACCATGTGGAAGCAACATGCCTTCTGGAACATCAGAGGCTGCAGCTCCACAGTCAGCATGACAGCTCAACTGGGGCGTGTTAATTGTCTCCTGTCTTAATGCAAGGCCTGGAAGCTGCCCAGCCATATAAATCCTGAGCCAAACCCCCTGTGCTAGCCCCAGGCTCCAGAGTGATGAATAAAATTTCCTTAGTAGTGCCTGCCTGCTTAACCTCACCTGCCAGTTCATGCACAACCCGTCCATGTGGCATGTTGCCACTCACTGGTGGGGCCTCTGGGTGCCCAGGGGTCACTACCCCAGCTGCAGTGCTGTCTCCCATCTTTACAGAACCTGCTTCTCTCTTGTCTGTCTTGGTGTCCTTGCTGTGCTCCCAGGGCTCGGCTTGAGGCCTTTTCTGACCACAGCGGGAAGCTTCAGGTGCCTCTTGAGGAGATCATAGACTGGCTTGGGCAGAAGGATGAGGAGCTCTCAGCACAGCTGCCTCTGCGGGGTGATGTCGTCCTGGTGCAGCAGGAAAAGGAGACACACATGGTACATTCCCTAGTGCCTCCCCCACCTGTTATTCACTGCTAATAAGATCCACTGATGGACAACCCTGCCTGGGACCACTATCTTGTGTCACTTGCCCATGCCTACAGCCTGTGGCTGCACTGGTCCTTGCCCGTGTCCATCTCTGCTTACCTGGGAAAGGCAGAGCACCAGTCCTGTAGCAAACACCCATGGCATGTGAGAGACCATCTAGTTTTAGACAATAATTCTGCATTACAGCCCCAAGTCATCTGTAGGTGCTGTAAGTGATAGTGGCCCCCATCATTTCTCTCCTAGTTTCCTCATTATGTCCTGCCTCTGTACAGAAGGAATTGCCTCTCACTGGCCTCTGCTTTTGGGATTCTGAGGCCTGAGCAGACAGCACTAGTGGGGGGGAGGGGTGTGTTCTGCAAGGGAGGAGAGGACAGTTCTAAATCATCCTGCCTCTGAAGTCTGCCCTGCCAGATGTGCTGCTTTGGAGCATCCTGCTGCTCCCCTCCGTGCTCCTTCAGCATCTGGACCTGTTGCTGAACAGCTCCTTACTCATGTTCTCACTGCGTGAGTGAAGAGCATCTCCAAGCAGTGCCTGTGAAAGCATGATCAATAGAGCAGTTCCTCTCACACAGCTCTAGCTCAACACACCCTTCTGGGCTCACTGTTCTGCCTTCCCCTTCCGGCAAAGTTGCAGTCCAGACCTCTGCAGGAGCCAGTTTCTTGCAAGTGGTCCTTTGCTTCCCTAAACTGCAAAAATATTTCTCTGTTAACTTCTCTCTGTGTCTCCAGTGAGGGCCCTGGAGTGAAAAAAATCACTGCAGCCTTTGTCAAGGAGGCAGCAGGGGCAAAATTCTCCAACTCAGGTTGCTGCCTTATGTCCGTGTTCTGTTCTCCAGGCGTTCATGGAAGAAGTGAAGTCTAGGGGACCATATATTTACTCCGTCCTGGAGTCAGCACAGGCTTTCCTTTCCCAGCATCCATTTGAGGAATTAGAAGAACCAACTTCAGAAAGCAAAGGTCTGTGGAGTTCCCCCTTTTTTGTTCTCCCGTATTACATTACAGCTCCTTCTGGGCTGGGCTGAAGAGAATGGAGCAGAGGTGGTTGGTGTGGCACAAAGCAGCATGTTCATGCGCTGCCATGTGCCAGGCAGTTCCCAGTCCTTTGACAAAAGTTAAGTCCAGCAAAGAGTGATGCTTCTGTCCTGAGTGAAGGCAGAGACCTCTGGAGCAGCCCATAATGGGTTTCATATTGTGAGACAGTATCAGATGTGTAGGTTTTTAAAGGGCAGCAGAGCTTCTGCCTATGAGGAGAAAAGGCAGAGAGAGGCCTTTGGAAAGGCTGGATACCTACAGGAGCTGGTGCAGAAATGGATACTGATACGATGTGTTTTCCCTACATTTTTTCATCTCCCTTTCCCTGCCCCTCCCTCCATCTTTTGCCCACCATTCTCTGTGCTGGGCTCTCATTTTTGCTTTCCTTTCTGCTTGTCCTTCACAGATGTCTCACCACGGCAACAGATCCAAAACATCAGCCGCTTTGTCTGGAAGCAGGCAAACGTGGCCAGTGAGCTGTGGGAGAAGCTCACAGCACGGTGCGTGGACCAGCACCGTCACATTGAACGGACACTGGAGCAGCTGCTAGAGATTAAAAGGGCCATGGAGGAGATTAGCGTGACCCTGGACCAGGCTGAAAGTGTGTGTGAAACCTGGGAACCCATCGGGGACCTCTTCATTGACTCCTTGCTAGAGCATATCCAGTCAACCAAGGTATTTCTGCCTCTGAGAAGGCTCCAGCCTTAGGCCCAGGGGTGGTGAGATGCAGCTTGCAGGAGGGCAGTGCTGCTCCTCCTGACTGCTCAGTCTAATGCAGCCTTATTACTTGGCTTATTACTTACTGCTTGTATTATTTATTACTTGCCAGCTTCTCACTCTGACAGTCCCCTAGCTCTGTAAGAAGCTAGGTGAATTGAATTTGTCCTGCAGTGTCCTAAGCAACTGGCTGTGCTGAGCACCTTATCATGACCTAGACTTTACACAGGTCTAATGGCTCAGCATAGATGAGACATCATCCACATCCCACTCCTCAGGAGATTTGAGTGGTCTCCAGCCTAGCTAGTTTGGTTTGGGGTTTTTTTTCCCCATCAAGGTACTCCATGGGAATGTTAATCATCAGTGTCATCTTGCCAGCCACAAGCCCACTTAGCTTGTAGTGGAGGAATCGGATACAAGGCCTGACTGCTCACCTGCTTCTTTTCCTTCTTCCCCTACCTTCCAGCTGTTCAAAGAGGAGCTCTCTCCCATGAAGGATGGGGTAAAAGTAGCCAATGATCTTGCACACCAACTTGCCATCTCAGATGTCCACCTGTCCATGGAGAACTCCCGTACTCTGGAGCAGATCAATACACGCTGGAAGCAGCTTCAGGTGGGGAGGAGTCGGAATGAAGCACTGCAAAAAAACAAACAAACAAAAAAACACAGGCAGGAGGATGCTAGGAACAGCTGTCACTGCTAAGCTTTCAGGATAATAAAGGAAGGCTTGGCACAGCAGGCACTGTATAGCTGTTCCTGGAGGAAGAGAACATCAGCTCAGTGTGAGGAAAACGTCTGGTAAATCTGTAGAGGTCTTGAGCAGGAAATGGCAATGGGAGGAACAAAGGGTGCTGTCTGAGGAGAATCAGGACCTGATAGGGGGGGGAGGGATCAGTACCAACCAGCTGTGGTTTAGTTGATGTCTTCAAAAATATGGATACAAATGACCTAGATATATGTGCTGCCTCAGCCTGTGGGAGGAGGTGTAGAGGGATGAGTGGGCTGGAGAATTCAAAATACCAAAGCAGGCAAAGAAGGAAGAGGACCTGTGTGCTGGGGCATGTCTGAGCCCATCCACAAACCTTCAGTCTGTAATACCTGATGGGCTGCCATTGAATTCTTCCATCCCATTCTTCAGGCCTCCATAAATGAACGCCTGAAGCAGCTCCAAGATGCCCACCGGGACTTTGGACCTGGCTCCCAGCACTTTCTCTCCTGTACGTGAGTGGGTCTTCCTGGCTTTACACTGTCTGGCTTAGGATGGGCTGTGGCACAGGACAATGGGGTGCAGAGTCCTGTTGCTGAGCCCAGAGTCAATACAGACAGATAGAAAAAGGACAGGCCAGTGCCTGGTGCACAGGAAACAGAGCAGGAGGCATCTTCCAAAGTTAGTGTTGTGTTACCAGACTTTGTGGGACCAGCGGTGGGATGTGACTGGGGTACCCCTTCAGACTGCAGAGCTATGATGCAACAGCAGCTTACAGGTGATGCTGGGACATTGGCAGCCTCAGAGACTGGGTGAACAAGATGGCAGAAAAAGGCAACCCCCCATATCCTGTGTTAGTCATTCAGAGGTGAAAAATGTGCAGTCAAGGAGGTTTTCATTCATGTCTGTCCTCAGAAATGATGAGCCCTGCAGAGTCTCAAATATCAGTGGTGTTTGCTGCCCTGTGTTTGTCTGCAGACCATGTCCCTCTATCTGAAAGAGCAACTTTTCCTGTTGCTGGAATTGTTAAGCTGCCTGTGACAAGGGAAAATAGATGAAGGTCATAAAAGGCCTTTTGTCTCTAGATAACAAACACAGTGTGCCAGGCAAGTGGTAGGGGATGCAGCCTCATCTTTCTGAGATACTGCAGCTGACACACAGAGGAGGAATAGTGGAAACAGCAGATGTTGTGGGTACCCAAGCCTGGCCATAATATGTAGATCTGTGTGTGGGTTCCTGCTGGGCTCACATCAGGAACAGAATCAGCCTTAAAGGAGTGTTGATCTGACATCTGTATCTCTCCTTGCAGCCTCTGTCCAGGTTCCCTGGGAGCGAGCCATTTCCCCCAACAAAGTGCCATACTACATCAAGTGAGTGTTCTCCCAACACCAGCCCTTGGTCTTCTCTGGCCCAGTGAGAGCAGGAATTGGGGACCAATTAAGAGCAGGGAG
This sequence comes from Florisuga fusca, assembly GCA_038090715.1. NCBI lineage: Eukaryota > Metazoa > Chordata > Aves > Apodiformes > Trochilidae > Florisuga > Florisuga fusca. The sequence goes on from JAAWXA010000017.1 coordinate 10,037,010, forward strand.
CAGTGGATGAACTTGTTTGAGCACAAACTCCAGTGAAGCATGTCATCCCCAACATGGCAGAGACAGGTTTTCCCTGCCTGCTGAAATGCCCCAGATGAGTGGGACATGCTGGCTGGAAGGGAGGGGTCTTTGATTGGAAGTGAATCGTCCCGTGGGCATCCTCCATGCTGCTGTCTGGTATGTGCTTTCTGGGGTGTAACAGCCCCAGTGTCTGCAGGCTGCTACAAGGGCTGACCAGGTGCTTTTTAAAAATTCCTTTTGTCAGCTGCTTAATTCCCAGCTTGACTCTTGATTTCCTTCTATTTTCCTTCCAGTCACCAGGCTCAGACAACATGCTGGGACCACCCGAAGATGACAGAGTTGTATCAGACACTGGGTAAGGAGGCTGCAACAAAACTATTCAAGCAGCATCCACCTTTTTGTAGAATGGGGTGCTATGTGCAATCTTGCCAGCCCACCTGCTCCCTTCTGTGGCACAGGGCCCCCCAAAGCAATGTGGTTCAACCCCATGCCACATCCCCCCACACTTGGCTTCTGATGGTGGGGCCGGTGTCTGGCAATGGCAACTCTTGCTTCCTGACCTGGAGATAAGGATGTTGAGCTGTGGGTTTTTTTCCTTCTTTTCCTGTTTTATTGCAGCTGATTTGAATAACATCAAGTTCTCAGCATATCGAACTGCTATGAAGCTACGACGGGTGCAGAAGGCCCTGCGATGTGAGTTTAAGAAGTATTTTTCCTCCTGCTTGATCTCCCTCGATAAAGGCATTTAACTAACACAAACTTTTATAAGGACATCAAAGACATCACCAGGGGACAGGTAGCTGAGGCAGGAAGTGCTAGGAACATGTGGCTGTGGCTGGAAAGCTGAGGAAATCCACTGGCAAGATGTCTGTGTTAGTGCCTTTCCTTGCAGGCTTAGGGTGGAGTTGCCTCAAGGCTAAGTGTTAGTCAAAGGAATTTAGTCCATCTCAGAGCTGCAAGGCTGTTGGATCAGGCAGGGCCTCACCCAGGAGCACCAATGGAGTCCAGAGAAGCTGTGTGTCTAACTGAGAGCAGAAACTTTTTTCACTGGGATAGACGAAGAGGGCTTCACTACTGAAAGAGGAGGAAAGGAGTAATTGAACTTGATCTCTGCACTGTTGGTAAAACTCCAGTTGAAACAAGAATTAATAGCCATGTGGATATGTTGTGCTAGGAGTTCAACATGATGTGTGATTCTCTGAGAGACAGCTACTCCTTGGAAATTGTTGAGGAGTTTTCAGGAGAAACGGTGTGCAAGCAGACGGGAATCTAATAATTGTGGCAACTTTGGCTGCTGGGGAGCTTTTGGCAAGGCTAAGGTTCTGTCAGAATTAAACATCAGCAGGATGAGGGGAAACCACCCCCGGAATTAATCATTCCTGATGTGGAGGAGACACAGCCAAGAGGAAGTGTGCTCCTTGACATCTTGTGAAAGATCCTGGAGAAGGCAATGAGTGAGAATGACAGGAGGTTTGGTGCTCAGAGAAGTTGAATGCTGGCTGTAGAGTACTTTTGTGATGCTGTGTTAACTAGAGTGTCCCATACCCAAGGACATTAAGGGCTGATGGAGTCCAAATGAAGGACAGCAGCAGTTAGCTTTGCCATCCTGCAAAGATGTCCATGTAGCAGCAGCTGCACAAACACTGGGCATGTTGAGGAAAAGGGTAGAGAGCAAAGTGGAGCCCTTGTATGTGCTGCTTGTACATCTTTGGTTGCCTGTCTCTTCCATCTGAGATGCTGTGCTGACAGCTCCTTCTCAGCCCAAAAATTATGTGGAAGAATATGAATAAGTGCTTCTTATTCAAGATATACATGAGAAGCATTCTCCTGGAAAAGCTGGCTGCTTGTGCCTTGGATGTGGGTACACTCTGCTAGATTAAAGACTGGTTGGACAGCCAGGTCCAAAGAGTTGTGTAGAATGGAATTAAATCCAGTTGGTGGCTGGTCATGAGCGGTGTTCCCCAGGGCTCAGTGCTGGGGCTGCTCCTGTTTAACATCTTTACTGGTGGTATTGATGAGGGAATAGAATGCACCCTCAGTAAATTTGCAGGTGACACTAAGTTGGGTGGAAGTGTTGATCTGCCCAAGTGTGGGGAGGCTCTGCAGAGGGACCTGGTCAGGCTCAGTAGGTGGACTGAGGCCAGCTGCATGAATTTCAATAAGGCCAGGTGTCAGGTCTTGTACTTTGGCCACAACCCCCAGCAGCAGTACAGGCTTGGGGAGGAGTGGCTGGAGAGCTGCCCAGCAGAGTGGGATGGTTGGACTCAGTGATGTTAGAGGTCTTCTCCAACCTTGGTGATTCTGACTCCAAGAACAAGGAGGTTGCCAAGCCAGCCTTCCCCATGCAGACAGATTTAGTGGAGTGAGTGGCCATGTAGGAAGGAGGAAGTGTGGGACATGTCAAAGCCACATGTAGCCATGGGTAGTGTGGATGCAGAGGTGAGCAGGAGCAGTACTGTTTGGCATGGGAACTAGGGGTCTCTAGTGCAACTGTCAGCAGCTTTGACAGGAGATCTACAGAGTGAAGTTACAGTGTGGAAATGGCATATGATCCTCCCAGCACTGAGAATATTAATGGTCTCAGAAAGGGGAAGACTTTCAGGAAAGAAAGAATGCTGGCTTTTAAACACAGTTGCACATACAACCTGCAGCCATGGAAGTCTGGAGACAGCATAGCCAGAGTAGCTCATGCTGTCTTAGCCCTGTTTTAGGTTCATGCCTTAGCAGCTGCTGTTGGTCAGAACTGGAGACCAGACTACTCCACCTCTGCAGCTGCTTGTAAGGTCTGTGTGGCTCTGTGCTATCTCACCTTCCCATGGTAGTCCCACAGGGACATCTCATATGTAGAACCAGCTCTGGGCATCTGAGGCTCTGCAGAGAACCTTTCATGGGCAGCGTTTTCATGCCCAGGGCTGGTCACAGCAACAGGGAAGGAAGTCACAGTGTTGTAGCTCTAATTGACGACAGGTGGAGAAGTATTTTGGGAGGGTTTTACGGATGGGAGAGCAACTCTGGGATCTCTACCCATGTTGCCACTCCCAACATCTTGTTGTGATCTTCCCCAGTGCAGTGAGGCTGAGACTGCCCCAGGTCAGTGCAGGGCTGAGTCTCCCTTCTCTTGATATTCTCACCTCTCCCATTTTTCTCTGCGTCTGATCCCTCCACCTGTGCTTTCTGTGCAGTGGACATGGTGAGCCTGGCTACAGCCTTGGAAATCTTCAATGAGCATGACCTGCAACCCAGCAACAAGGCGATGGATGTGGTGGAGGTCATCCACTGCCTGACCACTCTCTACGAGAGGCTGGAGGAGGAGCGAGGCATCCTGGTGAATGTGCCTCTCTGTGTGGACATGAGCCTCAACTGGCTGCTGAATGTCTTTGACAGGTATTGGTCCCTTGGCCTCCCCCTGACCTCGAGGGCTGCCACGCTTGAAAGGAAACTTCTGTGATGCTCTTCCAGCTGGCAGTGCTGCACAGGGGCCCTGGCCATCAGCAAGGGGGGCTCCTTGCATGGGCTTGTCCCCCCCTGCATAAAATATCCTGTTGCAAACCTGTGCAATGTCTCACCTTGCAGTGGCCGCAGCGGGAAGATGAGGGCTCTCTCCTTCAAGACGGGCATTGCATGTCTGTGTGGGACAGAGGTCAAGGAGAAGTTTCAGTGTGAGTCCTCTGTCTCCCTCCCCCAGGTCTTGGTATGGACTAACCTGGGGAATGCGGGAGTGCTTCTGTTTCCTTGCTTAGTCTATCTTTGCCCAGAAAGAGCAGAGGAACAATTCTCCTGCCCTGACTAATCTGCTTGCATCACCACCTCTCCCTCCCCTGGCGTATGCCACCTAAATTAGGAGGCATTTTTTCAGACTGACTGATGCTGCAGTGATCTTGCTTGCATGGCATGATAAAAAAAAGTGCAGAGAAGGCAAATAGGCAACAAATATCCAGTACTTTTTAGACAAAAATAGCCTGAGAGTAGCATTACTGGGAAGTAGGGTTCAGACAAGGAATACCTTTTCTTCCCTGTGTTTTAACCATAGTATTCTCTGGCATGGTTACTGCAGAGGAGTTAGCATAGGAAGCACCAAAGGGTTAAATACAGGGATTTAGCAGATTCATAGAGGACAGACCGGCTATGGCTGTTGAAGAAGTGATGTTGAAAACCTCTGTTCCAAGAAGACTCTAAGCTCCTGGTTACTGAGGGCAGGAAGGATATTGGTAAATGTTATTCAGTCACAGCTCTTATTAGAAGTCCCTGCTGAAGACAGGTGGTGGAGTCCCTGGTCTAATTCAGACACTGCTACCCCCTGCATGCATCCTGCCCTGTGTGTTGGAGCATCACCCATGTCTCTAATGAATCTGTGTGTCTGTCCCACCAGCAGATCTCTTCAGCCAAGTGGCCAATGCTGGTGGACTTTGTGACCAGCGGCACCTTGGCATCCTGCTCCATGAGGCCATCCAGGTCCCACGCCAGCTGGGGGAGGTGGCAGCATTTGGGGGCAGCAACGTGGAGCCCAGCATTCGCAGCTGCTTCCGCTTTGTGAGTAGGGTGCCATGGCCCGTGCCATCCCCCCTGTAGCACCCATGCCAGGGAGAGGCTCACAGGGGTGGCAAGGAGCTTGCACTCCATCACGCTTGGGTCCTAGCTCTGAGCAGCCCCTTCCTCTCCCCTCCCTAGAGCAATGGGAAGCCTGCCATCGAGGTGTCCCAGTTCCTGGAGTGGGCCAATCTGGAGCCACAGTCCATGGTGTGGCTGGCCGTGCTGCACCGGGTGACCATGTCTGAGCAGGTGAAGCACCAGACCAAGTGCTCAATCTGCCGGCAGTGCCCCATCAAGGGCTTCAGGTAGGGGTTGGTCCCTAAGGGTCTCCTGCAGGAGGGAGCTGAATTTGCTCTGTGCTGTTGGGGCTTCAGGAATAGCTTCAGGCAGGTCAAACCAGGTGCCAGCAGATGGGAAGGAGAAGGGTGTTTTTCTGGGGACTTCAGCCATCAGCATTGTGGGTTCAGTGGAGTATGAGAGGCTACCTCTGTCTTTTGCTGAGCTCCCTTAAGGCTCAAAAATGATGTATTTTTGCTGACTTTCACTGCCTCCCTATGGCGTCTTGATTTCTCCAGGTATCGGAGCTTGAAGCAGTTCAATGTGGATATCTGCCAGACTTGCTTCCTTACGGGCCGAGCCAGCAAGGGCAACAAGCTGCACTACCCCATCATGGAATACTACACCCCAGTATGGATCTGGCTTGGGCTGGGAGGGTTTTCTCAGAGCTGACGGCAACAGCATTGTGAAGTTTAGGCTGGTGCAGCCCCAGAAATGGATCCTTTTTATATTTTTCTTCCCCTCCACATGCTGTAGGTCACCTGTGTCCCTTCTCCTATGGGGCTGATGAGTGGGATGCATGGCAGTGGACTGATTCCTGCTTGGCTTGTGCCAGGCCCTGTGATAGGATGACACAACTGCTATGTGCCCTCCTTGCTTCCTCAGTTATGCCTGCCTCTTCCTTCATGGAGTTTGTGCCCAGCCTGAAGGGACTTATTTCCTGCAGATGCTGATCTGTGCTTCCCTACTTTTCATTAAGCAGCATCTTGATAAAGTTTGTGTCTCTGCAGACCACATCTAGTGAGAACATGAGAGACTTTGCCACAACACTGAAGAACAAGTTTCGGTCCAAGCAGTACTTCAGCAAGCACCCACAGAGAGGTTACCTGCCTGTCCAGTCCATACTTGAAGCTGACTTCTCTGAGACGTGAGTTGTCTGACATCCCCTCCCCACACACACACACCCTAAAATCCTGCCTGGCACATGGGCTCCAGAGGTGGAAGCTGTATCTCAGGTGCAAGATGGGGCTCCTGTGGGAGGGCTGGAAGGGGCACTTACTCTGGGGGTGGTACAGCACCTAGTTCTTGGAGGAGCAGAGATTTCAGTCTTCCTCTACAGCCTGTCCCTGGCTCTTCTTAGCCTAGGTGAGCCCAGGGCAGCCTCTACAAGCCCTAGCTTTGAGCGAGGACTGCCAAGCCTTGCTGACCATTGTGAATCTCTTCCAGACCAGCCTCCTCCCCGATGTTACCACATGCCGACACCCACTCCCGGATCGAGCACTTTGCCAGCAGGTATCACCACTGGGCACTGCTGTCACACTAGGGCATGGAAAATTACTCTGATGTGTGTGGAGGGGCTTTGGGTCAGATGCATGGATAACTCCTGCTGCCTGCAGCCCCCTCCACACTTCCTGGCATGCTGCCTGGCAGGGAGACACTGGCTGTGGCGGCTCAGACTGCAGTGTTGTTTGGAAGAGGCATCTGCAGGGACAGGAAAACCTCCCTGCACCACTTTGCTTCTGCCTGGAACAGGGCTGATGCCACACAGAAGTGGCAGCAGACACAGTGCATTTGACAAAAGATGTCCTAGTGATGAAGCAGCTTCCATGTACTCTCCTGCTCTTCCCAGTAGGACCTGCTGGTTGGATATTCACCAGGCAGATCCTTCAGTGTCTTGCTGTGCCTGTGTGTTCACCAGTGATGCTTGCATGCTTCCCATTGCTGCTGCTTTGTGGTTTGTAATGCCTCTGCCCTTACCACGGGTCCAGGCAGAGTTAGGACCCAAGAAGCACAAGGAGCCTGCAGCTCAGGCCATAGGCAGCAGCTGGTGTGCTTTCATCCCTTTGCTTATGTGAGAGGAGACTGAGACAGCTGCCTGGCAGCAGCCTTTTATTCCAGACTGTCACCCCAGAGCAGGAATGTCTCTTGTTTTCTAAAAAGGCAAAACTCTCTAGAGACTGCTGCAGGCCAACTAGGAGACCATGCTAGAGAGGGGTCTTGCTGTGAGTAGGCTGCATTGAGCAGACCTTCAGGGGCTCTGTGACCAAATCTCAACTTGTTTCTCGTTCCTCCAGGCTTGCAGAGATGGAAAGCCAGAACTGTTCCTTCTTCAGTGACAGCTTGTCCCCTGATGATAGCCTGTGAGTTCTGTCTCCTTTTCCCTCTCCTTTTCTCCAGCTGATTCAAGACTTCTGTGACTCCATCCCTGCCTAGCCAGGGCACAGAAATGCTTTCTTTCCCAGCTACTTTGAGTCTGAGGCTCATGCACAACCCCAGCTATCCAGGGGTGCTGAGCTACTTCTGAGCTCTAGGCCTGGATCAGCTAGAGCAAGTTCCCATCTGAAACCACCTCCGTCCAGTCTGTCCTTCCCCAAGAGCACACAGATCCTGTGAGACTGATGTTCCTCATGAAGGTGTTTCTCCACCTGCTGCAACAGGGATGAGGACCAATATCTGCTGCGCCATTCCAGCCCCATCACTGACAGAGAGCCTGGAGACAGCCAGTACATTCCAGGAAGCCTCAACGTAGAAGATAAGGGAGAACTGGAGCGAATTCTGGCCCACTTAGAGGATGAAAATAGGTAGGGCCATGGACTGTTCTGAAAATGAGGTTCATAGCCTAAAGAGGAAGGAACTGGAGAAATCTGGTGGAGCTTGGAGTGGAGCCAGGGTATAGCTACTGGAGGTAGAGACCAGAGAGGCTGAATGGGCTGGTTTTGAGGGTGTCTAAGCTGAGCCCTAAAAGCTTCAGCCTTTGGTGAGGGTGTATTCTTCAAGAAAGGGAGAAGACTGTACCCCAAAATGTTCCTGCCTCCATCCCCAAAATCAGTTTCACTCCTAAACCCTAAACTTGTTGAAGTGGGCCCAGGGCATTGCTATCTCTTGTCCCAAGACACCCTGCAAACAGTGGTGATGCTGCTCTGGACCACACGAGATGAGGTTCTGGACAGGTTAGCTTGTCTCAGAAGGAGGTGATGCTTTCCCTGCCCTTGTTCTCAGCCTCTTAGGAAGCAGTTCAGTGTCTACTTGAGTAAACCAATTGCATCAACTGCTCGAGTGGGCTAGAGCTGCAGGCAGGCCACCCTATGATGCAGGGACAAAGTCCAGGAGTGTGGTGGTCCTCAGGTTTCACATATGACAAAGCCTCCAGGAGTATTTTGTGTCTGAGCCATGGGCCATCATCAGTGCACAGCTGCTGAGTGTTCCCAGCGGTCTCCTGAAAGGAGAGTAGTGATGCTGACCTGTCTTGCAGGATACTCCAGGGAGAGCTGAGACGTTTGAAGTGGCAGCATGATGAGGCAGTAGAGTCTCCAGTGCTGGCTACAGACTCCCCTGAATCAGTGCAAGACCCATGTAATGATGAGCTCCTGGCAGAAGCACGAATCCTCCGGCAGCACAAGAGCCGTCTGGAGACACGGATGCAGATCCTGGAGGACCATAACAAGCAGCTGGAGTCCCAGCTGCACCGGCTGAGGGAGCTGCTGCTGCAGGTAGTCTCAGAGTGAGGATCCAGGGAAACCCAGCCTTGGAATGGGCTTTGCCATAACAAAGCTGGGACAGTGGCAAAAAGGGATGCTCAGGAGCAGGGGAGGACAAGGATAGAAAATAACAACAACTGCCCCTTCTCTCTGTAGCCTCCACCACAGTCAGATAGCAACGGTTCAGCAGCCTCTTCCTTGGCTTCCTCTCCACATCAGTCTGAAGGCAGCCAGGCAAAGGAGAAAGGTTACAACATTCCTGACACCAAAGATGCAGGTGAGGATGGGTTTGGGCTGAGCTCTTGATCCCACTCTCTTGGTTCAATGCTGCAGGCAGCTGCCTGTGCCCTGCCATCCTGTGAAGATGCTCGTGACTGAGGCAAATGCCCAGAGAGCCTCAGCCCAGAGAGCCCAGAGAGCCTTCTGACCACCATCCCCCCCTCCCCCCCTTGCCCTATCCCTCCTATCCTCTTTCCAACTGCAGAGAAGGTGGAAGCCAAAACCCAGGAAGTTAGCATGTGTCTGGAAGACATCATGGAGAAGCTGCGGAGCGCCTTTCCCAACTCGCAAGGTACTCGAGTGAAGTCTTCCTCTCTGGCCCTCAGATGAAGTTTTGTTTTCCCCATGGACCCCCACCCCGATCCCAGCTTCACCTGGTCCCAGCTTCCCTGCAATGGCCAATCTGCAACAATGCCCCTGCACAACCAAGAGCTGTGCTTCCGTGGCACTGCTGGGACTCTGCTGGGCACAGAGAGGATGAGGAGAATGTTCCACACCTGATCAAGGAGAGGTGATCAGAGCTGCCAAGACTTCAGATCAACTAGATTCCCCCAGATGTGCTCCAGGGCAGCTTCCTGCCCTGTTTGGTTGGGATGCTGCACCCTGCGGGGCTCCCCCCTCTGAAGATGGACAAACCTGGCAGCATCAGGTTTGCAGCAATCACCTTGAGCTGCTTTCTCACTTCATCCCTGCCCAGACCCTTCTCCAGGAAAGGTTGAGGCCCCAATACCTAGCGAGATGAGAGAAATGGTGCAAGCTGTTTATGGATAGCTATTCCCAGCTGGTATGAGGACTGTGGGATGTGTGTATAGATGGTGCTCCACTTGCCCAGCTGGGTTTGGTGGAGCTTCTGCTGTCCCTCTGTGCTCCAGCACTGGAGCAGTGCTCAGTCCCACACCTAGGCTGCCCACGTGTGTGTCTGTAGGGGACATTGCTTGGTGCCAGCACTAACACCAAGTTGGGGAGACCTTCCCTGACTGGGCAGAGGCCCATGCATACCCTCTCCCACTCTCTGAAATCCCTGAGCAGGATCCTCCTAGCTCTGCAGCAGCCTTGTTCTAACCAGGTGGCTCCAGGTCCTGTTTTTCTGACCTCCATTTCTCTTTCAGGTATGACCTCCCTTATCTAACACTTCCTGTGAGCCAGAGGCTTTTCCTAACCTGGCTGCTTTCCCTCCCCTTGGCTGGAGCATTCCTGCCATGCTCCCTGTGCTGTGGCAGACCTTGCACAGACTCCCTCCAAGTTTGTTGTGCAGGATGTGTGCAAGCTTTCGAAGATCTCAGGGGAACATAGATCAGGTGGGAGCAGGACTGTGGCCTAACCAGGATGCTGGCTTGGTCACTCAGACACAGTATCCCGCCTGGGTGGAAAGGATCAGAAGGAAGAACTGAAGCTATGGGAGCTGCCTGTCTGCCCTGGCACTCCTAGCCTGCTGCCTTTGACTGCAGCCCTTAGGGGATCCAGAGCTCAGCATCCCCTTCCTCTCCAGTTGTGCCCAGGGGCCTCTAAGTTTGTGGGCACAAAAACACTTATAGAGCCACCGAGTTTTTTAAAGAACTTTTTCTAACAGCATCCAGCTGCCAACCTTACAAATTGAACACTCTCTGGCCACCCAGTGCTCCACAGCCAGACAGACATCATCTGTCATCTGATGGGAAGAGTCTGCAAGGTTTTTTGGATAGAGATGAGCCCACGTTAGAGCTTCAGTCCAGCTAGTAGCCTCATCTTGAGAGTGTCTTCATAACAGAGCCATATCAAATTTGCATATATATATTATGTACATAAATACTCCCATGAACTCACTCCATTAAATTATAATACTGTAAGGGCAGCTGCCTTTCACTTTCAATCCAATCCAATCCAACATCTGCTCCAGTGGGGATCAGCACCTTCCTTGTTTCTGGTGCTGCCTTGAGCAGGGCTGCTGTGAGGGGAGCTCAGCAGAGGAGCATACTGGCAGCAGATACCCCATCCTGCCTGCTTTCCTGGGGAGCTGTGCCTTAGCTGTGGCACAGAGAGCCTGTTCTCCCTAGACCTGGCTCCATCCCTGGAGAGCCTCAGCTGAGCCCCATGTTGCTGCAGGAATTCTTTGCTGCAGCCACAGCTCTAGCCTTGGGGCCACTGCTGTGATGCAGGAGCACAGTGGTGCCAGGAGGCAGCTGCACAGGCAGGGCACCTCCTTTCGACATCCAAGGAGCAGCTGCCTTACTGCTGTCCCCAGTTTGAGCCGGGCTGAGTGGTTGGAGGCACTTGGAAGGAGGCATGTCCTGCTGGGCACTGGAGGAGGCTGTTCTGCAAGCTGGCAGGGTGGCTCAGTGATGGTGGCTTCTGGTCCCAGCCACTCCCTCAGGATGTCTCAATGGTGTGTTACGTCGAGAAAGAGGTAGAGTCAGGTGCTGTGGTGTGCCCAGAGCAGATGCTGAGGTGGCCCTGGTGCTCTGGGGTCACAGACAGCAGAGGAATGAGGTGCCTGAGCCCTAAGGACAGGTGCAGGAAGGACTGGATGGATGTGAAGCTTCCTGCCCAAAACAGGGCTTGCTGCAAGGACAGGGTCTGTTGTTGCTGGCTGGCATGGGATGTGGTGATGATCATTTTTGGGACCAAATCAGTGTGTGGGGCCATAGGACTCCGTGTGGGTGGTCTTTGGTGTGCTGGCAGAGGGGTGAAGCAGTGCCCATTCTGGGATTAGACACCTTACAGCCAGGTGTTTGGGGTCTTGTGCTGCAATCTGCTGGAAGCAGTGTGGGTTGCTGTCCTTGCTGTCCCCTCTCATGCCTGGGTGACCAGCACAGGTGCAGTACTGGTGGCATTTGTGTTAGCTGGTAAACTGTGTGTCAGGCTGCTTGTTTGACCATGGTGAGGGGACTATATGCCAGCCCATGGGACCCAGCTGTCTCCCCCTGTAATTCCAGGGGCAGAATGGGGACAGAGTGGGGAGGAGTAAAGTTTTGGCCTGAGTTCAAGTGTACCAAGCCTGGGGGAGAGCTGGAATAAGGAAAAGGCAGGATGAGGGCAGAGCTGCCAGCCTGAGTGCCAGGTTGGTTGCTCAGGCTGTCAGGTGCAGGGTGAACATGCTTGTGAGCTGGGATGTGGCAGGGAGGGAGAGCAGGCTACCTAATGCTCTGGTATCCATGTACTGTGGTGCTGCTGTCCTCACTGCTTTGCATCATCTCTGCTCTGGAAAGAATAAATTTATACTGAGACTTGGATTGGTGCTCTGGCCTCTTCTATCTGCACACCTCAGATGAGTCAGGGCAGCTCCCAGCACTGTGCCACCACGGCACTGCACCTACAGCTGCTGGGACACTGATGTCACTCTGCCACCCTGGCTGTCCACACCATTCAAGGCAAAGCAGAAGTTGTGCCCAGAGCCCCAGGCTGTCCAGACACAGGTGCATTTTCTAACATCTTCCCTTGTCCACTTCCAGCAAGGTCTGCTCAGAACTATGTGGGAGATTGAGGACTGGGACAGACTGTGTGGAGACAGTCCCTCCCCTGGGACCTTCTGGTGTAGGAAACCCTTCAGCCCCAGGAAGGATGTAGGCAGCAATGGGATGCTGGGCAGGCACTCCTCTCTCTCTCTGTGCTTTCTCACTGTAGCCCTATTGGGTCTGAGAGAGCTGGCAGTGCTGGGCAAAGGCCAAATGTGGTTCTACTGCAGGGAAGTACAGGGACAGTTCTCACACAGGAGAGAGCCCAGAGCTTAAATGAAGTGAAATGCACCCTCTTAAGGGTAGAGGAAAATGCTCCATCCACACTTCGGAGCAGGTCAGGAGGTGCAGGCTGTGATCATCAGGGGAAGCCAGTCATGTCCAGGAACAAACCCAGCACATAATCCCAGGAAAGAACTTTTATTTCTTAGCCAGCAATGCTCAGTGGGGCCCATCTGAAAGATGCTGGAAGTGATCAGTCAGAGCAGGGAGGCACCAGGTGCTGCACCAGTGAGGCAGCAGCAGCAGGGTGAGGACAGCATGGTTGCTGTGCCACTGCAGATCCCTTTCAGGGTACAGCAGCCCCACTGCCTGTGCTGTGCCACCTCATCACTGGTCTGGCAGCCTTTCCTCTATCCAGGGGAAACCATCCCTGCTCAGGGCTAGCCCCAGGGTCATGGCCCCAAGGTCTCTGTTCTCACTGCACTGCCTTGGAGTGCATCATCCCCTTGCCCTGCTGCTATGGGGCAGTGGGGTACTTCTGCTTCTCCTCCCATCTCCTTGCCTGCCCCTGAGCACCCAGCCTGGAGCACTGTCCCAGGGGTGAAGCTGTCTGGGGTGGTGTTGCCTTCCCCAGCATATCCTTGGCCTCTGCCTGCCCACTGCTCCCCATGGCTCTCCTCTTCCATCACTTTTCTGGGTGTTTCATCCTCCAGCTCTGGGGGTCCTTTGGCTGTTCCCAGCCCCTCACTGGGGACCCCAAGTGCTGGGGCTCTTCCTGGCTCAACCCTGACCCCACTCCCTGTGCTAGGGCCCAGCTCCAGCCCCTGCCCCTGCCCTGCTGATTCTGTCTGCTCTGCTGCCCTACATTGTCCTATAGACAGCTTTTCCAGCTCTGATTCTGGGCTCTCCTCCTCTTCATTCTCCTCAACTTTCTCATCCACTACCTTCTCCTCCTTCCTCTTCTCTTTTTCTTCCTTCTCCACCTTCTCCTCATCCTTCCCCCTCTCATCTTCCTCCTCCTCTTTCTCAACTTCCTCCTTTGCCCCCCTCTCTCCTCCCCAGCTCTCTGGCTCTGCCCCACAGGTGCCCAGGTTTGCTTCTTTCCCCACTCCCGTCTCATCCCTCACTTCCACATTTGTCCCTGCAGGCTGCGCCTGGGCTGCTTCTCCTCCTGGTGCTGCCTCTCCACACCCAGCCCCAGGGGTACTTTGTTCTGCTTGCTCAGCCCCCAGTTGTTGTTCTTTGTTCCCTTCATCCTGCTCCCCTTGCCCAGGGTTCTCTGGGGACCCACTCTCACCCTGGGGTACCCCTTCCCTCAGCATTTCCCTCTCACCAGCCTCCCCACTCTTCTGCTCCTCACTGGCACGCTGCCCCTGGGGAGCCTGGAAGAGCCTCTGGTAGCGTTTCCGATCCTCCACATGCTTCTTCCTCATCCTCTCCCCCAGCTGCTTCAGCTCCTTCTTCACAGCAGCTGCCATGGAGGGGTCGAGGTGAGCCACTCGCAGGAAATCCTCCCGTGCCTCCCGCTCGTTCCAGACAGCAGCGTGGGCCTTCGCCCGCTTGAAATAGGCTTTGGCATTGTCTGGGGGAGAGGAGAGCCCCCAGGGGGGTCCTGCAGCTCAGGGACACCAGCCACAGAAGCTGGAGACCCTGGAAAACCAGGGGACACAGAACACGGGTACTATCATGGACAGGGGAATAGGGATTGAACACACTTGTAGGTAAGGGAACTATCATATACAGGGGGCCTGGGCCATGCACATTCCACTATGGGTACCAGGGGACATGGGGTGCAGGGATCATCATGGGCAAGGGTTAGGGTAAGCAGGGGGATCTGAGTGGTATGGGATAACATCATTGGATACAGGCTCTACAGTGGACACAGGGATCCAGATGACTTAGGTACCATCCCAGCTGGAGGAATGCACGGATGGGGGATCCAGAGGACTGAGTCCCTGGGGGCAGTGGGAACAGTGGGAGAGGTAGAACGCAGGGCATGGGTACCATTGTGTTTCTGGAGGAGCTCCGTTGTATGCTCTAGCACCTCGTAGTACTCTCCCAGTTCCAGCTGGCACTGGCAGTAGTTGAGCACCAGAGGTGTGATCAGGTTCTCCAGCTTCAGCCATCCATCCTCCCATGGTTTCTCCTGCCCCAGACAGACACAGTGGGTGGTTTAAGGCTGTGGTTGGCCCCTCCTGGGCAAGCAGGGCCCACGAGGGAAACTGAGGAAATTGCTGAGGAAACCCAGGCAGGGATGACAGGATGTGGCTGGATCCTACTCACCTTGACCTGGAGGTTTCTCAGGCATATCACAGCCTCCTGGTACTTTGCTGCTGCTTGCCCAAACTCCTTGCGGAGGACAAGGCGGTTGCCCTCGCTGTGCAGCACAGGCACTGCTGCCAGCTTCTCCTCCTTGCTCATGGCCCAGGTATCACGCTTGTATGCTGATGGCTCCTCCACCTGCACAAGGCAGCAGGAGCTGAGCTGTCTGCCCTTGCCATGCCAGTCCTGACAGCCACCCCCACCCATCCACCTTACCCGGAACAACTCCATGATGAAGATGAGGGGCTGTGGCGTCCGCTGCAGTTCATCCAGGTCATCATAACCCGTGCTGTGGTAGTCAAACATGTTGCCCATACCACAGCGATGCTTCTGCCCTTCCAGTGGGTCCCGGCCTTCTGCGATCCTCCGCATGCCTCTGGAGACCAGGGCATACATTCCCGTGTGCTGCAAGCAGGGGGAAGGCACTATTCAGCCATGTGGGCACAGTCTGCACCCCTCTCCTCTGGGGCAGCTGCCCTGGTGCCATGGCTACATGACACCTGTAACCCGTGGGCATGCACCAGGCGAGGCTGGAGCATCTCTGGGGGTGCATGGTCCTGTTCCCTGGTGCCGCAGGAAGGAGGGAAGCGGGCACCCATGAGGTTCTCACTCACAATGGGATCGCACCAGAACTCAGCAACCTCCCCGATTCTCATGGAGCTGAGCAGTGTCTCCCAGATCTCCAGCTTGAACATCTTGCCCACAATGATTTCCATGGGGATGCCAGCTTCCCGGCTGTCATCGATCACTGTCCGCTCAAAGTCATCCTTCAGCGTCTGGAAGTGGAAGGTGATCTGCCACAGAGAAAGCTCAGAGTTGAGCTGAGGCTGGCGCTGCCGTGAGGGAACCCCATCCCCTCACCAGCCCTGCAGCCCTCCACCATGCAGCCAGGATGTGGGCACTGAGTAGATTGACATCCCCATCCACAGCAGGAGGTTGTGCCTCCTACCAGCCTCTTACCAAGCCAGTGGTGGAGTGTCTTAAAGCCCATTAGAGCCACATCTTGCTGCTCTCTTTGGATAACCCCTTCCCACAGCACGCACCAGGACCTGGTGGAACCCACACGGGGGGGAATCTCAGAAACCCCCAAGAGCTCCCCAGTGGCACCCCTCACTCCTGTTTAACGCTTTAGGAAAAGCTGATTTCCAGCAACCCCTCATGGCCACAGAGGGAGGAGGTGGGTAACAGCACCAGGGCAAGGGGAAGGCAGTGTCAATGATACAATGACAGTGTCACTGTGAGGGCAATGTGACCGAACCAGCCCTTCCTGCATGCCCCTTCTGAGGGATCTCCTGGACGTGGGATCTCCCTGTACTGCAGACCTGGAGTTCAGATTGTCATTAGGGAATCTAACTGTACCAAGCAAGGAAGACAATGCTGGACCCACTCTCTTCTCCTAGGACTTTGGGGTAACAACCAAAACGATTTACCTTGCTCCCATCCTGCAACTTCGGCAGCTCCCCTTGGCCTCCATGCAGAATCTTCTTTTTGACCCCTTCCACGTTCAGCAGGTAGGTTTCCTCCATGGCAGCTCCTGCTGATCCCCAGGGGCAGGTCACAGGTGCATTCTTTCCTCAGTATAGTTCCCTTTCTTGACTATCTGGACACACGTCACGTCCCACTGCTGCCCCTGACCTTCTGCTTCCTCTGCTGGGGCAGAGGTTGGAGCCCTTCTCACCCCCCCCAACCTTAAGAGGGGTGTCCTGCCATACTGCGCCTGCACTGAAGGTCCTGGTGACCTCTGCTGTGCTCTCAAACTGTCTTTCTAATCCCCTTCCCACCCTGCCAGGTTAATCTGGGATTTGCCTGCCTAGTCTGTGAGGCATTAGGGAAACTCCCTGATAAGGAAGGCCTCACTCCTCCTGAAGAGTGACAGCGTCCCTTTCACGCAGTGTCTGATTCAGCCACACAAGGAAGATTTCAGTGAAGGAGCCCAGCAGTGCCAGTGGGAGCAGCAGCCAGGAACTCTGTGTGTTGTGAGGTACAACATGGCAAGATGCAGTGCTAACCTGTGCTTTGGAGACCACTGAGGAACAGATCAGGGCTGGGAACTACTTTATTGAGTCTGGTTTGCAGACAAAAAACATTCCCCAAACACAAAAACAAGTTTCTACCAGACCACAACCCATCAAGTCCAAGACTAAGCTGCACTGCATTGTCCCAGGGGAACCAAACCCCTGTGGGACAATGGTGCTGAATATTTACAGTAAATCCAGTAGTTTGGCTGCTCTCACAGACATAGTCCAATTGCTTATTTTCACCAGCCAAGCTCAGCACAATGTATGTGAGAGCAGCTCTGGACAAGCAGCCTCTGGCAGCAGAAGGTGTGACCAGAGCAAAGACTGGAGCCTGGCAGATGAACAACACCTCCAGGTCTGCTGGCAAGTACAAAGATGCAGGCCCACTCTTCACTTATCCATAAGGGACTCCAGCTGCTCCTGCAGAGATGTCATCTGGGGAGGAAGAGGGAGGTATTACAGTAAGGCTTGGCTGGGACTCTTGGCAGCTCCAGCCTAACTGGGTTCCATGATTCTGTGGGTCTTGTACCTACACCAGTGGCTGCTTTGCCTGTACACTGCAGGGAGCTGTGCCTGGGCACCCCTGGGGCAGAACTCAGCACTGCCCACGAGGTGAAGCTGCACAATAGGAACCTGGGAGTGGGCACCTTCTGCCTTGGTTGAAGCTCAGCAGAGCTGTCCAGGTAGAAATTGTGCCAAGACACTATAGCTACAGCCACTGCTTACTTTTACATGGGTACTGGTGGGTATTTTACCTCTGGCAGCAATCTCATCAGTCTTGGAATCCTGACTAGACATGTTTTGGCTAACTGCTCCTTCAGAAGGAAGGCTGCAATTGAGCCCATTTCCTCTACCTCCTTGTGCCTCGGGAAGCTCTGTGCAAGTACAGATGAGGTACAGCCACAGCTGACCTGTAACAGCTGGTGTGGTACAAGATTTGGGAAATGATCAGAGGCCAAGCCTAGAACTGTGTTGTGCTTCCCAACCCACTGTGGGAAGTTTACTCACCTGCTGCTTCTCTCGTTCTTCCTGCTGCTTGAACTCATCTAGCACAGCCTGGAGCCGGGTCTGCAGAGACAAACGTGTCAGACAATATTTTCTCAGCTGAACAGATACTGGCACATGCCAGCACCAAATGCCAAATGATGCAACAAGTCCCAAGCTGCACTGATAACTAGCCCCCTTATCTCCTGCAGTTTCATGGATTGCTTTGCCTCCATGGGGAAGTGTTGGAGAGTGTATGGTCGCCCCACAATTATTTTTAACCCAGCAGGAAAAGGCCCCTGTCTTTTCCAGGGCTGCAGCTGAATCAGTCTGCTGATCATTAGAAAGTGCTAAGCAGAAGACTTGAAGAAACCCCAGAACAGATCTCACCTTGAGGGCTAGGTTCTCCACCTTCATGATGAGGTCTTCCTGGCGCTTCCTCCTGTCCTGGGTCTCCTGGAGTTTATTTTTCAGGTTGTCAATCTGTTTCTGGATCCCCATGACTGTAAGGGAGAGTGAGGCCAAAGCCAAAGCATCAGCAGAGCTGGGCAGTGCAGCCTGCCTGGCAGCCCAGTGATTCTGCTGCCACCCACTCACCTATCTGGTTGGACCCCTCGTTCTCCTGTTGCTGTCTATCAGACTCATTCAGCTTCTCTTGCAGCTGCCTCTCCAAGTCCTCCTCTGTGTCCATGATGTTCAGGTCTTCATCATCATGATGATCCCTCTCATCTTCATCTTCGCTGCTGCTGCTGATGTCATTAAATATCTCCCGCAGTTCATCATGTTCTAGAGAGGTGCCAAAAGGGAAGAGTTAAGGCATAGCTGATGACCTCCCAGCACCCTTTGCCTCTCAGAGACCACATAAGGACAGGGTTCCTGTCTCAGCACCCTCTTTCCTTCACTCTCATTAGGGCTTTCCCCAAAGAGAATGGGCCCAACTGATTACTTTGTGACTAGAAAGAAAACAGCTTTCTCCACTGCACCTGAGGAGCCGTGGCCTTGCTTATGTCCTGACATCCCTGGAGAGGAGATGTCCAGGCTGGTGAGTGAACCATGGTTGTCTACTTCTTTTGTTTCATCTTCAGCAATGACTTCCCAGCCTCACAGCAGGAACAGACGAGTCAAGGGAAAAAGAGGAGCATGACAGATGCAGTACAACACGAGAAGCAAACAACCACAGATCACTGCCCCTCCCACAACTCTGGCCTTGCAGCTGTGAACATCCAGAATGAGCCATCCCAAATACCTTTTTGATGACTTCTCCTCTGCTGTTAACTTCCTGCTTAGTACAATACTACACTTTGCAAGGAAGGTCACCATGCAGAAACAAAATGAGCTTTGAAAACAGCAAACATGAAGCTCCAAAACTTCATTTCTTCTTGTGTGTTTACCTCCTGGGCTTTCACTTGCATGCAGTGCTGAACTTGTTGTTCCTTTCTACAAGCCCCAGGTCACACACAATGTCATTTCCTACTTGAACTTTTTTTTCTCCTACAAGGATACGGACACTCACAGCTTCAGCATCTGTGCTCAGGAGTCGCTTTACCTCTTTTTCCACATCAGGAGACTCAATATACTGGGCCAGAGAGGGGAAAGAGAACAGAGAGACAGTTAAATGCCCCGTGCAGACTGCTGCTGGTCAACTCCAATCTTCCACCTCTGGACAGCACACAATTTCAAGTCTTTCTTCTCATACTTTCTGCTCAGCCTTTGCTCATGCTCACCCTAAAAGTAACTTAAATACCTCCAGAAAGTAATACGTTTTTTTGTACAGAGCTCCTTGGTGGGTGTGTACTCTCACTTTTCTATTTATACAACTTATGAAATAAGATTTTCTGTGTTTATGTAGAAAGTCCTTGTGGTGCTGTTTCCTGGTGAACTGTCAGCTCAACTCCTTCCCATCTCACTCAAAAGGTTTCATTTTTAAAACTAGACAGGAATCTTAATGTAGTGACATCAAATCTCTCTAATGGGCTATAAAAATACCTTAAGTAATTTGCTTCCCAAATATCATGCAAAATAGAACTCCATCTTGTTCTCAGAAACTGCAAAGTGGAGAACAAGTCTGTCCAGCCTCACAGTGCTGCACTGTCCCAGCACCTTGCCTGGATCATGCATATTCATAGAGACAACCTCTGTGCTCCATCTGTTGTCACTCCCCCAGCTGACATGACAATTATTCTATTTGTAGTGTTGCTTGTTGGGGATACAAACAAGCCGTGCACAGAGAGAAGATTTCAGCTGGGAAAGCAGGAATGATTGAAGCCTCATTTCCATGTTGGTCTTACTTTCTTCTCTACATGCAGGAAGAGATGTGTTATGGCAAGGTAGCTGCAGAAACAGAGTCGAGCAGTTCTCTGCACAGATTTTCTCCTCAGGAGCATCTTGGAAAACATGAGGAAAGCACCCAAAGCAGTGTTTAAAGTGCTACTCTTTCTTCACCCTCATCTTCAGTAAGGAAACATGTGAAGCAATGTTAAGAATTTACATTTTTCTGGACTAACAGACATCTCTAATGGCTCTGCCTTCCTATACCTTGATTATTGCATCTGTGTGAGAAGCAACTCACCTTCTTCTTGGCTGTCTTCCGGAATCGTCTCTTCCGGACATTTTTCAGGGGAAGAGTGACTGTGACAGAGGAAACATCACATGTATCAGAGCTGTGAGCCAAAACGGAGAAGGCAGAGGAGCAGAGAGAAAACTAAAACAGGAACAGCAACAGAGCCAGGACATGGCAGCCCTGCACAGCTGTGGGAACCCTGGGATGGTGGGACTGAGGGGTTTGGCACAGTCTCTACTCACTGCCATGGTTCCAGATGAATTTCTTCTCTCTGTCCTTGTCCTTCTTCTTGTTTGCCTTTGGGTCAGTGCTCACAGTTTGCTCTTCCAAAGGTGGATAGAGATCACCATCCACAGTGCAAACAAGCATCTGGAATTCCCACATAACAAAAAGGTTGCTTATGGTAACACAAAAATAAAAAGATGCAAAAACTTTTCTGCAAAATGGACAGTGACTGCCTGCTGCATGTTGTGAGCCAGTGGGATCCATGGACATGGGGTACAAGAAACATGGTGTTTCACACCCAGCTCGTTTCATATTTAAACACAGTAAGCAGTTAAACTGTTACAAGGAGAATCACATTTCATGCTTCAGAACTGGGATTTCTTAACACCAACCAAAGTGGAGTTAAACTGCTGATACTGTGAGCAAACAGAAACTGGCCACGTTATGGTGGACGTCCAATTGCCAAAGTCTACGCAGGCTTTCCTTCAGAGGGGAGCAAGGAGTTAAGCTGTTGAAGCAGGCAAGGACAGCCCTTACCTGGCAAATATCTGCTGTCTTATAGAAGGTTTTCTTATCAATGGTTTTCAGGCTCTCAATGATGCAGGGCAGGTCCACCAGCTTGGCTGCCAGTGGCACCCGGTCAACACGGACAATCCCGTGGCGCCCGTCTGCTGTGGGAGCACAGGGGACAGGTCAGTGCTGCTGCTGAACAGCTCAACTGACCAACACCCTCCTGGGCAGCAGAAATTTCACAGGAAAATACATGCAAGTTGCACAGTCAGACAAGTTTTAACATGCCCCAGAGCTGCTCACTCACCATGCAGCTCAATGGTCAGCCTGTCCTTCAAGTTGACGTTCCCCGACTGGACTGCTCTCTGGACAGNCCCGAGCCCGATCGGCCCCGCCGGAAGTCAGTCCGGGTGCGCCAGGGAATGGCGTCCGGCTCCGGGGGAAGGGTATCGGAGACGCAGAGGAAGCAGCGTGCGGCGGCGCTGCCGTGGCGGGACCGGGGGCAGGTTCGGCTCCTGCGTTGGGCTGGGCCTGGCCCCGGCCTCCAGCGCCTTCATCGGCGGCAGCTTCGCTCTCAAGAAGGGGCTGCTCCGGCTATGCCGCCGTGTCTGCGCCAGGGCAGGTACCGGCGGCCCTGGTGCGGGGCGGGCAGGGCGCCCTGTGCGCCGCTTGCTGACAGCCCCTCACCGCCGCCTCTGGCTCCCGCGGCAGCTGCTCCCCGGGAGACGCCATTCCCGGACTCTGCAGTCCGGCCAGCACTGCACCATGTCTGTCTCCCTCCTTGCCTGTGGGCCTTGTTGGTCTAAAAGTTGACTTTTTCCTCAGCTATAGTCATCCATCGCCCATAACCAACAAAGATGTTTCTGTAACCACTCACCGGCTCCTGAAACTACCGCTGTTCATACACGAGAGGTGAAGGGGATAATCTTTGCTTTTAGGGTAAAAGAATCAGTGCTTGCCCACATCGGGGTCAGGCCAGTATGTGACAAGGCAGCAAGCCCAAGGCAGCCTTGCACATCATGGAGATCAGGCTGCTCCTGGTCTGCTTCTCCAAGGCAGTTCTGTCAGGATTAATGAGTTCATTGTGTAGCTTCATCCCTACCTTGTTACTTTTCTTTAATTAGGGCAAGGAGGTCACGTAGATCTGCAAGAATTGCTTTGGTGGGCTCTGAAACTGTAGCAAGACACTTTGTCATTTTTCCAGGTTTTTCTGTGATCATTGCTTGATTTTTGTCTGTCTGAGGATGATGTTGATGTAATTATAACTCTAAAATACTCTAAAGTCTCTTGAATTATTGGGTTTCTCTACTAAATAGGGGCTGAGGGTCTGCTCCAACTGGATTTGGTTAAGTGCCTTCTGAAGTGGCCTGCCCAGGTGGTGTAGTTACAGCAGCACATCCAGCACCATGTTCAGTGCTACAGCAATTTCAGCAGCTGTTTTAACTTTTCAGCATTAAAGACCAATTGTTCTTGATTTACCCTTAAAAAGCTGTTTTAGGAGATGACTTAGAAATACAAACAAGGTCAAAACTCCTTTCACCTTTGAGGACATTATGGAAACATATTTCTGTGGGTACTGTTCACCTGCATAGCCACGTGTGACTCAGGATCACAAGATAATTCATACTGGGCTTCTGCTTTTCCTTTCTTGGTGCTGTTCTTTCCTGGCTGCACAACTCACCTCGGAGAAACATGGGACACTCAGGTGAAAACTGAGGCTCTCTTACAACTGCATTCAAACTTGTATTATGCTGAATTGTTCCCCCTTTGATGCTCCTCTGACAAGTGTTTCTCTTGCAGTGGGAGTTGGAGAAGCAGCAAATGTTACTGCCTTTGCCTTGGCCCCTGCAGCACTGGTACCACTGGGTGCTCTACGTGTCCCTGTTAGGTAAGCAGCCTCAGAAACACCCTTACCTCACTTACCACCCCTTAGTGGAGAAAGCAGCTGCTCTGTTTTTTTCTCTTTCCTCAGGTACTCCATCCTTTGGCCTAATTGGTTTTAGATTTTTTACTATCTTGCAGTTCTGTCTTCCACCTTCCTGAATGAGCAGCTGAATGCTCATGGGAAGATTGGCTGCATCCTGAGTATCCTGGGCACAACAGTGATGGTGCTCCATGCTCCACAGGAAACAGATTTCCAGCCTGGAGTCAATGGCAGGGAAGCTGACAGACCCAGGTACTTCCATGAAATGAGACCTGCCATTGTACCAGTGACAGGATGAGGGGTGACGGGCACAAGGTGGAACACAGGAAGTTCCATTTAAATGTAAGAAAAAACTTCTTTACTCTGAGAGTGACAAGGCCCTGGAACAGGCTGCCAGAGAGGTTGCAGAGTCCCCTTCTCTGGGGATACTCAAAAGCCACCTGGATGCAGTCCTGTGTAATGTGCTCTGGGTCATCCTGCTTTAGTGGCAGAGTTAAGGTCCCTTGCAACTCGGGTGATTCTGGGATAGGAGATGGAGGAAGGAAGCAACCACAGGGAGAGAAGCAAAGCAGAGTAAGAGGTAAATGCTGTTTCTCATAAGAGAAAGCACTCTGGCAGGGCCTTGCACTCCTGTGACATGTCACTTGCCTTTTTATTCCATCACAGCCTGCAGAGTTCAGCTAGTGCTGCCCAACCCACCTGCCACCTTCCTGGGCCTCCTGCAGAGCTGTGGCCTTCATCTTCCTGGCCAACAAGCCCCTTGGCTAGTGCTGTAGAGCCTGGCTGTGGCCCTCAGCATGGGCAGCTGTGGCCCTTAAGAAGCTGACTTGCAGGCAGGACTGCACCTGCTGCTGTCTCTGCAGCTTTGCTCAGGCTGGACCAGCTCTGCTCCCACCCTGTCCCTACAGAGGGAGGGTGAAGAGGCTTGACTGGAACAGTTACCCCCCTGTCCTTCATTTCACCTTGCTGTTCAGTTACATCTGTCACTGCTGCTGCTGTGCTCTGATACAGCTCTTTAATTCTTTCCCCAAGAATTCGTTGTATTTGCTGTGTGTGTCCTGGTGAGCTCCCTGCTGCTTCTCTGTGTCTCTGTTATGGACAGAGCAATATCCTGCTTTATATTTTGGTCTGCTCTGCCATTGGCTCACTTCTTGTGTCCTGTGTCAAAGGCTCAGGGATTGCCCTGAATAACTGTTTTCTGGGAAACCAGTCCTGGAAGAACCACTGGGCTGGGTGCTCCTGGTGTGCCTGGTCATCTGCATCAGTGTCCAGATCAACTCTCTGAACAAATCCCAGGACATCTCCAACACATCTGTCTTCACACCCATCTGCTACGTGCTGCTCACCACAGCAGTCATTATGTGCTCTGCTCTCCTCTTCAAGGAGTGGCAACACATGGTGCTGGACTCTCACTGGTACCATTGGTGGCTTCCTTACTGTGGTGTCTGGGATCTTCCTCCTGCATGTTTCAGGGACATGCCCTTCAGTCCTGACCTCCTGCCCCTCTTCCTGCAGCGAGGCAGGGCAGACCTCATGGGGGAGTGCAGACAGACACCACCAGACAGCATCTCAGCACCAGAGGACAAAGGCTCCCAGAGTGAAGAGGAAGGTGAGAGTATGGAAAGAAGCCTCTGAACGACTAGTTTTTTGCTCCCACTGCTGAGCTGCAAGGTTGAACGTGCTGCCCCAGCTGCTGCTACCTCCTGCTGCAGCAGCAGGAATTGGCAGGTACCTCTTACCTGCTCCAGGCACTATGGGTGTCAGGAGGCTGCAGCCTCCTGCAGCTACAGACAGGAGCCCTGGGAACTATCCCATTTCTGGGATCCAGTGCCTGTCCACCATTCTTTTACACATTCTTTTACACCTGCCCTTGTCAAGACACAGGCTTTGACTGCACAGAGGCCCACAACACTAAAACAGGGCTAACTTCCTGAATAGAAAGACCATGCATCTGGGGAGTCCTCACAGCATTAAAAAAAAAACACATTTAGATCAATAGTTACAAAATTATCTTACACAGTGTTAAGATCACACTGAGAGAAGATGGATGTCTGGCTTCAGAAGTGACATACCTAATATTAATTTTAAAATTTAATTACAAATTTCCTCTGTCAAGTACTGGTTTTGCTCACTCTGCTAGAATTTATTTACAGATTCACATCATAGTACAGAATACAGCCAAAACTGGAAAATTTCAGTGGTGCTGCCATATGCTGCTGTGGCTTTTATGAAGGGACTGACTTCACAAATCTGCTGTGCAGGCTGAAGGACCTGCTTACTGTGTTCTATTCAGTTACCCAGCAGCTAGTAATACACTGCAGTGATAAAGGGGCAGAGAGAATTGTGCAGATAACTGAAACTCAAGAGAGGGACAGGAGAGGGAATCACTGTGGGAAGAGGAATGATGTCAGAAACCTTAGCTATTGAGGCAAGTTTCTGAAAGAGAACAGACAGCTGTGTCCTCACTTACATGGGTTTGTATCTGCATAGCTATGTTTAACACATCCTGAATTTCTTCCTAGGAAGGCTGCTGGCTCCAGGCTACTGGTGTTAGGCACCCATACACCCTGTCCAGCAAACTATGGCAAATGGGTGTGAGCAGAACTGCTTTTCCAGGTTCCTGTGTAGAGCTCCAAGCCATGGTTAGCAGCTCTCTCTAGACTTCCCAGAGCCATGCTGTATGCAAATACTGCTGAGATGCTATGCTGCATCTCTAGAAGATCAATAATTTGATGTTTTTCCTGTTATATGTTCCTCTTTGTGTCCTGAGGTCCAGAAGACAGCCAGAGGCCTCCTTTAAGTGAAGCTATAAACTAGGTGCCTACTTATTTCCTGCATTTAGCCTTTCTAAATGAACCTTTACAGGTCAGCAGGAACTATTCACCCTCTGGGGAAGAAGAAGAAAGGCCACAGCCTCTCCCAGAAACAAGTTGATTCATGGGACCAAATTAACTGAGCAACATATTAAAATTTCAGAGCTGACCTTATAGACAGAAGAGAGTTATGCCCCCCCTCTCTGCAAATTTTACAGTAAACATGATCACTGGGAAGGAATGGGAGTGATAAGGCCAGATTTTCAATTCTCAGTGGTCCTCTACCTGAACAAAGGAGAATTTAATGGTAAAAATTGACCCAGTTAATATTTATTACATTGCCCAGGGGAAAACAGTTAACAGAGCAAGTCAGTATTGACAGAGTTGTGCTGCAATTTAAAAATTTGACACTTGGCCACATAAATGATTTTCCTATGGAAACCTGAAAATATTTTCCAGTAGTGACACTGCCTAGTATGATCACTGTGCCCAACGTGCTCTTCTTTGTAATGACACCTGTACTGGACTGCACAGCAGTGGCACCTGCAGGGTTTGTCAGCATCTATCCAGGAGGGTTCATTTTGTGCAGCACCACTTAAGGCAGCAGTTGCAGGCTGGCCTCACCCTCAGCCAAGATTCAGAGCAGCAGCTGGAGCACCCCCTGATGTAAGCATCACCACCCCTCTGTTCAGCTGAGCAGATGCATTCTAAACACTCGGTGTAGCACCAACATCCCTGGAGTCCCAGCACAAAGGCAGCTGCTGGTCTGCGGGGCTGGGAGCAGCACATCACACCGAGCAGTGACCCCATCCATGCCTCTGTCGTGGACTCTCATCGGGCTGCAACTTCCCCAACACTGGCATGACTGGCATTTAATTAAATTCTAAATCCCAGATCTGATCCTGGCTCATTCGGGGCAGCAGAGTGACCAGAAGCCAGCACGGCAGAGGGTCCAGCCTTGCGGGGGGCTGTCCGGTGTCCCCCCGGGGCACGGGCCCTGCTCAGTCGGACAGGCTCTCTGAAAAGGCCGATTTGGACTTCTGTGTCTGCTCCAGCCGGTTCAGGATGAACTGGCTGGTGTCGATGAAGCGCTCCACGCAGTTCACGAAGCAGGTCTCGGCCCGGCTGTCCAGCTTGGGACCCGGCTTGTCCATGCACTTCTCCTGCAGACAGCGGGGGTCCCGTTGCTCGGGGGGCTCTGCGGCCTGGCTGCCCCCCAGAAGCGGGGCCGTGCCTCCTGGCCTGCAGCCCTCGGGCACACCGGTGTAACCCCCCGGAAACCTGACACTCCCGGGGCTACCCAGCGTCCATCCCCGCCTCGGGCCCCCTCTCCGAGAGCCTCCGCTCCGGNCGGGCGGGTGCCCGAGGAGGCGGCGGCGGCCCCGGAGGCGGCGGCTGTGCCCGTGTCAGTGTCACCGCTTTATTGTGCACAAACCCCGCGGGGCTGTCGGCACCGGGGCTGTCGGCACCGGGGCTGTCCCCGGCTGTGAGGAGTCCTGACGGTGACAGGCGCTGCAGAGGCGGCCGTGAGCGTCCCTCAGTGCCCTGCTTGCCGGCGGTCAGGAGCCAGTGCCGTGTCTGTGCCAGCGGTACCGGTACCGCCCGGTGACACAGGTCCATCCCGGCGGGCCGTGGGTCAGTAATACCAGCGCCCAATACCGGGCCAGGGGTAAGGCTAGGCCGGCCCAACCCGGGATCAAGGCTCGTTATCTGCGATGTCCAGGATGCTCCCCAGCAGCGCGGTGAACGTGGGGCGCTCCTCAGCCTTCTGCCGTGTGAGAGGGAGCCCTGCCGGAGCTGCTGCCTGCCCTGCCCCTCCACACACCCCGGAGCTGCTGCCTGCCCTGCCCCTCCACACGCCCCGGAGGAGCCACAGAACCGGGTCGGTTGCCCCAGGGCAGCTCGGGGTGATCACCGAGGCTGAGAGCCACTTACCTCACGCCAGCAGCTGTACATGATGCTGTAGACCTGCTCCGAGGCCTGCTGGGGCCGGTAGAGACGCAGGCCTTGGATGACGTGCTCTGTTGTCTCGCTGTTGCTAAACCTCTCGTAAGGCATCTTTCCCAGAGAGTAAACTTCCCACATCAGAACTCCTGTTACAGGAAAAATCAGGGACGGTTCATAGCACAGGACTGCATGTGCCTGAAGCTGGCTTGCAGAGGAGTTCACTGTTGTTGGGACACCCTCTCCTGATTTCTGAGTCATTAATGCCACTCTTACCAAAAGCCCAAACATCAGACTTGCTGCTGAACTTGCTGTACAGAAGCACTTCAGGGGGAGACCACCGCACTGGAAACTTTGACCCCATGGAGCTTGTATACTCATCATCTAGAACATACCTGCAGCAGACACATGGATCAGGGTGCCAGTCCTGGAGTTCACATTTCAGTCCTCCATGCAACTGACATAGCCCAAAAGGAAATGAGAACTCTTAAGAGTGACCAGAGGCTGCACTTCACAGTGCAACACACTGCAAGTGGGTTTTTACAGTCAGAAATGTCCCTTTGCAAAAAGTGTATGTTAGTCAAAATTGGGGAAGGGACAGGGTAAAACAGAAGCATAGCAAAAAGCAGATGTGGAGAGAAAGCTGCAGCCAGGATACTACAGGTGGAAAGAAGAATCAGTGAGAGGGGGGAAGAGACAGGGGAAATAAGAAAGGGATAGTGGAAAGGAGAGAGGCAGAAGGGAGATGAGAGAGAGAGAGCTCTCCAGGAGCCAGATGCATGAATCAGGAAAGACAGAAGATGAAGGAAAAGCAGAGCTGGAGCATGGAGGGGAGAACGACTAAAGCAGAAGAGACTAAAGGAGGAAATGAGGGATTGAGACAGGAAGGTAACACAGATGTATGTAGCAGACCTGGAAAGACCAAAATCTGACACTTTCACAGTTCCTTGGTCATTCACCAAACAATTGCGAGCAGCCTGTGAAGAGAGAGATGAAGAATAGTCATTCCTACCTCCTGCTACCTCTCTCATCTCCTTGTACTACCTGGAACTTCATCTTGCCCCCACCAAATTAACACTGCCTCACTTTGTCCTATAGATTCACCTGGACTGGGGCAAACTATGAAGTGTTTAGCAAAGACAGCCAGAGAAGCCTCCAGGCATCCTGTTTATCTATGGAGGACTGACTTCAGTAACAGGATTTTGCCTGGACAAAGCAGCATCAGGAAGGTATCAGTATGGCACCTCACAGGA
Organism: Florisuga fusca; assembly: GCA_038090715.1. NCBI lineage: Eukaryota > Metazoa > Chordata > Aves > Apodiformes > Trochilidae > Florisuga > Florisuga fusca. Next base: position 10,065,801 of record JAAWXA010000017.1, read on the forward strand.
CTGCAAGCTGGAAAACCCAGCCCAAGGCCTGACAAACTCAGGTTGCAGCTTTTCATGGGGGCTGAGAGGTCCCTTTTCATTTGTAAGCCAGTGATGCTGCCTGTGCTGCCTAACACAAACCCTGCCCCAGCCACAGATACATTTGTCATCCCTGGGAAAACTACCTAGTCTTTGCCTTTTCTGCAGTCTCTGCTAACTCACAGCAGGGCAATAACTTTAGAGCATCCTGCCTATGCTCTGGTGGGCAAGGAGGCTTAGAGGGATGTCCTGCAGACTGTGCTGCAGAGCTGCCTCTCCTCATGTTGATGAACTAGCTCGACCATGTCTAGGACATGCTGTGGCTGTTGCTGAGCTGGAGATTTGTCCTTCAGCCTCAGCTCTACCAAGTCTCGGTGCAGGAACTGCTTGGATTCCAGGTATTCCATAGCTTCACAGACATCCTTGCACATCTTCAGCAGCTCAGCAGGCTGGAACCGCCGCCAGGATTCCCTCAGGAAGTTCAGGAGGCAGCCATTGGACATGTACTCGGTGATGATGAAGATGGGACGCTGCTTGGTGCAGACACCATAGAGCTGCACAAGCTTCTCATGAGACAGGTTCCTGTGTTGGAGACAAAAAGAGCAATTCTGAGCATATAGAAGGCCAAGGAGCAAAAAAGCATCTGTGACGAAAGAGTGTTTGGGAAGGGAAAGTGCTTCTGGTCCAGACAACGGTGAAAAAGCTCACCAGGGGATCAGCACAAAGACTGTAGGTTCTCAGATGCATTTTGCAGTGTGAAGCTGCCTAAGACTCTCCCTCCACACCACCCAGATGTGCAGCCATTCTGACAAGGCATGTCCAGCACTGACCTGCAGGCTGCTCACCACTTACATCATGACTTTGGCTTCATCAATAAAATCATCTTCTGACATGGAGCCCTCCCTGATCATCTTGATAGCAACACTGTACTGGCCTCTCCATTTCCCATACTTCACCACACCAAACTGCCCCGTCCCCAGTTCCTTCAGGAAGGTTAAATCCTTTGGGTCAATCTCCCACGACCCTAGAACAGAAAGTGTGAGTAAAATATAGGTGACACCCTGCATGCTGCTTCCAGTCATCTGATCTAGCAAGCCAAATAATAGCTCATGAGCATGTGCTGCCTGAAAAATCATCCCAAAAAGTCCATGAAGTCTGATTCCTTCAGGGAATGGGGAGAAAAGTAGCTTGTGGTATGTCTCTTGGTCAGTATTGTCACCAGAGGGCCATTGAGGGTTTGGAAGTGATTCCTGGGAAGGCTGTGAGCCCTACTGCCATGGGACAGAGAGGATCCCAGCCCCAGAAATTTACTGCCAGTAAAGACAGGCCCTGAAATCAGGCAACTGTGAGGTAGCCCAGGCCAGCTTACCATAGCCAAGGCCAGCAGTGCACGGAGCACGTTTCTGGTATTGAGTCACAGGGTACTTCAGTCTGGATATGAGCCCTGAAACACAAGGAGGTAGATGGTCACACCACACTGACCTGCTACCTGCCAGCAATGAACACAAGGTGAGGTCTTCAGTGTAGGAAGGTGAGGATACTGTCATATCAGTAAAAAGACTGGTGGCCTCACTCTGTCCCCCAACACTGACCAGCAGAGTTGTGCTGATGGTACATGATGAGCTCTGGGATGGTGTTGAACAGGTGCTTTTCTGCCAGGTAATACTGATTCTGGGGGGTGCAGCACACAACGTAATGGCGGATTGTGCCTTGGGGGTCTCTGGGGAGACAACAGTGGGTTCAGTGTTATGGGGAGGACAGAGGGTGAGGGGTGCCTGAGGGGCTCTCTGAGGTGAGAACAAGTTCTCAGATCTGCTTACACAGAGGACTTGGCATAGACAGAGACCGTGTATTTCCCTGTCTTGCTGGTGGAATCCCGGACGATGAAGCCCCCTTCCTTACCCTAAAACAGAAAGGGGAGAGGGCATGGGGGTTGTGGAGAGGCATGACTGTAACAGGCAAGACCTAAGGTGAGTGAAGATCACAACATGGCTGGAGAGGGTGCAATACAGTGGGAGGAGTCCAAGGCCCAGTCCCCACCTGGGGGGCCACCTCCTGGATTGCCAGGAGGAGGTCACATTGGGGTAGAGATGGTTCCTGGGACCTTTAGGGACATTTCACCTCCCAGCACAAGCCAGGGCAGGTCCCATGCTGGACACAATGTGACAGCAGCCTGTGGAGAGCTGGTGTGCAGAAAGGACCCAGTGTCAGGAGCCAACACTTACCTCCTGTTTCAGCAGCTGCTCCGCCTGGCTCCGAGTGATATTCTTTGAGTACCACCTGGAACAGTGACACAGCCATCAAGGAGATCACCACAGCCACTGCTGTCCCCATCCTTGTCTGACCCTGGCCCAGCCAGGACAGAGGGATGCAGAGAGCAGGGCAGGGATGGCTGTCACAGGGCCAGAGGCTCTCAAACAGTGTGCAAGAGGCAGAATGACCCAGTCAGGCTGGGCTCACAGGCTGCAGAGTTTAACAGAACTGAATGCAAAAAGTCTCTGACCAAGTGCAATTCCCACATCCCCACGCTTTCTCTTACTCACTCAAAGACCTCCAGGGAATTGCTAGTTTCTGTGACATAGTTGCTGGGGATATATCCTTCCCGCCTGCAGGAGAAAAGGGGCTGGTCACACACTGATGGAGGAGGCTGAGGGAAAAGCAGGTGCCTGTCCCAGAAGGCTTAGTAGAAATGGGCTCAAAAATCTTGGTGCATACTCATCAAGGCTCATGTTTGGGGATGGCCAATATAACAGCCTGCTTCAGTACCCCTTACCCTCCTCGTGCTAACCCACGTGGGAGCCTGCAGCCAGGCAGACATCCTGTCCCAGCTGCCATGATGCTGGAGAGGTGTCTTCCCACTAGTGACTTTGTGACTAGTGACTAGTGACTTTGTGACTTTCCCACTAGTGACTAGTGACTAGTGACTTTCGGGCAACAACTTGGCACTGGGAGAGGGCACTGTTAGGGGTGAGTGCTTGGGCAGTGGGAGCTCTTACCCTTCCTTGTCACGAGCTTTCCACCAGGGGAGGTGGCTTTCTTCCAGGATGAAGTACTCCTTGCCCTTCTGCAGTTGCAGGTCCTCTGCATTCATTGGCAGGTAGTTGTAGAGGGCCACCACCTTTTTCATCTCACTTGCTGTGTTAGGCACTGGTTCAGGGGGCAGGGGCTTCATCACCATCTTCCCCAGAGCGAGGGAGAACATGGGACATGGTGAGGCTGGCAGACACCCCTTCCCAGGTGAGACCCTCCCCAGGCCAGGCCTGGAAGTGGGCTCAGGTCACATCAGTGCAGCATTTGTCTCAGCTCTCACAAGTATCTCCACCAGGAGACCAACCCCCCAGCACTTCTAATTGCAACATTTCATCCTTGGACACCCATCCTGAAAAAAGCTGTGTGTTTTCTATCTTTTGGCTTAACCCATGACTCCCCCACCCTATATCAGGGCTTCTCTATCTTCCCAGATCCCTCTGGGGAATCTCATTTGACTTTCTCCAGGCCTTTGGGCTCCATACCCTGGTTCAAGCTCCTCCTCCCTTAGGGCATCATCTTGCCATCCCTCTCCACAGCAGACCCCTGGCCTGTACATCTGAGCAATGCCCTGTTTGTATTGAATTTTCCCAGGCAGACTTTTTCTTAAACATCCTGGAGCAAACCCACAGGCTGATGCTGGCCCCCACCTGGTCCTCCTCAGGAGTTGGGGGAAGAGGCTTCTTCTTCTTGCGATGTGACCGCACAACTTTTAAACCTTCAGAACGGAAAAAAGACTCAGGTAAGAGCTACCTGGCTTCACACAGTGTTGGTCTCCAGGGCCTGGAGCAAGGGGAGGGTGCCCATTGTCTTACTGCCATTTCTGCTCTCGAGAATTTGGCAGCCCATGGCATTCTTGGCTGTCTGAGAGCAGCACAGGTACTGGCCATCGATCCAGAAACAGGGGTGATACTTCTGTACCAGGTCACTGTTGTACTGGATCACTGTGGTAGAGGAAGGGACACGTGTTTGACATGGGGCTGTATCCCCAGCCCACAGTGGAAAGCTCTCTGCTCCTGCAATGCAGATGATCAGCCCCATTACATCATTTCACCCTCTGCTATGTTACTGATATACAGTCACATGTGGCCCTGCTGCTTGGGTTTTCCTCAGCTGATCACTCTTGTTGGTGCTGCAGCCAAACCCTGTGCCCCAAAACTCCTAGCTCAGAGAGGGCCTGAGAGCTTCCCTCTCAGATTTGATCAAAGCTTTTCAGCAGCTCTGCAAAGGGACATGAGTGTGCATGGAGAGACAGGTCCTGCTGTAACCAGCCCTCCTGCCAGCTGAAACAGAATCCCCTGGGCTGCTGAGACCCATGGTCTGCAGCTCTTTTGAACCCTGTTTTTTTTGCAAGTGGGGAGGGAGGCCAGTGCTGTGCCTTGTGCCTAGCCTGTCAACAGGGAGAGCAGGGCTCCCTGCTCAGATTTCCCTTGCTGGTAAACCATCCCATTGCCAGGCAGGTGCTGACTGACTTCCTTGTACTTCTTCCCCACCTAGAGGGACAACCACCACCACAGCACAGTGCTGGCTCACAGTGACACCACAGGGTAGAGAGAGTCCCTTCCCTGGTGGAGCAGGATCAGGGCATCCTGGAAGCAAAAGGCCAGCATTTTGTCTCCCCTTTTCCCTATGAATTTTACACTGGCTTCAGCTGCCACAGCAACTCTCCTCCCATAGCAGGAAAGTGGGGAGAGGGCTGGCTGCCTATCAAGGCAGGGCAGCTGGACTGCCATGAAATATCTGGCTTCATTATCAGCCTGCTCTGCTTCCACCTCGCTTGGGCAAACTTCCCTGTGTCAATCAGAGCAGCTAATCTTGCCTCAACAGCACAAAGCCACTGAAAGACAGACATGCACCAAGAGATACACACAGGCAGCTTGAGCAGATTTCAGCTGACTGGAAGCACCCAAACCCCCCTGCACAGTGGTTGCTGCGGCATGCACTCTGCTCAGGGAGAGAGCATCTGCACAGCAAGTGTTAAGCACTGAGCAAGGCTGAGGGTGGGATGGGACAGACATCCCTTGGCCCCCAGCAGGCTTATCTGTATTTCCTATAGCATGGGGGGAGGTTGCCTTGCATGCCAGTACAGCTGTTTGGACACATCTGCTGTTTCCTCTTGCACTCAGTAACTTTTGAGCCTGCTTAGGCCAATTTCAGTCAGGGTTGTGAGAGGGCAAGGAGCTTCAGCCAAGGTGGTTTTGGTGCTGTAGAATTTAGAGGGGGCAATAGGTGAGTGTCTGCTTCTCTGGCAACTCAGGGGTGGTGGGAGTGTGCATGTGGGTCGTGGCCTTGTGAGTGTGCTTGCCAAAGGAGTTTCTGATCAGCACTTGCTCTTCTATAGACATGGGATAACATGTCCATGAGACAGAGAGCACCCACAAGCCTGGTGCTCTGGGTCATGCTGCATGCACAGCCAATCACTTGTGTTTGCTTTCCAAGGGAGCCACAGAGCCCCTGAACTCACCACTCCTCAACTCATGTATCCAGCGTTTGCGCAGCTCCTCTGTCGGGGAGAAGATGTAGAGGGGTCCCTCGTCATAAACCACCTGCAGGACCACACACTTCAGTGTCCTGGCTGGGGAGGATGATGGGAGCCAAGGCTTGTGGCCACCCAGAGCAGCCAGTGCAGAGCACAAGCTGTGCTGCTGTCTGTTGGCCCCACACAGTGCTCACAGGACCGTGACGGAGCTGTTATAAATAAGACCTCTCCCCCAATACTTTCCACTTCCTTCTCTGACTTTCAATGCGTCGGGGCCCACACTGGGTGCCAGCAGGGACAGGCACCTGGGCTGGGGGCTGAGTGAGCAGCCATCAGACTGCATGCCTCCAGCATCAGCCAGGCAAGTGGCAGGCCAGAGCTCAGAGGCAGGTTTCCATCTAAGCAGCCCCATTATATAGAGCTGCCCAATTCCTTGGCGCTCGCAGTGGCTCGACAGGGTGTTCCCAAGCAGCTGAGTACCACCAGGACAGCCATTCTGTGTTTGGCCCCAGGTCCCTCTCCCCCCAGCACCCTGCAGCCAGACACAGCAAACCAGCAAAGTGGGTGCAGTGAGGACTTACCTGGAAGGGGAAGGGGAACCGTTCAATGACTGAGACCTGCTCCATGTTGTTGCAATCCTCTCCTTTCCTCTGGAAAAGAGGCAGAGATGGATGCTGGCATCCTGCTGCTCAGCTGCTGGTATCTTCCCTGGGAACCACAGCCTTTGCCATCCCTCTGCCCCCCTGCCCTGCATCAAACTGGACCCATGCTATGGCAGGGGCTGCAGATGCAGAGCCCTCCATGCCAAGCAGGGATGTTGCCCATTCCCACCACCCCAGGACAGGGTAACTCTTGCTACTTGCCCAGCAAGGGGACAAGCAGGAACCCCAGGACCTCCCTCACCTGCCGCTCGGGTGGGGGGTTGTTTTCAGGCACCACTGTCTCCACACAAGTGATCTTCTCAATGTCCACTGAACCCTTCTTACTGCCCCGGCGCTGTAAAGAACAAGGTTGGTGTGAATGATCGTGAAGGTGGAGAGGCAGGGAGACTCAAGCCAAGCACCATCCCTGTCCAACTACTCCTTGGGCTGGGTGTCCTGCTGGCAAGGGACAACTGGTGACCCACGGGCACTGCCACAGCACAGCACCTGTAGCCCTGGGGCTGCAGACTCACCCCCCGCTCAAAGTCATACTCGTAGTAGCACAGCTTGCTCTCTGTCAGCAGGAACAGACGCTTCTTGAAATTGAGGGGAGATGTTTTCTTCTTTTGCTGTGAGCGCTTCAGGAAGATGCTCTCCAGGATGACGCTGGCCATCTTGGTCCCCACAGCCTCCCCTGTGCTGTGCTCAGTGGTTGCTGTGGGCAGGACAAAACTGACACGATGCTTACTCACCCAAAAGCCTGCCCGCTGATAAACCTCGCTTGGGCGCACTCCCCCTGTGCTTGAGGGGCAGCCACAAGGTGCTGGGATCCCCAGGGGATCAGCTGCAGAGCTAAGCTGGAAGGTCAGTGTGGCATATTTGGGATGTGACCTCTCCTCTCTCCTCTCTGATGCCACTCAAGGCAGCGGACTGAGCCACGACCCAGCTGGCTTTGGCTCCTGCTGGATGCTGGAGGGGCCCTGGGGTGCAGCCAGCTGAAGGAGCGTGGTCCCAGGGAGGAGCCCACGGGCAGAGTAGCAACACCCAGGAGGCTCCCTCCGCCCCTCTAACGTCGTTTGCGTGGGAGGTTTCCTCCTGCCACATCGCAGGTGGAACATGCTGACTGCCAGCGTGCGAGGGGCTGCTGTGGGAGGCCCTAAAAAGTCGTGGGTACATCAGCCCACAGAAGTCACAGCTCTGTGCTGCAAAGAGCATGGGGCAGTCCTAAAGTCACCTTTCCCTTCCACATCAGTGGAGCCTGCAGGAGTGGAGGGACAATACTCAACCCTCTTACCTACTCTGAGCTGTGCTTGCTGGAGGCCAGGCTCAAAGGGCTGCATCTAGCCAGCAACCAGAGACCTTACACCCTCCCCAGCCCTCCTCAGCAAAGCTCTCCTTCTGAGCCTCTCCAAGGAAGGGCAGGGCAGGAAAGGGCTCAGGTGACAACCCCCACCTTGTCTGATCAAGGACTGGGGAGGAAGAAACTGGGGTCCTTGCTTGGGACAGGGCAGGTGGTTGGGGGGGGCTCAGTGACCCCAGCATCCATCTGTATCCCCATGCATGTTTCTCTGGCTATAAAATGTGTCTGCTGGTCCTGTGTCCCAAGAGCAGGAGGACTCCCACTGCCCGCCCAGCACAGACATAAGCTGTGTAAAGCTCCAGTTCATCTCATCTGCAGGGCTTGTTCCCCAGAAGCTTTACCTTGAGTCACAGCAGCTGGGCCAGCACCACCAGTGCCACCCTGGGGTGGTGCCACGTCCTCACTGTGTCTGCTGGGACAGTGCTGCCAGAGAGGATGAGTATCTCAGAGGGCTGCTCTGCATGGCACAGTTGCCCTGGCACCAGAACAGCCTCCCTTTCCCCAGCACTGCCTCGTGTCCCCAGCACTGCCTCGTGTCCCCAGCATGCCATAGCCTCCCTCTCCCTAGTGCTGCCACCTGCCCTACTCTGTCCAGGTTTGCCCTTTGGGGTGATGGGTGCCCCACAAGGCTCATTCCTGCAGCCAGCCAATGCTGCTGTGCTGTGACAGCAGAGGTGGCAAATGGGTGTGTGTAAGCATGTCCTGTGTGTCACTCCCCAGCTCATGGGACTTCCTACCACTGTCACAGGACAACATGCTCTGACACCACCACCAGGCCTGCACACACCACTGGCCTTGTGCCACCCCACACGGTGTGTACCATGACCCCAGGGCCACCACCCCACAGGCAGGTTCTCTGGCCCCTGCCCATGTCTTGCTAAGGAGCTGAACCTGCCTGCTCCACTGGTGGATGTGCAGCTGGTGGGGGGCTGGCATGCCCGGGGCAAGTGGGAAGGGCAACAGCATGTCTGAGAATCACAAACTCCAAAGCCCCTGTGTTTTAGATGCAGCCTGGAGGGTGACAAAATAAAGGGTGGAAAGCTCAGAGGAGGGAATCTCCTGCATGGGAGTGACTTAGCAACAAACCTAGTGCTGCACCCGAGCAAGGATCAATCAAGGAGTCAAAGGCACTGTCAGCACCCCAGCTCTCTGCTCTGGAGCACCCCTGATCCTGTGCTTCCAGTACACACAAATCACCCTTGCTTCTGTTCAGCAAGGGTCCCTGGCACCCATACCCACCACCTGCTGCAATGCATCCCTGCAGCCCCCAGCATCCACACCCCACCCCACCACCTGCTCCGCTGCATGCCCGTGCCAGCCCTGCTCCATGGCCGCTTCACACCCCGGTGAGGTGCTCCAGGGTGAGGCTGAGCTCAGCTCACTCGGGGCTTGGCAGCATGTGGCCGGTGCCTGGCATGGTCCTCTCACCCCCAGCAAGCACCATGGCCCCTGGCCCCACCGTGGAGGTCAGCAGAGATGGGAGGCCGTGATCAGACGCTGCATGGAGGCTCCCGCCTCCCACTGCCGTGGGTTCCCCGTGGCAGTGTTAATGGCAGCCAGGTCACCGCCACCCTCACACCCTCCGCCGCCCCTCTCTACGCTCCACATGGTGCCGGGACATGGTTCCCCTGGGCCCTCCCTGCCCCGCTGCACTCACCGAGCCCTCCTGCCGCTGCCCCGGCAGCCGCGGTCCCGCAGCCGTGCGGGTGGGGTGGGCTGTGCCG
>JAAWXA010000017.1:10084591-10099149 GCA_038090715.1 Florisuga fusca
GGGCTGCTCACGTGCCCGGAAGAGCACGCGGGGGTGGGGCCTGTCCGGGGAGGGACCCGCGCGGCACAGCGCGATCCGTGTCCGCTGGGGGACGTCGGGGTCCGGCCGGTTTGGCTCGGCTGCATCTCTGCTGCGGGGAGGCCTCCCAGGGGTGCTGGCGTAGCTGCTCCCGAAGGCTGAGCCTGAGCATGGTCTTCCTTCTCCTCCCTACCCCTCTTCCTCCTTCCCCCCTCTCTCCCCAGTTGCTGGGCCCGGTGCGGGCTCAGGAGTGCCACAGCTGTGCCTGGGGTAACTTGTGGCTGCCGTGAGCACCGGGGTTCGTGTGCTCCGTGATGTCAATGCTGAGTGTGTGCGCATGGGGTCCTGCGGAGAGGGGGAGATGGTTCCCCTTGGGCCCTGAGCTTGGCTCTGGTCTTCAGGCCTGTCTCAAAACCTGTGAGCAGCTCCTCAGAGAACCCTCTGACATCACCTTCCTCCTCAAAGTGCCTTATTCCCCCTGTTTTCTTTCTTCTGCCACCACTCGTTCTAAACCTGCCTGGATTCCCTCACCCCCTGACCCACACCACTGTGCTCACCTTCCTCAGTTTGCCCTTTGCCTTGGGCACTACTGCTCTTTGTCACAGCTTGTCTGGCATTGATGAAGGAGATGTTTGGTGTTAAAACATTTCTCCAGCCAGCATCTTGCAGCATGTCTGTCCTGGCTCTGCGGGGCAATGGGTGTTTGGGCACACAGGGCTGTCTGATACCTTGGCTGTGCAGTGGAGCTGGCAGGGTCTGTACTATGGGTTTGGTGTGGTTTATGGTACTGTAGGTTGTGAAGGAAGTGAAGAGAAATGGGGTCTATACAGAGCCTGGCTTTTGCAGGGCTCCAAGGATCAGAGTGAGGCCCAGGACTGGACCAGCACTGGTGAGACTTACACGTAGCGTGGGATATGGACAAACTGCTGCTATTCAGCCTTCTTGTGGGGACCCCTGAGGGGCTGGATCCAGCCTGTCTCTGCCTGAGCTGCCCGTCCCCACCCAGATCTTTGCACTCAAAAATTAAGGCCTCTCTTCAGCCATGAAACTTAAATCATAGTCACTGGGCATTGCCCCATTTGCACCAGTTAAATCAGCCTGATGAGAGGTGAGACAAGAACCTCTCGGAGGGGTGGTGCTGGTGTCAGCAGGAGTTGGCTATAAAGGTGGAGCAGCTGCATCCCAGTAAGTGTCTCTGAGATAAGCCCCACATTTAATCCGTGTTTTTGCAGGAGTCACACAGCTGTGAGCACTGCTGGGCCTCATCCTGCTGGAGGATGAGGGGGGACGTGTTGGCAGCATGTGTGTCCTGGCAGGGAGGCTCTCACTGCCAAGGTAGTAGTGTGAACAGCAGGAAATGGGAAAGGAGGAGCAGGGTCTTCCCCCCACCCCCCACACCTTCAGCTTGTATGTCTCCCCTCAGTGCTGGATCAGCCCCTGAACCCCACCAGAGCTCTCTTCATGGGCCTTGTCACAGCAGGAGAAGGGGAGCAGGATGGGGCTGCCGTAGGGCTGAGGGGGTGCTGTGCTCCGGGTGCATCTCGCTAGGTGGCCTCCCAGCCCCGCTCTGTGGCATCCTCCCCCATCCTGCTCTGCCGCATCCAGGGAACAAAAGCTCTTCAGAGCCCCTGGGTTGATAATTGTGCCTTGTTTAGCGCCGAGGTCCTCTCCCTGCTCCTTGAGGGCTGAAGCGCAGAGCTTTCTCCAAGTCGGACAAAGCGAGCCACTTTGAGGGCTGAAAAACCTCATTGCTTTGTTTTTTCTTATGTGAGACCACAGCCTGGAGCCGGGTAGTTATCCCATACTCCTAGGGCTTGGGAGCACTGCAGGACTGATCCTGATTCTCTCAGGGCTCCAGCCTTTCTTCACTACCCCTTCCCAGGTGTCCTGGGAGCACCCGGCCCACCCACAGCCCTTGGGCTGGGGAGCCTGTGGCCCCCATGGCCTGCATGTGCTGCTGGCTTACCCTCAGCAGTGCAGGACTGGTCTCAAAAGTGATGCCATGAAGGTAGATGTGACTGTGAGGACATGGGGGTTGGGCAGGGCACTCTGAATGGGCAGAGGTGTCTGGCTGTGGTGTGATGCTGCAGCTCAGATGGGAAGGGCATGCTGGGGGGCAAAGTGCCCCTAGGCTCCTGGGATTTCTCTCTCCAGGGGATCATGCTGGCAGAACTGTGCCTGAGGGCAGGGGTGCCAGCAGATCCACAATGCCTGAGTGCCCCACACCCAGACCTTTCCTCTGGTGGAAGGATCCTGCCCTCGTGGGGTTGACCACAGCAAGTCTGTGGTCCTGCAAGGGCCCTCTGCATTGTGGCATTGTCACATCCCAGCAGGGCATGCTACCCGTCCAGCTCCTGGCATTTTTCTCATGCGTTGGTTTCCCCACCTGTAAGAAGCAGCCCTGGCCCACTCAGGAGTGGCTGGCTGACTGTGAAGCTTGTTTTCTTTAAAATTGCCTGGACAATGTGCAAAGGGCACAGAGTTCCAGCAGGTCGGCTGCCTGTTCTTGCTGCACTGAGCTCACCTGACTCTGTAGCTAGTGTCCCAAATAGGGGACACACTGTCCTGCAGGCATCAGTCCGTCCAGAGAGAATGGTTTGCTAAACTCTGGTAGTTGGTGTCACCACAAGGCAGCTCCAGGATGTGGGTGTGGGCTGGAGGACCTGGGGAGAGATGAGGCCTGATGCCATCATGTGCAGTGGCTTCAGCATGTGTTTCAGCAGGATCAAATCCTCTGTGGTTGGCATAGCAGGAGCTGTGGCAGTTCCTGGCTAAGGGCACATTTTCTCAGCCCCACACAGGTTCCTGAGGGAGCCCTTGGGGCTGGTGAGGGGCCGTGCTGCCCTGAACCTCTGTGTGCCTGTGGTGCCCAGCCCTGGGCACGCTGTTGGCAGGTTGTAGGGAAGCTGTTGGTGCCAATGATGTTCATTTTACTGTCTGGGAGTCCCATTAACTTGTTTTAACTCCATCAACTTCCATTTAAATGAACAATCAACTTGACCATGAATGTTGGTCTTGTGCCCACCACTGCTTCCTGTGGTGTCTGGGATGCACCTCCTCAATGCACATCCTCAGGCAGGAAATGGAAAACCAATTCAATCTGAAGGCTATGGCCTTGCTGGGCAACTGAGCCATCTGGGCTGGCCACTGGCCATGCTGAGACCTGTGGGAAGGTGTGGGGTTCATCACCCCCAGCCAGTCACTGTCCCCACGATGTGATGGACCTACTGGAGGGCAGCTGTGTGGGTGTCTCAGTGGCATGCAATCCTAACTGTGCTGCTGGGAGAACTAGCAGCAGGGCCTGAGTGCTATTTCTGACCCCAAAACTTATGAGGACACCCAAACCACAAGGGTCTGTGGGGCTGTGGTTCAGCACTTCCCTCATATCTTTGCTAGTGCAGTGCCAGCAGCGAGACACCCCACACCTGGCTGTGCCTACTGCATGGTAGCTGGGAGTTTTAGCTTAGGAAGGATGTGTTGGGTTTTTACCAATTTTATTTTTCTGGGACACATTGGTTGCTGGAGCTCAGTGGCTTAGGACTTACCACACTGTTTATCTCCTAACAATCTCTACATACCCAGACAGTGTTTTGCAAGGGAGAGAAAGGAGAGCAGGGAGTGAAGAAACTCAGTGCACCACACACAGCTCCTGGCTCTCCCCTGGGCTGTGTCCTGTCTGTGGTTGAGGTGGGGGAAGGAGCAAGACCTTGGGGATGGGGGTGGGTTGGTTTGTCCCATGTAATGAACAACCTCAGCACCAAACTGATGTGGATGCACCTCACTTTCTCTCCTTCCCCTCTGCACAAGATCTTGATGGGGCTGGGCAGGCGATGGGGCTGGGAGGTACCAACAGAGACAGTCTGTGAAACTTGGCTGGGAGGACAGAGCGAGATTGATGTTTGCTTGGGTGCTTGGCCCTCAGCTGTGGGCTCTGCCTGCCCCTGTGCCAGCTGAAGACAAAAGCACTGGCCCCGGGTAGCACTGCACAGCTGGTGAGCCCCCTGGGACAGCTGGCAGCTCTGTAAGGCTGGAACCTTCCCAGTGATCAGGGCACAGGGGTGGCATGGGAAGGCCACTGGGTGCTTGCCCGTGTTCGGGTGTCTGAGCTCCACTGGATCCACAGCTTCCCTGTCTTGGTTCCTGTCTGCTGGCTAAGCCTGGATGGGGTGAAAAGGAGTAGGGGTGACCATGGGGAGTACCCCATAGAGCTGGGGGGGAAGAAGAATGAGGGGGTTTGGGACTAGGAGCTTGCAAGAGGTTCCCACCCAGCTTGTTGGCATCTGCCACACGAGTGATAAAATGTGACAGTCACCACCAATTATGTCAGAAAAATCACCCATGGAGTTAATGGTGTGTAATTACAGGTCAAGGCTTCTGTCCCTGCAGGGCAGGCCTGTCTCATCCCCATGTCCCTCCCACACGTGGGGGGCCCCACTGGGAGCTGGAGCTGGCTACAGGGTCCTCAGCAGAGACAAACACGCAGCACACCACGGAAAATCCCAGAAAGGCTTTATTTGCATAGGAATACTGAAGCTGTTAAAAAAACCCCACCACTACTAGAGGGCTACTTGGCTACCCAATGCCTGTAGGTCCTGCTGGGATGCTGGCACCTCCCAGTTTGGTGCTGAGTGTTGGGCAAGCTGAACAGATGAGGTGCACCCTTCCTCCACCTCCAAACGGTGCCTCCCCAGAAACAAGTCTCAAAAGCCCACAGCCTGCACATGTGGGGGGGGGCTGCAGGGACCTCCACAGTGGGTAAGGCATGCCTGGAGGTGGTGGTGAGATGGAGCTGTCTCAGACCATCCTGGTGGGTTGGTCTCAGGTAGGGTAGACCTGGGATTGATGACTGGGGTGGGTACTCCTCCACTTGCCCAGTCTATGAAATGGGTGCATGTGACTGTGCTCTGCTGGGCTCAGGGGAGGGGAGGCCAAGGGCTGGGTGGGGTGTGTACGTAGGGCTTTGCTCCCAGTGAAGGGTGTGAGGGTGATGCCTGCCAGAGAACCAGGGCCAAGGGACACGATGGGGATTTCTGGCTGGGTCTGGCCTCAGCAGGTAATGCTGGCCTCCTGCCCATGTCCCCCTGCTCTGCAGGGTCCCTTTTGCTATGATAGGAAGGTCCCAGGCACCCGTGCTGTGCCATGGTGGCACCACAGCCTCCACAGAAAGGGGCAAATCTCATTTCCACCCTGCCCTACCTGGAGGACTCTGGGCTCTCTCCTGCACCCGGGGCCATGGGGAGATGGGCCACAGTGGGCTGCCAGCTCCTTTGGGCTGGCTGTGAGCAGGGGGAAAGGAGAGTATCAACACATTTCTCTCTGTAGAGCCTACATAAACATCACCTACTGCTTTTATTTCCTGCTAAGCACAGAGGATATGCAGGTCTGGAGGGCTGGAAGCCTTGCTGAAGTTGTCTTGTTGAGGTGTCAGATGCTCTCTCCAGTGGAGGAGGGCGTGCAGGGAGTAAACCTGCTTGGGGGTTGCCATGTCTGCATGCTGGGGTGGGGAGAAGGCATCGGACTGGGCGAGTTTCACCTTCAGCTCTCTGCTGGCACTGTGGTGCTATAGGAACGCAGCAGTCTGGGCATGCCACCACTCAGTCCACTCCTGCAGAGGGATTGGCCAAGCTGCCTCCACTGATTTCATCCTGAAAAGTCTCCCTTTGGAACACAGGCTGTGGCCTACACTGCAGGTAGTGCAGTGTCAGCTCAACAGTGCCAAATAGCTCCTGCCTGCAGCTGCAATAGCTGTCTGTGCCTCTTTGCAATCAGCAGAACCAGGACTGGGCTCACCTGCTGCCTGCCCCAGGGCTGGTGTTTCCTTGAAAGAAGTGGAGCCTCCTGCCTCGTTTCCCTGCCACAGTCCTGCCATGGGCATCATGGGCAGCTCTGGGCTCTGCAGGGAGGGGAGCATCCCTGACCCACTGCTTTGATGTGTGTTGGGGCTGGAGAGGCCCCGTCTGCTGCTGGGCTGAGGACCATTGGGAGAATAGCCAGCACCTCACACAGTCCAGGCATAGGAAGGGCTGCTGCCTGCTGTTACCTGCAACCGAGCTCCAGGCCAGGGGAGGAGAGAGAACTTCAGTCCCTTGCCTGGCTACTTGTGGCCCACGGTTCAGTGGTGCAGCATGGAGAAGCAGCAGCCTGATATGGAAGGTGCAGAGAGGTGGAGGGTGTTTGTCTGGAATATGGTGGTCCCTGACTACCACCTGTGCAGCATCCCACAGCAGTGGGGACTCCCCTGTGCCATGGTAGTGCAGCATGTGCCAGTGCAGCACCTGGGGCTACCACGGCAGTACAGCTTCCCTGGGTACCCAGGGGTGACACCATGTAGGAGGCAGGAGGGTTCCCTCTCTCCAGCTGACTGTGGGGACCTGGGGGTGCTGATACCCCTTCTCGATGTCCTGGCACCTGACAGGATGTGCAGGCTGCCACATGTCCAGGCTTTGAAACCCAGGCTGGCTGTGCTGCTACTCTGGGACAGAGGGAAATGTGGTTCTGGTAGAGCTCATGGCACCTGAGCACACTGGGGTGTCAGAATGAGAGGCAGTCAAGGGTTTTTTTGCCCTCAGGGCACTGAGTGGATGTCCTCCGAGTGCAGCACTTTGTAGACCACCCAGTAGAAGATATTGAAGACCAGGAAGGTGAAAGGGAAAACAGCTCTGGAGAGGGTGTCGATGCGCTTGGCCCGGTTGATGTAACGCCTGCGGAGGTTCTCTCCTTCCCGCAGCAGAGTGGGGCTGTAAATCCTGGGGCCCTCCCCAGCCCTGTCCTGTGCCTGCAGGCACTGGCCCAGCCCATAGCCTCGCAGGTAGAAGCGGCTCTCACGGACAAGTTCTTCCTCCTGACAAAGGGAAAGGCTGTCAGCTGGAGCACCCCTTGGCTGCTAACACTGCAGAGCAAGGAGGTGCTTCTGGTTGCATGTCCTGTACACCCTTACACTGGGGAACACGGTCCTGTAAGTGCAAGGTTGGGTGCTTTTCCAGAAAGCCTGAAGCATGCAGGCAGGAGCACGGGGTGAGCAGGCTGTGGGCAGAGGCAGGTGTGTGCAGGTGTGGGGGTGACTGCTGACTGCCTGCATGTTCACCTGGAACATGTTTTAAGAGTGAATCCAAGGGGAACCTGGATCCCGGCAGCCTGACACTGAATCCCCCTCAGAATCCTCTCAGCTCCAGCTTGGGGACTGGGGAAGCCCAGCTCTCTGCTAGCTGGGAGGACAGGGGAGGACTGGGCTTGGGGGTGGAGATAGGTACGTGGATGTGCAGGGGCTGCAGGTTGTATGAGGATGCAGGGAACCAGGGTACAAGGCACAGCAGCGCGTGGTGCTTTGGGGTGTGGAGTACAGAGGGCTGGAGGGAGTTAGGGGGTGCAGGAAGCTTGGGGGTGCTGTGGCAGCCATGTTTCTGCAGGGTAGAATCATGCCAGTGCCAAAGGATAGAAGAGCTGGTCAAGGATCCTGGCTACCATCAGGACTTGCATGCCCTCCCAGTTCCTCCAAGAGCCCAGACTCCCATTTCTCCCCGTGGCAGGGACTGCCCTGTGCAGCAGCAGCAGGAGACTGAGAGAGCTGTACTCCTTGCTGGTTATCTTTGCCATAGCTCACTCCATGCTGGTGGGGGGCTGCAGGGAGGGCAGCGTGACCTGTGAGGCTGCATGCCCATGATTAAGCCTGCAAAAGGGCCATGAGAGCAAGGCACCTGCCCTCACCTTTGGGTCACAGCCCACAGCCATCATTCATGGCCTCTCGGGTGCCAGCCAGCAGAGCCCATGATCCTCCCCACTGACAGCTGTGCACCACTAGCGTTTCACCTCATCCTGCTCTTTAATCCTTGAGGGGTGTGGGGTTTTCTGTATGCAAAAATTTAGTGAGAGTCTGTCACACACAAGCCCAAGCTGCACATCTGGCTTCTTGATGAGCCCCTAGGACACATTTGGTCTCTGGCTCACCAGTGCCATATCTGGCTGTGGTGGGTTTCTTTTCTGGGAGCGTGCTGCAGGCCAAGCCTTTTGCCTCATGCCATGCCCACACACATCCCTGGTGCTGGATCTCAAATGCCATCTCTGACCAGGACTGTCCTCCAAATACTGGAAAGCAGCTGAGATCAGCCTGCACTGGTGCTCAGCCAGCAAGGGGGCTCTCATGCAGAGATCTTGCACCCTGGCATCTTTATTTAACTCGGCAATCTGTGTGCTAAGCAAGATTTCTTGTGGGAAGGACAGCAGTGACTGAAACTGCTGAGATTAGTTTTCATTTGCAGTTGAGTTTTATTCCCCTGCCAGAGCCTGACAGCTTGTGGGCTACAGTGGGGGGGAGCCAGGATGGCCTCAGTGACTTGGGGGGCAGCAGCTTTTCCCCCAGCCAGGGAGTTTCAGAGGAGATGGCAGACTGGGACTGCTGATCCAGCTGGGTCCCTCTGGGCTGTTGCAGCTCCAGCATGCTTACTGGGGGGCAAGGCTGGATGTGAGGAGCTCCCTGGATCCAGCTTTGCAGGGTATATGGTGTTTGCTGTTGGGCTGTGGCACCCAGGCCATGCTGTGACAAGCATTGGGAGCTGCAGGCAGCAGGGCTCTGCTTTGGACTCTGCAACCTCCACCTCAGGGCAGCTGCACTTTTGTCTGTTTTAAGCTGGCAGATGGTTCCTGGGTTCAGCAGAACCTTCCTCTCCCTGCCTTAACTGGGTGGGTGATCATTTCCAGAAGTTGGTGTAAGGGGGCTGTGAAAGGCAGGGAGCAAGGGAGCATGCTGGGAGCATTTGGGAAGCCTTTCCTGGCATCCAAGGGCTGATAAGGGTGAAGAGGAGGCTGGGGGCACCCCAGCTGGGCAGGATGTACCAGGCCTGATCTCCCTGGAGCTGTGCCTGCCAGTGTGGGAGCCTGCCCTGCCCCACTGCTCTTCCTTACACCTCTGTAAAGTTGCTAAAAGCAGCCGCAAGTGCCTCAAACCTGTCTGTGCCAGGAAAGACAGATGGTCAGGGACCTCACTCTGCCAAAGGTGTAGGCACAACCTCGGAAGCTCTGGCTGCTGGGATTTGGACAGCAGAGGCAGGGGGCTCTGCATGTGGGGCAAATGCCCCCCAGGCAGTACCTGGGCACTGGCATCCTTCAGCACATGCCAAAGGGACCCGGCTGCACTGGGTAGTCTGCAAGCTACTCAAGTTTTCCACGGAGGTCTGGTGCCTTGCAGTGTGCTTACGGCAAAAAAAAAATGGGAGTGGGGCAGCTTGCCCTGGCAGCTGCTGAGAAATTGTCTCTGCAGATCCAGTGTGTCTCCTGGGTCACTGAGTGTGGGCAGATGTCATGGCAGCAGTGGAAGCAGGGACTCACCATCCTCTGCCGTCGCTGGCGCCGGCGCAGACGCATGAACTCCTTGTGCTGGCGGGAGACAAAGTTGACAGCTGCATACTCCAGCAAGGCAGCAAAGACAAAGAGCAGGCACACTGCCATCCAGATGTCAATGGCCTTCACGTAAGAGACCTGCGGGGAGAGAGGGAGCTCAGGGAGCTGCTAACCCCTACCACACTCTTCTCTCCCCCTCTCCCCACACCACTGCCAGCTTTGTCCTGCTGCAAAGGGGCACAGGAGCCCTCTCAGCAGGGATATGTGGGCCAGAGCTTACCCATCCCAGCAGCACCATGTTCCACTTTGGCACACGCAGTACTCCAGCTGGCTTTAAAGGTATGTAGCCAGCCATTCCCAAGGGAAGGCTGCCCCTGCCCCTGGGATACTGGAGTGGGCACGCCAGGGGTCCCAGCAGGCTGCAGTGTGGAAACGCGGCATGGAGGCAGTGCTGACCTTGGGCAAGGAGGCACGGGAGCCAGCACTCTGGGTGGTCATGGTGAGCACAGTGGTGATGCCCAAGCCCACCCGGGCCGGTGCCGCATCCATGTTGATCCAAAAGGAGACCCAGGAGAGAATGACAATGAGCAGGCTGGGGATGTACATCTGGATCAGGTAGTAACCCATCTGCCTCTCCAGATGGAACTTTACCTCGATGCAGGTGAACTTGCCTGTGGGGAAAGGCAGACCTGATGGGTGAGAAGAACCTCTCAGCCATGGCAGGGGAGTGGGGGTGGGTCCATGGAGTTCTCACCTGTGTTGTAGTACTTGGTGCAATAGCCCAGTTCCTTTTCATCCCTGAGGATGAACTGTGGGAGCGTCAAGCCCTCTGCGACCTGCACAGCCTCCTGCTCCTCCATCCACTCAAAGATGAGGTCATTCATGGTATAGCCAACTGGAAGGGACAGAGGGAGCTGTGGGATGTGGGGTGGGGGGTCCACGCACCCCATTCATCTCCACTCTGAATGACTGCTCCTTCCTGGTCACCTCCTTCAGAAGCAGGAAAATGCCAGCCTTTGGGATGGGAAAGGATGGGATGGGTGGGAAAAAATACAGCTTGAACTCCCCTAGGTACTTACAGCTCTCTAGCTGCATGGTGCATGTCTGGATGTCCATGGGGAAGTTCTTGAGGTCCATGGGGCAGGACAGAATCAGTGTCAGCCTAGAGGAGGCAGAGGAAAGAATGCGATTACTGGGGGCTAGGGCAGTCAGGGCAGGGAAAGCTGCCCCTTGGGCCATAAGAGGAAATTTTTGCCTCCCCACTCAGGCACTACACCAGAGAAGGGTTCTACCTAATGCTGTAGAGCACGTTGCCATTCTTGAAGATGCGCAGCAGCTTGTTGTCGGTGGTGACCTCATGGAAATTGGCCCCTTTCTCGTTGGCAAAGAACAAGTCTGGCTTCCAGATGGAATCGAGCATGGAGGGGTCAAGGTCGAGGGAGTCATCGGGGTACTCGCAGTACGCAAGGCGGGGGTCATTCCACTGCTGCCTCAGGAAGACATTGACTCGGTAGTCCTGGGGCAGAGGGCACTGTGTCAGCCAGGAGCACCTCACAGTGTCCGGGGAAAAGAAGGACAAGGAAGAGATGGAGGAGGAAGAAGAGGTAGAGGAGGAGGTGGTCTCTTGGTTGACAGTCAGCCCTGCAGGTGCTCCCTGCTTGACACTGCCCCCTGCACGGGGCAGGGGCAGCTTAATAGGCTTTCCATACTGTTGACAGCCAGGGGAAAATTAAAAAGCCAAAGCCACAGCAGTCAAGAGGAGGAGGACCAGTAGCTGCTGCTTGCAGTGTTCCTGGCTGGGCTCTATGGCCCTGTGAGGGGCTGATGTGGTCGTTGATGGTATTAAGGCTTTGCAGCAGCACAAATAGGGAGTATTTAGCCCTGAGGCTTCCTCAGAAGAGTTCCTCATGCCCATTAGGAGGCTGGGGATGGCAGGGACACAGTGCTTGCTTGTATGGTAGGGCACCTCCTGAGTCTCCAAACAGCAGGGAGCTACCACCCACTGCCTCACTGCCCCCTCAGGGTGTTTCTACCTGCTCAGGTGTGGGGTGAGGCCCACACAGCCAAGCTCTGCTTAACTGACCCCCAAAAATCCCACACACCCATTTGCTGTGGCTTTGCTATGGCTATGAATGCCCTCACCATGGTACTCTGGAGAAGGCCTAAAAGCATGACCATGGGCTTGGGCACTGGGAGCTGCAGACTCCCCAGCAAAAACCATTGGCAGCCCTGAGTCACTGGGAGAGGAGCTCATGATGCTGGCGAATCCCTCACCATGGTGGTCTCGGTGACGGAGCCAAAGCTGTTGATGAAGATGTTGCATGTCACGTTGACGGGCGGTCCTGGAAAAGAGCAGGAAGCCTCCTCTCACCACTAGCCAAGGAGACACAAGCACCACACAAGGCACACACAGGTACACTGCCTCCTGCACGCACTGTGTGGATAAATGCACACAAGCATCCACCTGCCCGCTGGGGTAACCCCTCTAGTGTTTGGAGATGAGCCCCAGCACAAACTACAAGCACTGCAGCCTCCTGTGCTGTCAGGCAAAGCAGACACAGGCAGGGCAGCTGTGATTGTAGGAGCAGCTCCAGGATTCTGGAGAGGGTGTTAGGACAGTGGGATGTGGGTCAGGCTCCTGGCCCCATACCTATACCTGTCCGTTCCCTGGTTTTGGGCAGCCATAAGTGTGGGTTGCTGCCAGGTTTGGGAGCCTCAGGTCCTCTCCTTACCTTTGAAGTTGGGTCGAATCCGGGCATCATACCCTGATGTTCGTCCCATAAGCTTGTCCAGGAAATCAGAGGGTGACATGGGCTGGGGCAAGTTTTGGGAAGCAGCTTTAATCTCTTCCTGCCCTGAGACCAGCCTGTGGGGCAGAGGAGGCAGATTAGTTGCCTGCCATCATCACTGGTCTGCAGGCACATCTCATCACCCTGCAGGGATTGCCAGCTGCCACGGGCAGCAACTGTACCCATGCTGCATGCACTCCAGCACTGAGTCAGTATGTTGGCCCTGAGACCCCTCCACCTTCTGCTGTGATCCAGGCAGCTTCCCCTCTCACCTGCTCAGCTTGTGTGCTACATGCCTGCATTTTGCCTGTCCCTGATGACAAAGCCTCTGTCCACTGTGTCCCCTGGAATGGCATCCATGGCAGGTGCCTCCTGGCTCCAGGGCTGTGGTGGGTGAAGTAAGCAATGGCCTCATGCACCATAGCTGGGCTCTGTGCCAGTGCTGGAGGGGGAAGCATCCCTCCTGGATTTAATCACCAGCCCTAGCTTGAGTTGCTGAACAAACATCTGTGCCCTGCCTGGCACAGACTCATGGTCTGGGGGACAAAACAATGACTTGTTCCCCCCGAGCTGTGGGCTGGCTTGGCATGAGTGAGGAGGTGCCCCGGAGCCCAGCTGGGGTTGTGACACCTTGCCAGGGGACAAGATGATGTGGCAGAAGAGCTGTAAGGCCAAGGTCTCCCACACAGCACTCCCAGTGATGATAGAAACTTATTTAAACTGACCTTGGGGGGATGTTTTTGTGAATGGATCTTAACTTGCTGGTTTCTTTCCTTCATCCAGTCTATTATGATGATTTCAAGGAACAATACAAGAGAGGTTTCTCATCACATTGCCAGGCATGTGGCTGTGATGGAAGGAATTAATCAGAAACCTCCAAACACAAAAGGGACTTGAGAGCACATTGCCAGTAAATCTACAAGGTTTATGTCCATGTGGGTCCCACTCCTGCTTGGAGCTACAACCCTGTTATCACAAGCAGAGCATGATGCTGGGAGCTGCAAGACCCTGGGGTCTTTATTCCTACCTCCTTGTTCCTAGCTCCTCTCAAAGGAGCCAGACTCATCCTAGAGGGGCTTATGTGCATCCTTGCCAGCTAGAAATGGTGACAATGGCCACCACAAAATGATCCAGCAAGCCAGGTTTTCTCTTAATTTGAAATGGCCAGCTCATACTGACTGGTCCTGGCCAAGACCAAAAGGCTGAACTGCATTAGGAGAGGTCTTTGGGAGAAGAGCTTCCAGAGGCCAGGGTAACAAGGTCCCAGCCTGCCACATAGCCCTAAACCATGTCCTACTCTGCTGAAGAGGATGAGGAGGGTTCTCCCATGGAGCATGTGGGAGGAAGGCTCTCAGTGCACAGCAGCTCACTTCTTGAAGAGGCTCACCTAACTGGCTGGGCAGTGATGGATTTGCAGCCCCAGCAATGCTTGCACCTTGGGGACTGCAGGGGGTGCAGAAATGCCCTGGGTGCAGCCACCTCCAGTGGCATCACTGGCATGGCCATGCTGGCACACAGCTCCTGGTCTCAGCTCTTCTCAAGGTTTGGCTGCAGCTTCTTGGTCTGGGTGCTGCCTGCCCTGGGGGAGCCTGCCACCAACATCTCCTGGGCACTGTGGGACCCTGGAGCTCAGCACCTCTGTGGAGCAAGGAGATGGTGGGGCTGCAAAACATTCATGTCTGCCTGAAAATGCCCCTCTGAGACAAGGAGTTTGTGCATGTGAAGAAATACCACAAATACTGTGGTTTCCCCCCTGTGTTACTCCAGCCGTACTGGTAAAGTGGTGGGAGAGGGAGTGAGGGCAGAGACTGGGCTCAGGCTGGGGGCACTGCAGCCCCTCAACCCCTCCCTCTCCCTGCCTGGTCCACACTCCACTGCATCTCACCTTGTCCTGGATAACACTCAAGATATCCAGAGAAGAAAAAAGAGACCCAGAGGCTTTGGATCATTCACATAAGTGGATGAAGAGTTTGTTTCAGCACCGACTGGACCTGAGGCAACTACTGGCCTGGGAGACTGGGACTGTGCTGGATCAGGGACTATATTGAGCACTCTCCCCACACCCACACCCCCAGTGCCTTGAGCCAGGAGTGGGGCTGTGCATCGCAGGGATGGATATAGCACTGGAGAAGGAGCTATCTGTGCCATCACCTGGCTCAGCTTGCCTCATCTCCCACCGTGGCAAGGCTCCCTACCTGGCGTGGAACAAGGGGGCCCACTGGGGACCCGGTACTGGAGCAGGAACTGCTGGGGACAGGCAGAGCCTGGGGCTGCTGTAAGGGGAAGGTCTGGTGGGGACCCCGGGTGCTGGGTCAAGGTCCCCGGGGAGTAGGGCCGAGACCACATTTGTAGGAGCTGTGGCGGCCTGCGGGGAGGTCCAGATGGGGGCTGGGAGGGTTCTGTCCGGGGCGGGGCGGG
>JAAWXA010000017.1:10099160-10268671 GCA_038090715.1 Florisuga fusca
GCGGTGGGGCACGCCGTACCCGCCTCCTCCTCACCGCCTGGGGGAACTCCGCCACTCCGTCGAAGATGTCCTGGGACCCACGTCCCCCCTGGGAGCTCCTCTGAGCGGGGCGGCGGGTCCCTGCCCCACTGCTGGGGAGGGAGGCAGCTGCCTGCTGGGCTTGCGAAGGTCTGGGGGTGCAGTGCGGTGGGGGGATGCTCCGGGTCTGGGGGATGCACCGGTGTCCTGGGGTCGAGGGATGTGCCGGTGTTTAGGGATGTGGCAGGGCTGATGGCTCTGCTGGGATCAAAGGGTGTGCAAGACTAAGGGATGCTCCCGAGGAGAAAAATGTTCTGGAATGGAGCCGTGCGCTGGAGTTGCTGCCTGCCTGAGAGGGGGCGGCTCGGAACAGACGGGACAATCCTTCCTCCCTCTGCCCGGCCTGGCGAGTCCTGCCCCTGAGCCGCAGCTCAAGGCCTGCCCGGAGGCAGGATGGAGCACAGACCCCGATAGGCTGGAGTCCTCCTGCTGGGACCACTCTGCCTTTCCCAGAGGCCAAGTGGATGGGCAGGAAGGTTCCTTGAGGAAGGCAAGATGGACAGTCATGTCTTTGTGATGTGGGGGGCTACAGCAGCTGCTGGACAGAGGGAAACTGAAGCAGAGGGAGGGGAGTCGCTTGTTAATCAGGGCAGCAGAGGCATCCCTAGCTGCTCATTTGTCTTGTCCCCTGTGGCTACCTGGCCAATCTGCAGGCTTGCCTCTGGCTCTAGGCATCCGTGATTAGTTTGTGAGGAAGCAAATTCTATTAAAAAAATAAGATAAAATAGCAGAAGAAATGGTTCCTGTCTTTCAGGTTTCCACTGGCTACTTTGGCTGGCTTATCCTGTTTATTTGTATTAACTACAGTTTAATAATGACAAGGAACTATAATATGAAGCCATTGCTGCAGGGGTCCACAGAGGAGGATCTTCGAGAAGGGAATGTAGTACATCCTACCCCCTCCCACTCTTCCCAGGACAAGTTAGGGTCTCAGGTCTGTGCTGGCTTCTCCTCAGCAGAAATCCAGTGCGGGATTTTGAGAGCTCCCCACTGACTTTTCTGTAGGGAGGCAGCATGAGTGAGGGCTGGTTGTGTGAAGCCAAGCCTGGAGCACCTTGTCCAGAGCAGGGGAGAGAACAGTTGGCTGTAGGCAGTGATCACATAAGCTGCAGGGCAGCATGCAGGAGTCCTCATCCCCACTCATCGTCTCTCCCAGCACCATGCACTGGGAGAAGTCTCCTCGGATTACTGTTGCCATTAATGTTTACAGGGCTGTGGTGCTGGGAGGTACAAAGCAAGATTTGGAGCCCTAGAGCGTGGCACAAATGCACACTTTGTGACAGCTCCTCTTCCAGAGGCTGTCCGAGCTAAGTGGACCTGACACCACAGGGAGGAGGGGAGTCAGCTGCCTCCTCTCCACTCTCCAGGGAAACTCAGGAACCTGCATGGCATCCCTGTATCTGCACCTGTATCCATTGAGGAGATGGTTGGAGTGGCTGTGGAGGCAATTCTGCAGGTGGCCACGAGCAGGGGCTCTCAAGATAACCAGCTACAAGCCTCTGCAGCTTGTGCGAGCTTTGGGGCGAGGTAACAAGGTTCTTGGAGAGGCTTGTGAAGGCAGTGCAGCAACACAGCTCCCTGATGTGCAAAGCTTTGAGGGAACTGTGCAGCTGTAGAGGAGAAATTCAGCCTTTCTACCAATTCTTGCCCACCTAGCAGCTCTGCAGGCAGCCATCACAGCGAGGAGCAAAGAAATGCTGAAAATAAACTCTGAGAAAATGAAGGCAGTGAGCATCCCATTGGGAAGGAGAAGGCAGCACTGATTTGTTGCCAGCTGGGTCAGGTGGATGGAGCAAGACTTGCAAAAGCAGAGCTCAGTCATGCCTGAGGGACTGTACCACATCCCGGACAGGGTATTTTTGGGAGTTACAATGGGCTTCTCCTCCATGTTCACCAAATCAGAGCTTGAGGTGGTTTTTGTGTAAACAGCAAAGATGTCAGCCAGCAGGCAGCTGCCAGTGATGGGCTCACAGGGGCAAACATCCCCTACCAGGCTGCCCTGTGGCCACTTTCCCCAAGGGCAGCAAAGCCTGGGAGGGCAAACACCACACTGCTACCCTGGTAGTCCCCAGGGCTGGCATGGGCACAGCCCTCTCTGGGGATCCCCCTGTCCCTGCTCTGAAGCTGTCCCCATCGCAGTGCCAAGGTTTGCTAACAGGCTCTACAAATGCAGCAGAAGCTGGGGTTGCTCAGACAGGGAGGAAAGCATGGGATCTTTTTTCCTTTTGCCTGCACCATCTCTGAGCCTATGTCCACCTGTTCCCTGGGGCTGAACTCTTAACCACTGCAAATCCACCTGAATCCAGAGACTGGAAGAGCACTGTGCCAATCCACACTGCCTGGATCCTGACTTCTCTGCTGCTCAGCCCCCAAATTGCTGCATCTGTATATTTAATCCTGCCTAATAAATGGAGTGCATTCACAGACAACACAATTCTGAAGGGCTGATTCAGCCCCTTGAAAACAGGTGTGTTGTTGTTTTTTTTTTCCCCAGTGAAAAGTTTGAGAGCTGGTGAACAGTTGCCTGTAAGACCAGTTTTGTGCTGTTCGTCTTGTGGGTAGTGAGTGGGGACAGTGGGAAATGGAGCTTGCTTTGCTCTTCATGTAGGGGCACAAAGTCCTCCTGGACTCCTCCACAGGCAGCCCTGCCCAAAGCCCTGGGTGTGTGGGGAGTGATGTGGCTGGAATGCTGCTGCCCATGATACTCCTCCATCGGTCCTTTGGAGTCATCTCAGAGCTTTGGCTTGGAGGCAGAAGGGCAGAAGCCTCAGGCAGGCACAGGATTGTGGTGGACTTTAAGCAACCTGCTCCAGACTCTCTCCAGCAGGCATGGAGGGTGAGGGGGCTCCAAGCAGACTGATGGCAGCTAAGAGGCAGGTCCCATTTTTGGAGTCATCCTGTGTTCTGCATCTTGCAGCCCCAGTGACAGGCTGGCCTGCATAGCAGCCTCTCACCAAAGACAGGATAGTGACTGTTATTAATCAGGAGCAGAGGCAGATGCTCAAGGAGATGTTGCTTATTTTAATTTGAGAGCACCACAGAGCAGTCACAACCATCCCCTGTCTCCTAATATCCTCCTGCTTTCCTTCCTCTCTCCCAGGGCTCCCAGCCAATCCAGCTTGTTCTGGACATCTTCCTCCCTCTTTTGTCCTAGGACTGGGATTTTTTTTTTCCAGAAATCAAGGTGTGAAACAGAGATGCTGAATGCAGAGGGCTCTGCCAGCCAGCCATCATGATAGCATTGCTGTGTGTTTCTGCTCTGTACCAATTGGTTAAATGCTTAAAGTGCTCCTTGTGAAAGGTTCAAGGCCTCTGTGCCTTTGGTTTAGGGTTATGCCAGATCCCCTTTTTAATCCTCTGACTAGTGAAAGCAAGGGAAAGGAAACAGTCTCATCACTGTTTCTAAGGAAAGAAACAAAACAAATAGGAAAATGCTTCACACCTGTATCTGGGAGGGGACAGCCCCTCTGCCCCCGGGTGGACATGGTGGCAGGCTTCCCCAGAGCACACTGTTTGGGGCATCTAATTGAGTGTGAAATTAATGCTGGGAAAAGCAGATGCCTGGTGGTGGCTGTGCACTGCTGTCAGCCTGCAGCTCTCCCTGTCTGCCTGGTGTGTGCTCAGGATAGGTACAGGTGTTTCATTCTTATTTGGCAAATTCATCTGGCTCCCCAGTGTTATGCTGGCCATCATCTTTCCCTGGAGAAGCTGTATAATGGGCTGCAGGTGCTTAATTTTCCCAGCAGGACAGAAAACAACCTTAGGGTAAGAAGTGCATGAGAAGAAGTGCCCTGCAGCAGTGCTTTGGTGTGGAGACTGAGACCCCACTGGTAACAGGGCACGGGCAGAGAGCCTGAGTGGCTCAGCAGGGCAAGTGGGCACCTGGGCACATGGCTGGGCTGTAGCCACCAGTGGCACAGGGCAGGACATCTGCACTGGCCCATGAAGGCCATGGGGTCCCAGGAAGATCTGGGGCTGTTCCTAGGGAAAGGTGCACTGCACTGTGTCATGGGAGGAGGGGACAGGATGGTGGTGGTGCTGGGGACCCCAGTGGGTGTGTGGTGCTTAAGTAGAGGTTCCAGCAGGACCCAGTGCCTTGCTGAGCCAGGCAGGGTGGCTCAGAGGAGATTACAAGGTGAACCAGGACAGGCATTGGTACCAACTTAGCCAATGTCACTCTGTGATTTTGTGGCACTTTTCCAGGCTGAAAATATCCCTGCTGTTGGTGTGGCATGGGGCAGTTGCTGCGTGCAGTGGCTGCAGAGGGATGCTCTTTGCTGTGGGACTAGCCAAGGTGATCCAGCTGGTGGGCCTGTGGTGGCCATCCCACTCCCTGAGCAGCCAGGTGCAGAGGTGATCTCTTCTCTCCTTCCCTTCCAAGGTGACCTAGCACCTCTCTCCAGGGCTATTTCTGATGCAACCACTCAGACAGCAGTGCTCAAAATGCCAGAGCAGGGGTGATCAGGGAGAGACCATCCTAAGTGACCTCTCTGAGCTATGTTTCAGCCCAACACCAGGTCCTTTGTGAATCCTGAAGGGTCATACCAACTCCTCTGGGTGCTCCTTAGGGTGTGTCTTGACCATCTGGGGACCAGACAGAGGGTGGAATGTTTCATCAGGGCTCATTTCCCCAGTGTGGGGCAGCAAGGCCTGAAGAGCTCAGCCCATCACTGTGGCTGTGGGACTTCTGCATGTGCTAAGGAAATGTGTCCTCAGCCCCCTGTATGGCTGGGAAGGGCAGTGTTGAGCGAAGGTACCTCATCTCTCTGTGTCCAAGCTGCTGGGGAGCTGAGTTTGGGACACAAGAGTTGATGGCAAGAGGACAGGGTTGGCAATCCTCTCACAGGCTTGCAGGCAGCCCCAGCACAGCAGGATCTGGCAGGACCAGCTCCATCCAGCTTCACCCCCCTCTCCACCAGCTTCACCCCTACCTCTCCAGGGTAGCTCAGCTCTGCACCACTGCTCTTGCAAGCAGATTGCTGGGTCTGGGCAATGAGAAATGCAGGATCTGGCCCTGGGCCCATGTCTGCATCTGTGATGGGACTTTTCAGGGTGCTCTGTAGGGCTTTGGTGCCTCGTGCCTTCGTGCAGCCTTGGGGTATGTCTTGCTATCTTGTGGACTACTCTCACAGAGGCCACATGGGCAGAGTGTGGTTGCCACCAGGGCCAGATGCTGTGCCAGATGGGAGCCTGTCAGGTGGCCAAGGGAGCCCTGGGGCATAGTGCTGCTACTGGTGACTTTACAGTTCAGCACTGCCTTGGGGAGTTCTTCTGCATTGCTGAGTTGGTCACTGCCTGCACAAGGGCATCCTGGAGCCCTTTGACATCCTTCATGAGGGCTGGTCTCTGTTTCAGATGCTGCTCTCCTGAAAACTATTGAAGAAAAGCAACCAACCCCTCATCTAATAGGCACTTAGCCACACATCTAATATATTTCTGATGTTTTATGGTGGGTTTTCCTTCCCCCCATCATGTGTGAGGAGAAGACATATTGAAAATATGGCCTAGATGGGCCAAACTTACTTTTTCCCATCCATGGACTGCAAACCTTGTCACCAGTGGAGCTCTGCTTTGGGTAAACTATGTGGATTG
Source organism: Florisuga fusca (assembly GCA_038090715.1). Lineage (NCBI taxonomy): Eukaryota > Metazoa > Chordata > Aves > Apodiformes > Trochilidae > Florisuga > Florisuga fusca. The sequence continues at coordinate 10,104,831 of JAAWXA010000017.1, forward strand.
TTTTTGCACATAGAGCAAGCACGGAGGGAACTGCAGGCAGAGAGAAGGCTGAAGAAATGATACCAGTTGGTCCCATGACCTTGGCAAGCTGGGCACGGTGAACAGGGTGATTTAATTTAGATAAGTGTCAAACAAGACTCTTCAGGCCAGCAGCAAAACCTGGCAAGGTGCTAAGACACTCAGTGGGTACCTCATTCCCCCAGGGTGACCTGACTCTGCTCCATCTTTGTGTCTATTCTCTTTTCCCATGGGTCACCCCTTTGTTCCCTGACTTGTCCTCAAGTTGCCCAGTGATGCAGCCTGGTTCCTTCCTGAGGCTGGGAGTGTGGGAGGGGAATTACAGTTTGGGCTGGAGCAGGACTCTCTTTTGGCTGAGGATGCTGCCATCTCTGCCCTCAGAAAGAGCCCTGCTTGGCAAGGATGGCACTCTGGTAGGGTTGGGATCTTCTGATGGACTGTGGCAAGCAGTGCTAAGGGGCAACAGCACTGGCCTGACCCCTGTTCCAGTTGTCTCCAGGATTTCCAATCACTCTGTGGGTGATCTACTGGATTTTGAGCCTACAAGATCCCACAGGCCCCAGCCTCTTTCTCCACTAGGCCTTCCCCCCGCAGCTCTTCACCCTGGCTGAGCCTGGGTACAAAACTGATGCCTTTACCAGGCATAATTGCACCTGTACCCCATGGAGCTGGTGGGTGTCACTGTGCCAGTGAAGCTGTGGCTGGGAGGACACAATATGCTGGGTGGGTGTCAACCTGGTGTGGGGGGTCTTGTGGTCAACTTGGAGGATGGTGCCCTGAGGAGACTATTGTTGAACCCAGGTTCATTTCCTCATTCTGTTTTCTGCCTCCCATGCAGTTATGGGCTCTGGGGGTGGCTGTCCTGGGCTCCCTTCTGCAAGTGGCATCCTGGAAAATGCATCTTACCTGTCCCCATGTCTTGTCACCTTGCCACTTACACGGGGTGAGGCCAATTATCCTTGCACAGTTGCCAGCACAGAGGGTCTACACAGAGGCATCATCATCTAGGTAAATGCAACAATTGGAGCAGCAATTCTATTCCCAGGGCCACCCCAGGAGAGGATCTTGTTTCTGCCCTGCTCAGCTGCAGGGGAGCTGCAGGGCTGTGTGACTGCTGCCCTCCGGGTGACTCTCTGAGAGCTGCCTACATCTGCAACACTGGAGAGAGGCAGTGGGTGCTGGGTAGGAAATTTCAGCATCTTTCACACCCACCTCTTCATCCTACCATTGAGTTTGCATTCCAGCAAAATGCTGCAGCTTGCCCTCTGTGCCTTGGCACAAGTTGCTGTGGTAGTGATGCCACCTGGGGGCTCTCCCTGCTGTCCTTTTGCCCCCCAGCCCAGCCACCACCTCCTCAGTGCCCACTGGATTGATTAGTCATGATGTTCTGCAGCTGTCACCCACCGACCATGGGAAACATTCTGCCTGCCTGTGGTCAGGGCTAAGAGTTGCTGGTTCAGACCCTGTCCCCTGGTCTCTGGGCTGGGGCTGGCATGTGGGTGGGCCAGAGGAAAAATATCGTCCTGGGCTCTGGAGAGAAATGGAGGTAGAATCTCCCCTCCCCAACTACTATTCCCTGATAAAACACTGAGGGCACTTCTCCTCAAAGACTGTCCTGGATAATCCAGGACCTCCCTCAACATCACATTCCCTCCTCTGGGCTCAGGGAATGTGTGGAACAAGTTAGCACCTCCTTGGCACACAAATTAATGTGAGCCTTTCAAAATGGGTCCCATGGGCAGCAAGAAAAAATTAGGAGTAACCCAGAGGTGAGCCTGGATCCAGTGCTGCGTGTACCTTCCGTTTACAGAGCTCACTCTGGCTTCATAGGGGCAAATAGAGTAATCTTGGGCTGTATTTGCTCGTCTCAGACACCATAGGCTCCAAGAAGGCAGAACAGCATTTGTCTTTCCTGTACAGGTGTTGTGGACATGGCAGTAAACTGGGGAAAAAAAAAAAAAAAAAAAAAAAAAAAAATCTCTTGGATCAGCAAAATGCCTGCACCATTTACTCTGTGTAAACTCATTTCAAAAGATGCTATTTTCAGCAACAGACCTCTCTCTGGTATGGTAACAGCCCCTTAAAGTAACAGGACTGGCAAGATAAAATGCTAATCAGAATGGATCCTGATATCAAAGTTGCCAGACAGGTATTGCAGATTGGTGTAAAATACAAAAACTAAGGAATTCTTGGAATTCCTGAGTACAAAAGGGAAGGCCTGCCGTTCCCAATTTGTAGCCTCTGGCAATAATTTATGAGAAGCAGAAAGTTTTGGCTATAAAATTCAGAGGAAAAAGCAGCGGCAGCAGCAGCGTGGCGGGAGTGGGCTCAGTCCGCTCCCTCCCGGTTCCCCCGACACCATCGTGGGAGATTCTCCGGGGACCTCGAGGGTGAAAAAAATCGATAATCTGTTCCTTTTCTTTTCCTTTTCTTTTCTTAAAAGCTCTCTCTCGGGGTGATTGATCTGTTCAAACAAATCCGTTTTCCTGTATTTTCTCCCACTGTTAACCCTTTCCTGAGACCCGTTACTGCGTGGTGTTATTTTCCCTTAAATAAACCGGTTTAAGTCACTTAAATCTTAGAGTTGGCTACTTTTGCAATTTGTGGGGCAAGTATGCTCAGTGGCTAATATTTCCTCCTACACAAAATATAAAATAATAATAGTTACAGACTGTGACAACAGGATTTTCTGAAATGAGACCAATTCAAGAAAATTATCAGAGTGAGAGAGAAATGAACAGCCCAGAGAACATCAGCTTGAGGTGTCTGTTTATCCTCCTTTAGGAAGCAAATCAAGGAGAAAAGCTGTGGACACTAAAGGCAAATCTGCTGGAAAATCATCTCGAGGGGAGAGGTGGGGGACGGGGGGCAGAAATTACTTTTTCCCCAATGCTGTAACTAATCCAGGGGACTTGCTACAGTGGGCAACAAGCTTGGTGAGAATCCCGGGGGAAAACTAGAATAATAAAACACTTTGGACTAGCCCATTATCCCAAATTTTTGCAGTAAATAACAGCTATTTGGTGGGTAAAACGAGCAGCGAGCAGTCAGCAACCCTTTTGGAGCCTGAGCTGTCTCTCACATCAGCTGGGACCTGGGCTGTGTTGCCAGAAGCTGCTTCTGCCCCTGATTTCTGCCCTTCCCCCCCATGCAGCTTCAAGCAGCCATGCATGCACATCTGTGTGGCCCTGCCAGCCCGGGCTTCACAGCCCGTGAAAGATGTGAAGACAGAGGGGCAGCAGCAGGGGATGCCAGACATCCTTCCCCAAGCACAGCTGGAGGGCTACTGGCCCCTCTGCCCCCACATTTGCATCTGCAGACATGGTGCACAGGCTGGACAAGAAGACCTTCCAAATTTTAAAAACTGGTAATTTAAAAACATCAGGCATCTACAGGAGAAAAGATCCAGTCACACCAAAAAGAAGGCTCATCATCTTTGAAGGGCAACTAGACAGAAGATGAGCTCAGCCATTGGGTGTGATGTCTGCCACTGATGTCCAGAAGCTGAAGCTGATGCAGGCAGGAGTGCTGCTATCAGGGAGGAAGGACGTTGCCCCCAGGTTATCTGGCCGGGCTCTGTCACACTGTCTGCAGCCTGTGTACAGGGACCCCTTGTCCTGAGAGCCGTAGATTATCCCTGTGTGGCTCAGGGTGCAGGCTCCAAAGCTGGTACACATTTCCCAGCCCTCAGCTGTGCCAGGTGAGGGGTTTAGGCTGCTCCTCTCCTGAACCACCCCTGCCCTACCTCCGCCAACTGGCCTGTCTGTCCTTCAGTGTGCCTCCCCTATCCTCTGACACCTTACTGGATTATTTTTTTTTAATTTGTTTAATTTAATTTTTGTTAGTACATTTTGCAGTCCTGCAGCAACCCTGGAATACAAATAGGGCAGGGAGTGCAGCCAAGCCCAGGCAGCAGCGAGTGGGCCTGGTTCCAGCAGGAATCCTTGGCACCATTGGGAGGAAGTAACTTGGACAGATGTTGCTGGGGCTGTTAAAACCTTCCTGCAGACGACTCCTCCTCTCAGGTTGGATGGGGCTGCCTGGGAGAGCAGATTTTGAAGGGCAAGAAAATCCCCAGTTATCCCTGGCTGCAGAGTTGCCCTGGGGAACTTGATGACAGGACACTTCTTGGACTCTGCAGCTGGTGAAGTGGCTGGGGAAGGAAAGCCTTTGTGACCTGAGCACACCTTGCAAGGGGCAGGATGGTAGTCACAGGCTCTATTAATGAGTGCAGGTAGCTAAACCCTTAATTATTGCCCTTTGAGAGGTGGTTTTGGATGTAATTAGCCACCACCCAAGGGTCAGAACAAATTTCAAGGTTATTTGGATTGATTTATAAGCATGTTTATTCTTATTATTTATTATTTATTAATTTTATTTAATATTTATTTATTAGATATTTTACCAGCCTGGCATGGCCCTCTCCTGGCTAGCAAAAGAATGTGTCTCCTCTTCCTTGTGTGAAGAACAGCAGCATTTTCTCTGGAAGGGATGAGCCAACAAGGAACCCTTTATGAGAGCTGGCAGGTTCTCTGCAGCTGCATGCTGCAGAGGATTTCCCCCTTTTCCCCATCTCTCTGTTGTGTCCCTACACTCTGGAGCACCTCTGGCACCACTACTGGGAGATGGGCTGGTCCTTACTGCCAGTGAGTGGCAGCATCAGCTAGTGACAGCAGCAAGGGGTTACCACGCCAGGAGGGAAATGCATGCTCATAAACAGTGCCCAGCCATCCAGAATTTTAAGCCACTTCATGCAGAAATCACAAATTTTAGTTTCCCACCTTCTCCTTGATAGAGCAGAGCTCCTGCTTTCCCCCAGGGTGCTCAGAAACTGCAGAGTTGGTAAGACTGGAATTTCTGTGGAAAGCAAAAATAAGGGCTTATATTTTTTTCACAATGTGATATTATTTTTTATATTATATTTCATGTTATATTTTGGGGGGGTATATCATATTTTTTTCCTTCTAGTGGTTAGGGGTGCAGGCTGGGCCCTGTTGCTTTCCAGTGGCTATAAGGGTCATAGGTTATTTCCAAAGGGATGTTGCACACAAGCTGACCGTGGCCACATAATAACACTGCTGGGTGCCACCTGGAGGACTGAGGTGCTCAAGGATGCCACCCACAGCAGTGACAGAGGGCCTCGTACTAGGTTGTCCCTCCCCAGCCTTTCCCATGTCTGGAGACAGTGGGCAGACCTCTGCCACCATGCCTCACAGCGAAACCAAGGCAGGAGCTGGGTCTCACTGGTGTGGGGTGCAGCCCTGGAAGCACATGGACAGCTTCCCAAGTGATGTTTCTCCCCTCCCTCCCCCCATCTGCTCCAAGCCAGGGGGAGGCTGTTTAGGTGGGTGAGGAAGGGGCAGGGGGACCCTCCAGGTGGACCGCACGGGGTGGCTCCTGCATCCCAGGAACAGCCCTATCCTGCCAGCACTCGTCCCCGATGACACCTCGGGGACACGCTCTGCCACCTCGCTGCCTGGCACAAAGCGGGGCACAAAGCCGGGCTTTGTCTCTTGGTGCTTGCCAGGAAAGGATGGGTTGCCCTCTGCAGGCATCCCCGGCCCTGTGCTGGCTCTGCAGCCACACCACGCAGGAGGAGCTGGGGGCACCCATGGGACATAAGGGAGATGGGACACTGATGGGAGTGGGAGCACCCAAAGGAGTTGTCTCCATCTGCTGCAGCCCTGGAGCCATACCCCTCACCTGGGGACCCCTTCGCTGTGCCCACCCCAGCACTGTCCCCTGCAGGGTCCGAGGGTCTGGGGAAAGCAGCCACAGAACTCTTATCAAAAGGGAGAAAACTCCCAATTTGGACCCCCCGAGGCTGAAAGCAGGTCCCTGAGACAGGGCACCCCTGTTCCCCAACAGTGGCTGTTCCCCAACAGCAACAGAAGGGCATCACTGCCATCCTGTGTCTCCCACACTGCTGTGCCTGGCAGCTCAGGGCAAACACAGCCCGGCCAAAACTGGGGGGGGTTCCCCAAAGCCACAAGGAGACATCCTATGACCCCATCCCCCCCACCTCCCCCTTCCAGTTCCCCAAGCTGCTCTCTTTCTTTTGCAAAAGGTTCTTCCTCCCGAAGCGATGTTCTGAGCAGGGCTGTGAGCCGGCAGGCACCCCGGAGCTGGCAGCCAAGGGGTGCTGCTGAGGGGGCCAGGGAGGAGGGGCGGAGTCCTGTCCCTTTAAGGGGGGTGGCTGTCACTCAGAGAGCCCTTTTCTTTGCTGCACAGCGGGACAGGCACTCAGAGGGGCAAATACAGGGCGAGGGACTGCCAGGGAGACGAGGGCTCACGCAGACACCACCAAAGCATCCGAGTAGGCATTCGGGGGAGCTGACCAAGTCCAACGCCATGGGTGAGTATGGGGTGAGGGTGGTGGACCCGGAGAGCTGTTGCTGGTGGCTCTGGGTACCCTGTCCCAGAGCAAAGCCCACTGAAACCTTCCTCTGGCACTGGTAAGGTCCTGGTGGCTCCCGTGTAGCCGTGCCTGTCACAGCAGTTGTTGGGGGATGATGCCTTAGCATGACAGGGATGGTGTTGTCTTTCCCAAAGTGGTTTTCTGTCCCCGGGTCTCATTCGCTGTCCGTGGGGACAGATGTCATCTCCATAGCTGGTGCCACCTGAGCCCTCCATCATATGGGCTGGAGAGACAAGAGCTCCTGCCTGGGGCTGGGAGGTGCAAGCAGGGTGTTGAGACCTGCCACAGCTCATGCCACTTGTATGCTGGCAGCCTTGGGAAAATGAATCCACTCCTCATGCCTCAGTTTCCCTATTGATACACCAGAACTAATACTTGCTGGCATACCCTCCCTGGGCATCAGTGACACCCTGTTCCCAGGGGTGCTTTGGGCTGCCAGCACCCTGCCTCCTCCTCCTTCTGTCTGCAGAATTCTGTTTGGCTCCAGCAGCAGCTGAGTCCAAGTGCAGGACCCGGGATTGTGAGGCACAAGGGCTCTTTCTCTCCTCCCTTCTCCCACCCAGGATGCCCCAATGTGGCTTCCCAAAGCCTGAAGGGCCAGAGCTGTGGCAGGGAGACTACCAGGCCCTGTTGCATTGCAGGAGCAGGACAGGAACAAGGACCATTTGGTGTACCCCAGTCCTAGGCACCTGCCACTCCACTTGCTAGGTGCCCAAAAATAAAAATAAAAAAGGCTTCTTTGCTCCACTGGGTGCACAGGGACACTCTTGTGGGTCTCTGCTGTTCAGGGAGCAGCACTGGCCAGGAGGGGCAGGAACCCTCCTGGACCTTCTGTATCCAAGACAAACAAACAGGAGGGGGGCAAGTGCTCCCCTATAGTGCTGCCTTTGTTCCTTGTTTGCTCTTGGCACAGGGCAGACTCCAGGGTGGCAATGCCAGGACAATCCTCCATTGTCCTTGGTGCCACCTCGCGACCTTGCTCCCGGTGGGGATGGGAGGGCACTGCTGGCCAGGACCCCATGGTTTTCTTGTCCTCTGAGGGAGAAGATTAGCACTGTGAGATCTGAGAAGAAGCAAGGGTTTGGGAATGCTTCTCACAGGCACCTTTTTGGCATTCAAGGCACAAATGCTATGCCCAGATGAGATGTGCCCAGGCAGTTGCTGTGACCAGTGGGGTTCTGGAGCCTGGATCTTGGGGAAGGGGAGCAGCTTCCCTGCACAGAGGTGTCGCACAGCTCAGGCAGGAGGTTACTGCAACTTAGATGGAGTCAAACTGATGCTCCAAAACCAGACGCTAGTGGATACAAACACACCTGGCTGCCTGCCCCCAAACCGGAGAGGATAGCAGCTGGCTGAGCACCTCCAAACCCAGCAACCTGAGCTAACAGTGCTGCACATTAGAGCCCCAAAGTGCAGAAGGAGCAGGTGCCTGTGGCCCCACTGCTGAAAAAAGTCTAGCATGTAGGAAATCCAAGCAGCACATTAGCATGTGCCCTTGCTTTCCCTACCCACACACAGGTACACGTGTCTGCTTGCCAGATATCTGTCCTGGAGAACTAAGTTCAGGTGATGAAATTTGGGGAACTAATATGGCTTCTCTCCATAACCACATCTGCTCTGTAATGGGGCTGCTGCAGCATGAGCTGCCCATGGAGTGCCCAGAGAGGGGATGAGGGATGCTGAGGTGATGCCATGCAGGAGCCTGGGGTGCTCAGAGCACCTGCTGGTCCTGCACTGCCCTGAGGCAGGCTGTATAGCTGAACCTCTGCTGGGGTTTGTCTCTGTGGAGGTGCTGGGTTCCTTCCGTCTCTGATGACCAAAGAAAAAAGCAGGGAGCTGGCACTGCCACTGCCCACAGCTGGGCTGTGCCAGCAGCAGGGAGCCCATGTTTGCTGGGTCCTGCTGGCATTATGCTGCACTGCCTTCTGTTCCCATCCTGGTTTGCATGGGTCAGCATAGTTGTTGTACCTCAGCTCCCCATCCACCTCACGCCTAGGGGCTGCTTTGCCGTGCTGCTGTCAACCCCTGTCCCTGGGCACACCTGGGTGTGATCCTGTCCGGCTGCATAGAGAGCTCTCAGGGAAGTTACAGGGTTTGGCTCTCCAGCACCACAACAAATCATTCAACCTTCAACCTGCCTCCTGCCAGGCATCTTCCCCACACTGTGCTTGCCTGCTCCTGAGCTGCAGGCTCCAAGTGCTCCCTGTCCCAGCAGCCATATCACATCTCACCTCTCTTCCCTCTAGGTTTGCTCGAGTGCTGTGCGAGATGCCTCATTGGGGCACCCTTTGCTTCACTGGTTGCTACTGGCTTGTGCTTCTTTGGGGTAGCACTGTTTTGTGGCTGTGGGCATGAAGCCCTCACAGGCACGGAGCAGCTCATTGAGACCTACTTCTCCAAAAACTACCAGGACTACGAGTATCTTATTGACGTGTAAGTGTCCTGCTGCAGTGCATCGCCCTCATGTCGTGTCCCCTCGTGTCTGTCTTGCTCTGTGCTGGGAGGAGGTGTCCAACTGGGCTGCCCAGGGCGATGCTGCCACCCGGGCATCACGGAGACCTCTGGGTGCATTCGCCTCCGTGTGCCGGTGCCACAGCTGCATGGCAGGGTCCAGTGGCCACTTATTTCTGTTTCATGCCTGTTGTTATCTGCCCCTTGCTAGGTGCCCTCACTACTGCTGGATCTCTGCACCGGGTAGGTATGGAGGGCACAGGGGAGCCAGCAGTGGCTGACAGCCTTGCTCGCCACGGCTTTGACCTGGCTTGCTCCTGTCATGGCTCCACCCTCTGTTTCAGTCCCCCTGGGGTGGCACAGGGAGGGTAAGTCACTATGGCCAGTCTGCCCTGCCATGCTGCACACAGGGCTGAGCTCCCCAGCACTGCCCTGGCAGCTGAGCATCCCCGCCTGCTTCTCTCCCTGGCAGCATCCACGCTTTTCAGTACGTCATCTATGGCACAGCCTCCTTCTTCTTCCTCTATGGAGCTCTGCTGCTGGCCGAAGGCTTCTACACCACTGGTGCCGTCCGGCAAATCTTCGGGGACTACAGGACCACCATCTGTGGCAAGGGCCTCAGCGCAACGGTAACTGGGGGCCCGAAGGGGAGGGGAGCGCGAGGCCCCCAGCGAGCTCACTCATTGCAGCGGGTGTGTCAGTGTTTGGGAAAGTGGCTAGGACATCCTGACAAGGTGATCTTAACCGGGGTTTCGCACCCCTTCGCGCGCCTGTAGCGGATTCGCCATGCTCAGCGTGGGCAGAGGGCAGGACACTGTGGCCGTTCGGGTTTTGGGATATCCCAAAGGGAAGCACAGCCTACCCACTCCCCCTGAGGTCAGCCGTGTCCCCCGGTGACCAAAGCAGCCCAAATGGCCATATTTAATGAAACTTCTTCATATTTAAGCATTGGTGGAGCCAGAAGCATCCTCAGGGTGCTTCAGCCTAAGGCTCTCTGGCACCAAAGACTGGCCCCTTCACTGTGCTTGGGAACCATCACGAAGTGCTGACTAGTGGAGCCCATGGCCTGGGGGAATGGAGGGTGATGGCTGTGGTTCCTTCGGGGGCCAGCTGGGGTGGCACCACAGAGGGAGGGCAGGAGACCCACGTTTGCACACTGAGGTGGGTGAGAGACCACACTCTGCTTCACTATGGCCATGATTTTCCCCCCCTGACATGGGACATGGCAGTCATTCCACTGCTGCTGCAGGTCACCCATGAATATGTAGCCAGCTGTGAGTGTGGGACAGGTGCCAGCCCCAGGAGCCACACTGGAGTCCAGCTGAGGCTGTTGCTCTGTGCTGGCTGCTTGGCGTTGGGGGGTGGTGTGGGGACAGATATAGGCAGCATCTCAGTACCCTGCCTGCCCCGCACCCTCTCCTGCCTGGGAACCCTTATGCTTCCATGTCCCTGGCCACTTGGTAACCATCGCTCTGCCCTGACTTGTCCTGCCCCTTGCAGTTTGTGGGCATTACCTATGTCCTGACCATCATCTGGCTCCTGGTCTTCGCCTGCTCCGCAGTGCCCGTCTACATCTACTTTAACACTTGGACCACCTGCCAGTCCATTGCCAACCCCAGCAAGACCTCAGCCAGCATTGGCACCTTGTGTGCGGATGCCAGGATGTATGGTGAGCTCCAAGTTAGGTGAATATAGCTGGGCTAGAGCAGGGGCAAGTGCTGAAGAGCCCCAAAACACTGGTGTGTGTGTGTGTCTGTGAGAGTGTGTGTGAGTGAGTGTGTGTAAGTGTGTGTGTGTGTGTGTGTGTGACAGTGGCTGAGGGTGGCTGAGCAGGACAGCAGGATGGTGGTTGTGCCCAGCACACCCAGCTCCCTGTGTCTCACCAGGCGTCCTGCCCTGGAATGCTTTCCCTGGCAAGGTGTGTGGCTCCAACCTGCTCTCCATTTGCAAGACCAGTGAGGTAAGCACCTCCTGTTACCCAACATGTACTCCCCTCAGGGGGTCACCGTGGTACTGGCCTCGCCAGCCAGCACGTGGGATCCCAGGAGCTCACCCGCTTCTTCCCTTGCAGTTCCAGATGACTTTCCACCTCTTCATTGCAGCCTTTGTGGGGGCAGCTGCCACACTGGTCTCACTGGTGAGTCAGTGCTCTATCTGCCTGGTAATTTTCCCCTACCCAGCCAGGATGTGGGGGTTGAGGATATGGAGGTGGTGGGCATGGATGTGACAGGGCCTGTGCTTGTGTCATTTTCTAGCACATAAGTGCAGACAGAGAATTCAGGCCATGAGAAGGTAGAGGTGGAGGGGATCTGTAGAGTCTCTAGGAGACCACTGGGGAGAGATCCTGTTGCCCATACACTAAATCCTCTACATTTCCCAAGTTCTCCTCTTGCTTTACACCAGCAACACTGTGGTGTCCTGCTGGTGCAGTGGGGCAATGGCACTCCACAGGGCAACTGCCCTATTGGGTTGCTGAGCTGAAGGTGGTGCCACCTTGGGTGTACCCCAGAGAGGAGTCACACTCCACTTCTCACCTGTGGGAGCTTTGTTTCTCCCCTTTTCCCCCTTGCTCACTCTGTTCCTACCCACAGCTCACGTTCATTATTGCTGCCACCTACAACTTTGCTGTCCTCAAGCTGATGGGCCGAGGCACCAAGTTCTAGCCTGCGGTGGAGCCCAGCCAGACCCCAGCCAGACCAGATGGCCTTCTTTTCTCTAACCCTGAGGCTTTAACACTGCAGCCACTTGACACCAGGTCTCCTGCGTTAACTCTGCCTTTGCTGCTGACTCCCCTCCTCTTCCTGCCTCGCATCCATTGTACTGAGCATGACCAGGAAGGAGAGCTTCCCACCAATGGACACCTCTTCATGCACTTTTCTCTCTCTGCTCATCCATAACCAGCTTTCTCTAGGGCTAAGCCCACCAAAAACAGCCAGAGAAGAGGAGGGACTTACTCCAGTGTCCCCATGTTGCCTAGGTATGAGCAAAGACCTTCATGCTCCTGGGAGGAGGAAATCCATATAGGTTGCTCCATGAGTAGCAAGAGGCTACCTAGAGAGAAAAGGAAGTTGGCCCAGTCCTGGTACCATTGCTAGAGACTCTCCTGGAGCTGTCTGCTGTCACCACCTGTGGATGGAGAATAAGAGGATTATTTTTTTTTCCTTTAGCAAAGATGAATTTACTCAAAATCGCCTGCTGCAGCCAAGGCAAAGGGGGTTCAGGGCAAGGATCTTCCCGCTGTGGAGAAGAGAGTGCTGACCCCAATGCTCATAAAGCCCTAACCCAGCTGCCCCTATTAAAGCCTAAAGGAGTTTGGTGTCTCTGTAGACAAAGGGGACTCTTGGTTTTACCCTCCAGGCAGCAGAGAGGTGGCAGGCAGGTTTGACAGAGAGATGACACCTCTGCACTGTGCCCTGGGAGCGCAAAGCCAGAGCAATGCCTCCACAGGCAGGGGATGACCCTTTGGACTCTTGGGACCCTTCCCCACCCTACAGCACCGAGCTTGTTGCACGCTCTTGTCCCTTCACAATGGTGCTCTTCTCTAACTTCTGTGTCAGAGAGCTTCATTTCTTCCTACTCACATCAAACGTAACTTCCCCTTCTTCCACCCCCCTTCCCCTCACTATTTCCCCCATGGTTCCTGCAAGTCAGGATGACTGTCTTGTGTCGACCAGGGCAGGAGGGACTGGCAGCATCTGACTTCAAGCTGAAACCCATAAAGGAGTTGAGGAGGGAAGGAAAGGCAGTGGTTTGGGAGTCATGGGGCAGAAACACATCTCTGCAAACCAGATCCTTTCTGGTGCCACTTCTGTCTTTTCCCATGGAGCGGAGCAGCGGGGCAAGGGCTTTGGTGGAAACCACCTCTCCCTCACTGCAGCTGGAGGAAAGCCCTCTGGCTGGGTAGCATGGGTCCAACCAGACCTGCCAAAATGCTGTTTCCAGCCCTCCCCAACAACTGGTGTTTTGCTTTGCTCTTTTCTGCCTTTCCTTAATGCTAATCTTAGTGTTTATTTATTGGAGAAACTACTTTCAGTGGCAGACTATAGCTCCATCTTACATGGATTTTATTTTTTCTTGTCTGTATTGTTATTATAAAATTTCTTAAGTGCCTGTTTCAGCAGGTGCAAGGATAAAGGAACAGATTTGCTGAGCAGAGCATTCAAAGGATCCTTGCTGCCAGGAATGCTGAAATAGGTTGTCCAGGCTACCAACGTACATGGGTTGGGGTAGGGGGAGATGCCAGGAGAGATAGCAGGGTGGGGAGAAAGTAGTCAAGATCTGGAAATTCACATCAACACTATCTGTCTTGGGGACTTTCTGGGGTTTTTTTGGTATTAATTTAATAAAAGGTAACCAGATCCTCCTTCCCACCATTGTCCCCAGACCCCAAACACACACATGCACACATGTGTGCACACACACAGAAAGAGTTAATCAACTGAAAGTGTTTCCTTAATTTCTGATCTAGAATTTCAATTTGCTAACAAGCAATAGAAAAGAGTAAGTTTTTAGAGACTTAGCTTACAAGATGTATTTTATAAAAATTAAAGAAAATAAATTAAAATTAAGAACATTCTGAAGAAGATATATCTTTGTTTGTCTATTTGTTGTTCTGGCTTTCCTACCACTGCCTGCTCCAGAGAGAAAAAAGCAGGAAAAGGGAGGCTGATGAACAGAAGGTCCCAGAGGACCTGGCACTTGCCAGCCCCATGTGTGGGCCAGGAGCCACTGCAGGATACTGCCCACCCCTCCTTCCCACTCCAGCCATGAAGTTCATAACCCTGACTTCAAAAAATCTTTGTTCCCAGCTGGGGAGTCCTCTATTTGTCCTCCAGCCACCCAAAGGAAAGCTAGGGTCTTGTAGGAGCTACTTGCTTGTGTTTGGTTATGTGCTGCTGCCCTTTTAATACTCAGCCTGTGTGGTGACAGCCTCTGCCACCTCTCCCGATGTGGTGACCTCAGCAAAGCTATCAGTGTGGCTGAAGCAAATCTCACCAGCTTGTCTCAGGCAATGCACATGGTACAAGCATGTCCACAGCCAGGCAGGATGTGTGGTTCTCCCCCTTGCAGAGAGCCTTGTGTGAAACAGGACAGTCTTGTTTAGGTACAAGGGTGGATTTGACTATCACAGGGCCCATCGTGTCCTGTCTGTGCACTCTGGTTGCTGAATGCCATTTGCTGCAGGGTTATAAACAGCTTGCACAGTGCTGCTGTGTGGAGAGGCCATTGGCTGCCCTGAGATGCATGTTTCCACAGCAGCCACCAAAAAAATTATCAGTTCAAATATTGCTTCTCTTGGACATTTTCCCCAGGATCTGTGTTCAGGAGCCTCCAGTGAGTGAGGCCACAGAGGGATGCTTCCAGTCCCACACTCAAACCCCAGCTCTGCTCCTGTTTGCAGCAGATCTGCACAAGAGGCAGACCTCAGGCACAGCTCGGTGCCCATGAAGCAGCAGGGTGAGCTGAGAGTCTCCAGGCTGTTATCTACCCATCACCAGGACCCTTGCTACTCTTCCTAAATAGGACTCCATCCCAAATCCCACTCTCCCTCTGGGCAGGCAGCAAGGCTTTCCATGCAGCCTTGCTGGGGTAGGTTCAGCTCATCCATTATTGCTGCTGCCCCAGCTCAGTGCACAGCTGTGTCTGCACCCCTAAAGTTGCCCCAGCATACAGAAACTCGTGGGGCTGCAGTCAGTATCAACGGGGTCCTTTGTTCCCTGCATTCCTAGATGCCACCACCCTCCTCTCCCCATTCTGAAAGGGCCCTGTGTGTGTACAATGAGTTGCTTGGCAGGATCAAGCCAGGGAACAAAACATCATTCTCTTTCTCCCAGCAGAGACTGGTGCCCCCTGGCTGGGGTGAGGGTTGGGGAGAGCAGCATGAGGTAGTGTGTGAAAGTGGCCAGTGTGGCCAGGACACTGGGCAGGTTCCAAGGGCCAAAGGACATATGTAGCCTCTTGTTGGGTCTTGGCTGTATCTTGCTGCCATTGCACCTGGGGACGTGGGACCTGCCCTCACCACTCCTCCCCTGGGAATCCAGTGTCCTCCAGGAACTGGGTGAGAAAAGACAAAAAAAAGACAGAAAAAGCCCTGCCTGGTATCACAGCACATCTCTGTAAGCTGGCACACATCCAGAGCTCCAAGGAGGGGACCCAGTGCAACCAAACACGGGCCCTGTCCAGCAGCTGTAATGTGGCTGCAGTTTGCTCCCACAAAGCCTGGACCAGGGGCTCTGGAGCAGGTCCCGTGAGCTGCCTTGCTGGCAAGCAGGCAAGGCAACTCCCACCCCTTCATTCCCTGCCCTGCCACCACGGGTGACGGCCCTGTGCACTGCTGGCAAGGGACACTGGGACAGTGAAGACAGAAACCTCCCCCGCGCAGGGAGAGGAGAGGGAAGGGGGTGGCGGCACCCAAGGGTGTTCAGGCAGGGACCCAGCCCATGGGGCCCGGCTGGTGCCCCTCCCGCAGCCTGCGTGGGACCCGTCCCGCACCCGCGGTTCTCCGGCTCCTCCCCGCGGCCGAGGCGGCACCAGCTGGCGGGGCCAGGGCGAGGAGAGGGCAGGGGACAGGCGTGTCCCTGCGGGAGATGTGCTCCTGCGGGAGATGTGTCCCTGCGGGAGATGTGTCCCTGCGGGAAATGTGCTCCTGCGGGAGATGTGCTCCTGCGGGAAATGTGTCCCTGCGGGAAATGCGCTCCTGCGGGAGATGTGTCCCGGCGGGAGATGTGCTCCTGCGGGAGATGTGTCCCTGCGGGAGATGTGTCCCTGCGGGAGATGTGTCCATGCGGGAGATGCGCTCCTGCGGGAGATGTGTCCCTGCGGGAGATGTGTCCCTGCGGGCTGTTCCCCGCCCAGCCCCCGCTGCGCTGTCCGTGCTTTCCCGGGGAAGCCCTCCCTGCCAGGGCACGTCTCTGCTAAGGGTGCCCCAGGAGCCTCCATCACAAAGCCAACCCACCGGCCACGCATCGCAAGAAATAACCACCATCCCCCTCTAGCGCCTTCATTTACATTGGGCTCAGCCCTGCACAGGCAAGGGAATAGCAAGTAAAGGCAACACGAAACGTCCAGACTCTGACGGTTCAAAGCTGATCTGCAAGCCCCAGCTACACAGCAAGTTGCCCTGGAGCCACAGAGCCAGGCACAGTCCCCTGAGCTGCTCTCTTAACGAGACCCCGGGCTCAGCCCTGGAGTGAGGGCTTGCGGGACGGGCCGGAAGGCTCAGGGACAGGAGACAGCACTAGAGGAAAACTCACAGGCTGCCTGCTGCCCCGGCCCAGCCCTCCATCCCTCTGCCTGCTGCAGTAACTCAGCAGACAGAAGAGTCGGCACGCTGGCTGTGGCAGGGCACACCGATTCTGCCTCTCACCGGCAGCTCCCTCAGCCCTGTCCTGGCTCCAGTTTTGGCAGGGAAAGGGCTGCAAGTCTTGAGCAATGACCTGGCAGGGGTGGTAGCAGCTGACCTACCTGGGTCACAGCATGGTACTGCTGCCCATCTGTGCTAGGGGAAAGTCTCACCTGCCGCCTCTCAGGCACCCAGCTGATTTCTCTCCATTTCTCTCCATCTCTGCAATTTGACTCTTCTAGGGAGATGTCCAGGAACAAGGAGAGAAAGCTGTTGGCAATCCTTATGTAAAGACCAGGACCATAGCACAGGCAGATGCTGTACTTGGCTGCTCATGAAGACAGGTTCTGTGTCAGCATGTGGCCCCTAGCAGACACCTAGAAGCCAGCAGGCTGCTCCACCATACAAGCAAGCACTGGGGTCAAGGGGGTATCTCTGTCCATCCCTGACTGATTTTGCACTCACCTCAGTGGGTAAACCCCAATTTCACTAACCTCACAGACTGTTACAGTCTCTCAGCCAAGAAACTTGCTGAGCC
The DNA here is from genome assembly GCA_038090715.1 of Florisuga fusca. Taxonomy (NCBI): domain Eukaryota; kingdom Metazoa; phylum Chordata; class Aves; order Apodiformes; family Trochilidae; genus Florisuga; species Florisuga fusca. The sequence continues at coordinate 10,121,598 of JAAWXA010000017.1, forward strand.
CTTCAGTCAACCCCAGTCAGAGCTGCCACTGCTTCCCAATAGATCCCTCCTCAATGTTCCCAAGCATCCCTCCTCAATAGAGCAGGGAGAGCTCCTTACTCCAGAGCAGAGCGTGCCAGTGCCCCTGGACCAGAGCTGCAACAAACTCCCTGTTAAGAACCGGCGCCCTGAGTAGGGTCCAGAGGCTCCTGAAAAGGCATTTTTAGACTCCTCTTTTTGCTCATCCTCAAACACATGCAAGAACATGCAGTCCCCAGACATTGTGTTCCCACAAAGCTCCTTACAGCTGTAATGTTGCGAGGAGCCAGCCTCTGAGAGGAGCTGTCTGTTCCCAGGAAACAGTGTGTGAGCTGCCTCGGTCACCCAGAGCAACCCCAGGGCATCTGCAGCCATTTGGGGCTCCTCAGCTAGCAGTTCTAAATAAGATTTCAGTTTTCTCAGACCACCAAGCAGCTGCACTGCCTTACAGCTGCACTGCTTGGCCTAGAGCAGCAAAATCAAGAGAGATGTGGGAAGGAGGGAGGGATGCCACTGGGAGACACCCCACAACACTCATCCTCTTTTGCAAGCACACAGGGATACATACAGCATCTGTTGCAGACAGTGCAGCTCACTGCTTGCATCTGGAGACAGTCCTTTACTCTTCAGGAACCCGTGATAAAAAACTCTGAGCCCTCTGCTATTGCTTGTAGTGGCAAAGTGAGGAATGAGGGAACAGCCTCACTATCACTCCTGCCTCTGGCCTGTGTTTTCTTATAAGCATTTTACACCAGGGGGGTCAGTTGGTCTGATGGGTTTCAGAACAACTCTTGCTGATGTGGGACAGCCTCACTCAACCTCCATAACTCCTCCAAGGCTGAGATCATCTCCTACTAGGTCACATGAACTGTCTGTGTCCAGCTGTGTTTTGAAACAGCTGAAGTAAGACGCTGGAGGATCCCACATACTCCAGCCCACATTTAAAGAGCAGGATTTCCAAGGATTTGAAAACATATACTGTCTCTGGAAGTATGGACAGGCAAGCAGACATGAGAGAAAAAAAAAACACAACTAAAAGGTTCTGACAAGAGAAACAGAGGAAGCAGCTCAAAATAAGCAACCATCCTGGCAGGACAATAGAAGAGAAGCGTACCCACATGCTGATTCCTGTCTTAGCATCCTATGGAAACCATGCCTGGTTACAACCCTGTGGAGTTTAAGGGACTGGTTCCAAGATGTCAGGAAAAAATCAAAGGGAAGCAAAAGCATGCAGCTTGCTGCTGAGAGCCCAGGCTGAAAATTAAAATGTAGTGACAGAGGGAAGCACTGAAGATTTCTGTCACAAAAGTGTTTTCTGATACACTCTTGAAAAGACAAAACCAGTTACAGGTTTCAGCCAGTAAATGTTATATTACTTCAAATACTGGTCTAGCTGGGTACATTCAGGAATAACCATAACCTTTGATCCATTAGTGATATCTCTTTGCCATATGTTTTAACCAACCCAGTTGCACATCCTGCAGGAGAAGAGGAATCACAGAATCACAGAAAGTTAGGGATTGGAAGGAACCTCAAAAGATCATTGAGCCCAATCATCATCGCCAAAGCAGGGTCACCTACAGGAGGTCACATAGGAATGCATCCAGGTGGGTTTTGAATGTTTCCAGAGGAGTCTCCAAAACTTCCCTGGGCAGTCTGTGCCAGTGCTCTGTCACCCTCACAGTAAAAAAAAATTTTCCTCATGTTTATATGGAACTTCTGTGCTCAAGAGACCCATTGTCTCACCCTACCATTGGGCATAACCGAGAAGAGCCTGGCACCATCCTCCTGGCTCTTTCCCTTTACATATTTATAAACATTAATGAGGTCACCCCTCATTCTCCTCTTCTCCAAGCTGCAGAGCCCCAGCTCCCTCAGCCTTTCCTCATAAGGCAGATGTTCCACTCCCTTCATCATCTTGGTTACTCTGCATTGGACTCTTTCAAGCAGTTCCCTGTCCTTCTGGAACTGAGGGGCCCAGAACTGGACACAATATTCCAGATGTGGCCTCACCAGGGCAGAGTAGAGGGGGAGGAGAACCTCTCTTGACCTACTAACCACCCCCCTTCTAATGCACCCCAGGATGCCATTGGCCTTCTTGGCCACAAGGGCACATTGCTGGCTCATGGTCATCCTTCCATCCACCAGCACCCCCAGCTCCCTTTCCCCTTCACTGCTCTCCAACAGCTCAGTCCCCAACCTGTACTGGTCCCTGGGGTTGTTCCTACCCAGATGTGAGACTCTACACTTGCTCTTGTTGTAATTCATTACATTTTCCTTTGCTCAACTCTCCAGCCTGTCCAGGTCCCTCTGAATGGCAGCACAGCCTTCTGGGGTGTCAGCCACTCCTCCCAGCTTTGTGTCATCAGCAAACTTGCTGAGCTCTGTCCCATCATCAAGGTCATTGATAAAGATGTTGAACAGGACTGGACCCAGCACTGATCCCTGGGGGACTCCACTAGTCACAGGTCTCCAGCTGGACTCTGCACCATTTATCACCATTCTTTGGGCTCTATTGCTGCAGATTCTTCTGTCCCACATTTCCTGAGCTTGCTCATGAGGATGTTATGGGAGATTGCATCAAAAGCCTTGCTAAGGTCAAGGTAGACCACATCCACTGGTCTCCCTGCATCTGCCCATTCAGTTACAACATCATAGAAGGCTATCAGATTAGTCAAGCATGAGTTCTCCATGGTAAATCCATGCTTGACCACCCCTGATAACCTTCTTTTCTTCCACGTGCTTAGAGGTGACCTCCAGAATGAGCCACTCCATCATTTTTCCAGGGATGGAGGTGAGTCTGACTGGTCTGTAATTGCCTGGATCTTCCTTCATGCCCCTGGTGAAGACTGAAGTGACACTGACTTTTCTCCAGTCCTCAGGCACCTCTCCTGTTAGCCAAGATCTTTTGAAAATGATGTATGGTGATAACATCAGCCAACCCTCAACACTCCTGGGTCCATCCCATCAGGGCCCATGGAGCTGTGTGCATTCAGTTCACATAACTGATCTCTAACCCAGTCTTCACTGACCAGTGGTGAGTCCTCCCTCCTCCAGGCTTTCTCTCATGTCCAGGGTCTGGAGTTCACAGGGGTTGGTCTTAGGAGTAAAGACTGAAGCAAAGAAGGCATTCAGCAACTCTGCCTTCTCTGCATCCTGTTTGAGGGCTCCTGCCCCATTCAGCAGTGAGCCCCCATTTTCCCTATTTTTCCTTTTGTTACTGATGCATTTGAGGAAGTTTTTCTTGTTTCCTTTTCCTTCCTCTGCTAGTTTGAGTTCCCAGAGGGTTCTTTTTGGCTTCCTAAAGGAGCTGACTTGAACTTTGATAAACCAAGTGGGCAGCCACTTCCTGAATGAACTTGAATACATGTTTTATTTGCTTAAATAAATGTGGAATCTTGGTTTTATTATTCCTGTTCTGTAGCAAAAGCAAAAACTGCAGCAGCCTGAGCGGACACAGAGAGGGGATGGCTGTTGGCACTGAACTTTGCAACAAAGATTTCAAATTCTTGGGTCCTTGTATAGTTTAAAAGAAACAATTTAAATACATCGTTGGTTTTAAAAATGATATTTTAGTGAGCTTTTGTGTTTTAAAAAAGGTCAATGATCCGATGTCTGCTAGGAATAAAAGATGCAGTGTAACGCCCTCTGGCAACACATCCTCTCTGCACAGCCTGTGAATGAGGAGATTCTTGAGCTTCACCTCTCAGCATCAAGAGGCAGGCTACTGCAAGCAGCATGCTGAGCCCATGCCTCCTACATCACAGCTTGTTTAGTCTCTGCCCTCCACCACAGGGGGGACCAGTCCTCAGACAGATCCCATGGGCTCCGTGCTGAGGAAGCAGCAGTTTGATCTTCAGGGAGCTCCCTCAGAAGCCCCTCTAGCAGGGTGAGGCAGCACACATGGGGCTGAGCCTGTTCCCACCCCAAAGCCCCTGCCCAAGCCAGTTCTGAGGGAACGCTTTGTTCCAAAATGGAAATCAGGTGACAGAGCCTTGAAACCTTCAAGGAAGGATCAAGCAGCATTAAACAAGATGAAATCTGGAGGCCTGGGGAGGTCAAACATTGATAAAGAAACAGTAACTTTAATACCCAGTGAGAATCTGCTGCACCTACAGAGGCAGAGACTTCTCCTGGACCCCAAGTGACCTGGTATTGCCAAGGGTGCAAGCAGTCCCTGTCAATGTGAGTGTTCAGATCCCTGTGAAACACTTTGCATTGAAGGTTCAGTCTCTTCCACATGTGGCTGCCCTACAGAGAAGGGCAGGATCACCCTGAGTTTCTCCAGAGGAGTCTCCCTGTATGCTGAGACTGCTTGACGATGGGGATTTGCTGCCACCAGCCAGCATAAAGGCAGAGACTGCCCTGCTCTAAAACAGTGTGAGGCTGCTCGATTTGAGGTACACCATTTACCAACCAGCAGCTCCTCATCGTGGGGTGCATTCAGCACCGAGTGGATATGCACTCAGGGAAGCTGTCCCTGTGGCAGATTCCTATGTGCTTATGGGAAAAGTCAGAGTTTTGGGCAAATGTTAGTGTAGGAAGTTGCAGAACATAAGGTTATAATGGTAAAGACAGCAGTCAGCAGGCACTCACCTTTTTGCTATAGAAACAGTTTGGCACTAACACCTAGAAGCAGTCAGAAGCAGAGATCAGTAATGCCTGGCATCCTTTTCTAGAAGGTTCCCAGCCCCATATCCCATTTTTCAGCCACCTTGAACAGAGGTGGAATGAGTGCAGCTCTCTCCCCAGTGGACTGAACACAGCAGCTGTAAACAAAGGCAAATTATCTAAATGGATATCCTCTACCTGTAAAGTGTGTAATATGGATTATAGACAAAATGTTCTGGAGTAAGGGGCAGGACAACAGCATGAGTTAATTGTGCTCAGCAGCATTGCACCTACCACAACAGGTAATGAAGTGAAGGGTTCTACATTGCAGTATGCAGATGAGAACATCTGTGCAGATGCTGATCCATCAGCTCGTGAAGCACAGGGGTCACCAGCCCCACACACCAAGTGAGTGGATTTAACAGCTGACCACACATGACTCCTCTATCCACCCTGCACACATAGCAGACATCCCACTCAACTCCCATGGGCTGCTAGAGCATGTCATCTGAATATGGTGATTACTTGTGACAGAAACCAGTTGAAGCTTCATACTCCAGAACACAGCTCCTGAACACCTGAGCTACTATAAACCCCTTGACATGATACAAGAAGTGAGAGCCAGTGTTTTGAGCCTCCAGAAGAGACAAGGAAACATGTATTAAATAAGAAGCATACAGTCTCTTGAAAAAATAACATTCAAACAAGACAAAGTTAGAGGTGAGGAAAAACACACAGAAAAAAGCAGGTACAAAGAAGCAATGCTGTCACATTCAAAACCAGGCCCGTCCCTCCTTCCTACGTTGCTTTAGATCATAGCTCTAACAATTTTCAGCACAATTCAGCCTCAGGACACTTATCTCAAGCAACAGATACACACATCTCAGCCTCTCTAGTACCTGGGATTCTCACAGCTGCATGAGCTACTGTCCACAACAGGTTTCATACACTACTCTGAGCAGGATTCCCTTTGGCAGTTAAGTCACAAGTTTAGTGGATCTAGTATTTTTATATATATACTTCAGAGTGCCCAAGAGTACTCTCAGCTTTGTTTCCAGGCAGTATTTGGTACAGATCAGATCACTTTTGTCTTTATTAAATATAAAGAGCTTTAACTCATCCCTTTAAACCTGCTAAAACAGGCAGGTATGGAAGCAGGACTATGCTCACATGCATTTTGAACAGTTCCCTCCTGCTGATACACACCCTGAGCCCAAAAACTCCAGCCAGAGTTCAGATGGTGAGGCTGCAACACCACAGTGAGCAAACCACCTATTGTCCTTGTGGCCACTCTCCTCAGAGTGCCCCAGAGCTGTCCTTGCTTATTCCAACCTAATCATTGGCTTGAGCAATGTTCCTGAAGCAGCAGAGACTCCTAACAACAGGAAGGCCCTGATTTGGAGCTGGAGTGCAGGTCAATGGTGTGGCCCAGCATACAGTGCTCTAGCTGCTCCTCCACTGCCAGCACCTGTCGCACGGCCTCCTCAAAAGCCACTGCCACATTGGTGTCATCCTTGGCACTAGTCTCCAGGTATGGATAGTTACCATTTTCCATGCACCAGGTCTGGGCCTCCTCCATGCTCACTTGTCTCTCAAGCTTGTCTATCTTGTTGCCCAGGACTACAAATGGGAAGTGTTCAGGGTCCTTCACATCAGCATAATAGACAAACTCCTTTTGCCAGTTACTGAGGTTCTCAAAGCTCTGCCGGTCATCCACACTGAATGTCAGCAGGCAGCAGTCTGCTCCCCTGTAAAAGGGGGTCCGCAGGCTCTTGAATCTTTCCTGTCCCGCCGTGTCCCAGATCTGAAGGGTGACAAAGCGTCCATCCACCTCCAGGTCCCGGTTTAGGAACTCCACACCAATTGTGTGGAAAGCCTGGGAGTCAAACTTGTTGGTGACGTACCGGTTCATGAGGGAACTTTTCCCAACTCCACCATCCCCAAGGAGAATGACCTTTAAGAGTAAAGACTTCCCACTCATTGCAGCAGGACAGAGGGCTGCAGTACCAAGGCAATCTGCAGGGTTCAGAAATATTACAAAATAGCTATTTGATTCATGGATTCTGCAGAAAGATGCACATGAAAGACCAAAATATGGTATTTCCCTTCCCATTTTTAACAAGTTTTGTCTATAGGAGGTAATCTCTCTAGTAAGAGAGATTAGAGCTAGGAATGGGACAAGCTTTCAGGCACCCAAGTCATCTATCAGGTCCAAAATGGAAGCAGCAGGTCACCACTGTAAGTACAATGTGAAAGAAACTGTTGAGAGTTTAGTATGAATTATTAAGACTTTTGGTGAAAAGTCTGTATCTGAAAGCTTGTCTAGTTTTTCCAAACATACTATCACTAGTTAAACATCTCTTCTGGCCTGTGTTCTCAGGCTGTCACAAAACCAGCCCAGTCACCAGGTATCACTATCAACAGGCCTTCCTTTCCACTGTGTAATTGCTAACTGAATTATTTCTTCTATTTGACTTGTGTTGCTGGAAGGATGTAAAAGATGTACAGGTGTAACACCAATACAAATCACTGAGCAAACCAGTTCTTAGTCACCCTAAAAATGCTGACTCACCTTTTAAGTAGAACTGCACTTGTTTTCTGTGTGTGTTCTTTACAAGTCAGAAAGTGTTTCCCAGGCACAGAGACCCAGCCTCTCTGCTGCTCATCTCTAGCAATGCTTTTCACAGCCCAGTTTGCTAGGGTACAGGTGCAGGTTTACATTGCAGCCCCTGCACCACAGGTTCCATAGTCAGCATTGCAAGAGAAAGACCAAGTCCCTCCCCCCCCAGGGACATTCTGCAAGTGAAGGTAAAGGCCTGACATGGAATAAGAGGTTTGTTTGGCTGCAGTCTGTACTGTACCTGCTCTGGCTCCAGGACTGTCCAGGGAACGCCTTCATCCAGCATAACAGTCACTAAAAAACAAACATCAGTCAGTGAGGTGGGCAGCATTGTGCTTGGTGCACTGCCTCTGTAGCACTGACCCAGGCTGGAAGAACAACAGCAGAGCTCTAGGAAGCTGAAAGTGCAGTAAGGATGGCTGGAGTAAAACAAGCAAGAACAAAGTGCTGAGGACAGAGTTTCCCTTGCCATAAGTAAAATGGAACACAGCCCATTTCTGATCAGGGCAGAGCCAGTACATTACAGAGGTTAAACCCACAGTAAGAAACGAGTAAATTGAAGCAGCTCTGGCATGTGTGCACAGGCTATGCAACTTTTGTCTCCCCTCTGTCCAGGGCATATTTCATCTGCTTATCCTGCCTACCCACATACACCACAATCTGATCCAAGGATTGAACATGTACCTGAATCTGCTAACCAGAAGAGTAAGCCAGCTGGTGAGAGCCTGGTATGAAGACACAAGAGCTGTCTTGCTTATACCCACTTCTAACATTCCTAGGAAAGGTGTGGAGATGACACTACTATACCAACCTCCAACCATCTGAAACAGAAGCATTTGACATTGCTCAGACCAGCACTCCTACTCCTTCCAGGACAAAAAACCACTTTCTGCAGAGGGCCCTGTTCAACTTTTTTTCTGTTCTTCTTGCAGCTCTTTCAATCAGTGCTTTGCCATAAAGCAAAAAATCAGAAGCTTCTGATTCAAGTTGGTTTCTGCAGAACATGCAAAAAATAAAGGCTTACCAGTTTTACTTCCCCTGCACTGAAACACCCCATGAGTATGGCTGAACTAACTTGATGTGGCACAGGACATCAGAGAAGCATCTGCACAACCCAATGGCTCTAAAGCAAAACCAAAATGCAAATGTTGCATGGAACAAACAGAAGTGCACCCACTCTCTGGGGCTGATGGCTCTGGGAAACTCCCTCCTGAACAGGGGAGCTTTTCAAAACCCTTGCTCTTCCTTTTCCAAACGCTTGCTAAGGGGGGTTCAAGCTGGTCCCTGTCTCCTGTCACCAAAGCCCTTCTTGACACACGGCATCACTGACATACTCCTAACAAGAGTTCCCATTTTGAAATGGTTTGCTAGCATGCAGTTAGCAGACGTTTTAAAAATTCCTAACAGGTTATGCTAGGCCACTCCAACGCCTGGCAGGTCAGAATACTGCCAGGCACGACACAGGCATGACACCGGCGTTAACAAGGCTGTCTGCAGCCCGCGTTCCCGGGTTAGCCCTTTGCAAGCTCTCTCCGTGGCTAACCCCGACTTGCAGCCGAACAGGTAACAGTCTCGCAGCACCCCAGCCCCCGTTTGCAGATAAAAGCAGTGGGTCGGTGCGTGGGAGATACATGCTATGCCAGGCGTCCGCCCCCGGCCCGCTCCCCCGGGCTGCTCTCCGGCCCCTCNGCCTGCGCAGCGGTGGCAGCGGGGGCGGAGCCATCCGCGCCTCAGCCCGCCCAGCCGGGCACTCCCAGCCCCGTCCCAGGGTCATTCACCCCGCGGAGCCCCGCACTGTCACTGCCCTCCTGTCACGGTCTCCTCACAGTCACCTCCTGTTCCCCTTTTGTCACTTCATTCCTCCTTCCCGCCGTCCCCACCAGTTCCCTGCTGCTGCCCCACTGCCGAGAGGGCAGACACTGCGAGAACCCCGCCCTGGGCTGGGCGAGCAGCATCGGTGGTGGGTGGTGAGGCCTCCATGGGGTCAGTGCGGAGCCACGGCAGCCTCACCACCAGCAGCCTCTCCCTGCCCGCAGACCACAGCGTCCCTGCATGCCCGGCACCCGCTGCCCTGTGCCGGGGGTCTGTCCCTCACCCTCCCAGCAGGAGCCCAGCTGCTGCCTGAGGAGGATGTACACAAATAAAATGACAAATACCCCGAAATGATGTCTCCCTGACTCCCCATTCAATGTTGAGGGAGGCAAATGGCTGACAGCAGCCCCAAAGAGTGTGTCTCCACCCCACCTTAACCCACGGGACCAGGAAGAAGAATGCCTTAAAGAAGTTTTCTGGGGAAATATGAATGTTTCAGGTGGTTCAAAGGAAAAATAGTGGCAAGGTCATTCCAGCCTAGGACAGACAGTGAGGAGGAAGGAGACAGCAAGGGGAAGACCAGACTTGTGTGGCTGCAGAGGTTTTCAGGGAGCAGAAACCACCTTCCCCCTGGGACATTGCCAGCTCTTCCTCCTGCCAGTGCCTGGTGCCCAACCAGAGGCAGCTCTGGGAGGTACCCTGGGCATCTTCCCTGGAGGGGCTAGGACAGGAACTCCTTGTATGGATATCCACGGCTTTTTGGCCATCCAAACGGAGTACCAGCCTCAGCACACAGTGGGTGCTGTGAAGGTACATCAGTCCCCTCCTCCCCCCGGAAAAACATGAGAGGAGTGGAGGATTTAAATTAAGCCAGGGATTAAAGTTAATACCAGCGTCAGTGATTTGGTGAAGGAGACGGGGAACATGAGAAGCAGAGCAGGATGAGGAAGGGGTGGCAGGGTGAGGGCCCAGGGGCTCAGTGTATTGGCAGCCTGGGATGGGAGGAGACCACAGGATATGGGGGTGTTCTGAGGGTGTGTATTTGGAGCACCAGTGTGTGCACATCTGCCCATCCAGGCAGGTTTGGAGCTGTGACACCACATGGTGTCACCAACACCAGTGGTGGGGCACCTGGACTTGGGGACAGCAGTGTTCCTTGGGGAGAGGAAAGTGACCTCTGCCTTGTCTTGACAAAGCAAGGCAACATAGCCTCACGGGTGACACCTGCCACAGAGAGACTTTATTTGTTTTTCCACCCCCTGGGGTTTCCTAGCATCATGAAGGTGCTTCCACAGCTGATAGCAGTCTCAGCCACTCCTGGAAAAATTCCAGATGGCTGTCCTGCAGCTTGGGCACTGGGTACATTCCTGCTATCATCAATGCCATGGGTTTGAGCCCCCACCTTGTCTCCCTTTAGCTCCCCAAGGTGTCTTATCCCAGCTGCTGCCTATGAAGAGGAATAAATCACAGATGGGGGGCTATAAATTTGGAAAAGGTGAAGAAAATAATTTTTCATGGCATAATCCTTTGTAAAAAAGCCCAAAGGAGAGAAAAGATGATAAAAAAATCTCTCCTGTGTGAGCCAGCTTCTTCTTAAAATAAAGTGCTCCTCTCTGCCATCACCTGCCCTGGCTCAGGCACAAGTTCAGGGACTGCTGCATGACACCAGAGCTGAAATGGAGCACAGCTCCCTGCATGGCCCCACTGGCATGCTGGAATCTGCAGAATGTAGCTGAGGGGGCCAGAAACAAGTATTTAATTCTAGCAGCTTTCAGACGCCAGCTGTGAGCCTCCAAAGAGCTCAGCGCCACAACATCTGCGCCGCTGCCTCTACGCGCAGGAAAAATCCAAGCAAGTGCAAGGATCAGGGTGAGTTGTGGGATGGGTCAGTGCAAAACTTCACAGCTTTATTTAGATCTGGGTGCTGTCAGAAGCCCAATCCTCACTGCAGCACTAGAGAAGAGGGCAGGAAGCTTTGAGTGCTCCTGGTTAATCAGTACTTGGGCTGAGCCCTCACTGGCAGGGCATGAATAAACTCCTGGGCATTATTTCAAGAGCAGCAGTAACCCCTCTGCTGCTGGGGAAGGTGACAGTGTGTGCTGAGCATGGCAGCCTGGCTCTGCCAGACACTGCACAGCCTGCAGGTGAGTTTCCCAGTGCAAGTGTCTGGAGGTGCCTGGCTCACTGTGCTGGTGCCTGGCACAGTTCAGGTGTGGTGGCTTCCCTGCCCCATGGCCACCGGGGCTTGCTCCCGTGCTGCTCCCACTGCAGGATGGGGACAGTTTGTCTGAGTGTCCCCAGGGTGCAATCTGACCTACAGTGCCACACTGCCACACTTTCCCACCCTGTGGTGGCAACCCATCATCACTGTTCCCAAAGGATCTTGGTTGCCAGCTCACACAACACTTTCATTTCCATGTTACTAACTCTGTCTCTCCTGCTTTCCCCTTTTACAGCCCAACATATAACTGTGCCCACACAGTCACACATGCACGTATCCTCTCCAACTCACAGCAGAGGTTTTACCTGGCAGCTCATGTACACTGTCCCCTCACCTCCCCCCTCCACCACTGCCACCACAGGGGCCGAGCTGTGCACTGAGACACAACATGGAATGGCTGACCTGACTGGTGCAGAGTGATGCAGGAAGTGGTGAGTGTAGGAGCGTCCTGGCTTAGGCCAGGATAAAGGTAATTTTCTGCCTGGTAATTTTGCTTTCAGCCAAGTCTCTTTTAAGTAGCTGTACTTGCTGAAATTAACAGCAAGTTTCTCAGACAGTGTCTGCTTTTAGGACTGATAATACTGGATGTTTATAGTTACTGCCAGAGACTGGTGTGCAGAACCAAGGCCACTGCTGAGTTCTGAGGAACATCTTGTGCTCCAGAAAGAGAAAAGGAGTAAAGAGGTCACACCTGTGGCCCTCCTTTAGGGAGGAGAGGACAAGATAAATGACCAAAATTGACTAAGCAGAGTATTCCATCCCATACATGTCATAGTATAAATTTGAGGGATCACAGGGGTCAAACTTCTTCTTTCTCTTCTTTGCCTGTCCCTGTTTGCTTCAGCATCCTGGGAGGATTCCATCTGTTCCTCTGCCTGTGAACCTGATCCGTGCCAGCCTGAATCTGTGTGTTCCTTCCTCCAGATCCTGACTACTGCTGACTCCAGGAGTCCAGCCTGGACTTTCCCAGGGCTGCCCTGCAGCCTCGGTCGTGACGTGAACATTACTGAGGGGAGGAGGGATGGAGGAACATGGTATAAATTTCCTGTATATTTTTATATATTTAATAATTTTTCCTTTTTATCATTACTGTTTCATTAAACCTGTAGTTTAGTTTCCAACCCATAAATCTCTCTCCCTTATTCTCTCTCCTTTCTTTATCAGGGAAGAGAGGGGGATTAATAGAGAGCATCTGTCATTTGATTTAATTGCCAGACCAGTGTTAAACATGACAAGGAGGACCTGCCTATGAAGGAGCTGCAGCATCTGCCCGGCTGCACAGCCTGACTTTGCCTCACCCTATTTGCTCCAGTGATAATCCCACACCACCCCAGGGAGTGCTTGCTTGAAATGACCATGGTGCAGGCTGGTGCTGGCAATTCTGCTGTCCAAACCTGGGAACTGCCCCAGGCCCTGGTGACGACCACCTCTTGGCTCTGACCACTTTCTGCTGCAGCTCGAGAAGCTGTCAGCTGGAGAATGGTTAAGGGAAAACCCCAACTGCTGGCATGCAAAAGCCTTCCTGATCTGCTCTGGAAACCAGCATTGTGCTGTGAGATGTGTGTGCTGTGCCATAACTGAGTCTGTTTACCCATTGTGCAATAATCCAATCTACACACAGACTCAAGGTATTTCTTTATTCCAGTGGTGTGCAAAAAGGTGTGCTAGGTGGTAAATCTACAAAGCTAACACCCCTTCCCTGAAATAAAGGGTTTCTTTTATACATAAAATATATGTAAAAAAAATATAAAATATATTTTAAAATGCTAAATTCTCTTATCTCTAGATATGCCAATAAATTTGTCTACGTGATAAGTTAGTTTGTTCTTCACTTCCACTTAAATTGGTAGTGCTTCTACTTTTCACTGGGCATGCCCAGAGGGTAAGAGGCTTTTGTGAATCCAGTCCTTCCAGCCTGAGGAAGTCTGGAATATTCTAGTATGTTAAAGAAGTGAGTTCACAGTAAGTTTAAATAACTGTTGTTTTCCATTATCTATTTTGCTTAGGGCTTAAGACTAAAGACATTAGCTGTTAGTATCTCTCATTCAACTCTTCTTCATGCTAAGATAAACTCAGTAAATGGCTCCTTTCATCAGTCATGCTGACCTGACTGTAATGATGTCACATGAAGGGTGTCACAGCCTGGCAGGGGGGGTGCACAGCTTGGAGGAGGGCAACATCAGGGTGCTCAGTGTGGGGCCATGCACAGGCTGACTCAGGCACCTCCTGCAAGAGGTTATGATCCTCCACACAAGTGTATAGGGACAAATCCTTTCCCAGCTGAGGCAGAGGGGGTGGAGCAGTGGAGGTGTCCATCCCATGCCTGCAAATGCTGAGGTGAGCTCACCCTGTGCTGCTGATCACCAGGTATTTGCCCAAATTCTTCCTTTTGGTGTTTCAGTCTCCTCCTCTGTCCTCTGAAATGCTGGTCACAGCTCACCACCACATTGAGCAAAGGCAGGAATGGGAAAAAAGTGCTCCAGGAGCAGCAGGATGGGCCCTGGCCAAGGAGAGGCGTGGGTATGGTCAGGAGGAACTGATACACATAACTTACCTGGTGCCTGGCAAGGGAAGGTGGCATTGAACCCTGCCAGGAAGGCACCAGAGAGACAAAGTCTCCCCCACTGTAAGTGAAGACAAGGTTCACGACCATCTGAGGAACCTGAAGATATACATGTCCATGGGACCTGATGAGATGCATCCCAGAGTCCTGAGGGAATTGGCTGATGTCATTGCCAAGACACTCTCCATGATATTTGAAAAGTCTTGGCAGTCAGGTGAAGCCCCTGGTGACTGGAAGAAAGGGAACATCACACCCATTTTTAAAAAGGGTGAAAAGGCAGACCCTGGAAACTACTGACCTGTCAGCATCTCCTCTGTGCTCAGGAAGATCATGGAACAGATCCTCCTGGAAGACATAGTAAGGCACATAGAGGACAGGGAGGTGACTCAAGACAGCCAGCATGGCTTTACTAGGGACAAATCCTGCTTGACCAACCTAATGTCTTTCTACAATGGAGTGACTACATCAGTTGACAAGGGAAAAGCAGTGGATGTCATCTATCTGGACTTCTGCAACAACTTTGACATGGTTTCCCACAGCATCCTTCTCTCTAAGGTTGGAGAGATATGGGTTTGATGGGTGGACTGTTCAGTAGGTAAAGAATTGGATGGATAGTTGCATCCAGAGGGTCAATGGCTCAAAGTCCAGATGGAAAACAGTGACAAGTGGTGTCACTCCGGGGTCCGTACTGGGACCAGTGTTGTTTAATATCTTAATTTACAATACTGACAGTGGCATTGAGAGCACCATCAGCAAGCTGCTTGATGATACCAAGCTGAGATACCAAGCCAGAGGGACCTGGACAAGCTGGAGAAGTGGGCCCAGGTGAACCTCATGAGGTTCAACAAGGCCAAGTGCAGGGTCCTGCACCTGGGTCAAGGCAACATGAGACATAAATACAGGCTGGGGGAGGACAGATTGGAGAGCAGTAATGTGGAAAAAGACCTGGGAGTACTAGTGGCTTAAAAGCTGGACATGAGCCACCAATGTGTAATTGTAGCCCAGAAGGCCGACCACATCCTGGGCTGCATCAAAAGAAGTGTGACCAGCAGATCAAGAGAGGTGCTTCTGCCCCTCTACTCTGCCCTGGTGGTAAGACCTCACCTGGAATAGTGTCCAGCTCTGGACCCCCCAACACAAGAAGGATGTGGACCTGTTGGTGGGTGTTCAGCCACAATTTTTGTGATCAGAGGGCTGGAGCACCTCTCTTAAGAAGACAGACTGAGGGAGTTGGGGTTATTCAGCCTAGAGAAGAGAGGGCTCCAGAGGGACACAATAATGGCCTTCCAATACCTGAAGGAGTACTACAGGAAAGCTGAAGAGGGACTTTTCCGAGGGTGTGTAGTGAGAAGACAAGGGGTGATGGTTTTAGTGCAGGAGAGGGGAGATTTAGGTTAGAGATTAGGAGGAATTTCTTTAGTATGAGGGTGGTGAGACACTGGAACAGGTTGTCCACAGAAGCTGAGGAAGCTCCATTCCTGGAAGTGTTCAAGGCCAGGCTGGATGAGGCTCTGAGCAGCTTGATCTAGTAGGAGGTATCCCTGCCCATGTTGCAGGGTTGAAACTGGATGATCTTTGAAGTTCCTTCCAACAACAACTATTCAGTGATTCTATAGCAGAACTCCATGCACTGCCCTGACAGTACACAAACCTCTTCATCTCTTTCAGTTCTGCTTTTCAAGGAGCAAAGGCAGTTGCAGCCACACAAGTACTGTTATTTGCAGCCCTTGTCATGGGTGGAGGTAGCAGGCAGCTGGGCACCACGTACAGACAGGCACAACAGCCTGTGTTTGTTTCCAGCTGACCAGGTTCACTAGAGACACTCACCAAAAGTGTAGTTAGCAAGTCTGACTCCACTTCTTCATAAAGAAGATGGTTCACAGACACCGCAGGCCAGGTGGAGATAAGGAAATCACGGCATCACCCAGAAAGGCTCAGCATAGAGCTGGTGGCACTATCAGACCCCAGCTCCCCCTTGCCCACACTGTGGTGGAGACTGATTGCAAGACAGTGATTTTCACTTCTATAAGGCAGAGCTGGGGTCAGCCTTGAGGGTACCCAAGGAGTTTACTGCATTAATCTATCCGTGCAAGCCTGCAAAACCCTCCTTCTACTAAGGGCAGGAACAGTGGTTGTTGGGCTCAGTTTTGGGTCCAATCTTGTTCAGTATCTTTACAACAATAAGGATGGGGGGGTCGAATGCTTTCTCAGCAAGTTGCAGTTGTGTGGGAGTGTTGATGTGCTTGAGGGTAGGAAGGCTCTGCAGGGGAATCCAGGCAGGTTGAATTGATAGGCTGAGGCCAATTGTATGAGGTTTAACAAAGCCAAGTGCCACGTCCTGCATTTTGGTCACAACCCCAGGCAATGCTACAGGCCTGGGGAGTAGTGACTGGAAAGCTGCCTGGCAGAAAAGGACCTGGGGGTGCTGGACAACACCCACTAGAACGTGAGGCAGCAGTGTGCACAGGTGACCAAGGCCAACAGCATCCTGAGTTGTGGCCAGCAGGAGAGGGGAAGTGATGGTGCCCCTGTACCCAGCACTGGTGAGGCCACAGCTTGAGTACTGGGTTCGGTTCTGAGCCCCTCAGTACAAGACAGACATGGAGCTGCTGGAGCAAGTTCAGAGGAGGGCAACCAAGTTGGTGAAGGGTCTGGAGAACAAGTCCTGTGAGGAGATGCTGAGGGAGCTGGGAATGTTTAGTTTGGAGAACAGGCTGAGAGGAGACCTTACTGCTCTCTACAACTGCTTGAAAGGAGGTTGTAGGGAGGTTGGTGCTGGCCTCTTCTGTCAAGTAAATAATAATGGGACTAAAGGAAATGACCTCAAGTTGCACCAGGGGAGGTTTAGACTAGGTATCAGGAAGAATTTCTTTACTGAGAGAGTAATCAGGCACAGGAATGGGCTGCCCAGGGAGATGGTGGACTCACCATCCCTGGAGATATTTAAAAACCATGTAGATGAGGCACTTCTGGAAATGCTCCAATGTGAATGGTGATTTATTTTTTGGGGGGGGTTGATGGACATTGTGATCTTAGAGGTTGTTGCCAACCATGACAATTCTGTGATTCTGTGAAAGTGAAGGGTTGTGTCAGCCAGTGAGGGGAGAGCTCTGCTCTGAGAACCAGGTGGACAGATCCATCCTGGCTGCAGCTCCAGGGGGATCCAGGTCAGCATCTGAATTGCCAGCACAGGCACCTCCACCCATGCAGGCAAGAAACCAACCCAGCCCCATGATTGATATTTTGGGCAGGGGACACAAACCTCTCTGAAGAAAGAGGCTCAGTCTCCAGGCAGAAAGGCCCAGGTTAGCCTCTACTTGAAGATGCACCAAGAAACTGCAACGGTGATGGGACTGCTGGCAGAACACAGTGGCCTCAGCCAGCAACACTCCCAGTGCCACACCAGCAATGCTCCCAGCTTTGGTCTCCCTGAGGCCCCCAGAAACTGCACTCTCGACAAGCACCAAGCTGGACTCACCCCGCAGGTAACCACCCTGTACAGCCCCCCTTTGAGCAACACCAAACTGCAAGCACTGCTGTAGCATCAGAAACCTACCCAGCCCCCAGGGCAAGCCAGGCTGCAGTCTGAGCCTTGCCAGGGAAAAAGCCACAAGCCACAGGTAGGTAATTACATTTATTATTTTATAAATGTCTCACTTTTCCCCCCCAAGAAAGAAAGAGAAAAACCCAAACATGAGTGAGGCTACAGAACACCGTAAGTGAAGATTATCCAAGACAGACCCGGGCCAGAAAGAATCCCCACTCCCACAGGCAGAAGGGAACCATCACCAGGAGTCTTCATAGTTGCTGCTCATCTCCACACATCAGGCTGAGATCAGCACTGTCAACAGGACTCAGCTGAGCAGCAGGGATGGGGCTGGGTCAGGCTATTGATGGACTGAGAGGGCTACACTTTGTTGCCCCCAAATGCCAAAGCTGCCAACAAGGTGGGACACTAGGTTAGGTGATGCAACTGTTTCCTATACATATATATGATGTAATTAAAAAAAAAAAAAAACCCAAATAACAAAACATTATTTCATTCCAAGCAAAAAAAAATCAAGTGGTAGCTCTTTTTGCCAGGCCATCTCACTCTAGGAAGATTTCACACATTCCTTCTCCTGTTCAATAGCTGCAAGAGAAGAGAGATCCATTAATCTCTAGCACTTCTTGGTGGAAACACTAACTGGAGAAGGTTGCAGAGCAACTACTCAGGCCATGACAGTTCATGGTTGGATCCCAAGTAGTCCAAGACAAACACTTCAAATCAGAGGGTGATGAGACCCACACACGGGTGACAGCAGCTTGAGCACTTGCCTTCAGGTCTCCTCAGGGAAGTCATGCCCTGAGGCACCCCATCAGAGCAATTGCCCTCCACACACCATCTTGCTCGTTGCCCTCGTGGGCCATACCCGGATCTCTGACCTTTTGGTCAGTAATTTTCTCAGGGCCAGCGCCTTACTGCCCCAAACATCCTCTGCCGGACGGCTCAGCAGTGATACCAGCACCCGAGGCAGCTCCCACGGTCCGTGTGTTCCTTCCACCCCCTCCCCTCCGCCCTCTACTCACTCTCTTTGGAGGGCAGCGTGTTCTTCTCCTCCGTGTTGGTTTTCTTCAGTTTCTTCTTGTCGAATTTCTCCACCTCCGAGAGGTCTGGCTTGTCGCACATTTTGCCTGCGAGAATGAAACCCCCCGAGGTCAGCGCAGGTCCCGGGATGGGCACCGCCAGACAAAGACCCGTCCCCCGGGTACAACAGCGCGGGGCGGGGCGCGCCACCAGCCAGGGCACCGCACCGGCCCCTGGTCTGGGCAGCTCCGGTACCGCCCGAGCTGAACCCGAGGCACCCCCCGGTATCCGTGTCCGCATCCGCTGCGGAAACCCTCCCCGCCCGCGACATGCAGCCCCGTCCCCTCCGGGACCCCCCGCGCCCGCACTCCCCGCCCTCAGGCGCCTCTCCCTGCACCCNCGGGGCTGAGGGGCGGGGGCAGCGCGGCGCGCGCGTGTGAGCGCGGTATCCTCTGGGGGAGCTGCGGGCACAGGACCCACCGCACAGCGCGGGGACGCGCGGGGACGCGCAGGGACGCGCAGATCCAGCCCTGCGCAGGCACAGCTCCGGGCCCCGCACAGGCACCCTGGCCTCCGCACGGCCCTGAGCATCCCTGTCCGCAGCCACCCTGGTACCCCCGCATCACGCCTTGCAGACGCCCCGCCCTGCGCACCCGTCACGCACAGCCACCCCCCAGCCCATCACATGTGCACACACCGCACACACACTGCGGGAGCAGGCACGGACATGCACCCCGCTAATCCTCCCCGCTCCTCCCCAGCACCACGCTGCTCTCCCCAGCCGGTCACCAGAGCTGAGGGGCAGCGCGGGGCGGAGGGTGTCCCTGCAGAACTGGGTCCAGTGTCCCCCATCCCAGCCCCAAACCATAAGCAGGTGCTCTGCAGCCATGGGGCTGCTCTGCCCTGTGCATGCGCCAAGGGATGGACCCATCACAGCCACACACACACCAACCCCCGGCTGAGGCACAATCCATTTCACAGAACGAGCTCTTGGGATAAAAGAAGTTTCTGTATTTTTGCAGAAGTGGGAGACACTTTACCACCATGCTCAACCCCCAGCTGCCCTGACTACAGCCATGCTGCTCCATAGGGAGATCCAGGCACTGAAGCAGCAGCAGCACAGGTGGGCAAGGAGCAGGTCATGCTTGCAGGCAAAGATGCTCACTTGACTGTAGTATAGCAACAAGGTGCAGAAAGCCTGGGAAACAACCCGCACAGACCAGTTGGGCTGGGCTGCATGTGGAAAAAATACCTTTAAGGGAAAAAAGCTGAGTGTAAGTGCAGGCAACGTATCTGTTCCCAGCTCAGCTGGGGAGCAGGAAGGGCAGTGGCACTCCAGAGCACCTGCACACTGACACAGTTTGAAGAGTTGTTGGAGGGCAAGGATGCCTGGGAGACCTCGCAGTAGGGCCCTGTAGGTGCTGAAGAGAACAAGGAGGAAACAAAACCAAGACAGCATCCTGACCCTCGCATAGCAGGCTTGCCAAAATCCTTTTGCAGAAATCCTAGTGTCACTGCAAGCAGGAATCTCCCTGTAAAACCCAGAGGTACCAAGCTGTGCTGCAAGAACTCTCGCATCCACCTCCTTCCAGCCTCTCAGCCTCTGGCTTTCTCTCCAGGCTTACTGGAGATTTTGCAAATAAAATTCCCAGCAAGCCTGAGGAAACATTTGCTTTGTGTTTTTTAGCTAGAAGACTATCATCTTGTGCAGTGCTGTCTAAACAACAGCAGGTCTTGGCACCTTCCAGCAAGCCCTGAGGACAGGCTGGAGCATTAAGTTCCAGGGGGCTCTGAATTAAAGAAATACAAATGGTTGGTTCATTCAGAAAAGGCAAAGGCCAAGATCTAAGGGCAGGTCTTGAGATGTGATTGCTACTCTGAGACAAGTCTGGATGGCAAGCAGCCCCCCTCCCCTGGGGGCAGAGGAAGAGGCTGCAGGTGCAGCCCAAGGCCAGGCTGCTCCCAGAGTCAGTTTGATTTGGTGCTGCAGCCACCCTGGCAGGGCCAAGTTTGGACAGTGCCATATATCCAGGATCAGCAAACCCAGGCAGGGCTGCTTTCACAAGCATCCTTCAAACCCACCCCACAGCCTGTATCAGAAAGCCTGCTGCAGGCTGAGAAAGAGCAGGTTTTTGCTGCACAGCCACAAGGGAACAAAAACCCCACTGAGTTTCAAAATGAAAGCAGGAAATCCCTTTTTGCCTTTATGCAAACAGTCAGACAAATGTTATACAGTGCTCACCACCTCCTGCCTCCTTCCCTGCCTGTTCTCCACACACTTCTTCTTTGCAGGTGTTGCACACTGCTGCAGCTTTTGTCCTCATCAGGCAGTAAATGCAACAGGAGGTGGTTGCCATCCCCCTCATGCACAGTCCCTCACCGGCACCAGCTGCATCCACCCCAGCCAGGGCAATGTGTTTCTGCTCCTCGATGCTGCAGTTGAAATTCCCAGGGTCTTTGTCCAGGCACAAGGCCACCACATTGACTGTGCCAGCAGCACCAGAGACTCCTTCCCCAAGCCAGCCTCGGCCACGCAGGCACCACCACACTTCTAAAATCCACAGCTGGAGCAGTTTTAGGGCCAACCCTCTGCATGTTGAGTGGACAAAGTGTGCTGCTGCTGCTGCTGCTGCTGCTGGGGAGTTTTTAAAACCTACCTTGAACAAACAAGAAAGGAGCTTGTATCCCACCATGAACTTTTTCCCTTGACAAATCTGTAGAGCCTCCTGGTAACTGCACAATCTGCTTATTTCTCATGAATTTTGGCATTTTTGCTTTCATTAATTCGTAACAAAAAAACCTGAGACATTAACAGATATAGGCAAAGCAAGAACAGCCCTGAGCTGAAATAGAAAAAAAAAATGACTGCCAGACATTTTTGATGCTTTTTACCTCCCATAGAACAAGGCTGTGAGTGCTGAGATACAGCTTCCCTGGACTGTCATTTCCAGGAATGCTTTATTCTATAGGAAGTAGGTGGGCAGGAGGTTTTCTCTATTTGATCAGAGGTTTTTTTCAGCCTCCTGCCCACTCACCTTTCTACCTGTAGGGACAGGCAGGGTACCACCACAGCCAGCCAGGACAGGAGTCCCTTTCAGCCACTGCTTCCTGCCTGTGAGCCAGCTCCCTACTCCACAGGGCCACTTTTTACTTTTTCCTGCTCATTTTTAACCCCAGCCTTCTGCCACGACCCTTTCCTACCATCATGTCAAGAGCACTGGGAGGGTAGCTGGCACACTCAGACTGTTGTGTCTTAAGACCTGGGCTAGGTCCTCCTCCTTGCACCTTAGACAAGAGCTGTTAACCCTTACTACCTCCCCATTTCCCTACAGCAGCATGACAAGCTGCTGTTTTCTATGACAGAACCACCAGCTCTAGCAGGTGAGAAAGCCACCTCTCTCTAGACCTGTCAAATCATCCTTCTGACTTCATTTATATTATGCCAATCTACACTACATTATGAGGAAGGATGATGGGTTAGTTAAAACAAGTGTTTCTCGGGACATCATCCTGCTGCTTCTAATCATTAGCTTCATGCAAGACACTTACAAACTCTTCATTCCTACTTGCTAAACTATTCAGGTTTTCCCATGCATTTACATTCTGTGAACAGATCTGCTCAGATAGGTAGTTGAACAGTACAAGAGAAACTTCATTACTTCCTCTAACAGTTAAGTCTAGGAAATCAGATACAGACAAAAGCCACTACCCACTATGAGAAGTGACTTGATCCCAAGCTTCTTTTTCCATACAATGTAAGCACAGGCAAGCTGGACCAGTCAGCTCTGCTGCAAGAGTTAAAGCAGATGATGTTCCAAAGTCCCTTCCAAATAACATTATGCCATGATCTACCTTGCAAGTGACCCAACTCAGAAGATGCAAATCACATTTGTTTTTAGAAGCATTTATAGGCAGAGGCTATGGTTTTTAAATAAAAGTTTAATTCCTTCATCAAGTCTTAAGTTTAAACACAAATGCTGCTGAAAATCCTCACACTGCTACTCCAGTGTCCTGGCTCTTGGCTTTAAGGGCATTGGCAGCCCGGGAGCAGGGGCTCCCACACAGCAGGCAGGAATCAGGGATCAGACTCTTGGTAGAGCTCAGTGCAGGATAAGCAGGATGAGCAAAACAAAGAAGCACACTTTCCAGACAAACATTAATTCTTATACAAAAAGAAAAACTCTACACTGTGTCCTGTTGCCACAGGACAGGAGTTCTAGGAATGGAGAGAAGTCTTCAGCAAAAGGCACAACTAAAGACATACTGCCACATATTTTAACCAAGTCTTTCAGTTACTTCAACATATACCCACTCCATGCCCCAGCCTCTCAGTCATGCTGGTTACTCTAGCAAGTGATTTCAGATTACTTTTCCCTTTTTCCCTTCCTCCAGCTAAAAAAAAACCCCAAACAATTAAAAGAGGAGTGCTTATAAGAAACAGAGCATAAAACAGCTTGGACTATAACCTCATAATAGGACAGGAGAGATTTAACAGTTTGCTTTATGATTGTCTGGTACAGTTAAATATTCAAGTTTCAGATTATGTTTATTACATCTGGGAGTCTCAGCCAGCTCTAGTTTTGGTCTTTTTCTTTCAGGCACTTCACTGCCTGTCAGGTTGCTTTTAGATCTACTCTTTTCCCAGTACTATGTATCACCAGCCTCTTCAACCCATTGTTGTTAGCACTCATTAGTGGCATCAGACCCACTCCAAGAGCTTCTTCAGGTTTTACAATCCTGCAACCTCCTATGCTCCTTAGTTTAAAATCTTTTGCAAACACAAATCTGTTGTATATTGGGTCACCCCAGTGTCTGAGCAGGCACTTGCTAGATATATCAACCAAGCTACCATGGGAAAAGAGGCTCAGTTTACTAGTGTAATGGTAAAAAAAGGATCAAGGACTTACAGAGCAAGTCAACGGGCAGCTACAGAACATGACAGCAATCCTCTAATTGCTAGCAAGGTTAACAGTGAGCTGTGAAATTGAGGAATTTCTTTTAGCCTACACTAGAAACTAAAGCACACAACTACCATGAGTCCTCTACATAAGAGGAAGAATAATGCTTGTCCAGGATGCACCTTCACCACTAAGTTAACAAAGCAAGGCAGTACTGCACAGGCTATGCTCTCACCTTCCCTTTGCTGTGTAGCATGCTAAAGGGCACTTGATTTCATCATCAATTCAGATGAATTCAAGTTTGCAAACTACTCTGACCTCCTTTTTAAGGAAGCTGTAACAGACCCACTTCTCAGATGTCCCCCAGGGCTTCACCTAGGGTCAAGCTTGGCCAAGATACAAGCCTTGCTCATCGCTCTTCCAAGGCTTCTGTCAGGTATAGAGTGGTAAGACAGCAGGCAGTCCCTCAGGCTCTTGCTGCAGATCCAGATTAACATGTCCTAGGAAGCTCTACTTCCCAAACAATTTAGTGTGCACACCAGATCATATAACCTTGCCCACAGACCAGCCCCCCCCTCACAAAATAATCGCAGTGATTAGCCATGTGTCAGTCCTGCTCCCCACAGATGTGCAGAATTGAGTCAATACTACTACTGAGCCCCAATGCACAGGGTTACTGCTGGAGTTGGAGTGTTACAGAGATAAGCTTCCCCCCCAGCCTCCTAGAGTTGGCATCAGAGACAGTAAGCCTGCCTTAAGCAGGAGCAGCTGTGGAGAACTGCACTGGAACAAATGAGCAGAGTCTTCTACTGAACTTTACAACAAGCTGAAAAAATTTTGGTTTAAAAAAAAAAAAGCTATACAAGCAGCAGCTGGCATCTGTTCTTATAATGGGACATGGCTGAATAGGTAAGAAACAGATTCCCCATTATGAGTCCTCCTGATGGCCTCTGCAAGGATCATTGAGATGTCAATCACCTAGAAGGGAAAAAGATCAGCATCACTGAGAAGGCAGAAAGCCTGGAAGAAGGTCTGGGAAGTCAGGCAGGACCTATGAAGGTAATGTCATCACCCTAATCTAATATCAATCTACAGTGCTGCAGCTCAGCTCCCAGTCACTGAGCTGACTCCACCTGGTGGGACAATCCATTTTACAAGGAGGGAAAATCAAGTCTTACTAAAACTACCTCTGAACCCCAGCAGACAAAATTATGTATCCTTAGACTGCTGGCAATGATGGTAAAGCCTCAGGACTCAAGGAAAGTGATCTGATCTCAATTTAGATTAGCCTAACTTCTCTGTAACCTACACAAAATAGGATGGGGTAAACTGAATTTTGGGAGTCTCAGCAAAAAGAGGTGGCAGTAGACTGTCATTCTGACAAGAATAACATACTTCTACAAGAAGTTATTTTTGTAGTGCTGTATGTGGAGTATCTTCAGAATTATATGTAATTAAATCCCAATTATATGTAGGAGTCATTTATCTGCATCTGATATGCTATAAATTTGGGTGTTAGTTTGCCTCCTAGGGAAGGAAAGAAAAAGCTTTAGAGCAGCAAAGCAGACAGCACGAGACTTAAGACAAGTCCTTTAGTCTGCAGTCTTTGGCTCCATCTATTTACCAATTACCAGTTTAACATTTTGCCTACATTAACTGTAGTGCAGAGCTTGGGAATAAGTTGAAGCACCAGACATCTTATAGATGCAGGAGTATCATCAGAAGTTGTATTGAAAAAATGTACCCCAATTAGCAGCTCACAATCAGCTTAACAAAGGAAAGTTTCCTTGCAAAAGCAGCTTAAAGTTCACTGCAGCTTCAACCAGTTGAGTTTCTTTTTCACCAGAACCCCAGTACTGGGGAACCTGCTACACTGACAATAGTAGTAGCTGAGCCTTACTAGTGCCATTCACTCTCTGGACTTCTCCCAGTGTGTGTCCTATGTACCTTTGCTGTGAAGCTGCTATTCACAGTGTCCTTGACTATGTGTGTGCTATAGCAGTATGTGAAGCTTCTGATGGACCTATTAAGCCTGAATTCTCAGGTAAAGCTACAACTTCCAGCTGTCCTGTAACACAGGAAATCCTCAAGTTCTGCCTAACTCAAGTTGTACAGCCAATTTCCTTTTCTTCCAGAAGTCAGCCTCAGGTTGGAAAACAAAATGTCACAGTACATCTCCTAAACAGAAAACCCAAGACAGTGAGCTTCAACTTTTAGCTTTCATATAGTTGGCAAAGTGTTGATGTTTATCTTTTGCCAGCATCTGAATGTTATACTGTGGAGTTGTGTCAACTGCTCTTAGCCAAATCAGCAAATGTCCATGGGATGAGACTCCACTCCCACTCAAGCTAACCTAATGCTGCTGCCATGACCAGACACGAAGCATTCACCTTCCCCAGGCCTACTCTGCATCACAAAAAGTATACTTTACTGAGGGGCTGGACATGAGATGACAGGTACAAAATGAAGTTGGCATTACCAACTTCAGAAGGTCCTATCTACTTCTGCTTCAGTATTACACACCATCAGCTTATCAGTCCTCCAAAGTTTACATCTACAACTGGTTCTGATACCACGGTCCCATTAGATCAGTCATCTGATTTAGGTACAACAAACTCTGAAAACATTTACTTAAATGAACTGTTCAAAATGAGCTAGATTAGAAGCAGCATTTTATCAGTGTAACAGAGGTGTGTTATCCCACAGTCACAGCAATAAGAAATAGTCACTACTGCCACTGATTACACAGTACCAATGAAACTGCTGTAAGCACTAGACACTATTATGGGGTGTTCCCACTAGCAGGAGGACAAACAAGTGTTAACAGCTCCCAGGAGTGACAGAAGACAAAGTGGATGCTCACCTGGATTTTAGGGCATTGCTTCATCTTGTCCTCCTGGGGTATTGTGTTTGTGACTACAACTGCTTCAAAACAGGCATTGTTGATTCGACAAATTGCTGGCCCAGAAAAGATACCATGAGTTAAGATGGCATAAACTTTAGTGGCTCCAGCTGACACAAGCCTACAAGGGGGTATAAAAGAAGGATAAGAAATTCTTAGCAAGTACTAAACTGCCATTAGTGCAGGGGGCACTTGGTATATGTGAAAGGATACAATGCCATACACTTAGGGGACAGGCTACCTTTAATTCCCTCCTCCAGCCCACTACTGATTTTGGGGAAAAAAAAGCTTTAACAACTACCACAAAATCTACCACAGGCAAAGTTTACACTATTGATCTTAGCCCTGGGACATTTGCACTACATCACACAAATCACCTTCATGATTTCTGCCAACACAAGGTAGCAGAGATTTAATACTGACCACTGCATATGCTGGCACTTCTGATATAGAAGGCCTGAAAGACATCTAAGCTTGAAAAGTTTAATTTCAGTAGAAATTTAGATGTAGAAATGTTTAAATTCAGTAGAAATTTAGGACCAGGCAGCAGCTAGTTCTACCAAACGTAGTCACTGATGGCCTAGTGGAAGAATTACTTTCAACACAAGCATTTTTCAAATGAAAAAAAAGACATTGTGGTCTTCTAGCTATACCCACTGTGAGTGAGGTGGTGGAATCACCATCCCTGGAGGTATTTAAAAACAGTGTAGATGAGGATCTTCAGGACATGCTCTAGTGGGTGATATTTTGATATATTTGATATATTTTGATATTTGACATATTATGATATATTGATATATTTTATTTGGGGAGGGATGTTGACAGTTGGATGCAGTAATCTTAGGTCTTTTCCAACTGTGGTGATTCTGTGCAACTTGAAGTAGGCTTTTTATTTATTTTGTATGACATGATACATATATTATCAAGGAACTGTGTCACCCTGTGGAACCTGACATACAAATAATCTGGGCAACTCATTACATAGCATTCACTGACAGTAAGTTTCTGATTTAGGGAAGAATCAGTCAGCCCCTACTCACTTGTCTGCAGCATGGCAGATGGTACCACATGTATCTGCCATATCATCTACCAGAATGGCCACTCTGTCTTTGACATCACCCACCAGCACCATCCGATCCACCTCGTTGGCTTTCTTGCGCTCCTTGTGGATGAGGGCAAAGTCCACGTTCAGCCGATCCGCAATGGAGGTCACTCTGAGGAGAGAACAGTTCCCAAACAACATTTAACTCCACACAACAGCTTCAACCGTATCTTTTAAAGCAGAAACTGCCACTGTAATAAGAGAAGCTGTGACCAATGTCTGTTACTGATCCCAGGCAATGTATAGATGACACTGACACTTTAGTTTCCCTCCAATTAAACTGCAATCTCTGATCTGATCTCCTCTGACCACAGCAACTAAGATCAAACAGTCTTTTATCCTGCCCACTGTAAATTAATTTGCATTTAAAGCTCAAAACAAACCTTAACCTGCAAGTCTGTCAAGTCTGGCAAGCTTGAAGTGATCAGAGTGCTTTTGAAGTCCTCACTTATACTGCTACACTGGGAAGCCTTAAGTTATGCTGTGACAGGGATCTACTTGCAGTCACATAAGCATTCCATTGTCATGCATACAAGTGCTGGCATATGAACAGTGGCAGGAGTATATACCCAAGAAATGCCAAGCCCACCACCTCACATTTGCTTTGATCCAAGTGACCACAGAACAATCTTAAAAGCATTAAGAAGGTACATGCCCCTAAGAAATTCTACACTTGAGTGGAATCCTAGCCTCAACAGATCAGACTCATCACCCTGGGACTCCTACACAAGACAGACTAAACTGTTTATACTAAACTATTTAGTTTTGCAGTATCTCCATAAAATATTGCACCAGCTAAGGTCAACAGTTTAAGGTGCTTTTGAAGAGTTTTTTTCAGGAGTCAAATCACAGCCGACTGACTTGGCATTTCATACACTTCTGTATTTTGGTGCATGGGCTGCACCAAAGCTATAGAGGAAGATGGACAGCAACCTGCAGCTGTACTACCCCTTGGCTGCTTGTAGCACAGAGCTTAAAACACTCTGAAGTATGTGAATCACATCAGCACACACCAACATTTTTGATGTGACAGACCTGGACTAAAGAATACATCTGCATCCCTTTGCTGTTCACATGCAGCCCTTACAAAGCAGCACTAAGGAACTTTCTCACCATAAACACCTGAGAACCTTGTGAACTGCCCAGAAACTGACATGCCTACCTGCATAAGAAAGACAGAAAATTGTCAGACTATCAAAGTAGAAATGTGCTATAACGTATGTTGTTCCTTTTTGGAAAGGAACTATCTTCCTTGCTCTCAGAGTAAACTAGCACCAGGTTTAAGTCCCAGGTAAATACAAAAATTAAGAATAATAAAGCAAGAAAATGGCTCTACAGACTAAGCTTACTACTGCAAAAGAAAGAGGCTGGATTAAGACATCACTACCAGCAGTGGTAATCTTTTTTTGTCATAGGAGCAACATGATTCCCTCAAACTGAATAACCACCCTTCTACAAAAAATTGGTTTATTCCAACTGATGTAGTAATTGTGCAATTCCTATCTAGGAAGCTGTGATTATAGAAGCTATTTCATTTTCCAAGGTTAGTCTGAGAAACCTTCTAAACATTCCCAAGAAAGAATATCTGATCACTCTTCACTAGCTGCCACATGCTGTCTTAGAGACGCAAGGCTGGCAGAGGGAACATGTGTCTTTAATAAAGTCACAATTACTCTGAGGAACTCAAGTAGATATAGAAAAACACCAAGCTAGGTGTCTGACAGCTTACCTCTTGGCTCCACCAGCATCTGGTGAAACAATGGTGCAGTTTTTCCACTCGGCAATATTCTCTTTGATCCATTTCAGGACAGCAGGCTCAGCATATAAATTATCAACAGGGATATCAAAAAAACCCTGCAAGAAAGACAACAGAAACAGATGTAGATGAAGGTCACATTCCAAAAAAAGTTGGAAAAATTATTCTGTATGATCAGGCACTCAGCCATCACCTCTCCACAGCTTTCAGCTTTCCTTTCTGTTTCCCTTAATGCAGGGGCAGAAGCCTTTGGGATACACAGAATACTAATCTAAGAAGTCTTCAGAGCCAGAAACAGTTTAGGAGCAAAAACACTTTACATGTGACACCTTAACAACATGGAACTAGTCCTATCCTGAGGGTGCAGAAAATCAGCATCAAACACACAGAGCAGCTGCCTGTTTACAAAGTCAATCTTTAAAGCTCATTACCTACATTGTTTGCATCTACATGAAACCTATGAAAAAGGCTTGAACAACATTTGTTTTTAAACTAATGCAGGTAGTTTCACAGCTTCACTGACCCAGTAGACTCCTGCAGGTAAACCTCAAAGGTCACTAAAAAATCAGAAGTTAATCCTGGACAGGGAGTAACAGGCAGAAGTGCAGGGGCAGCATTACTCTAGAGAAATGCTTCGAGCTACAGAGTTACCAGATCCTTCCTACCACCATTCCTTCTGCACTAAGCAACCCACTAACTATGAGAACCTGTCTGAAACCAGCCAGTTGCTGGAAGCTTATATATAAACTCCAAATTATTCAATCTAATCTCACCACTGCTGCTGGTGAAAGGTCCACTCTGTGATACCCATCACAACTCCCAAACCTCTTAGAGAAGAGGCATACTCCTCCTGTTCTTTTATTTAATGATATTTCTGAAAGTTCTCAGCTGTGCCCTTGTAGCTTTTCTCCATCTCAGACAAGTATTTCTGGGCAAAGAATTTATACTTGAAGAATTTATACTGGAGTATGAATATCTGAATTTTCAGCTGTTAAAATGACAGCCAGTCACCGACTTCACCAGGCAGTAGTTATCTTACCCTGCTGGGTTCAAGTGTTTGCAGCAACACAACAGCTACCCTCCTCTCTGCAACACTCCTCTGAGTTGCACCAAGTTTGTTTCATGGTGTCAGATCACTTGCTCAAGGTGAAAAGAGACAAGAATGGTTAATTTAACAGCTTGCTGCCCTTCCTCACCCTGGTGTAGTCTTGCCACTTCTCTCACACAGCTCTGGTCAAGATTTTAATGGCTCTATGTTCTGTTCACTAAGCCAGCAAAACCCAAGAAAAATTCTCAACTCAGCGGCAGCCTGGGAGAAAACCAAAGCCAGCTCAGGTGGAAGGGTGGCACTGAATGGATAAAAGTAAGATTGTCCATCAAGCAGCAAGCTATCAGGTCACTGTCCTGGCCAACTGAACTCTCACAAGGAGCTGTACCAGTGCAGCTGGAGGCAGAGCTGCCCTCAGGGCAGCAGTACTACTTGCCAACGTGTCAAATAGAGCACTGATCTATTCTCCCTGACAATTCAGTAAAAATCAGAACATAAGAACACTAATATAAGCCATTCTCCATCTCAAATTCCTCAGAGGGACAGTTAAGAATACACAGTGTCACTGTGTGGTGATGAAGTTGCCTGGATCATTTACTAGCCAAAAATTCATTTACACAGGACTCATTACTCCTCATCCTCTTCTGACTAATTCTACAAGTCCCTTCCAGTCACATGTTTCCAAGTTCTGACCACTACTGTGGCTCCAGCAGATCACTGGGAAGTCTGCAAGGCAGTGAAGATGCTCAGATGTGAGCAGGTAAGTACTTCCCCCATTTCAGCTCCTACCTGAATCTGAGATGCATGCAGGTCCATGGTGATTATATGATCTGCACCTGCCACAGACAGCATGTTTGCAACCAGCTTGGCAGAGATTGGAGCTCGACTCTAGTACAGGAAAAAACAGTATATGGGACAAGTTCAGCTCCTACATCAACTAGGCAATGATTCACAAGAAGTTACTAAAAGGAGTATTCATTAACATTCCATCTTTTCATCAGCTGGTGGTTACAGGTTGGTGCTTTCAAGAACTAGATATTTATGAAAAGATGAATTTGCAGTCCAGCACCCAGAGCTTTAAAGAAACTAAAATAAGCTTTATCTCCTCCCCAACATATTCTTCTTCATCTAATCCCTATCCAGCAGTCAGGACTTTCAAGGTGCACATTCATCTGCTCAGTAGAAATCACATCCCTTACCTTGTCCTTTTTGTCTTGCCGAGCATAAGGGAAGCAGGGAATGACAGCTGTGACTCTGCTGGCTGAGGCAATCTTACAGGCATTGATCATGATTAAGAGCTCCATCAGATTGTCATTGATCTCACCACAGCCACTCTGCACAATGTAGACATCCTCCCCACGTACACTCTCACCGATTTCCACACTGGGAACAAATGAAGGAAGAAGAGTTGTGTCCAAATACAGATAAAACACAGCTACTGCACGTGCCTGCAGAGCTCCCAAGGGTTGTATTCCCAAGGGTTGTATTCCCGAGGGGCTGTGGGTAGCAGTGTCATACAAACAGGGGTGTTGAGCTGGAACACTTGGCTTGTTTGCTCAGTAACTATTTTACATTGCTCAGCAATCACATTTAATGGTGTAAGGGGTTTAATGGTTAAAAGCACTCAGCCTGTACTCTTGATCTCAGCACAAGCTGAGCATGTAAACACCCCAGAACAGGACTTGCTCCCCTTCAATTAGAACTACAACCACCTCATCTAAAAGCAGAAGTGCACAAAGAAAGTAAGGATGATGAGTCTGCAGTCAGCACAGAAAGCTGAGCAAGACTTCTACCAGAGGCTATTCTGCAGCTGATTATTAGATTTAGATCATAATAGCTATTCCCTGGCTTGAATGGAGAAGCCATCTAGCCACTTTCAAAAGTCTTTCAGGGTTAATTTCCTCCTGGATGTAATACACACTAATCCCTCCTGATGAAGGGACTGAATACAAACCAAAGGTCCTGTTTGCCAGCAGCAAACTGCCAGCTTCAGTGCATGTAAAGACACCTGCACGAGAAGCAAAGCTGGAAAGAAAGACAAAAATTTGGAAGTAACCACTGAAGACAAAGCTCTTCCATGATTTCTTTCTTCTTGCACTGGAGATGTTCAACTATGCTGCAGACTGCTGCCACTTAAAATGCTAGGAACAAGAAAGCAATCACCCAGCCCACTCCTAATGGCTTAACTTACAGAGCAACTTAGGATAGATTTCTAATTTTAAAACTTCTCTGATCTTCCTCCCCTCTTCTTCAGCATGTTTTTGATGCTATATACAGCCTTACTGCTCCATATCCATCAGCAAACTCTTATCTTTACTGCACGCTGACTTCATAGTATACATCAATCTCTCATGAAGAATTTCAGCCAGCACGAAAATTTTCTGCTTAGAAAAATGTCTGAATTAATAATAGTTAGCTTATAAGTGCTAAGAGTGTAACATTAAGCTGATTCAAAGATATTTATTGCATACAAGTATCAATAAGTTACTCTGTTAAAACAAGCTCACTTTTCCTGGGAAGCTTCTGCTACCAGTTTATTAGTGTAAATAAGACATCTGTTAGGTTTTTAAAGTCACATTACCTAAAGTCATGGTGCTGCTGGCTAACCAAATGGATGGAGAAGAGCAATTAATAAGAGCAGTGACAACAGTGCAATGCCTGTAAACCAGGCAGAGTTGTTTTACAATTCCCCTCTACTACCCTTTGTACTATCTCTGAAGTTTTCAGTTACAAACAATGCTCATGCAGTAAAAATGTAATATTCTACATCACGTGTACAGCAGCATTCTACTTAAAAAAAACATACTGTCTCCAGAAGAAAGAATTAGGTTGGAGCAACAATGCCAGGTTCTTTGTATCATGCTGTGTGGTTATATACATGCCCAGTGTATTTCTCTAAAACGAAGTTCTAAAAGTTCTGAATAATTTTTAGCTTCTCCTTTCTTTTAGCTTCATCAAGTAGGCTGACAACAAGGCTTCTGAAGCACAGTGACACAAAATAAGACGAATCTTGGGTTACAGACCTTGGGGGACACAAAGTCTGCTACTGCATCATGGGCTGCAAGGTGATGTCAGTCTCTGTTCTTTCTTGAATCATTTTACCAATACTGCTGATGCTCTTCAGAGTAGTTTAAAGGCACCAGCTACAATCTAAGCACAGAACTGTCAAGCTTCAAGTCATCACCGCCTAGATCACTCACAGAAGAGGATAACCCACGCGGATATAACCCCGGGTGGTACATTCCCATTAGCTCCTCGCTTTCGGGGTGATGGGGGCAAGGCCTGGTAACACAAACCCTTCCCTCCACGCCTAGAAGGAATGCCCGGCCGACAGATACAGTGAAAACAGGAGCAGGGCCCGTGGGAAGTCCAGCAGCCGGGTCAAAGCCCCGCGGATGCCGGGAGCCCTTCAGCGGAGGCCGCTAGAGACACGGCCGGGGCCCCCGGGCCGCCCAGCACACGGATCGCGGGCGCTGGGAGCCCTCCAGGCCTCTCCCCACGTCATGCTTCACGGGCCGAGCTGTTTCCACTCCTGCTCCCCCGGCACTCAGGTTAACCCCGTCCCGGCGCTACGATCTCCATCCCGCCCCACGCGTTGCTCTACACAAGGCGCTCCGGGGCGCTGGAGACGCTGCAGAGCGGCCCCGGGTCTGAAGGACGCCCACGGGACAGCCGGCCCCGGCGCTGCCCTGAGGCTGCACAGCGGCTGTCCGCAGGAGCCCGGCGGAAAGCGCCGGAGGTTTCCGTCCAGCCGGGCGCAGGCAGGAGCGCTTTGCTCTCAGGGGAGGTCTCCGAGCACGGCACGCGTCGAGCCGCCGCTCCCTCCCACCGATTCCTGCGCTAGGCCGCGGGCCGAAAGGCCACCCCGCACCCCGCACTACAGATCCCAGCAGCCCCCGCACCGCGGCCGCACGGACCATCGCTCTGCAGCGCCCTGCGGCCCGCTGGGAGCCGTAGTGCGGCCCCGTCCCCGCCTCACCATGTCTCCTGGTTGCTGAACTTCTTCGTGACCACCTTGCCGAGCTCCAGGCCGAGGCGGTCGGCGATCTTCTGGGACAGGTCCTGGTGCGAGCTCCCGCTGAAGATCTTGATGTTGGGCATGGTAGCGGCTGCAACGTTCTCCTTCTCCTCCCCGCTCTGCCTCGCCCCGCAGCCGTCCGCGGCGCGGTGACCTGCCCGCCTCCTGTGCGGGGACGCGGCACTGTGAGCCTGGGCCACGCTACCCCGCGGCTAATCCGCCATTTTACCCCTTCCCGCCACCCGCACGGGCCCTTTATAGACTCATCCTTCCCATGGGCACGCTCCGGAACAGATCCCATTGGCTGCGTGGCGGAACGGGGCGGGGCCCGCCCAGCCCTGCAGTGGCGCAAGGGGGTGTGCGCGGCTGCCCCGCCCCCCGCCGCGGCGAGTAGCCCCGCGGCGGCGGAGCCGAGGTTACCTCAGCATGCCGGTGTGCCCGCACCCGCTGCGTCCGTCCCCCGCCGCCGCCGCTGCTGCCACCGCCTGCCCTGCGCCGCGCGGGCGTCACATCGCCGGGCTGCAGTACCGCGGCGTAACGCATCACCCCAGCGGCATGCAGCACGGCCGGCACTGCACCCGGCCCCTGCGCCCCGCGCAGCGCCCAAGGCCACCATCGCGCCGCTGGACGCTGCCCCTGGCACCGCCACGGAGGTTTCGGGGTGCCCAGCAGAACCCCGAGTTGCGGGGTGGCTGCCCGCCCGCACAGCACGGGCCAGGCATCCACCCGGTTACTTTCCTCTGTGGGTTTCACAGCGAACACGTTCTCATCAAAATAAATCGTGGCTTTTCCCGGGCAGAGGGAGGCAGCCCAGACGCCTCAGCTGGGGCCTGCCCGCTCCGGGGCAGCAGAGGAAACGGGAGTTCTGCGGCCGCATCAGCCCGGCCCGGGCCCGTCCCGCTGAGCCCTGCGGCTGTGTCCGCTGCTGCTTTTGCTTTGAGTCCCTGAGAATTCAATCAGGAGACGTGGTCCACAATTCAGAGGCTGGACGCATTTTCTTTATTTCATCTTGTAACTGTCCTGGCCCAAAATGCTGCTGTTACTGTCCCCGAAGGACAGAAAACTTATGATTACAAAATCGTGCTTTGAGGAGCTTTTCTGTAATGCTTTTTTTTTAGGGTGTCATCAATCATGGAATTAGTCTGGATTAAATAGTTATTAATTCCTGTACTTACGGTAATTTCGACTTCTTTTGGGTGTAACTGTGGCATCTTGTGAAATGCCGTGACACAGCAAATCCAAGGAATGGGAAAGGAAGAATAAAAGCCCTTTGCTTCTAATTTGTTGCTACACATGGCTCATTTTAATAACATGGAAGGAAACCTAACTGTCAGATGGCTACCAGGTGGTTCAAGTGATGGGGTTTGTGGATAGCTCCCACAAATCTAGCAGTAATGTTCTTGAATAAAATCTGTGTCACTGTAACCATTCTCTACTAATGATTCCTGTACTTTTTATCTGAAGGGCACCTAAAAAATGTGGCTATTTTGTTGTCAGTCTGTCTTCACCTTTCACAGTTCACAGTTTTTTTTTTCAAATGATAGTTTGGCATAATTGCAATCTTAATATCTGTTCTGTATGTATTTTTCAGTGATAAAGCTATGTAGTCTAAAAATAACTTCAAGGCCTCTCCCTTTGCAAAACACACACTACAGAAGGTTTGTTGCTGCCATTGCAGTTGGAAGAATTTGCAAGATGGATAACTTCTTTCCAGTTCCCAGAACAATTGTTTCTGATTTTGAACCATTTCCTTCATTCTTGGTTTGAATTCATTATCCCACCATCCCCCTTAAATGCAGAATGAATGTCTGGCCCCAACATCCCTGTCTCACAGTTTATTTGTGAATCATGCATTGGGAACTGGAGGCTGAAGGCACCAGAAGGTATATTAAAATAAGTGAATTATACGTCTCATTAGGAAACTCTGCCTGAATTTCCCCTACACAGGGCTTTTGAAGTACCATGTCCATCAGTTTCTTCTTGTGATCACAGAGACGAGATTTGCAGAAGTCAAAAACCTGACAAAAGATGATGTGAGATCTCTAATTCTGTAAACCAGGGACCCTCAACCTTTTGTGTGTAAAATCAAGGGGTTGGTCTGTTACTGGTTTTTTGCTTTGCTCTGTTTTGTTTTTCTTTTTGAGATAGAGGCAAGTGTGCTTTCAGGAGTTCCAGTGAGTCAGCAGAACCTGGCCACCAGGAGCAAAGGTTTTGCAGAGCTGCTGGTGGATGACATCTTTTCCTTCAAGACAAAAAGAGTCATGGGCTGGGTGCTGTGGCCACTCATCTCTCCTCCAGTTCTGCATCATCTTGCTGCCTTCCACTGCTTACAGCAGTGTTACATAGCCACAAGTGCCATCTAAAAAAAGTCCCAGCAAATCTTCAGTGTTTCAGCAATCACAATGTCCTTGTAGGTTAGACAGCACTTTGGTTAGGAGTACAAAAATCCACCTACCTTAACAAAATATCACTATTGCTAGAAAAGCTCTTAGAACAGGATAATCTAAGTGATTTGATTGAGAAGTTCTTAATGGACCAAAGTCTTAGTTAAATAAAGCTAAAATGCTTCCTCATTGGGTTCCTCAGCCATACCTTGACTACTAGCAGCTTGCATTGCCATTAACTGATGAAGGGAAAAGGCAAACCAGCTTTGAAGAGGGAAATGTTTGTCTATTTTGGGCCTAAATGGGATGATGGTAAAGACTGAGTAGTTGAAAAGCATTGGCCTGTGAGTCAGTTGTTTGTCAAAGGACACTCAGGAAAATGATCACAGCCTAAGTGAAATTTGGATGTGAAAGTGTACTGGAGTATCTCAAGTCTTGTGTGGACACCCTTACTCAGAGTTAAAGCATTAATTCCAGTTGGCTTGCTTCATTCTGAGAGCACAATATAGTAAATCGAATTAGCTACTTCCTATCTGAATAATTTTATTTAATTTTCCAGCGGTTTACACTGCAGGCAAGCAGAGGTTAGTTTTGGTAGCAGAAAGAACAAGCTCATAGCCTGAGCTGCTGTGTTCACTCATTTTCTGGAAGTTGTGAAGTAAGTTACTGTCCACCTATGGGAGAACCTGAAAGCACAAGAATGGCACAAACCCCTTTTTATGATTCTGTGGAGATTAATTTAACCAGAAACCTTTGTGTCTTGTGGCCTGAGAATGTATTTTCCAGGAGGTGCTAAGCAGCATATTAACACCATCAAATTTCATGGTGAAGTCAGTCAAAAGGAGTGGCCCTTGTCACTCTCTTGTCACATTCCTGCATATAATTGCCACTCAGTTACCACCAGTCACTTAATGAAAGACGTTTCCATGCAGAAAGCCTGTGGCTTTGGGCTGTTTCTTTCAGTTGCCTTGAGCCTGCACTGTCTCAAAGCTGATTCTGTTAATGAATAGCAATCGACAGGAATAACACAAGGGTCTGCCCTTTGCCTTGGTGGCTGAAAGAAAAGTAGAAGCCAGAAACAAAGTGGAGGCCAAAAAGGGATGGGAGGCAGAAAGAAAAGTAGAGGTGGAGAAGAGGTGGCAGGATGAATGGGAAAGTAGAAGATGGGGAAAAGTTAAGGCCAAAAAGGATTGGGAGGCTGACATGTCCTGAAAAAAAACCTTTGGAAAAGTTTCCTATCATGTGTGGACTGTTTTTATATATATTAAGTGAGGTTTGCTGATGTAAATAACCTGAGCTAGCTGTCATCCCTGGCAGACTTTTCCCATGTCAAGTTAAAACTATGGGTTTCCCAGCCACCACGTCTGCCTGTGCAAGGAATTTGGATGTTTTTACACAGGAAACCAGACACTGTGCTTTAGTGAGGATAAAATTTAGACATTAAAAATTCATGTTTGGCTGTCAGCTCCATTGGGCATGGTGAAGCCAGAGATTTAACTCACCCTGCTGTTGTATCAGGTACTGCTTTTTTTGATTACTGTGTAAAGTTGCCAGGACCTTGGAGTGGATGTAAATTCCAGCAGAATGTGGCTGCTTGCTATGCTGTGGGGATTAGTGTTCAAAGTGCATTAAACCATGGTGCCCAGTTGCTGTCTTCAGCTGACAATGATCAGCAAGTCCACAGAGACACAAGAAATTTTATCCAAACCCATCTTGGGACTGCTACTTCAGATTTGCCAACTTTACAGCTTCTGCTTTCAATGCTTTTATACTCAAAAGCCAGGTCTTCTGTTTTTCTTATGTCTATCAGAGGGACCAGCGATGGCCCAATTTTTGTTCCTTTTGTATCCATTATCACTGTTAGAACCCTGGTGAGAACTCCCTGCAAGTGGATGTAATGTAGAGAAGATTAAGGGAGGGAGCAAACTATGTGAGGTCAATGACATCAGACACATGGATGGCTGAGCAATGCTCACTGGAGCCAGGAATGCCCTGGAGGAAACCTGTGCCAGCTGTAATGCTGCAGCAGAGACCCAGGGCAAAGGCAGTTGGAGAGGGGCAGTTACTGGTGGCACTGCTGTGGGAGGGTACTGAGGGTCAGACAAACACAACCTGCCACACTCAGTCAGATTACTCTGGTGTGGGGGAACTGAGAAAAATGGTTTTATCTTTATGCACACATACTTGCAAAGCAATATTGTTCTTTTCTGAGAACTGTATATTTAACTTGATAGGGACAGAGGCTTCAGTCTGAAGAGATTCTGATGCTAAATGAGAACAAGGCAATCTGCAGGTTCATAAACTAGATGGACAGTGAAATTGGGGACTAGATTTGGAAAAAATATATTTAATTTAAATTCTCTGTGCTATGCATGCTATGATATGCATTTTTTTTAAAAAAAAAGAATCTGTGATTCAAAACATTAACTAGAACATTTTAGCTGGATCATTTCCTTTAAGAGTATTTACAAGTGTCCAACAATGGGGCTGCAGTTACAGCACTTAAAACATGAGTACAACAATAATAAAGACAGGGCTCCATCATCCTTCTCGGGTATACACCAGCATGGCTCCTCCCTTTACATAGGGACATAGCTGATCCAGGAGCACCTACCACCACTGCTGTACAAATAATTACTGTGTGCTGTGAAGAAATAATCCCTTTCTGAAGGGTGCTGATTGACCACTAGATGGTACTAAGCATTGACTCTGAAATCACTGATAACACTTCTGGCAGTTTTTAGATTCTGGGGATCATTAAAAAACCTCTGGACTTTTTTTTGGTCCATACCCAGCTTTATAATAGGTGGGTTCTGTCCCATTTGACGTTGTTAGTTAGTTCAGAATGGGAAATGATGTGATGCAGATTAAAATAATGAGCCTGGAGGCACTGAGAACATGAGTCTCAATTGCTGCTACCTTTGCTTAAGCCAGCTCATTCAACCCCTACCGAAAATTACCCAATTCATAAGCTTTTTTGTGTTGTACCATTATCACACGTGGCTTTTATAGTTATTTGGCACACAGAGGGCACACATCAACATCTTCCTCCCTGGTAGACTGAGAGCAGTTCATTGTGCCAGGCAAAATGTGTCCCCAGAGAGGAAAGGAAAATAGAAATGTCATTGGTAGCTAAGAAACTGTTTGCCTTGTTCAGATTTCTGGCATTTTGCTTCTGCTGAGCTTTCACCTTTAGACAGCCCTGAGCAGTGCCACAGGACAGAACCATCAGGCCACCCATGGCAGGTGCACGCTGCCCCTTCTTCCCAGGCAGCAGAGCAAATGCCAGGTGAGGGCTGTGACTTGTCTGAAACATGCACTGGAGCTGGTCAGGGTGTCATCTGAAAGGCATCAGGCAGGAATTTGCTAACAGAGGGGGATTAAGGCATGTCCCAGCTCTCCTTTAGTTCAGGGGCTGAAGGGTGTCCTGTGGGCACCAGGAGAACCACCCTTTCTCCAGCATGGCCAGAGTGCCCAGTACCAGCAGCAAAGGGATGAGTGCTGCTGGAAGGATCCCCTTCCCAGAGGGGAATGAAGCCAAAACACCCATTAACCATACACAAACCTGCCAAGTCAAACAGTTAATTTCAAACCTGCATTTTTGCTGCTTCGTGGCTTTCTTTATAGCCTGACACTTAACTGCTGTGCAGTCCACCAGCATTGTGGAGTCCTTACACTGTGCCCTTCCAGTATGAGATACGTGCATTTCTATAGCAACAAAAATAGGGGGTTGTTCTTATGAACAGTGTTTTGTACAGCTAAAAATAGTTATATTTGCATAAAGCTCTTTAAAAATGACACAAATGCTAGTTTTGATATTAAGATTAATATATTTAATCTTTCTTGTTTGTAAAACAAGCCATAAATTTGTGTATATATATAATTTATATATTTTTATTTGTATATACTATATACAGACAATAAAAAAATTTCCTCTGGATTAGACTGGTAGGTTTATGGGGGAATTATATAGGCATAATGGGGAGCCTGAAGAAACTCAGAGTTTCATAATAGATAATTCATGGGGAAAAGAACAACAGAGCTCCCTGTTGGCTTTCAGCATTACAACAGGCTTTGCCCACCATGGACTCAAACCCAAATTGGCTCTTTCACTGTACATTTGCTACATGGTTCTTGAAAGCAGGAGGCTGTATCCACAGCAGCATCCTCTCTGCCTTGCTGACAGCAATGGCCAAAGTCCTGGACAGTCATGGGCCAGGGGGAGGTTATTGCACTTGGTTGAGGATGTGCATGTTAAAAGCACATTGTGCATTTCCATAACTCCTATGGAAGAACAAGAGATTTTTAATGTGCGTATTTATAAAAAATAATAGAGATGGGAAGCAATTGATTGTACCGAGATCCCTGATCATCCCCAAGCGCTGGGGCAAGCTGTCTGGGTTTCACAGCCAGTCTCTCTGTAACCTTGCATTTTGATCCTTGCTCTGTTTTGGAGGGTGGGTGACTGCAGCGAAGCACCACCGAAGGCAGTCTGACTGATTAGAAGCTAGACTGGGGGGGCAGGGAAACCTCAGGGTGTGACGGGAAGCAATAAGGAATCATTTCACCATTCATCTTGAAGTGAAAGAAAAATCAAAAAACCTCAACTCCAAATAAATAACCATCATAGAGTACTAAATTATGCTTCTTATGGCAGTCAGCCTGGTGGAGACAGGAAAAGGACCCCAACATCCTGACAGCTCCTTTGGACCATGGCCTGGCCTATGGGCAAGTTGTGTCTCACAAACAAAGCTAATACGGGGTTCCCCTCTAATGGGCATGGTGAAAGGAAATAGGAGAGGGCATGGGCTGAGCCTGGGAGGCTTGGACTGGAGAATGGTTTCCTCTCAGCTGTTAGCACAGCTTCTGGCTTGCAAGGGTCAAAGATCAATCTGTGTTCCTTACAGGCTCTCTAGTATGGATATAGACACCCAGCAGAGGAAGAGGAATCAAAGAATCACAGGATCATTTTGGTTGGAAAAAGTCTTTAACATCATCTACTCCAACTGTTAACCTAGCACTTCCAAGTCCAGCACTAAACCAGTTACTTATGTGCCATGCCTGTATGTCTTTTAAATACCTCCAGGTATGGTGACTCAACCACTTCCTTGGGCAACCTGTTCCGATGCTTGATAACCCTTTCAGTGAAAAAA
Source organism: Florisuga fusca (assembly GCA_038090715.1). NCBI lineage: Eukaryota > Metazoa > Chordata > Aves > Apodiformes > Trochilidae > Florisuga > Florisuga fusca. Next base: position 10,163,271 of record JAAWXA010000017.1, read on the forward strand.
ATTTTCTAATATCCAATCTAAACCTCCTCTGGCACAACATGAGGCCACTTCCTCAAATCCTATCATTTGTTACTTCAGAAACCAACTCCTCACCTCACTACAACCTCTTTTCAGGTAGCTGTAGAGTGCAATAAGGTCTCCCCTCAGCCTCATTCTCTCCAGGCCAAACAACCCCAGATCCCTTAGCTGCTCTTTCCAACACTTGTTTTCCACACCCTTCACCAGCTTTGTTGCCCTTCTCTAGACTTGCTCCAGCAATTCAATGTCCTTCTTGTAGTAAGGGACTCAAAACTGAACACAGAATTTGAGGTGTGGTCTCGATAGTGCTGAATACATGGGGACAGTCATTTCCCTACTCCTGCTGGCCACACTATTTCTGATACAAGCCAGAATGCTTTGGGCTTTCTTGGCCATCTGGGCACAATGCTGGCTCCTGTTCTACTGACTGTTAACCAATACTCCCAGGTCCTTTTCCACCAGGCAGCTTTCCAGTCACTCTTCCCCAAGGCTGTCGCATTGCCTGGGGTTGTTGTGACACAGGTGTGGGACCTGGCTCTCGGCTTTGTTGACCCTCACACAATTTGCCTCAGCCCATTGATCCAACCTGTCCAGATCCCTCTGCAGAGCCTTCCTACCCTCAAGCAGATCAACACTCCTGCCCAGCTTGCTGCTGTCTGCAAACTGACTGAAAGTGCACTTGTTTTGCCTTGTCCAGATCATTGATAAAGGTATTAAACAGAGTTGGCCCAAACACCGAGCCCTGGGGAACATCACTTGTGACCAGCTGCAAACTGGATTTAACTCCACTCACAGCTCTTTGGGCTTGGCCATCCAGTTTTTTACCCTGTGGAGTGTGCACCAGTCCAAGTCATGAGTTGCACAACCAGTTTCTTCAAGAGAATACTGTGGGAAACCATCAAAGGCTTTACTAAATTCTAGGCAGACAACATCCACAGTCTTTCCCTCATTCACTAAGTGGGTTGTCATAGAAGGAGATCAGTTTAGCAGATCAGTGATGTCTTTCATCAACCTATGCTGGCTGGGCCTGATCACCTGGCTGTCCTGCATGTGCTGTGTGATCTTACTCAAAATGATTTGCTCTATAACTTTACATGGCACTGAGGTCAGACTTACAGGCCTGTTGTTCTCTGGATTCTCCCTACTCACACACATTAAACCTCACCTTTTGCACAGGCAGTACCTGTGCTCAGGACAAGGGCATTGGTGCTTAATTCTGACAATGGAGCCTGCTAGGGTGACCTAGCTCTGCCCCAGGATTATGGCATCCAGCCCATGCTAGAACTACTTCCCAGCCCTAGCATAGCAGCAGTGATTTACACCCAGGAGAGCCTTTCTTCTGCTATTGTGTTGCATTTGTGGGCCAGGAAGACCCTGTTGCTGGGTCCCCAGAAGCTGTTTATGTGGCAAGACACTGTCCAAGTGAAACCAGGAAATCTCAGCTCAGTTCCTTCAGTTCCTGATAACTCACTGGCCTTCCTGCTAACTCACTGGCCTACTACTAAGTACTTTACCATACACCATGGTAAAGGTCTTGGCATAAGTGAGGCCCAGGGCCACATGAAACCAAACTAGTGTGGAGACAGGCTGATTGTGCCCCCTGGGTACCATCACCAACAAGTCAGCATGGAAGAGCAAACAGAGCAGTTGCTTAAGACCCCCAATGAGCCAGCTTGTTATGGGGCATGAATTTACCCTTCAAAAACACCACCCACACAACCATCCACTATGCAGATAATAGAGCATCTTGGTTACCAAAAACCCTGGTAGACGTGAGCCTGTAGACACACATCCTAACCAGACCTTATGTGATCTGAGAACTGCTAGCACGTGGCCCAGTACACACTGGCTTGTTGGTTTTCATAGCTGGCTTACTTATTAATCAATGTCTTTAGGGAGCGTGTGAGTGTGCTCATGACATTGGCAACTGTGGCTGACTGGTGGGCAAGCTGCTCCACTGTCTGCTGGTGGCTCAGCATTCTGGTTGTTGACTCCTCCGCAGCCTTCAGAAGGAAAGTGTAGTTTCTCACCACTTCCTCCACCTTTGTCAGCAGCTCTTGGCGCTGGGAATCTGAGCGTATGACGTACACCAGCCTCACAAACGTCTCGATGAGGTTGCTTAGCACCTGGAAGCTGCTTGTGATGGCTGCAAGCATGTGTGTAGGACTCTTGTCGACAGCTGCCATGCGACGGCAGGATGCTCGAAACTCCTTGAACTTGAGAGTGAGCTCTTGTTTGTATTCAGCCAGCTGGGAGATGTAAAGTTTGCAGTCCTGGATGTCAGGGCTCACCACACACTGCCTCAGGATAGTCAGGAGTTCATTGGTGTCCAGCTGCACTTGCAGAAACCCATTGGGAAAGCTGTAGGCATGGCCTCGAAGGGTGTTGATCTTTGCCAAGCTCCCTTCCAAACTGGAGGTCCTTAAATCTATTTCCTGCATCTGACCATCACTGGGATTGCTGCAAGCTGTTGCATCTAGGACCTGAAGAGTCCTGCTCATGACTGGGACCATCTGATTGTCCAGCTTCATTCCTGGAACTATCTGCATGGGAATGGAATAGGACAGCTCATCCTTCTCACTCCCATCATCTGCAACATCGCATTTCCTGTAGTAGAAGCAGTACCGGATGGAGCAGCACTTCTCATCCTCCATGTCTTCATCCTGCAGATCAGCAGGACTTTCATATACCTCCTCCTGGACAGAGAACACTGCTGAACCCTTCTGGTTCTTTTTCTCCTGTGCTATCTGGACATAGGAGGGGTCAGCCACTCCAGAAGCTTCCTGGATGTTACTCTTCAGAACAGGACAAAGGATGCTGGGCTCAGGCTCTTTCTGGGGGTCGTTCTCCTTGGTTGTATATATATTCTGGTAGATGTCAGAGGACAGGGATGTCCTGTCAGTCTTATCTATTTCACTGACACTGTAGCGCCGCAGGAGCTTTCTGTAGTGTGGAGCACCCATGCACTCACCCTGGGAAGTGCATGTTGTCAAACAGGACACGCTGTTCTCCGGATCTGACCGGTAGTCTCTGAACTCTAAACTTGTGGATCGCAGCCGCTTGCCTTTGGAAGGGTTGCTCACACTTGTCAGCCTAATGGCTTCTGCCTGCTTCTGATCATCTGTAACTTTATCTCTCTCTTGCCTTTCCAGATCTGGCATCACCAACTGGTTAGGGGGTGGCCTTACCCCTCTGCAAATCCGCTTGCAGTCACAGCTGCGCCTTTGCTCCCTGGACATCCCAGGGACTTTTTGCACAGGACTGCTCCTTAGCTGGCAGCTGCATCGCCCAGGGGCAGGAGGGTGCAGATACTCCTGTGGTGGGAGATCGCCTTTGCTCTTTGGCTTGAGAAGCTCTTCAAGGAATTCTAGCTCATACTGCTTCACTTTCTGCAGCTGGGCCTGCCTCTCATCTGTCTCCTTCTTCAGCCGGGTCGGAAATGTTGCAGAGAACAGGTTCCTTAACCTGAAGGGAGCTTTTGGAGCTTTGGCTTTAGCTGGGACATCAGTGTCTTGTTGGGCCATCTCTAGGATGTTTTCAACTTTTTTGGAAGGCACAGTGCTGATCTGCAGGCTCTCAGACCTGGGCACCAGCTGGATTGGCCCTTTGGGTTCCTCACTGGTGCTCCGGAAAATGCTAACAGGTGATGGAGACTGCAGATTGCTACTTTCAGCCTTTAAGCTTTTGGCTGAACTTTCGTGTTGTATTTTCTGTCCTTGGTTTGTAGGAGCTTTGTGTTTCTGAAAGACAAGGCTCATGGCTTCCCCACCTGCCTTCTGACCTGGCTCTCCACTTGTGGCTTTTCCTGAACCCTCTTTACTCACTTTTTGCTGGTATCTTTTAGAGGCAAAAGTCTTACTGGGCATAATTTCCTCACCTGCTAAGACAAGGTGCAAAGCTTCAGCCTTACTGCCATGAGCTTCTTTAGGACTTGGAGAAACTTCACAGTGCTTCTGCGGAGAGAGTTGTTGTTGCTGTTGTTGTTGTTGTTGCTGCTGCTGCTGCTGACAGGTGCATATGGTCTCTGCATTTTGTGGACTTCCTTTAAGTTTCAAAGGCTTGCTGCTGACTGATGAACAACTGCTGGTTCCATTAATTTGCTTGTTTTCTTTCGAGGCTGCTACAACTTGGGGAGCTGAGCTTTTTGCATTTGCCACTTGCTGCAGAGCATCTGAAATGATGGCTGGAGTTACACGACTTTTTTGATCCAGGAGGAGCTTGGAGCTTGGCTGGACCTCTTTGGGCATCTTCTCTTGTGCCTGCTCCCTGCTTGGGGCTGCCGTGGCATGCAGAGGTACCTCACAGGCAGCTTTTGTGTGACCTGAACCTTTGCACTCAGAGCCTGGCACTGGAACCCCCTTGATCTGCTTATTAAGCTGGGGGGTCAGCACTGGCTTGACAGCCAAGGTGTAGCTCTGCTCAGCATGCTGTTGCTCCTGTTTGCTTTTACACTTGCTAAGGTTGGGGTTTTGGTGTGACAAAGCTGGCTTCAGTGAAGGGCTCGGCTCCTGGTGGCTGACTGGGTAGGGTGAGGTGAGAACAGCCTGGGCAGCACAGCTCTGGATTCGGAAAGGCAAGTCCTTTCTAGCCAGGAGGTTTTCTTTGTTGATGTGTTGAGCAAGGAAGTAGGCTGCGTTCTGATGCTGCTTCATAGCAGAGACCATCTCTGAGACATCAGTTAGCTCTGAGGAGTTGGTTTCATGGCCAGAATCCAAGGATGACTCAGGAGTGATGGCAGCCAGGACAATGAGACCTGAGGAGGGACACGAAGAAAATCCCACAACAGCACTTAAACCACACTGCTATGTGGACAAGAGGGGAACTACATGCAGCTGGAGGGTCCCAGGAATGCAGGACACAGCATCCCATCAGAGAAACTTCAGTGACTTCCTTCAACCAGAGGTTAATGGTTTTAAGAGATCACTTGTCAGCACTGAGCTGGTGTGCTAGGTCAATTCAGCAAGAGGTCTCTGCCCAGGAACAGGTCCAGGGCAGCAGAGCTATAGGGGCTTGTCTGGAACAAGAAGGAAAAGTGGGCAACAGCTGCTCTGCTATAGTGAGTAGGGCAGCCAAGATGAGGAGAGTGACAAAGGACTGGGCTGCCAGCAAGCTGGACCCATCCGACAGCAGGTTTGCCCTGTGAAGGGCTCACACACTGCAAATCTGTGTGGGAACACGTGAAGACTAAAGGCTGAAGGTACCAGCTGTGTGGTGTCACAGCAGGGAGGAACTCATGCCTGCAGTATTGGTTTGTTACTGCCTCACCAGAGTACTGTGGCCTGTGGACCATGCCGGATATGAAAAAACCAAGAGACGCCTTCAGGTGCTGTCAGAAAGAGGAGTCCCACATCAGTTTCTTAGAAATCTGAGCAGCAGGTTGGCTGCTCCTGTTAGAGCATGTTGCCACAACTTAGTTTTTACTAAAGCTATTCCACAGTCACATATAGAATGGGAGGAGGCTAAAGGGAAGGAATGTACCATAGGAAAGGAAGGCTATAGGGAAAAAACAGAAAAACCACACCCATAGAAATACCTGCTGTCTGCTGTGGTGGGGGATGTGGACAATCCTCTGAAGCAGCCAGGGCTTCCAGTGCCTGCAGGGTAGACACCAGGGCATCGTCCAGCTCTTGGGCATGATCTTGGACCGTCCATGTTTGCACGTTGTCTATCAGTGTGACAGGGATCTCATCATAGAGGATGCCACAGAGGTGCCGGTTCTGCTCCTGGCTCTGGGCAGCTGCCCGGCGCTTGGGGTCATCCTCGTCTGAGCTGTTGTCTCGGAAGCCAGGAGGGGGGGCAGCAATGGCAGGGAGGAGGGATGTTGTTTCATCTTCTTCCTCATCGCTCCCAGGAGGGGGAAGTGACATCAAGTCCACCATATTGTCCCGGGTGCTGCTGGGCTTGCCCCCCTTGCAGGATGCCAGCTGGCTCTTCATTTTGGCCTGGCAGGACTCACAGTAGAAGTGCAAAGTGTCACTCCGCAGGTGGGTGTCTATGGTGTGTGCCCTGCCCCTGCTCACCTGCTTGTCCTGGTCAAGGCCATCTGGGTCATATTTGTTAGTTGTCCCATTATAGCCTTGGCCAGAGCTTTTGGAAGTGGGGTCGGATTTGGTCCTGGGACGAGTTTCTTCAAAAAAAATCAGATTTTCATTGATATCTATGCTGCTCTCTCTTTCCTTCCTCTGTTCTCGCATGTGCAGGTAGCAAAAGCTGATGAGTTCTGAGTCTGAAGTCCTGGTGGCCGGAGCCTTGGCTGCTCCAGCACTGGTGGCAGAGCCACCCACCAACCCGCTCTCATTCTTTCCCGCGTTACCTGCCATGGCAGGACGGTGGAGGTTGTGTGAGTTGATGTAATCTAAACCAAACCCATAATTGGCACATTAGTAGCAGCACCCGAAAGAAGGAAAACAATGTAAGAAAGTGTATGCTCACCCTGGAGGAGCAGCCATGTGCTCTGTGCCCTCCAGACAGCGTCCCGGACTGCAGCAGGACACGTGTTCTCTGATGCACAGCCAGGCCACCTGGCTGGGCTTTTGAAAAAACATCTTCTGCAATCCACTGGGCCTATCTGCCAGTAATGAATGCAGAAAGAGATATCCTGCACATGCAAATCATAGAATGGTTTGGGTTTGAAGGCACCTTTAAAAGCCATCTCATCCAAACACCCAGCAGTAAGCAGGGAGATCTTCAACTAGATCATGTTGCTCAGAGGTCCATCCAATCTAACCTTGAATGTTCCCAGAGGTGGGGTACCTACAACCTAGAGAGGGGAACTGTTTCAGGGCTTCACCACACTCATTGTAAAATTTTTCTTATACCTAGTTTGAATCTACCTTCTCTGAGTCGAAATCATTACCCCTTGTCCTATTGTTCAGCAGGTCCTACTAAAAAGCCAGTCCCAATCTTTCTCATAAGCCCTCTTTAAGTGGCTGCAATAAGGTGTGCCTCGAGCCTTCTCTTTTTCAGGCTGAACAACCCTAACTCTCTCAGCCTGTCTTCATAGGAGAGGTGTTCCATACCCCTGATCATTTTTGTCCACGTCTTTCCTGTGCTGAGGACTACAGAGCTGGACACAGCACTTCAGGTGAGGTCTCACCAGAGCAGAGTAGAGGGGCAGAAGCACCTCCCTTGACCTGCTGGTCATGCTTCTCTTTATGCAGCTCAGGATGTGGATGGCTTTCTGGACTGTGAGTGCCCATCACTGGCTCATGTCCAGGTTTTCATCCACCAGTATCCCCCAGTTCTTCTCCACAGGGCTGCTTTCAATCCCTTCATACCCCAACCTCTACTGATGCTGGGGGCTGCCCTGTCCCAGGTGCAGACCTTGTGCTTGGCTTTGTTGAACCTCATGAGGTTCACATTGCTCAAGCTTGTGCAGGTCCCTTAGAATGGGATCCCTTCCCTCAGGCATGTCAACCACACCACTCAACTTGGTGTCATCATCAAACCTGCGGAGTCTGCACTCAATCCTACTATCTATGTACTGATGAAGATATTAAACAACACTGGTCCCAGTAGGGTCCCCTGAGGGACACCATCCATCTCCATCTGGACAGCACACAGTTGGCCTCTACCCTCTAGAAGCAACCATCCAACCAATTCCTCATCCACTGAACAGTCCATCCTGCAAAACCATTTCTCCAATTTAGACAGAAGAATGTTATGGAGGACAGTGTCAAGGGCCTTACAGAAGTAAGACATATAGATGATATCAGTAGAGCATTCCTTGTCCACTGATGCAGCTACTCCTTCCAAAGAGGGCCACCAGGCTGGCTAGGCAGGACTTACCCATGGTGAAACCATGCTGGCTGTCTCAAATCAGCTCCCTGTCCACCATGTGCCTTAGCATACCTTCCAGGAGGATCTGTTCCATGATCTTCCTAGGCAAAGAGGTGAGGCTGACAGGTCAGTAGTTCCCAGGGTGCTCATTTCTACCCTTTTTAAATATGGGTGCAATGTTATCCTTTTTTCCAATCACTGTGAACTTCACCTGACTGCCATGACTTTTCAAATATCATGGAGAGTGGCTTGGCAACTACATCAGCCAACTCCCTCAGGACTTCAGGATGCATTTAATCAGGTCTCATAGATTTATGTATGTTCAGGTTCTTCAGGTGGTCACAAATCTTATTTTCTCTAATAGTGGGAGGGACTTTGCTTCCCCAGTCCCTGTCTTGTAGAGCATCCACTTGAGAGGTGTGGGAAGAGCAGCTGCCAGTAAAGACTGAGGCAAAAAAGCTGCTGAATACCTCAGCCTTCTCCTCACCTGCTGTTAACAGTTTGCCAGTTGTGTTCATCAGGGTGGGTACACTTCCTTTGACCTTTCTCTTCCCTCTGACATACCTATAGAATCCTTTCTTATTCTTTGTGTCCCTTGCCAAACTCAGCCTCAGCCATGCTGTGGCCTTCCTAAACCCATCTTTACACAACTGAGCAGTATCCCTATATTCTTCCTGGGATACCTGTCCCTGGTTCCACAGCCAGTGCATTTCCTTCTTCCTGGTCTTTAGTTTCACCAGCAGATCTTGACTCCTGCATGCCAGTCTCTTGCCTCACTTTTCTGGTTTCTAACACATGGGAATCAGGAGCTCTTACACTTTATGGAAAGTGTCCTTAAAGATCTGCCAGCTCTGTTGTGCTCCCTTGTCCCTGAGGGCAGCTTTCTGGGGGTCCAGCTGACTAACTCCTCAAACAAATTCTGGGCTGGAAGGGATTTCAGGTGATCAGCTTGTCTGTACTCCTCTAAGGCAGAAAAATGGTAACCAAAGCAACCTTCATAAATGTGTGTGTCATGGGAGCACATTCCCATGTATGTGCCACACTTGCCCTGGCCTCCCGACAGGAATATGTGAGGTCTCTCTAGAGGAATGGGTTAGTTCTGAGGGATACCACCCTTGTTGCCACCAAAAGCAGGAGGGGACTGCTGACACTGAAGACAAGGGACCTTCTGGCTCTGAGACATCAACCCCTCTCTCCTATAAGGAGAAAAGGAAAGATCTGGAGGAGGCAGAAGGGAGAGGCACATACATGACATTTACATGACAGACATGGAAGATTGCCAGCTTGTGCAGTATCAAAGAAGCTGATGTGCCTTTTTCTCCTAAATCAATCAAATCTGGATTCTCAATAACAAGGAGCTGCTTGAGCTAACTAAACTAAACTGTGGGGCTCTTAGGTGTGGCTGGGATATAGGATGATGGAGGCCAAAAGGGTCTAGAGGGTGGCTGGACACGACTTAGAAGCACTTGAGCTCCAGTCAGCAAAAACCCAGTGGCAGACTGATGGAACAGGACACCTCTTTGTGTGGTTCTCTCCATTGTACCCCAAATGATTATGTGGTAGAGAATTTAATCACATAAATTTTTTGAATTTATATATTATGACATTTATGATAAGAAAGTATTGACCCTGAGGCTGGTTTTTTTTTGCAAGGAATTACATCAATGACACCATGAACCAGCAGCACAACTGATCAGTTGCTTTAAACAAACAAATCTCCATCTCCCCACCTGTCTCTTTTCTAGACTATCTGCAGCAATTTAGAATCACAGAATCATAGACTCATAGAATGTTATGGGTTGAAAGGGTTGAAAGTCCAACTCCCCTGCCAAATCAGGATCACCTAGGGCAGGCCACACAGGAACACATTCCAGGGTTTTGAAAGTCTCCAGAGAAGACTCCACAACCTTTCTGGTCAGCCTGTTCCAGTGCTCTGTCACCCTCACAGCAAAGAAGTTTCTTCTCATGTTGAGACAGAACTTGCTATGTTCTAGCTTATATTCATTATTCCTTGTCCCATTACTGGGCACCACCGAAAAGAGACTGACCCCTTCCTCTTGACACACACCTCTCAGACAAGGGTGAGCACAATTCTATCCACCTTGGCTACTTGGGAAAATGTGTTGTTTCTGTGCTGTGTGACAGCAGCAGTGAGAGAAGCAAGATTCCAGTAGTTTGCTGGGAGGCAGAGCTGGGCAGAACCAGAGGAGGGCTGATTAGCAGAGTGGCCACTGAGACATGGGGATGTCAATGCTGTATCACTGAGCTACCCATCGTATTTGAGGGCATCAGGAGCAGCCTGCCTGCATGCACAAACAAGGACCTAGAGCCTTAGTCAGCCAGTTTCTGTGAAGAAAGGTCTGTCAAGAAGGACTTGTCATCTTTTTTTCATAACATTGGCCAGACCAAGCAGTTTTTCCTCAGGAGATAGCTAAACACGGTGCAATATTGCCTCCTGGAGAGATGTCCAACGTAGGCTGGCTGCCTTTTTGTGACAGACACCCCTCCCTTAGTCCCTTGCCCCTTGTGTCTGTGATCCATCCATTTTTTCTGTCTGGCTGACAGCTATTGGATCAGGCTAGATCCAAAAGAGCCCTCTGCTCCTGCTGTTAAGCACGTTCCTGCAATAGCCTCCCCTTGCTCCCTTGCATGAGGCAAACTGCTGAAATATTCCTTGATCTTCTGGCCACTGGTCTAGCCCTCAGGAGGGGTATCTGTCTGCATTACAAGCTGAATTGTGCAGCTCTGCTGAGAATGGCTGCCAGGGGATGAAGGCTCTGCCTTGCCAAGTATAAATTAAATAAAACAAATCCTAATTAAATTAATTAGCTCAGCAAATTGGACAGTTTGTCTCCCCAAACAAACATTTGTATTATACTGTTCATCATCTGCAATGATAAAATCCCAGTCAAAACAATATCTCTCCTTTAAGGACATACTTGTGCTTATAATTGAGAGTTGTGTGAGTGAACACAAGTCTGCCACAGCTGGGGCTATGTGTTCAGCACTGGGCTGTGGTGAGGTGGCAGTGGCTGAAGCAGAGGATTTCCCCAAGCTGGACACCTCTGACAGGCCATGCTAGCAGCCTGTCCTGCTTGGACAGCCTTGCTAGCTGCTCATGCTGAGACAGGGCCTGTTGCTGAATGGGGTCAAAACCCCAGAATCTATAATCCAGCTGCTGGATGCTCCATCAGAGAAAGTTTTGATGAATTGCTGAGAGAGCAATCAAGGACGTGAGCTGCTTGACTGGCAGTGGTTGTTGGGGAGAGCAGGGAGAGGAAGTGGCAGGGGAGTGAATTGCCTGCACCACTCCAGCATGGCACAACCTTTTCTCTGGAGGGCAAGGATCTGGCATAAGGCTCAACAGGAAAATGTAGAAAGATGGCTCTAACTGACAGCATTTGGACAGATCATGCATTTCTAAAAATGTCTGCAGTTCAGCAGGAGGTTTTACTGTGCCTCAGGGAAGATGGATGTGCTCCTCTTCTAGAAAAAAAGCAGAGGCAGGGCTTGATTTTACATTTAAGATTCTGCCTGCATCCTGGAAAGTCAAAGCCTGAGCTAACTTGATTCTTCTCTGTGAGGCTTTCCTATTGTTCCTGCAAAGATGTGCTAATGATCAGCAGCCCCTGCAGCTGTAGTGAGACCAGAACTGTGGGCAGACTTTGTTTTCTCAATAAACACTAAATTCAGCTCTTCTGAAGGATGCTTAAACTGGGTCTGCCGTGTACTGGGTCTGCAGAGAAACTGTTCCACTCCCATGAGAATAGCCCAGGCCATCCAGAGAGGGACTGGTTCTTTGTTATGAAGACTATGGATCCATTCCTCCATCGCTGTCCTACTCACACCCTGACTTTCCCTCATACTCACTCCAGCCCCCTGCAGTGTGATATTGGTTTCTTGACACTGTCAAAAAAAGGGCAATTTACTACTCCTTTTGGCACAGGTCTGGACTATGCCCACCAAGCAAAATCTCCCTGAGGAAAAATCCTGTTATTGTCACTGTTGCCACACGGGGGAAAAGCACCACTCACATGTGCTGTGACAATCCCTGAGTCATCAGGAATTCTGGGTGCCATCAGCCTCCCTCCAAGCCCTTGGGGATGTTTTGGGATGCTCTCCTCTTCCTACTGCATTCCTCTGACTCACCATGGTCATCTGTCTCTGTAACCCATTTGAGTGTGACATGACCCAGGGAAGGACTGCCCTTGCTTGAAATCACTCTTGAGAATCCTCATTTTGAGGCTGACTCACACTTGCAATCTATTTTCAAGGAACAGAGCATTGATGCCTGATGGGTCAGAACCTGTCTTTAACTGTTCTTGTCTCCTTCTGTGCCCAGACTATCCTTCTGCTCCCTGCATCCAGCTGGATATTTGAAAAGCTGGGATGTCAAAGTTTCCTTCCTAACTTAAGACCTTAGCATAGCAGCTGGGCTTCCAGAGCTGCCTGTGCAGCCCAGATACCCACTGGTGGGAATAGCAGTGTCCAAAGGCAGCAGGAGAGCAGCCCCTGGCTGAGTGTGTACATTCATGCAGTTTCTGGACCTGTGCTGGTGGTCTCAGGGATGCATGTGCTGCATCCCTGCAGCAATTCACAGCAATGTGAGAACCCAGCATTACTGGTCCTTTCAGACTGCACCTCCTAGACCTGCTGTAGGAGCTGCCAGAACAACACTTGCAATGAATGTTTAGGGACCAAGATGACACCAGAAGTCAGAGGTTACCCAAAATGAGGACTTCTCTCCCTGCTCCTTGTTTTCTGGTTAAAAGGGTGGTCGCTGGGGGGAATGGTAGCAGAGGGGATATGCCAGCGAAACCCTTCTTTCTAATGCTGCAGAGCCTTGGGTGGAAGGAGGAGAAGGAGGCTGGGGAAGGTACTCACACAGAAAGCAGAGGCTGAAACATACCTGCCTTGATAATCTGAGGTGGGAGAGGGTGGCTTGGGGTCCTGGAGAATATCATCTTCTTGGAGTCCACCAGGAGACGGCAGTAGCCAGCAATCAGGCAAGCAAAGTTGATGGCTTCAGGCCACTCCATCAGCAACACCAGTGGCTGGAAGGCAAGAGAGGGAAAGAGCATGAGAGCCTGCAGCTCAGCTGGCACAAGACCAGTGCTCCAAAGTGGTTTTGCCAGAGCCCTGCACTGGTGTAACTGGTGAGGTGGCTGGCACCTTTAGCTGCCACTCAGGAAAAAACAGCAAGGTGTTCCAGATCACCCAGGAAATGGCTGTGCACAAGAGAGCACCTCTGCTGCTGTAATTCCTGCTTGATGACTCTCCTAAGGATGATGAAAGAGGTGGAACCCCACAGGACACACAGTGCGTGGCAGGGCCCCCATACAGCTGCTCTCCGACTGCATGTCAGTGCTCTAGGCCTACCTTCAGTGACCAGTTTAACCATCAAGCCCTGGGAAAATCAGGGAATTTGTAGGGTCTCCAGCTGCCAGAACCCCTGTTTCACTATAGGCACCATGTTACCCACCCATAAACGAAGACATTTGGTTACAGCAAGATACAGAAGGGGCAAAAAACCATTACAGGCTCCCCTAACCCCTAACCACAGTTTTGAGCTTGTGGATCATACTTAAATCTAACTCTTTGGGAAATTAAATCTGTGCTAAGAGCAGATGGTGTCTTCTCTTTTAGGAGAGCATTTATTTTCATGCTACAAAAGGTCTTTGCTTTGAAGAGAAGAAAAAAATCAGACATGATCTGTGTGCCACATACAATGTTACTGCACAGCCTAGCAGCAGACACCACTACCTGACTCCTGTCTTGTCCCAAGGAGGTTAGTTAGCCTGGGGAAGCTGTCAGGGTGGAATCCACTCTTAGCCCATGCACGGCTGGGATCTGACTGTGCAGAGCATCCTGTGACAGCACACATCATGAGATGGGAAAAAAATTGACAGTGCCTTCAATAAAATGATTGCATAGTAGCTCTAGCCATCATCTGCCCTTGCCCAAAGCACCCCTACATGAAGGGCCTTTGTACCCAGGTACACAGCTAATGCTGAGCTACTGCTGTGGCTTGGACTGTCCATCCTGCCATGGTCTCTTGCACACTGACAGCTCTTCAGGAGTCAGAAGAACTCATTTACCACATCCAGGTCATACCAAACCCATTTTAGAAATCTCTTAAACCTCTGCTGTGTGAAAACTGTTAAAGATATTTTACATTTCTTGTTTTGTAACCATAGGAGGTTGCTGGTACCCAATGGCCAGTTCTGTGTTCTTCTCAACACTCGTTGTTTTCTTAAGCCACCAATCTAACTCTGCAAAGGAAAACTCAGCCTTACAGCACATCATGCTCTGGACCATAGAACACAATAAACCTGGTTGTGAAGCCATGAGCCCTAGGCAGAGCCATGCATGATCCCCAAGCCAAGGCAAACCCCGGCCTGGTTCCTCCTAGGGACAGGGTAAAGAAGTTCCCTCCTTGGCTGCTGTGCAGAAAGAGAAAGGAAAAGATATAACCCAATGTGGAAGAGAAATAATCTGACAAGCAAACATGCTCTGCTGAGAGCCTCTGCCCCTTCCTGCTTGAGGAGGTTCTTTCTGCATCACAGAAAATAAATCTGAGATGACACAGAACAAGGAAAGGAACAGAACAAAGGAAATTATCCAGATAGAGAGAAAGGAGAGAAGAGATCCTCCACATAGCTTGAAGGAGGCAGGCATGCAGTGGTGAGGTGGGGTGACACCTCTTAGCCCAGCTCCTGTCTTGACATAAGTGATGAAAGGAAACCATGTGTTCCAGATCTGCCATAAGAAGCATCCTTAAAACAAGTGCCTTCTACACAGGACTAAGACTTCTTGGGTTTTTCAAGCCATCTGTTGAATAAAGAGACATCTGCACATTTTTCCCCCTCTGTTATGCAGCAATGAGAGTTTGAGTGCTAGCAACAAGAAAGGAAGCAAACACCAAGAGGAGGAAGCAATGGATGATGAATTTCCACTACTGGGAGATTAAATGAAGAAGCCAAGGTGGGTTGTTTCCACCACATATGAGTCACACACTAGAGATTTACAACTACCTCTTGGGGACACAAAAGCTGAATGGCACCAAGTCATGGGCCTTCACTACCTCCTAGTCTTGAACGTGATGTTCAGCCAGTGGTGCAGTCCTGGTACACCAGCTGGCAACCAGTACTTCAGAGACCCAGCCCTATTTCCATATTTACTCAGATACCTCTGCTTCAAGATATTCTCACCTATCCAGAAATGGGACTGTAGGTTTTTGGTGAAGCAGCATCATGGATCAGTCCTCATGAAGGAAGACAGGACTGAGACACAACCACCCTGGTGTGTCTTGCCTACAAATAAAACACATGCAATGCACCAAGATGCTGCAAGCTCCCTGCCAGGTCCCTAAGCAAGCCCAGCTTCCAGACTGGCTTCCAGGAACCAGTGCATGGCATGCTGGCACTGCTTGTACCAGTCTGCTCTGAAAAAGAGGTATCTTAATAGTGATTAGCATTACTACTTAGCAAGGGGTCTTAGAAATGATTACTCTCACATCCTGGCAAGCAAGTGGAATGAGAGTTTTTCTGTAACTGTCAAGCACTCAAATATTTTTATTAGGGATTAATCCACTTCAGGGCAGCTCAAAGCCATTCATCCATGCTGCTGGCAGCACTCTGGTGAGCTCATCATGGCCTGGGAGCACGTGCTGCAGGGGCTGCGTCCTGTGGATAGATTATTTGGCTGTTAAAAGAGAGTAAATATGAACAAAGCTGCTGCTGTTGGGCTGTGCTTCTCCCCTGGCCTAGAAGGCTTTTCTGCTGCTCACTATCTGAGGTCTGGCTCTTTCCTACATTGGGTTACAAGACTGAATCCCCTCTCTTTCACCCACCTGGGCAATTCTGCTGAGACTGTAGCAGCTCAGCTGCTTTCAAGACCTGCTGATACATCTCCCTGAAAGTGGCCAACAGATATGAAAGTGATTTCTGGGGTCAAGAGGCAAAAAAGCAACACAATTACTGTAGCTTTGTTTCCTTGGGAAGTCAGACTACAAAGAGGAACTGTCAGTGATGGCAGTTAATGGGTATGTTAGATATTTGCAATCATGGTCACCCTGTTCCATGCAGGCAAGGCAAATGAGATCTCCTGGTGACAGCCAGGCATTGGTGAACTTAGCAAACACTGACTTTCTGAACAGTTTCATGAAAAAATTCCAAGTAATGTTGCTAAGCGTTTTAAATGGTAAATCCAGGGCAGCTTTGCAGGGAGCTGCTTAAAATAATAACAACACAGGACTGTATTCTGTGCTTTGGGCTTCCATGTGATACCCATGTCTTGTGCTGAATGGGATTGACCTCCTTAGTTTGGAAACATCCTGCAAGGAGCAGTGAGGGCTTGTGCCTGTGGTCACCAAGGTCTGGTCCTCAAGGGGCTGGAGCTCATGCAACAACCTTCCCTCCACATATAATTTTTTTAACTCGGTGATTAATTTCAACCAGACCTGACAAAAAAGTAGCAATCTGGAAGACCATGAATCTTCTTAAATTTTCTAAACTCATTTGTGTTTTAGAGCAGAGAGACTTCTGTGAGAAGCCAGAAGGCAGGAAGGATTCAGCAGCAGCAAAACAAGTGCCAATCCTGCAAGATCTGCTCCCTGCCTCATTGGCACTGATTTTTTTGGAAGTAGTCAGAAAATGCAGTACTTTTTTCCAAGCTCTTCATCCGGAGATTGTATTAATCACAGGTGGGAAACAAATCACTAACTAGGATAACCTTCCAATTATCCCCCTGCCTTGCACCGACGGTGTGTCTAATGCCTACCAGCCCTTCCTCTTCCTCTTCCTCCTCATTGGCATGGTCTTGCTGCAAACAGTGGTGAGGGCCCATACCTCAATGGCCCCAAGGGCTCTGTTTTCCTGGGATGACAGAGCAGAAATACCTGTCTGATTTTTGTCAGGGCAGCAGCACCTGTAGGATGGAAGCTGGTTTTACACAGAAGCAAACTCATTGAGATGATACTACTGCTATAAAACAGCAAAACATAGGATTCCCAGCAGGATGCACAGGTAAAGGTTAATTTCTGATATGTAATATGCCAACATGAGAAGAAGCAAATTTTATAACGCTCTTTCTACATCTAAATGCATAAAATAATTCAGAAATTAGTGATGTTTTTATCTTTTACTCATACTGGTTTCCTGGATTTTCTAGTTCTAATAAGAGAAGGAATTGTTTTCACTTCAGGTTTCCTGATTGGTAACCAGTTTCCCTGGCAAGTAAGAAAATACATTTATATTGGATGTAAGAGATGAGTCTTCCATTTGCTTACTGTGGATATAGTGCTTTTTCTATTAGGCCGTACCTTTAAATCAAACCTCAGTGTCTTTCTGGAGCATATTCTCTTGTTGAGGCAAAGGTGAATGAAGAACATTTCATGGAATATTTATGGGCAGGGTTATGCTATCGGATCTTAACAAATTAACTTATGAGCTGACCTATCTATGCTATAACCCTTAAGCTTATGTGTATTTCCTTTTAATCACCTCACTTTTACTTTGGATCTTATCCGGCTTCCTTTGCTGTAATGAGGTAGAAAAGCAAAAGAAGAATTTACATAATTTCTGTTCTCTGGTTTACTTGAGGTGCACTGCCAAGTTTATGTTTAATAATACAGGCAGCCAGGCCTAATGAGACAGCAGTCAATTTTTCACTTGTACATCGAATTTTACTTCCCTCCCTCTAAGTATTATTAACTCAGTTTTATCAATACCACGCTGCTTGTGATTAGTACCATTATTTACCATTTGTTGATCAATAAACCTGTCTCTAAATCTGTCCAACAGGTCTTTGTTGGCAGCAGACTTCCAGGTTTCTGCAGTAGAATTAAATAAGCAAACACCTCCTGTGCTGAGTGAATGTCCTCCTTGTTGTCTGCACTGTCCCATGGGCTGGGCAGGTATCTCCACAGACTGAACACATGTAGGTGTCTCTTCTCCATTTCAATGGTGGTGCTGTGTCCCCTTGTGTTGCTGTGTCCTGAGGAAGGTCCAAGTCTTGCCTACATCTTCACATCAGGCTGGAACTGCCACCCTGGCGAGCGTCCATCCCCTCTGTGAATACTTCATAGAATCACAGAACTCTTTGGGTTGGAAGGGATCTAGTTCCAAACACGCAGTGCTACCATCCAGACAGTTCCTTAGCCAGCAGATAGTCCATCCATCGAATCCAGTTTAGAGACCAGGATATCATGTTGGACACTTGAGTGCTTTGCACAAGTCCAGGTAGATGATGTCAGTTGTGCTTCCCTTGTCCACCAGTGCTGTGACCCCACCATAAAAAGACACCAAATTTGCCAGGCATGCTTTGATGTTAGCAAAACCATGTTGGTTGCCACAAACTATGTCCTGCTTTTCCACTTGCCTTACCAGAGCCTTCAGGAGGATCTGCCTCATGATATTGCTGGGCACAGAGGTGAGACTGACTGGCCTATTGTTCCCTGGGTCTTCCTCTTTCCCTTTTTGAAAATGAGGGTTATGTTTCCCCTTTCACAGTCACAGAATCACAGAAAGTTCGGGGTTGGAAGAGACCTTGAAAGATCATCTAGTCCAACCCCCCTGCCAAAGCAGGGTCACCTACAGCAGGTCACACAGGAACACATCCAGGCAGGTTTGGAATGTCTCCAGAGAAAGAGACTCCACAACCTCTCTGGGCAGCCTGTGCCAGTGCTCTGTCACCCTCCCAGGGAAAAAGTTTTTCCTTATATTTATGTGGAACCTCCTACGCTCCAGCTTGTACTCACTGCCCCTTGTCCTGTCATTGAACATAACTGAGAAGAGCCTGGCACCATCCTCCTGACACTTGCCCTTTATGTATTTATAAACATTAATGAGATCACCCCTCATTCTCCTCTTCACCAAGCTGAAGAGCCCCAGCTCCCTCAGCCTTTCCTCATCAGGGAGATGTTCCACTCCCTTCATCATCTTGAAGGTTCTGTGCTGGACTCTTTCAAGCAGTTCCCTGTCCTTGAATGAAGAGGCCCAGAACAGGACACAATATTCCAGATGTGGCCTCACCAGGGCAGAGTAGAGGGGGAGGAGAACCTCTCTCCACCTACTAGCCACCCCCCTTCTAATGCACCCCAGGATGCCATTGGCCTTCTTGGCCACAAGGGCACATTGCTGGCTCATGGTCATCCTTCCATCCACCAGCACCCCCAGCTCCCTTTCCCCTTCACTGCTCTTCAAGAACTCAGTCCCCAGGCTATACTGGTCCCTGGGGTTGTTCCTAGCCAGATGTGAGCATCTACACTTGCCCTTGTTGTAATCCATTAAATTTTTCCCTGCTCAACTCTCCAGCCTGTCCAGGTCCCTCTGAATGGCAGCACAGCCTTCTGGGGTGTCAGCCACTCCTCCCAGCTTTGTGTCATCAGCACACTTGCTGACAGTGCACTCTGTTCCCTCATCCATGTTATCAATAAACACATTGAATAGTACTGGTCCCAGTATTTACCCTTGGGGGACTCCACTAGAAACAGACTTCCAGCTAGACTCCATCCCATTGACTACAACTCTCTGGCTTCTGTCCTTCAACCAGTTTCCAATCCACCTCACTACCCAATCATCCAGGCCACACTTCTTCAGTTTAGCTCCAAGGATGCGGTGGGAGATGGTGTCAAATGCCTTGCTGAAAGTGAAGTTTCCCCAGTCAATGGAAACTTCACCAGACTTCCATGACTTCTGAAATATGATGGAAAGCGGCTTTGCAACTCCATCTGCCAGTTCACTCAGGACCCTCTGATGGATCATGTCAGATCCCACCATCAGAAGATCAGTATGTGAACAAAGGAGAACACAAAGAGCATACACACACAGCAAGCTGGGCTGTGTACCTCAGCACATCACCATAGCTCTGTAAGAAGGCAGGAACAATTTAAAATGGGAATGGTGGCTCTGCCACCAGAACTGGAGGACAGAATGCATGAACAAGATGAGGTGAAGCTGCAGTTGCCAATAAAGATGCAGTTTAGTGGGATACTACTGTAAACAGCCTCTATCTCATTTTCACAGCTACAGTGCCCTCCACTTAACTGCAGTACATTTCATCAAGACACTTCTTAGGGAGCCAAGTAAAGATTGATGGTGCTTAATGGCTGGGGCTTAATGGCTTAATGGCTGGGTTGTTTAACGGGGCTCATAGTTTTGATTAAGATGCTTGCAGGAGTTGGAGTGGTACAGCAACAGCTTTGATGTTCAGAGGTGAATGAGGGGTTTGTATCCCCTCCAAAAGGATTTCTGTCAGTGCTAGTTCAGGAAAGAAAAACTGCCTTTGCAAAAAAGTCAGTTCTCTTGTAGCTGGCAGTAGTCCCCAGATTTCTGGGACACTTGGCAGCCTGCATGCCCTTTTGACCAGTTTCACCTTGGCCTCACATTTTTGGCTCTTGAATGCAGACAAAATGCTGTCAGGTTACAAAAAGCAGAATATGGATAGCAGTGTTGGCATATGCTCTTTGTATATAGAGGACTGGAATAGGGATGGAATTACTAAATTAATTTGGGTAACCACTATCTTCACATGTGTATAAATGCAGGTCAGTCCTGCAGTTTTCTTGTAATCTGTTTAAGAAATCCAATACTGAATCAGCATATTGCCTAAGGATGACAAACAACAACCTTTTTTCCCAAGGAACAGCCTTATTATATCTTCTTGGTAACCACAGGCAGTACAAACTGAGTCAGGAGGAATCATCTCAGCCTTCTCACACATCTATATTGTTCCCCTCCTCCACCACAGCTTAGTAGAGTAGGAATAACAGACATTCAGATACAATTTATGGAAACTTAAGAAATAGAAACTGGAGTAGCTGCTTAGTGTTGTCAGCATATCTGACAGCTTGTGATGCATGATAACTGAGTAACCAGCTTTCCAGTGCATTAACACTCAAGCAGAGGCTGGGTAGTATTATTCTGACCCAAGCAACTGGTTTACTTTCAAGGGAAGTGGTTGAAATGTAGGTGTTCTGCTGGCCTGTAATCCGTCTTCTAGACCAGCGCATCTATTACTGGCACTGGTCTGAAACTGGTGGCAGTGGGATGGATTGAGGATCCCCTCCCCTGGCAACTCTAGTTTAAAGTCCTCTTTACTAAATTTGCAAGCCTATGGCCAAAGACGCTCTCCCCTTTCTCTGAGAGATGAAGCCAAATCAGGCCCCAGAAGTCCTGTGGTCTAAGTAGACAAGACCCTGGCTGTGGCACCACTCCTGTAACCATTTATTATTTTCCTAATTCATCTGGCTGTTTCAAGCCTTACTTAAAGGGTATGTGCTTTTCCCTGTGGTATTTCTAAGAACCAGAGCCTTCTGGTGCTTTTGACATCCTCCACATTAGCAATTTGTTGGAGCAAATTTTCAGGATTCCCAACTCATGCCCACTGCACTGGACATCTGATGTCTGCTTTTTAGTTTGTTAAAATAAGAAAATACATTTATCTTTGCTCGTTTGGAATCTGACTTTTGTGTTTCCAACTGGCTCCTGTCCTGGGTGCACACAGGCAACGCCCTGGGTGGCATTGAGGGTGGCACCACACACTGGCACCATCCCAGATACTGAGCCTAAGGAAATCTCAATTCCTCTTTTTCTTCCAGGAGATGAGTGTTTCAGCATGGCTTAATTCAACTAAAGATGTATTCAGGTTAGGGAACCAGAGCCATTAGGTCCATCATCACTCCAGGACCTTGGTCTTCACGTGGGAGAAATCCAATGGTCCTCAGTCACTGCTTGCACGAGTGGGGGTAAAGCTGGTTTTGCCTGCTCTTGTCAGTTTGAAGGGGGTCCCCACCATTTCCAGACTACAGTTTGGCAAATGGATGCATGACACTGGCCTCGGCACCACCAGCACATCCCTGCCATGCTTGGCTGGGGGAAGGGCCACCAGGCTGGGACCCACTGCTGGTACCCACTCCAGCGGTGAAGGCTCAGAGGCAGCAGGGTCACCATCCCACACCAGAGAGGGGGAGGGGTAGCTGGAAAGCAGGACTTTGGTTCCTTCCAGGGGCAGAGGAGAAGGCTGCACCTGGTCTATGCATGGTGACTTTTTATTTCCATGGAAAGCTGGAAGCATGCCAGGGCCCTGGGAACACCAACATCCACAGTCAGATTCCATGGCAGGCTGGAAGCACGCCCGGGGCCTGCAAACACCAACATCAATGGCCAGATTGCAGGCACAGCAGCAGCTGGGGGCCTTTCTGATTTAATTTTTAATTTGTTTTCCTCTGTTGAGTCTTGATCTCAGTGAAAGCACTGGCTGGATGCAGGCCCTGTTGGGAGACATGAAGTCAATTACCCTGATGACTTTGATCGACTTGTGCCTGGTGAGCAACCAGCTGCTGTCAGCTCCTGCAGCCTGATGCAGGGACGAGGGGCAGCCTGGGAGAGCTCCTCCATTTAATTGCAAATGTTCATCCTGGCTCTGGCAATCCAGCTGCCCCTCGAGGATTCCTCTTTCATTCCCATTCAGAGGGCTTTGGCAGCTTCTGTTTGCCAATGTCAAGACTGTTAATAATAAAAAGTCCAGCAGTGTGTAGCTGTGTAAATCAGAAAGGACAAATGCTCCATTTGAAAAGCCATTTCAGTGGCTTTGCTTCTGCTGGACCTGTAAAGCCAGTAGTGCAACCTGTTGTAGCCACCCAGCTGGACATCAAGAGATGGCTCCAATGTGCCCATGGAGCTGAGCAGCTCTCCCCATGCCTGCTGCCCTGGGGAGTTTGGGTCAGTGCAGTGAGCAGCAGCCTCTCTTCTTCCTTTGCACACTGTAAGCACTGCCAGACTTGCCCTGATGCCAGACTGGAGATGCTGACCACCCTTCCATGGATGCTGGGAAGTAGAAGAGGACTTTGCAGTCCTATGCTGGGTAGGAGGTAAGATGCATGCCTGGAGGCCTACATCTGAGCTGGCTGTGAAGCATTAGCCACTCTCAAATGCTGGTCTCAGCACTGCCAGGCAGCTGGAGGGAGAAGACGCTGGGAGATGCAGGTCTGTGGGGGCCCCAGACCACCAAGACAAGCTGAATTTAATGCATAAAGATCACAGGAAACACCATGGGTCAGCACCCTGTCCCCAGTGAATCTATGAGCTCCAGAATCAATGCTCAAAATGGTCAAGTCTAGAGTAGAGGAAGAAGAGTGGAGAAGCAATGGCCCCAGCAAAGAGTGGACTTTGCTAGGTGGGACCGAGCACACAATCCTGCAAAATGCCTGCACTGCTGAAGCACAGCTGGGGAAACACCATCCTTCCCCCACCTGCATGCTGTGAACTTCCTCAGTATTTCCAAGCAAACCTGTCCTAGTGGCTGGTGAGGTGAAATCTGCTCCTCTCCTCCCAGCACCTCTCTTGGATATTGCAGGGAATAAAAATCTTTCTTGGACCTAGTAGCAGAGGCCTGAAGGCTTTAGTTCTTCTGTTCTGAGCTGCACAGCTCCTTTATGAGTGGTCCTGCCAGCACCTGCCCCCACCTTGTCACTCTCAGCGGTGAAAGCAAAGCAGAGGCACCAGCCCTGGGTTTGTATCCCTAATGGGCTGTTTTAAACGGAAGCAAAAGCCCAGCATGGAAAAGCTTCAAAACAAACCAATTAACTACCCAGTGAGTAATTTGTAAGACAAACACAATTTTTTCCTCCACAACTAAATGCAAATGGTTTACAGTCTCCTCAAGCTTGCTTGTTACCTGAAAATCTTCCTCAGCTCCTTCCCAGTAGGACTCTAGGCTGCATTTGCAGGCAAACAGTGGATAAAGACGAGGGGATGGTGCTGGCTGGTCTGGGTGGAGTATGCAGACCTCCTGGCTGATGGCTGCTCCATGACCTGAACCCTTTTTTTAACCTTTACGATCAACTACACAGCATCAGTAAGCTTGGCGCTTGGAAATTCAGAATTACCTTTCTGCATAAACACCATAACCCTCACTGAATATTTGCTGTTTTCACAATAATCCAGCGAGCAGCTGCAGTGGGCTGCTACACACAGCAGTTCAGGCTAGCTCACCCACATCCCTGGGGAATGCACCTGAGCTGCCCCAGCATCTGCCAATGCAATGGTCAGTGCATCAGGGTGCAATGGTTCAAGGGGAACACCCCCACTTGCTCTGCAATGCACAGAGCTCTGACAGGCTTCCAGGGGTGATTTAGATTGGAGCACAGGTCCTCAGAGCAGTGAGGAAACTACTTATAGCACAGCCCTCTAATAGTTTACAACTCATAGCAGAAACAGATTTATTTGCAATCCAGGGCTTTAGTCAGCAGCACATTCAGTGCAAGAGAAAAATTGCAGAAGGAAGATTAGCACTGCAAGGTAATGATCTTTTTGTCTGCTTTTCTTAGCCTGCCTCATGCACTGCTGTCCTGTGTAGGATTACCATATGACTCACTTTGGAGCAGACATTCTGGCTTTAAAATCCAACTCTTTGGGTAATGGTTAAATGAAGACAGATAGCAGCAGCCTTTGCAGTGGCAGAGTGCTGTTGAACCTCCTGAGGCTCACAAATAGGATACTCACTCTGCTTCAGGCAGACAGAAGGGCTTTCAGTGGCTGTAGGCAGCTGCCTGGAATTTCTCAGGGAGATAAAGCTGCCATGCACATGTACACACTTGAGGGAAGTTGTGTGCAAGCTGCCTTGGGAGGCAAGAGGGGACACAGAAAGCCTTCTCCTACAGCAGAAAAGAGCTGGTGGTGTTAATTACTGCTGCAGAGCACGGCTGAGGGGAGCAGCACTGCAGGATCTGTGGAGAAGCTGTGTGGGAACTGCCACCTAATTTATGGCAGCTGTATGCCAACTTCCCCTCACCCTCCAGCACATCTGCTGCTCCTGCAGACAATCTCAGCCATGCACTGGACTGTACTGGGGGGAGCAACTTCCCTCTCCCATGCCAGGGAGGGGATGGCAGCACCAGAGGGGCCCATGCACACCACTGTGAGCTGAATGTGCTCCCAGGGCTGAGCAACACTGTGTGGAGCAGAGATAATGCTGAACATCTCCCTGTGCAATAACTGCAGCTGGAGAGATGGCTCTGGAGCTGTGTGACCGTGGGAATACTCTGTGCTCCAAGGGCTCACAGGGAGCATTAAGTCAAGGAGTCACAACAGCCTATGATTAATGTTGCAATTTATACACACATATAAAAGGAGAGTGTTCACTGGCACCTGGATGAAGCAGAAGGGATAATAACTCTTGGTTATACCTGCTCTGTAAACAGTGAGGAGGAGACCTGGTGGGCTACCACATAGCCCAGACTCCAGAGGGTCCAGGTAGGGAGGACTTCCACCTGACCCAGGCTGCAGCTGGGGAGGAATTTAAAGAGCAGGAGCAGGACACCAGGACTTCACCTGGGCAATGACTGACCTCAGTGGGATGCAGAAATGAACAGCTGACCAAATATTCACTCAATTACAAATACAAAAAAAAGGGCTTCACTGAGACTGTTGGATGGGAGAGCTGAAACAGAGGGTCTGAAGATGAGTGCAGCTCTGGCAGAAACTACCAGGGTGCAGTTCAGTAGAACTATTGTACCAGGCACAATGGCAGCAGGAAAACAGACTTGGAGGAATTAATAAGCTTGAGAGAAGGAAGTGCTAAAATCCAACAGAAAAGGCAGCAGAAGAATTCTGAACAAATCCATTATTACAACTGCAAGGCTAGGGCTGACAGGACCACAAGGAAAGGGCTGCAGAGGGGGCTGAGGCTTACAGACCTTGCAGGAGATGAGGAAATGAGGAGGCAACCAGCAAAGCAGATCAGCTTCATCAGCCTTGGGTAGAAAAGAGATGAATGTGGGGGCAGCAAAACTGACTTACAGCCATAGGCTTGGAGGGTTTGTGCAGATACACCCTTTCTGCTGTGCATCAACATCTCTGTGCCTCACAGTACTCACAGCTCCTCTGTGCCACATGTTGTGGCATAAGACAGCCTCTCCCAAGCACTGCTCCTCTCTCATTTAGCCTGAGCTTCATCCTAACTCTGTCCTGTTGAATTCAAGGTGGAAGGAGAGGATGAGTCTTAGAATTTATCTGTCAAATCATTTCCTCTCAACTCTGTCCTTCCCCATAAGGCAGGGCAGAGCTGGGCATAGGATACCCAAGGAGCAGGCATGTGGCTTCCTGCCTGCAATTGGAGACACATCCTAGCTTATTAAAAACCTGAGTAAAGGCCAATAGAAGATCTCCTTAGGATCTTGTGGCTGCTGCAGCAGGCACCAAAGATCTTAGTAAAGTTCTTACTGTATTGACAGTTGTTCTAAAGGGTTTGGGACACCAGAGAGTCGGGAGACTGTGAATGGTGAGGAGATGGACAAAATTTTTCACAGAAAGAGTGGTCAGACACTGGAACAGGCTGCCCAGGGAGGTGGTTGAGTCACCATCCCTGGATGTGTTTAAGGGTGGTTTAGATGTGATGTTGGGGGATATGGTTTAGGGGAGAATTTTGTTGAGTAGGGATGATGGTTGGACTTGAAGATCCCAAGGGTCTTTTCCAACCTGAAAGATTCTATGATTCTGTGATCTATATGGTGGGGCCTGACCATAGGGATTGACTACCAGAACAAGCACTGCACCACACAACACCTAGCAGTGGATGGCAGGATGTTAACACACAGGGCCCAGGAAGGCACTTATGCCAAGGAACAGGAAGATTGCTCTGTGGCCTGAAGGGGAGGATAATGGAAGCAGCTCTGCAAGATACCCATGGTGTGGCTTACTGGATCCAGGGACACCCATGCCCAGGGATGCCCAGTTTTCTGTTCTCACACTCTGAGCCTGACACCCCCCATCCCATAATTTCCAGTTTATTCAGTTACCCTTGTGAATGGCTTGACAAGCTTCGTAAGTGCTGCAAACACACAAAACCCACCAATCCCCTCCAGCACCTGCATTCAGCCCAGGCATGGCCATGGGATGCTCCTTTCTAGCCCTGAGCAGATGTAAGGCACTACCTTGCCTCCAAAGAGTCTTGCTACCTGCCTGGCCTGTGTCATCCCTGTCTGCCCCAAGGACCCTGCTTGAACCATTAGGTAGGTGCTTGGGTCATGGCCAGAATACCACCATGCCTGTACTGCATGCCTTCTGTATCAGGACCTGCTTCTGTACCACAAGGAGCCAGACAAGTAGGGGAGATGCTGCAGCCTGTGTGTCCTGTGACTGCAGTGTGAAAGAGGCTTTTGAATCCTGTGAAATCTCCAAGCAGATGCTCCAACACACACTTGTGTCCTGAGCCACCTCAAAGGTGAGCACTGAAACCCCAACACAGCCTCCACACTGGCCCCTCTCCCCATGGTCTGTCTCTCTGGCACCCATGCTTACCTTGGCATCTAGGATGCTTGTCTCCACCCGGGCCACACCCTGGTTCTCCCTGAACAGTTGGATCTTGCTGACCTTGCTGAATTCTGACAGCACCGTGGTGAGATTTGTCTTCAGGTCGATGACGTGACTGATGCCATGCCGAGGTCCCACCAGAAGCGTGGTGGCTGGCTGCTTGTCATCCTGGCAGCACGAATACATGGAGAAAGAGAGATGGACAGAGGTGAATAAATGCAGCATGGGGCTGTGCCTGGCTCTCTCCATGGAGCCAAGCCTTGATGCTGGCAGCTTGGCATGGTCCTGGATGGCTTATGCAGAGCAACAGGTGAAGCTGGCACCACGAACCACTTTCCCTGAGCTCTCTGCAGAGATGCAAAAGGTGTGCAGGATGCCTGCTGGTGTCACTACGGAAAAGAAAGAGCATGTTGCATATTTTCCTGACCTGACATTGCCTATGAGAGAAGGAAGCAGAGGAGTGCATGTATTTAAAGAAGTAAGACAAAAGCCTTGACCACAAACAGAGATCTTTCTTACTTTGGTCTGCCCAGGAAGGATGCGTCAGTTCAGACTTGGAGGCAAAGAGGAACTGGGCAGACCAGTGCAGAAAAGGATAAGGAAGTACTTTTTACTACTTGTCGTTTAACTCCTAGGTAGGTTCAGCATCATTGCTTTGGTGTCAGAGATGAAAAAAAAATGCAGGACACTCACACCAGAGGTGAGTTGCCCAACACTGCACATGGAGGCAGTGTGGGAGGCAGGCTCCCACTGCTCAGCCATGGCACCAACCAGACACCTTGTGGTTCTGCCTTCACCTACATCCCACAGGCAGCCTTTTGTGAGGCAAGGTGAGGAGCTCCACGGTGTGGTGGTAGAAAAGCAGATCAAAGGATGCAAGAGATGGATCTAGGGGGCAAAGCAAAGGAAGGCAAGGAAGTGCTCAGACCTGGGGTGGTAAGGGAAGTATGATAAAGAGGTGACACTCACTGGAGACCCCTGGATGGGAAGTGGAGCAAGAGGGATGGAGAGGTGAGCCAGGCAGTGGGGAGTCTTAGTGGGTCCACCATTGTCCTATTTGGCTTGGTGGCTTTCCTCCTGCCATGGAGAAAATGAGGTGGAGTGGGTGAAGGGTGGAGATATCTCTGATGTTGATGGAGGAGGAGTGGGCTGTAGAGTTGCCAGCTTCCTGAGTGCTGACAAGCAGTGGTCAGGCTGGATCACTGCTGATGGAGACAGTGAGATCAACCAGGCTATTCCCTGTGTGTACAAGCAGGGAATGCAGTGATATTTGTCAAGGGTGTCCCTCCTCCAAGACAGATGGCATGATGCTGCCAGGGTAGGACCAAGCTATAAGCATGTGTCTAAAACTACTCAGGCTTTATTGAGTGGGTCACCTCATTGCCCAAAAGGCTGGCAAGAATACAGCCAACCCTGACCCTGCAGAGCT
Source organism: Florisuga fusca (assembly GCA_038090715.1). Taxonomy (NCBI): domain Eukaryota; kingdom Metazoa; phylum Chordata; class Aves; order Apodiformes; family Trochilidae; genus Florisuga; species Florisuga fusca. The sequence goes on from JAAWXA010000017.1 coordinate 10,191,810, forward strand.
GAATGTATGATCTACTGTCAGCAGAGGCTCTGAAGGCTTTTATGGGTGGGCTTGGACCCTGGCAGGGCAGAGCAAGAGGCTGAGGGAAGTAATTTATGAGGAAGCCACTTCTCCCCTGGATCTGCCCTCCAGCACACATTCAGGACCAGTGCCAAGCACCTCCCAGCCCATCCTGAATTACCGTACCAGTCCCACCGTGTTGAAGAGGACCCCAGCAAAGGTGGGCAGCTCATTCAGGATCCTCAGGTACTGCAGCTTTGCTTGGGCCGTGGAAACCTGACAAAAGACATCACATGGGTGATCACCACCAGCACAAGAGAGAAAAAAATGCAAAAGGCTGGCAGAAACTTAGGGGCTCCCAAGCAAAGGTATGCAGTGTGTCTGTGGGCATCTCAGGGCACAGGCTGTGCTGGCAGTGAGCCTGGGGGCTCAACACAGGGTGGAGGGGATCTCTGCTCCCCTGCTATCCTGGTCAGATGCTGGGACATAACTCAGACCAGAGGCAGAGCCAGGGAGGAGCCCAGACACTTGACATATAACCCCCACTGGGGGATGTATAACCCCCCTGAGATGTATAACCCTCCTGGGGGATATATAACCCCTTGGGGTGCTCTGACAGTTGCAAGGACTGAGACAGTGGGTCAGCAGCCTCCTCCAGAGCTTTCCAAGCCCAAAAGATAACAATAAACACAGGCTTAACTGATGTGTGCTGCTTCAACCAAGCTAAGATCCTGCTCTTGGCTGATCTCACCCTGCCGATCCTCACTGCAGTCCCCAAACTCCAGATCAGTTCTTGGAAGTGGATTTAGGACAGAGAGTGGATGTCTGGCTGTCACCCCGAGGTTTATCTCCTATCCAAGGGGACTTCAGCTGCAACTACAGGAGTCCCCGAGCAGCCAGGGACAACAGGCTGGGGTGAAGGGCGCTCTGCCACCCCACCATCCCTGATCATGTGAGTTGGGCTTACCTTGGTGCCACCAGGCTGGTTCTGGTGGGCTTTGAGCTGCTGCGAGAGGGACTTCCGAAGGCTCTTCTCTTTGATGAGCTGCAGGACCGAGGGGGGCAGGAAGGGCTCCAGGCCCCACTCCTTCCTGCAGGGAGGGAAGTTTGCTTGAGCTGCCAAGCCGAAGACCCCCCTGATGTATCAGAGGGACAGAAAACAGGTTTGCTGCCTGAGAGCATCCTCTTGTCATCGGTGGAAGCTGAAGCCACACCAGTGCTTCCTTGGTGTCATGGCTGGAGCAGTGACATGCTGCAGCCTGGGTCCCCAAGGGAATGGGACCCCTGGCTGGTGTCACAGTACCAAGACTGGACTGAGAATGCAGCAGTACCAGGCTCTGAAGCCAAGGCCAGCTTGCTTTCACCGTCATGTAAGTTTAAGGGATACAGGGAAAATCCTCCCAGGATGCCATCTCCCCTCTTCCTCCCTGCACATACTGGGCAAGGCCAGCTTGCACAGATGGACTCTATGCATTTACAACCACCAGAAGCCTCAGGAGGACTGAGCCAGGGCTACACAGCTTGGTGACAGGCTGAGATTATGGAGCCACAGCGCTTTCTCCTTTTGCCTTGGATACCAGGTGGAAAATCAGCCTGGGTTCCCATAGAAATGACCCTGGGTTCACAGCAAATATCCTTGACAGCCCTGGAAAGGATGCAGTGGATGGCTGGATGTCAGCATGCAGGGATCTTACAGGGCCTCATGTTGGAATCAGGTGCTGTGTGTCACTGCTGCCAAGCCCATGAGCCACTGGCCAGCTGAATGGGGGCTCCCAGGGCTTCTCACACTCAGCACCCCAAAACATGGTGAGCACCCCAACCATGCAGGGGCTGTGAGCAGGAGCATGGGGAGGGGCCACAGAGGAGGGCTCTGCAGTGGCATGTGGAGAGGGAGGAGCACTCACTCCACATTCTTGAGCGAGACCTTCTGGCTGGGGCGGGTGGCTGAGACAGTGATGTAGATGTGGAGGGCAGCCAGGCCCAGCAGCATCTCTGGCTTGGAGTCTGTGCCGAAGCGCTCTCTGATCACATCATTGCGGCTCTGCAGGAGGGAGGAGAGGTGTCCTCAGACAGCCATGGGGACAGGGCACCAGCCACCCCAGGGATGCCTCCACAGGTCCCAGCCTGAGCAGACGTGTGGACCATGAGCACCATCAGCTCCCAGTTCCAAGGGGTGAGTCCCCTACCTGGATGTACAGGTACTCGAATGCTGCGGGATCTTGGTGCAGCAGCTCCACTGGGTCTTTGGGGAAGAAGCTCACACGGAAGAGGCATCTCATGCCTTGATAGTGTGTCCTCTGTACAACCTGTGGCAGGAACAGAGGGGAGAGATGAGCCCAGGAGCCCCCATCTCCTTTTCCCTGGGAGTGGGATTTGATTTCTCTGCTCTATGCATCACCTGATCCTTCATCCTGGTAACAACCCAGCCTTCCTTGGTATTACAGCTTTGGTGTTGCAGGGAGGAAGCTAATGCTTCCTCTATGATTCCCATTTTATCTCTGGTCCTGTGCAGTGCTAGCTTCCTGGCTCTTACGGGCAGTCCAAAGATGTTAATGAATGTTGTCCACATCTTCCCAGCCTGGAGCACAGAACATCTCCATGATGTCATCAGGGTGGGATGCCCTGACCATCTCCTTTGGCCACCCTTCTTTGCACCCCTGAGCCCACTAGTGGCATGCCAGTGGCAAGGAGGGGCTACACCATGGCACAAACCTGGCCAAGCCTCACTCAATCCCCTCCCACACCCAGAGGCTTACGTGGGCCAGTGGCTGCTTGTCCTGGAGCAGCAGGAACCTCTGGCTCTGCTGTGGCCTGCAGCACTCCAGGACCAGGGCAAAGTGCTCGATGTGCCTCAAGGACAGGCGGTCCTGCAATGTCACCATCACATCCTGAAAATGACATGGACAGGTTTGAGTGCAAGGCACTGGTTCCCTCCCAGGATGGGAGCTGGCCCCACACTGAGATCCCCCTCCTCCCTGGAACCCTGGGAGACATCCCAGTGCAGGATGAGGCCCTGCACTGCTGAAAGGGGTTGTGGCATTTTACACAGTTATTGCTTGGTGAAGTGACCTCACAGCAGGAGGTGACCTTACAGCAGAAGGTGACAATCAGTGAGACTGCCAGCACCTCAGGTAACACTGCAGTGCTACAGGTGAGGGCTGCAGGCAGCTGGCCACTGGCAGAGGGACTTACAGAAGCATTCATCCTAGCTGGAGGGCAGGCTCACAGCAAGGAGAAAAGTTATGGCAAAAAGACAGCAAAAACCCATTCCTGCCAGGTGCAAAGTGTGTTGCCTGGGAAGGTGGAGGGGTGCTCTATCATGCAGTGGCAGTTTGCAGCCATCCAAGTGCTGCTGCAGTGTTTGAACAAGGAAATAGGAGACAAGAAAAAACAGATTGGTCAGACAGGAAGAGAGAAGCATCGTGTTGGTGTGGAGGGAGTGGAAGGGCCCACCTTCACGGTGGTTCGGCCATCGAATGTGAAGGATTTGATCTGCCCATTCTCCAGGTAAACCTTCAGCACGTTGGGAATGAGGAGGAGAGCTTCTTTCTTCAACATGTCCTGGCATGCAGGCCAGCAACGGGGGAGGCAAGGGACACAGACAGAGAGAAGGAGGGTGGGGAGAAGTAGTGAGTGTCAGTGATGGATCAATAATGGCATCCACAGCTTCTCTACATTTATGTGCAAAGAGGCACACTCCAGTTGAATATCCAGTGGCTGATGAGCCATGGAGAAGTGCAGAGCTGGAGCAGTTCAGAGCTGCCTGATAGACTCTCCTCCCCAGTTCACAGTGGCCATGGTGCATCCCACTCTGTCCAGCACATCTCAGAGCCATGCCCCATGCCTACCAACCTGTCCCACTCCCCAGCTGGTGTCCCAGAGTGGAGCCAATAGCCAGGGTGGCTCGGAGCCAATCTCCCTTTCCTCACCTGTAACCCAACCCTAGCCCACCTCAACTTTGCACATACCCTATGCAAGAAGCTGGGTAAAGGCTTATTTTACTTAGTAAGAAGGGTTTCCTTCAGATAACTACTTAACTGATATTGCTTAAAAACAGAAGCACTTCATTGGGAGTTTTTCTGGATTTGTTTTACCTTTTTTTTTTGTGTGTGTCTGTGTGTGTGTGTGCTGCTTAATAAAACCTTTCTGCAATTAAGAGACAATGGCACTGGGCTGGAACAATACTGCTGCAGCGTAACAGCTTCCACTGCCATGCAACACTGCCCTGGTTACCCTGCCCCCCACCCAGGGATTCCTGCAAAGCTTTTGGCACTGGGTTTGAAGTTACAGACCTTCCTTGTGGCAGGCATTGGCACTGACCAGATGTCACTCTTGAGTGCCCAGGGGGATTCAGGTTTCCAAGGACAGTTTCTGGGGCTCCATCCATGAGGAAGGACAGGGTAGGACCATGGCACGTCACCCCATCACTGACACAATTCCTTGAGTGTGCCCAAAGGCATCTGCCCTGCAGGGCTCCTATGGGCCAGAGGTCTGCTCTTACCCATGGGGCCCAAATCAAGGGAGAGAAGCTCAGTGGACCCCTGCCACCTCATGCCCCACAATCCCAGCGATGCCTCCAGAGGATGAATCACAGAAGGGAGGGCAGGACTTACTGGGTCTGTCTCGCCGACTGTCACCTGCTCTGAAAATCGGACCTTCACCGGGTTGGACCTTAGCTTGGCCTTCTTGGCTGCGCTGATGAAAGCAGATTTGGGAGACTGGAAAGAGAGCACTGGGTAAGTCACCTGTCTGCCCTCAGAGCCATAGCATGGGGAAAGCCAGACACAGGCCCCAGAGAAAGCCTCTCTGAAGCCAACACAATGATGTGGAGCGGGCAGCAAACCATGAAATGGGGGCTGGAAAGCAAGTTCCCTCTGCTGTGGTTATTCAGTGCTGCAGGCAGGGCAGGAATTATGAGCAGCAGCCTCTGAAGTCACAGCAGGACCCTCAGCATGATGAGGGAGGCTGCAGCCCTGCAGGCACATGTGCCCAGCACCCTCTGTGCAGCTTTAGCTCCAGGAGACATGAGCCAGGGCTTCTTCAGAGGCATCAGGACTGGTTTGGATGGGAGAGATGAGCCCCTCGGATGTGGGTCTGCAGCTGGGCAGCTCAGAGATGGGAGATGGCAGGACCCTGGGCAGTCCTGTGGGATGTTCCAGTGATTGCACCGGGCACCGAGGACCCTCTGCCTCCACATGCTCCAGCATGAAGGCAGTCATGCTGCAGAGCTGCGTGTGTTTGAGGGTGCCAGCATCAGGTGGCATGGTGGTCATCCAGGCCAGGAGAAAAAAAGCTGTTTTGGAATCTGGTCCATGGCCCACACCTGAGAGAGCAGAGCTGGGCAGTGGCATCTCTTTCCAAGAGAAGAGGGGACCACAGAGGGAGATCTCACACTGATCTCCTTTAACTGGAAAGGGCTCAGTAAAACAGACTGATGCCAGCATGATGTTCAATCTGCTCCAGCACCATGGGTGCTAAGCCCCAGTACACTGCCACCAGACAGTGCCAGTGCCACTACCATCTGCACTATTCAGCCCACAGCCTGGCATTCCCACTCCCCAGGACCCCCTGGATGAGCCTGCTGAGAATGGCAATGGCATGTCCCATGGAAACCACATTGGTTTGGGGATATTTTTGATCCCTTGCTTCTGCAAGGTGGCAGTGATGAGGACAGGAAGGTGGCCGTGTGCCCAGCCTGTGGGGCTGCAGCAGCTCTGACACCTGACAGCTTGGAAGAGCCTTGGGGTGCTAGGACACCAGTCCAACGCTTGAGTTGAGCTGCCTGAGTGGTCCCCTGGGGCCTCATGGAGCCTGACCTTGGTGTCCCAAAGGGCTCTTAACCCTTGTCCTGGTTCCCCTGGGGCTCAGCTGGTCTCACCTGGTGGGTGTGCAGGACAGTGAGGATGATGAAGTCCTTGGCCTTCCTGTGACAGAAAGGAGAAATGAAAGTGAGTTCCATGGTGGTGGATATCAACATGTGCATTTGGCTACCGAGAGACATCCCACCCTCACTGATGGATGGATGGACTCCTTGGGGTGCTTGGTAATATGGCTGTGGGTGCTCTCCCAGTGCTGCCCATCCCTTCACTAGCCAGAAACTGGTATGCCTAGTTCCAAGGCATTGCCCCTGCACAGGTTGAGGCTTTTTCACATGAGCTGTGAACACCCAAGGCAGCAGAGCCTGGGGATGTGCACTGAGGCCCCAAGGCTCCAGCTGGGGTACAGCAGCCTGGAATCAGACCATCCCTTGGATGCAACGAGGGACAAATGCTGTCCTCACCTGACAAGCTCGATGAATCTCTCTCTGGGGGCTTCGCTCACGTCCTCATCATTGATGGCCAAGATCTGGTCTCCTGGCAGGAGTTTATCCTCAGAGGGGCCGCCTGCCGGGAGAGAGGGTCAGGGCCAGCCAAACATCCTGAGGCTGCGGAAAGCAGGAGGGTCCCAATCTCCCCAGAAGTGTTTGCCCATGTATGTGGCTGCAGAGGGCACCCTGCAGGGCCACTGGAGGGGATTGGAGAGGACTGGAGACCAGGGATGGGTCCCACCAGTGGGGAGGTGGGAAGCTGCTGTGCTTCCTGGCACCCTGCGGCTGTGTCCAGGGACCCCCCACACACCCTACCTGGTGCCACTGAGCGCACCACCACTGGCCTCTCGCTGCCGGCCACGAAACCGAATCCGTAGCAGGGGTGGCGCTGGACCGTCACCTGTCGCAGTGTGTCCGCAGGCAGCTGCCCACATTCCATATCATTGCCACCGCGCTCCTCCGGCATCACATGGCTGCGCTGTGGGGGGAGAGGGGGCAGGCTGTAATGCACCTCATCATGGCAGCCCTCCCCACTCACCCCAAGCCCTCTGCAACCTGGAGTGCCACTCCACCTGCCTCCTGCATCGCTGCCAGCTGCGGGTCCCAGCAGCTTGCCAGGACATCCATAGCTCCCCTGCCCCTGTCCTCCATTGCACAGTGGTGCTGCCCAGTGCCCACCCTTGCCACAGTGTCAGCAGCTCAGGCAGAAGGACATTTGGCAAGAGACCCAACCAAGGGCAAACTATCCCATCCGCACTCAGCATCTCACTTCATTAGATGTGAGACCTGTGCAGGATGGCAGGGAGCTGGTGGCCATCACCTGAGGCATGCCACTGCTTCGAGGATCAGAGGAGAGAGCAGCCCTGGAACAGTCAGAGTTCCGTATCTATGCCCACTCAGTAGAGATTTAAGATCTGCCAGATTCAAGGGCTGGCATGCCATCTAAAACAGCTGTACAGTATTAGAGAGAAGTGGAAACCAGTTCAACCCCTCCAAAAACTGGGATTAAGGCAGGCCCAGCTGTGGCTGCTGGCACTATGACTGAGTCTCCACTGCCAGTCCCAGGACTCCTCCAAGCACTGACAGCCAGAAATCAGAGACCCAGCCAGGGCAAGGTCACGGCAAACCTGCCCTTGGCATCCCATAGCAATGCCAGCCATGGCTCCAGCCTGCTCAGCAGGGCTGCAAGCCTGCTACTGGGGAGTCATCCCAGCACCACTGGGATCATGGCAGAGTGAAGCACAGACAGATGGCAATGCGCATGGCTGCGACCAGAAAGACAAAGTGTTGAACATACCATTGTTTCTGTGCTTCTCATTACTTGTTCCTGACCAGAGTATTTAGCCTGCTTAAAAAAAAATAATAAAAATCTTTCCTGGCCTTTTGGCATCATCCATCTAATGCAATGTGTCTGCATTTCTGCCACCAGACAACAACATTTCTGCAAGTGTTGGCACCTGCTGCAGAGTGAAGAAAGATGGTATGAGGGGCTGGAAGAGGACAGGACCTTCTGCAGCGCATGTGAAGCTTTGAGCTTGAGAGTATCACTGCCAGTAAAGACAGCCCTGTGCCATCCCCAGGTGACTTGTCCCCCAGGTGACAGAACCTTTAAGGGGGCAGGGTCTGTCCCTGTCCCTGCTGCCTTATCTCCCATAGCAGGCAGGAGGGCTCTGAGCACCAGCTGTCTCCATGCCGTGTCAGGGTTGCAGGGATGACTGTGGATAAGCTGTGCCCTGTGGTGTTGGGATATCACCACTGCAAGGTCCCCAGTGCCCAGCTGGTCTGGTACCCGTGGCTTTTCCCTGCCTCATTCTGTGGCACATGGTTGGAGAAACAAAACAGTGAGACCTGGGAAGGGAGCTGCAGAGAAGCAGAAGGGTGCAGGCATCTTCTAGGGTATGGGGGAGTCCTGAACCCACCAGTGGTCCCAGTAGGGGTGTAGCACCTGCAGGTACAGGATGCAGAGCCAGCTCCATCACCAGGAGAGCACAGCTGTGGGGAAGTGCATGTGAGACTGTCTCCCCTGAAACTGTCTACACACTGCCTCATTCGTTTCTCTGCTACTTCCACTGGCATTTTAAAGAACAACTACAATGAAATTACATGATTCAACCAATTTCTCCAACTAGCATTATCAAAAGCTGTTGTCTGCAAAGGGCTGAATGTAACGCTGTGTCTATGCACACGTGGCATGGCTGGGGAGAACGCCTGCTTTTTGCAAAGAGGGAGTTGTCTGCCAACAGGCAGCAGAGCCACAGAGCTGCTGGCTTCCCAGAGGAAATCCTCCCATTTTTACCCCCCATATCTGCCCACAGCAACTCCAGCCCTATCCAACAAGATTCCACAGCACATGAACATGAGGATGACCTGTGGGGCTCAAAGCACTGCGCTGCCCCAGAGATGTGGCTGAGCTCAGTGCAATTGCTCTGGGGAAATGGAAGCAGAGGGTTTGCCCACCAAGTCACAGCCAAGTGTATGCCAAGTCCCACACTACAGCTGCCCAATTAAAGCTGCTACGTCCCCAGATATACCTTTTTGTGTGCAATTTGGGAGTAGGTCTCACCCTCACTGCTCCCCACAGAGCCTGCACTGGGCCATGACCCTCCAGTGACCACCCGGGAACAACAGCATCTCACACAGGTTAATAACTATTGGAAAATGTTAGCAGGGAAATCTTCACAGCTTAAATGGATAAAAAGAAAAGAAAAGAAAGCACACTAATATCAGCTCAACCAATCTGCTGTCCAGTGTTAAAAGAAAGAGGGCAATATGGAGCTGGACACTGACAATGAAACTCCTTTACCAGGCTCCTAACCTGCTCCTCTCCTAGCAAGGCTTTGATGCTGCAGAAGCATTACCATAAAATTAAATAGAAGAGGACCAGTGTCCTCTTAAGTAGGGCTTATCAACTCCTGGAGAAGTAATGTGCTCAGCAACAAGTATAACATGCCTTCACCAGGCTGTGGCTCTGAATGTCCTTCCCACAGCAGCTCTCCCACACTGGGCTTGGGGCATGACACATGCTCACCAGGGATGAGAGCAAGAGGTTGGAGAAAACCACCAGCAGAAGCAGCAGGCAACAGTCTCCCTAACTCTTAATTACACCTTGTCTGCACCCCAGAACTGCAGGAGATACTGCTTCCCTGAAGCCTGGTTTTCTCCCTTTGCTTTTAGTGCTGAAGGACCATCTCTGCTAGTGGGAAAAGCCACCAGAATAAACCAGTACTAACTACCTGGGAGAAGCAATGGTCTCCATCTACCCAGGACACTCACACCATTTCCAAACACCTTTATACCGGATGGCACCATGTGGAAACACTTTCTGCATCTGAAGAAGGCTAAGCCCCATGATGGGAAGTGGGTACAGAGGGACACTTTGCACAGACAGCATTACAGGGGTAGATGCCAGCTCTCCGCCCCCTTCCTCTGTTGCAGTGAACACCCTGAGAACAAACAGAGCCTGTGGATTCCTGTCTCTCCTGCTGCAAAACCAGGCTCCTCCATCTGCCAGGCTGCAGTTGGTGAACGGGTTGTGAGGCATGTGGGATCCTGAGCACGTGTGGCAGTGACAGGAAACACTGGGGAATGGGCCAAGTGTTTTTATGGGGAGTATATGGCAGCCCCAGTCTCACATGCTGGTCTCTATCTCAGATGCAGCCCACAGGGCTGTCAGGGCACACAGCAATTGATGGCAGGGACAAGAGAAGAGTGGGCAGGGCTGGCTGGCATGGGATCCACTATGATGTGCAACTGCTTCATCAGCCCAGCCCATCTGTTCACAGCAAGAATCTTGTCACCTTGGAAGCCACCACTTGGACCACATTAACATGTCAGATGTCCCCAGCAAGGGTAAACAGATGCTGTACTTCCAGACCATTGTGAAACTGCTCAGAGGGGCAACTCTCATGGAGGCAGCATCTGATGGCCCAGTAATTGCTGCCCGTGCTTTGGCAGCAGTTAAAAGCTGGCTGCAGCAAGGAGGGCTGAACCAAGGGGTGCCAACCTGGCTGAGACTGATGTTGAAGGCAGCAGAATGATCCAGGCCTTCGTGGCTGAAATCCGTCATGGACCCAGCCAGGAGAACTGCAGCCTGTGTATAGCTCTGCCATACAGCCTAGGACTTAACCTCCTGTGTTCCAGCTCAGACTTTCTGTTAATATTTGGAAGCCATTTAAATCAGTAATGCCTACTGAAAGGGTTACCAAGGGTTAGCTTTACCACTGACACTGGGTCTGTCCTGAGATAACAGGTATGCCAAGCATGCTGCTGACACAGGTGCCAGATGGCAACTGTTTGAGTGCAAAAATACTCCGGATTTTCAACAGAGGAACAAGCAGATGGTAAGCAGCATTCCCCAGCACAGACAGAGCTGAGCTACTGAAGAAGTCAGTGAGTGGCCAAAGGCTGTAAAGAATGATGCATCACCTGCAGATTTGCTCCAGGCAGTAGCCACAGCTCTCTGCTGCTCAGCCTGCAGCTTTTTAAGTGGTCCTGGCAGCTGAGCTAGAGATAAACACAGGCAGAGGGGAAGGAAGGGATGGGGGCCAGGTGGAAATTCTAGGATCTGTGATACCCTGGGAGTGGCAGAGAAGGATGGAGAAGGGCTCAACTCCTCCTGACTAGGACCATCCAGGAGTCCAGCTCCTCCCTGGAGCTGGGCCAGCCAGACCTGGGTGCTGGATCATGAGAGGGCACCTAAAACCAGCCTGACATGGGGCAGAGAGCTGGCACTACATGAGAACTGGAAGGCATCTGTGGAAGGAGGTTTAACACATGGAAAAGGCAGGGCTTTGCCACCCATGAGCCAAGGAATGCCTGGAGCTCACTGCCACAGTATGCTGGGGAGGCTGTAAATTCAACCTGGTTTGAAAAGTAATTTCCAGCTACTAGAGCCAGAGGTCTCCAAAACTGCCACACCATACATAACTTGCCAAAACCTGGGAGAATTTACACCAAGAAAAGAGTGATCAGGATGAGCCCTTCCCCTCAATGTGCAGTGCATGCAGGGCATGAGCCCCCCACTCAGGCCCACAACAGGGCATGTACCCACTGGCTCGTGCCAGCCTCTTGGGGCTGGGCTGTGGGCTCCCCGTGGTGTCAATGAGCATGGCAGCCACGGGCCCCATGTCCATACCTGCCTGCTGGCTGCCTTCAGAAGTCATAAGGGCTCCAGGGCAGGAGTTGGCAGTGGCACCGTGGGGCATGGGTACCTGCTGGGTGAAGGGTGGTGAGTGTGAGACAATGAGTTGCCTGCAGGGCACACCCCCAGGGTGTCTGCACAAAGTGGGGGCAGGCTGGGGTGCTGTGCAACCTGTCTGAGTGCCCCCCAAAGACAGCAGATTGTCTCACTGTGCAGGTTTCCATGCTGTTACACTGTTCTATAAATACAAATTGTTTTTACCTGGGGACTTCAACCATTTCCTCCTCCATTATTCTCTAGATTTTAGGCTGTTTAAGCGATTTTTGTTCTCCCCAGCTGAAAAAGCAGCTTGTCAAGAAGATCATCAAAGCAAAATCCTTTAGCAACAGGGTCTGATCCAGAAGGCTCATGCTCCTGCCTCTCCCAGAAACAGGGAGTGAAGCTTCTATGCTGGGGCTGCCCAGCAAGACAAATCCGTGCTGGGCCCGAGAAGAACTTGGGACAGGCAAGGCTTCCTTTGCAGGGTTCTAACAAATCTGCTGGGTATCAAAGAGGGATGACAAGAGGAAAGCCCACCTCTTCTTTAGTGTGTTGAGGACATGCCCTGACTGTGGGCTGTGAAGACATACCATTGGACAACGCTTTTAGAACGAGAGGAAATGGGCTCAAATTGTACCAGGGGAGGTTCACACTGGATGTTAGGAAAAATTTCTTTACAGAAAGAATGGTTAGGCATTGGAACAGGCTGCCCAGGGAAATGGTGGAGTCACCATCTCTGGAGATGTTAAAAAACTGTGTGGATGTAGCACTTGAGGACATGATTTTGTTGGCTGGTGGTGTTGGGTTGATGGCTGGACTTGATGATCTTAAGAGGTCCATTCCAACCTTAACGATTCTATGATTCTATTCTATGATTCCATATTTTCAAGCACAGACTGATAACACCATATGGACAGATAATCCCCAAACCTCATCCCTCAGCTCTGCTCCTTCCAGACATGCAGAAGTCTGAAGCCTCTTTGAAACCATTGGGCCAGGGGCCTCCTTAAGATTCTCAGTGAGCCTGGGCTGGAGCCTCAGCCAACCCATGCAGACTGGATCTGCACTGCACAGACCTTCCTTAGCTCCACGGACCCTGGACCGGATGTTCTGGCATACTGTGGATGCCCACCAGCACATCCACAAACCCACCACTGAGTGAGACCCCTGGGGATGCATACAGCTCTGCTCCAAATCCCTGCCCAGGATCCAGGACCCTTCTCACTGTCTGTCGTTCTTGGATTGGTCATGCTCCCTCCTGCCTCTTTTCTGTTTGTCTACACAGTCCTGCTATGGTTCTCCTGGCTGATCTGCAGGCTTTAGCTCACCATCCATGGGTCTGGATTAAATGTCTTGGCTCCAGCTGTCAGCAGTTCTCAGTGGTTGTGCTCCCAGTGCTCCCAGGACCCCAGGACCAGGCTTGTGCAGGGAAGGAAGATATCTGGAAGGGTGTCTCAACCCTGCATAGAAGGGGGCAGGGGAGGGTGCTGGGCAGCAGGGCAAGCAGCTGCCTCTGGGAAAAGGGGAAGAGGTGTGTGCTTGAAGCAGCCTTGCGAGGCCACAACTAGCACAGCTCTGCCCACCAACTGCACTGCTCCCTTGCGCTTTTCTTTCTTTTTTCTTTCTTCTTTTTTTTTTTTCCTTGTCTCTAATTCATCTTTTTGACACGTTCAATGATGCTCCTCCAGACTGAAAACACTAGAGACAGAATTTCAGCCAAGGCAATTTTGGAGCTGAATCAAAGCTAAAATAACCTGTGCAGTGAGCAGCTGAGCTAAGGCAACTTGGCAAGGGAGGTACAGAGCAGCAGGGTGCCCTACCCCCCTCTGCAGCATTGACTGCCTGGCAGGACAGCATAAGGGGCAGTGAGTTCCACCCATGAGCTCAGTATGTCTCCATCTCCTCTGCTCACCTGCCATCCCATTCTGGCTCTGGTAGCACCACTTACCCTCTCCCATGGATGCAAACCCCCAGCTCAGTGCAAAGCTGACCCTCACAGCTGCAGCTGAGTAGGTACCTGCCTGGCATGCTAGCTCTGTGCTCTGCATAACAAGCACCAGCTTTTACTTTCCTGACCTTACAGCCCTGCAGAACAACAAAAATCCTTCAGATATTTTTTTCCCCTAAAGACTCTACTCTGCTGGTATGTGAAAGAGCTGGGAGGGATGGATGGACCAGCAGACAGACAGGTAGAGAGAGATGGATGATAATCCTATTTCTGCCATGCAAATATGGTATCTGGGCTCTTAACAAGGAACAAGACGATCCTCAGTGTGATTCAGCCTGGAAACACATGCTGCTTCCCAGCCCCGCTGCAGGACCTGTGTGTCCCCATCACTCAGCCACCATCCAATGAAGAAGCACCCACAGCTGCTGGGCTGGTGCCCACCCCAAATGCACTTCATGGACAGGACAGTTAGAGCTAGGCAGCTTCTGATATGTGGACAGGCTGTGCATGCCAAAAGGGGGCTGATGCTCTGCAGAATGAGCAGAGTGGCTGAGATGTTGCTTGGTCTCTGGCAGACCTCCTCAAAGCAGCTGTCAGAATCTGTCTTGTTCCATCTCCCTGACTCTCCAGACACACTGGTAATTCTGCTTTGCTGTGTATTTCCAGTTTGTCTGAAAGAGTTTGCAAACTGTGAGTCTTGCTGCTCCTGGAGAGCATCAAGAGAGCATCAGAGAAATGGAAGGCATGGGACCACAAGCATCCTTTGCCCCAGGCTTGCCCATGATGGCATCTTGTGCCTGAGACCTCCTGACAGGGGGACAGTGGTCTGTACAGGATGCTGCTCTCATCCTGGATCAAGCTCAGCAGACTGGGGAAGGCAGCAATATATCCTCCTGCATTTTATGTGTGAAATTCCACATCCAGCTCTAGGGTGGGGCTGGGCAGGAGCTGTCTCAAGTGCCATCTCTGTGTGAACCCCACATGAGCATCTCTAGCCCCTTCCTTCCTAAAACAGCTCCTTGGGCCTGGCAGGCATTAGTCACTACACCAGCCCCAAGGAGCTGATACCATCTCCAACTAGTCAGCAGCTGTATGCTGCAGCAGCCATGGCTTGCCCAAATGGGTACAAAACCCCTTACTGGGGCTGGGCAGGGCTGAGACCTGAAGCAGGGAAAGGCAATGCTTGTCTCCTACCAGAGCCCTGAATCTTCTAAAGGAGGTGCTTGCCATCAACTCCTCAGACCAGGGGGGATGTTAGACCCCCCTCCTCTCTGCTCTCTCCCCAGCCAACTTCATCTGTCTAGAGCATACAGCCCTGTACCAGTTAATGTGGGGCTGAGCACCTTCCTGGGGATGTCTGAATAGAACCACAGCCCTTCTCTCTCCTTAAACACTGTTGGAGTTACCAGTGCTGCTTTGTTTACAATAAATGCCACAGTGTGCAAGTCAAAGAGTGGCAGTTCTGAAGAAGGCCTGTCAGCTTCAGGAGGACCTGCCAAACTGTCACACAGCAGTAGCTGACACTTGTTACTGCGTGGTGCCCTGCAGCCTGCACTGCCATGGGGCTGCTGCACCCCTGCACTGCCAGTGCACCCAGAGACCCTGGTGTGTGGGACTGCTGCTTCCCCTCCACTGCCCCTCTGGGCAGACCCCTAGCCAAAGGGCACTGGCCACCACTTTTGTCACCTGTCCCCTTGCATCTCATCTGCAGCAAGATATCCATGGTCTGCTGCTCATGGGCTCTGCAGACCATGATGGAGATGGGATCAGGCTCAAACAACCAACAGTTGGCTGCCACTTGAGAACCTGGAGCTGAGGCTGGCAAGGGGGCAGAGGGCTGGGGTTGTGGGTCTGGTGGCAGGGGGGGTGGAGGGGGTCCTGTATGACAGCCCTGGGCCATCTCTCACCCACACTGCAACACCACTCCAGAAACACATCCCCACTGAGGAAGCTGATGGCTTGGAATGAGAGAGCTTGGAATGAGGCAAGACACTTTCCCAACCCAACACTGGAGGCACTTGGCTGAGTTCTCTGGGATGTAGCCCTGCTTCTCATCCCTTCTCTTCCCACATGCTATCTGCTCCCATCTGTGCTCCTGAGCTGCTGTAGTGTGAAGTAAACAGGTCTACCTAACAGCACTGCTGTGCTTTCACTGAGGGGTACTGAAACAAACCCATTTTGTGTCACACAGAACCTGCTGCTGGGCAGTGGCTGAGCCTTGAAGGAGATGCAGCCCAGCCCAGCATGACAGCAGCAGCTTCCCTAAACCACCAAACCCATTCACATCAGCCTCACGAGCATCTGGAGAGTATTGCAGAGTGAGGATCTATACTGCTCCTCATCTACAAATGAAACTACTGCCTGTGGTCTCCACAGCTGTCACCTTGGCACTTTTGGTGAATGACAATTCGTAGCCACTGGCGAGAACACATCAGATGACTTTGTCTGTCGTGACTCATAAGAAGTGGGAGAAAGAGCTGAAGGTTGGCCTTGGGAGCTTGCTGTCCCTTCCTCTGCCTGCTCAGATGGATGCTTAAAGGCAGCAATCAGCTCTAGGAGGCTGTGAAGCTGGAATCAAGCATCACTGCTTGGACACCAGCTGGGCCATGGTTAACACAAAGGGCAGCTGCAGTCCTGCAAGGCCAGGCCAGGAACACCTCTCCCTGACATTCCTAGTTTGGCCAAGAACATCAAATCACCTTCCAGAGATGCAGATGAGGAGGCAACAGCCCCTACCACCTCCTCAGTGTGCTCTGGGATCAGCTTCTCCCATTTCCTACTTCAATGTCCAGATTAAAATTCTTAAGCTAGCCTAGAAAAAGGAAATAAAAATGACAACAACACTCAAAAGCTCTCAGCAGATGAGCCAGTTTGTCTTTAATACCTCTGGCTGCCAGCAGCTCATTGTCATGGGGACAACAGGAGCTACAAGCTCTGTCCTGAGGCTAGGATGGACATCCAACTGGGAAAGCTGGGGGATTCCCAGGGCAAGGGCTGTGAGCAGACAGGTCAGGGGTTCAGCTTCAGCTCTGGGATTCAGTGATGACTGCAGCAGTGGCCAAGTCACCACAAGAGGGGTATGTTTTTCATAGCAGCCCTATGCAGTGAAGAATGAAGGATGGAAGGCCACCAACCCAAAGGGCACCCTGGGAGAAGGTCAGTCAAAGACACTGAACTCTTCCATTTCAGAAAGCCACCTGCCAGGCAGAGGTGTCCTGGGAGGGAAGTGAATGCAAGACCTCAGGAAAGAGGAGCTGGGCTCCAGGCCCCATATCTCAGTGCTAAATCCACACAGATCAGCCTGTCCTCCTACCTGCTAACTAGAGACAATACCATGCTCTCTGTAAGCATGGGAAGGTTGCAATGAGGTTGGAGGGCAGCAGGCAGCTTTCCTAGCACCAGGAGAAGGTGGCTAGCACAGACCTCTCTCCTTCCTGAACATGCTTGGATGCTTTGCCACCCTCTTGGCACTCAGCTAGCCAGTTCCTCTGAGCAGCAGGGGGAAAGAAGCCTCCAGCCACACCTGACTGGTGGCAGAGAGCTGCATGGGTGCTGGGGAGAAAGCTCACAAGCTTTCCATGCTTGTGGTCAATGACAAAACCAGTTATCTTCATAGCAATTAAAAAGGGGGAGAGGCAATCCCCTCTATTCCAGAGCATCTGCAAACCCTGGAGCCAGCACCCATGGCAGAGGAAGGAGGAGCAGATCTGCTGGAGGCATTGCTCCCTGCCAGCCCATTCACACACTGGGGCTGGATTATGCAGCAGCACTTTAACATGCTCCTGAGTCCTGAGCCACCTTCTTACAGCACTTCAGCAGGGAAGACCAGGAGAGGGCTGTGAGGGGTTATTAACCAGGCATCCCACTACTGGGAAAGAGAAACAATGGCATCATTCTTTGGGGACTGCAAATACAATGTAAACTCCCATGGCAATTAAAACCCAAAGAGGATGCCAGACTTGCAGGGAGAGAGGAGAGGCCTGGCTGATGGCAGTGGAGGAACATGGCTTGGAGTGTAGACCAGGCAATAAAGAGCTGAGTTTGCATGTCAGAGCCATGCTGGGAGCAACGCTGGTGCAGAGGAGCAGAGACAAGCAGAGCACCCCATTCCCACTCAGAGAAGGATGGGGGGGATGGCACAGCTCAGTAACCACTAAGATCTGTGCTACAAGAAACTCCAGCCCCTGCTTAGCTGTCAGGTCAGGCAGTATGAATGCCACCCCTGTGCCTGGCAGAGGCCACGTTGTTCTCTCTCCTGCAGTCAGAGCACAGGGATGCCTCTGCATCATGGGCCAGGTTGGTTTCCCAGACCCACAGGCATCCCAGGACCTGCAGACAGTACTCATGGGCTTCGCAAGATCAAGAAATAATTCAAGACCAAACCAGGATCTGCTTCCCCTTGCTTAATGGGCAGCAAACCAGAGAGCCAGCTTGAAAGCCTGCAGAGAGCTGGCTGGCTGCCTCTCCCTCTCTGGGGCTCTGTATAGATTCTCGGAGCTGGGAACTTCCCTTGCTCCCTGTCACATCTCAGCTGGCAAGCAGCTGCCTCCTCACGGCCTTTCCATGCCTATGCTGGGCAAGACCAGGCTTTGCTGCTTTCCACTCCTATGCAGGTTGCCTAGTTTGCCACTGTTAAGAAATACTGGCAATTTAGCTTAAATCAGGAAGTTTTAAATAGAACAAATTGCCCAGAGTCAATCATTCAGCGTTAGCATGAGTAGGTAGATTTGCTGAAGCCTTAGTCCAGAAGCTGTTTATTTTCACCTGATATGTTTTTGGCTGAGACAGTGTTAATTTTCTTCGTAGTAGCTAGTACAGTGCTGTGGTTTGGATTTACTACGAAAACAACGTGGGTAACACACTGATATTTTACTTTTTGCTAGGTAATGTTTATCCCAAGTCTAGGACTTTTTAGTTTCCCATGTTCTGCCAGAAAGCAGGTGGACGAGACAAACCAGAAGATAACGAAGCTACAAACATTAGCAGTAGCTGCAGTTCAAGAAGGTAACAGTTAATGGCCTGCCTGGAGACAGAATTCAATAAAGGATTAAAAGACCCCAGACCATAAATCACCATTGGACCAAAAAGGTACCTGAGGAATGCATAAAGAGCATGTGAGAGGTAAGTGCATATATTGTAAGGGCTTGTTTTTCCAGGGCTTTCTTTGTCCTGGGTCCCTCTCTGCAGGCACCCAACTCAAGCTTTTTGTCCTCTGTAGCATTTCAACAGTTAATATTTTTCATGTAAGACTTGCTACCTGAGACTCTGCTCTGGGAGATTTAGGGACAAGCCTGAAGGAAGAGGAAGCACCAGGCAGCAAGAGTGAGTGAGCAGGAGCCCAAGGGACACACATCAGCAGTCAGTGCTGTGAAGGAACCCTGTCCTGATGGTTAAAGTGGTGTGAGTGCAACTCCTTGAAGAGCGTGTGGATGCTTGGACAGCTGCTTCTCCCTGAGCAGCCACGTTGGGTGCAGGTTCCGCATCGAGCCGCCTGCCTCCTGGCCCTCCTGAGCAGCAGTCAGGACACACATCCTGCCCAGGACTCAGGGACAAGGACCCTCCACGTTCAGCAGTTGTCATTTGGAGACACTGGTCTCTTGGAAATGTCATGTGGGAGCTGCCACCTGGTGAGTGAGTGACAGTGCCAGCAGGGAGGGTGGCATGTGGGCACACCAGGCACCAGCCCATCACTTGCCCCCCAAGACTCTCTTGCTCCCCCTCAGGTGCCACACCACAGAGGCAGAAGCAGAAAGCCAGGGTGTCCCCATAGAGTGTCATCTCATGTGATGGGATGACAGTCCCATGCTTCCTACCGTGCTCTGCTGCTGCTCTGACAGATGCTAAAACAGCTCTCACCTGTTAAAAACACCACAGTGTTACCCAGTGGCTGCTTCTCTATGCCACAGCACTGGGGAAAGAGGGTGGCAGCTCCTGCAGAGACTGAGGCCCTATGTCTCACTGCATGGAGACACCTGGCATGAGAAAAATAATCTCCAGCTTGGAGGCCCTGGGGCCACAGAGAAACTGAGGCAAGTGGTGTGGAAGGAATTCACAGCAGATCACTGACGGTGCAGAAGCTTGTGGGAAAAGGTTCCCCTGAGCCTCCTCAGCCCAAGCCACTGAGCACCAGTCCAGCTACCCCTCTTTGGGGATCACCTCCTCATTCGTCCTCGAAGAAAGCACAAGCTCCCAAAAAATGAGATTAATGATGACAGATATTAGATAGATAATTATTTTATCTATGAGATAAAAAGCACTTCTGAAAGGGAGCAGTTACCACAAAATACATATTACGTAAATATTTTGGTTACCAAAATGATGGTCCCTGAAGTAGCAAAGGAAAGAGCCATGTAGAATGAAATTCATTTAGCCATTTTGTTACCCTTGTATTCAGCCTTGGTGAAGCCACACATCGACTCCTGTTTGCAGTTTTGGGTACCATGGTATAGGAAGGACATCAAAGTGCTGGAGAGGGTGAAGAGGAGGGCAAGTGGGCTGATTAGAGGTCTGAGGAATAGGTCTTACGAGGAGAGGCTGAAGGCTCCGGGGCTGTTCAGCCTGGAGAAGAGGAGGGGAGACCTTATTGCCCTCTGCAATTACCTGGAAGGAGGCTGTAGTGAGGTGAGTGACTAGCAATAGGACGAGAGGTAATGGATTCAAGTTGTGCCAGGAGAGGTTCAGATTAGATATTAGGAAGCATTTCTTCACTGGAAGAGTGGTGAAGCATTGGAAGAGGCTGCCCAGGGAGGTGGTGGGGTCAACATCCCTGGAGGTACTCAAAAACCAGATAGATGTGGCACTTCGGGAGACAATTCCATTGCTAAGATGGTGTAGGACTGGCAATTGGAGTCGATGATCTTGAAGGTCCTTTCCAACCATAATTTTAAAAAAAGAGCTGCATCATGTCTCCTCAAAGCACCAAGATGTGGAGAGGGGTCTCCTTGGGCAGAGGGGCTTTAGGAAGCTACCAGAGCCCACTGATCATTACACCATGGACAGAGACAGCACTTGGCCTTTCCTTCCAAAGCACTTCAGAGCCATTATTATTCTATATTATATTATTATATTATATATTATATTATTAGACCCCTTGGAAGAATGAGGAAACTGAGGCACAGAAAGAGAAGCCAGTTTGTCACCAAAACCCAGTGTTTCTGGAGACAGAAAAGAGGTTAATGTGCTGCTACCAGGATGCCCTAAGCTGGGCACAGAGTGGAGCATGCCACTGTTTTCCATTCCCCCTGCAAGTGTTCCTGGGCAGCTGGTGTTCTAATGGGTTGGACTTGCCAGTCTTGGCTTCACACAGAGCAGAGGTGTTGAGAGAGGCACCAAGAGTACAAGCTGAGGAAAAAAAATATGTAGGCTACTCAGGATGGAGTGAGATGGCTGGTTAGGGAAGAGCTAAGGAGGGACCTGTCAGTCTTGATTCAACATGCAGGGTGCCAAGGTTTAACATGGGGCTGGCAATTAAATGAATGCTGTCTATTAACCCTCTCCCTTCCCAGAAAGGGAAATGAGAGAGAATATGGGAGAGAGACTTATGGGCTGGAAACTAAACTACACAGCTTTAATGAAACAATGATGAAAAAGACCTTGTCAAAAGGTCCTTTTCTGCCAGGCAGCTTTCCAGCCACTCTCTCCAAGCCTGTAGCATTGCCTGGGCTTGTCGGGATCCAAATGCAGGACCCAACACTTGGCCTCACTGACTTCCATACAGTTGTTCTCAGCCCAATGATCTGGTCTGTCCAGGTCCCTCTCTAAAGCCTTTCTACCATCCAGCAGATCAGCACTCCCTCCTGACCTAGTGTCATCTGTGAACTTACTGAGGGTGCATTCAACCCCCTCATTAAGGTCATTAATAAAGATGTTAAACAGGAGTGACCCCAGCTCTCACCCCTGGGGGACACCATTCATGACTGGCTGCCAACTGGATTTAACTCCATTGACCACAGCTCTTTGGGCCTGGCTGTCCAGCCAGTGTTTCACCCAGCAGAGTATATCCCCATCCAAGCCATGGGCAGCCAGCTTTTCCATGAGGATGTTATGGGGGACAGTGTCAAAGGCTTTACTGAAGTCCAGGCAGACTACATCAACAGCCTTCCCCCATCCACTAAGCAGTTCCTCTTACAGAATGAGATCAGGTTTGTCAAGCAGGATCTGCTTCCATGAACCCCTGCTGACCAGGCCTGATTGTCTGGGTGACCTTTCACTGATCTATAATGGCTCTTGAGATTATTTGTTCTATCACCTCCCCTGGCATCGAGATGAGACTGGCAGGTCTGTAGTTACTGGGATCCTCTTTCCCATTTCTTGAAAATGGGTGTCACATTTGTCAGTCTCCAGTCCAATGGGACATCCCTGGTTAGCCAGAACTTCTGAAAGATGATGGGGAGAGGCTTGGCAACCAACTCTCTTATCACTCTAGGGTGCAAACCATCCGGCCCCCTTGACTTGTGAGTGTCTGGCTTATAAAGCAAGTCCATAACCATTTCCTCACAGATTACATAGGACCTAAACTGTTCCCCATCCCTGTCTTCCATCTTAAGAAACTGTGTGTCCAGGGAACAACCAGTCCTGCTATTAAAGACTGATGCAAAGAAAGTATTGAGTACCTCAACTTTTTCTTGATCCTTGGTCACTGTTTCCCTCTGCATCCCTCTGCATTCCTTTATTAAAGGATGGAGATTCTCCCTAGCCCTCCTCTTGTTGCTGATACAGTGGCCAAGTTTACTCCAGTTGGGCCTTGGCCCTTCTAATTTTCTCTCTACATATCCGCACTGTATCTTTGTAATCCTCATAAGTTTCCTGTCCTCTCTTCCAAAGACCATAAACTTCCTTTTTGTTTCTGAGTTCCAGAAAATGTTCTCCATTCAGCCAGGCTGATCTCCTTCCTTATTGGCTTGTCTTCCATGACTTAGGGATGGTCAGCTCCTGCACCTCTAAAAAACCTCATTAAAGTATGCCCAGGATTTCTGGGCTCCTACATCCTTCAGAACTTCCTCCCAAGGGACTCTCTCAACCATGGTCCAGAAGAGATCAAAGTCTGTTCTCCTGAAGTCCAAGGTGGCAGTTCTGGAGACTGCCCTCCTTGCTTCACTAAAAATCAGTAACTTGATCATTTCATGGTCACTTTGCCCAAGACAGCCTCCAACCACTCCATCCCCCACAAGACCTCTGTTAACAAACAGCAGGTCCAGGACTGTGCTTCCTCTTGTTGGCTCCCTCACCATCTGTGACCTCAAAGATCATCCAGTTACAACCCTCCTACCATAAGCAGGGACATCTGGCACTACATCAGGTTGCTCAAAGCACAATCCAACTTGTCCTTGAATGCTTCCAGAAACAGGGCAGCCACAACTTCCCCTAGGCAACATATTCCAGTGTCTCATCACCCTCACACCAAAGAATTTCTTCCTAATGTCGAACTTAAATCCATCCTCTTCCAGTTTAAAGCCACTATCCATTATTTTACCACTACAAGCCCTTGTAAAAAGTCCCTCCCCAGCTTTCGTGTTGGCCCCCACCAGGCACTGGAAGGCTGCTATAAGGTCTCCCCAGAGCCTTCTCTTCTCCAGGCTGAAAAACCCCAGATCTCTCAGCCTGTAGTAATAGAAGAAGTGCTCAAGCCCTCTGATCATCTTTGTGGCTATCCTCCAGATTAATTTCAAGAGCTCCATGTCCTTCTTGTGTTGCAGCTCTAGAACTGGACACATTTCTCCAGGTGGGGTCTCACAAGAGCAGAGCAGAGGGGGAGAAGCACCTCCCTTGACCTGCTGGCAACTCCTTCTTTGATGCTGCCTGGGATACAGATGACTTTCTGGGCTGCAAGTGCTGGCTCATGTAAAGCCTGTCATCAACCAACACTGAGTCCTTTTCCTCAGGGCTGCTCACAACCCATTCTTCATTCAGCCTGTATTTGTCCTTGGTATTGCCCCAGCACAGATGCAGGACCTTGCACTTGGCCTTACAGAACTTCATGAGGTTGGCATGGGCCCACGTCTCGAGCTGTCCAGGTCCCTCTGGATGACATCCCTTCCCTCCAGCGCATTGACTGCACCACACAGCTTCCTGTCATCAGCAAACTTGCTGAAGGTGCACTCAATATCACTGTCTATATCTTCATCAAAGATGTTAAACAGCAGCCATCACACATGTAGGTGGTGCCACATGTAGACTAATGGCACTGTACCAGGAGGCACATGGCTCTTCTGGCTGCTGCTCTAGTGCAGGTGGCCACCCTGGCAGCTCAGGCAGCTGGACAGAGCCCAATCCAAATCAGTGCCAGGATAAGCTAAAAAATCAGCTCAGCCTTTTCCATGTCCAGGGTGAAATGTCTGCCTGAGGTCCAAGACTTAGCTCACTTGGACCATGACAGCAGCTGCTTCTTCACATCCATCTCTGGATTCCAGTGCCCTAGTGGTATTTCCAGAATCCAGGAGTTTCTTCCTACACACAAGAAGAGATGAATCTCACTCCCGACTGATTCACAAGCACCTGCCCAGCTGCCCAGCCCATTTCCAGCCCTGCCTTGCTCTTGGGCAGGTCTCCTCCATTATAGAAACCCATGTTTGGCCTCTTGGCACTCATGCAGTGCCAGTGTTTGCTCGCAACATATGTAGTGGATTTGCTTTGGACCAGCAAAAAAACACCTCTTCCCTCTACTGAGGTCACACTGCCTCAGGAGAGACAGAAAGTCAAAAAGCCAGATGCCTTATGCTATGTATAACCACAACAAAGAGTGCAGGCACTATGCAGATCCCCTGGAATCCCTCCTGTTACCAGTACAGGTCCTGACTTTTCTCAGTTAGCTCTCTGACTCTATCCCAATAGCAAGCATCCTGTGCTCTGCTTGGAAAGCAAGGGGCTTGCTGGAGGTGCCAGTCCACCCAACAGGACTAACGTTAGTTTCTACCCACTTCAGGTGGAAAACGCCTGGCCTCAGCTGCTACACAATGCTGGGCTCCAAGTGACAGGGTGGCAGCACTGGGTCTTTCCTTCCTACCATCCAACACCTAATTTCTGCCTGCATCACTATCCCACAGGCAGATCCACCACCTTCCTTCCCTCCACTAACCCCATGAGGCCATCCCCAGCCTCACTGCTGTGGCACCCTAGCATCCAAACCACGGGATGGGTTTGAGGAGGTCTCAGGCCTTTGCCTTAATACAGAGTTTTAACACAGACTGTGGGCAGGCGGAGGCAGGGAGGGTGGCAGATCCACTTGCAGCACTGAGCCAGACACTGCTCTCACACACGGGCACTGTGTGGCTTCCCAACAGAGATGGCTCGTGGAGGAAGGAGTGTTCAGGTCTTCCTGGTGGGACTGGAGCAATAGCTTCTGGCAATGACAAAGTGGACTTGCTCCTGCTGTCTGTCACCCCCTTGCTGTACTCATTCACTCTGCCAAAGAAAAGCCTTAGTTTTGGGGATTAAAGATGACATCCTGGTGAGCCCCACCACGGGGTCTCTCCTCTCTTAGGCTCCTGGGAATTCAGAAGACCTGGAAGGAGCCCTGCTGATGCTGTTGGCCTCTCCCACTGATGCCAGCTGGCCACAGAAAAGCAACCCATCACACCTCCCCATGCTTTTGCTGATGGAGATGAAAGAAGAGATCCCACTGTGCATCCTCTTGTGAACATAAAACAATGCTACAGAGGCTTTCTGCAGACAGCCAAACCCCCAGCTTCCCACACAACACCCATCTCCCCAGGCCAACAGGCGACAGCCTGTATTTTCACTGCCTTCAGGAAAAATAGCTCAGGCATCCAGACAAGAACCCCTTAGGTTATATCTGAACTTTTCCGGACACTGCCATGGTCCTCTGGAGATGTTTGAGGAATACCAGCCCATTTAGAGACACCCAACACTCATGTGACAGAGCTGCTAGACTGATCCCAGTCCCTGGTCACAGCTCAGTGCTGGGATCTCTGCTTGCTCCTGGGATGGGAGAAGCTTACGTAGGTCTGGAGAGCAGACAGCCCTGGTAGATGCCACCTAGACACCATCTAAATTCTCTCCCCAGAGAGAGATAGGTCCAGCCTCAGCAGCTGGGAGGAGGGATGTGACAGCCAAGGCAGGCTGGTTGTAGATGCTGATGGCAGTGTGGTCCTGCTGACCTCCTGGCTCACTTCTCACAAACACCATATCAGCCAGGAGGACTGTGGGCAGCAGCAGGAGGATTTTCCAGACCGTGCTTGTAAAGGAGTGGAGAGAACAACCTCCAAATTGCTCCCCATGGAGCAACAGATTGCTTCAAGTGCCTGTGGATAGTGCCTTTCTTTTGCTCTCTCCACCTGAATGCAGTGCTGCAATAGTAATTCTCAGTACAGACCAGTCCATGGTCTCCACCATTGCAGCCCAAAGTCAATGGGAGCCAGCAGCAACAAAGATGAAGAGAGGGGGATGGATGCCCAAAGGTGGCTTCAGACAGCAATGAAAGTGAGTGTAGGATGCCAGGGAGTATTGAAACAGTGGAAATAAAGGCAGGTAGAGAAGGAAATATGACCTGAAAGCAGCAGGTAAGCTTCCATAAAGGAAATGAATGGCAGGGCATAGACCAAGGCTGGACATGCACACAGGGAAATGCACACATCTGATCCACCCAGGGGTCTTCTCCCGACTGCTCCAAGATGAGCAGAGCACTCACACACAGCACCCACAGCTGGCCACAGCCAGGGAACGGATCAGCTCCAAAAAGCTGAACGGAGGCCTGAGACATAAGTTTTTTGAGGCAGGGACCACATATTTTGCATCCTCTGCATCTTGTTCCAGTGCCCAGATGAAGAGCAAGAGGGGCAGCTGTGCCCTGATCCCAGCTCACACACAGTATTTGTAGGAGCAGGCTGGGAACCAGAGATGCCTTCAGTCCTGTCAGGCTTTATAGGCATTTCAGCTGAAACAATCCTCCAGATTTGTTAAAACACTTATGATACAAGTGATGGCAGAAGGGTATCAGCTCTACCATGTCAGCTGCCCTTCCTACATTCTTTTAGCAGTGCTCCTTTTCATTACTCCAGTTAATATTACATGACTCTACCAAGAGTCCTTTTAGACTAGCAGCCTCCAAGTTGCTTGGAGACTGCTGCAGGGACTGAAAGCCACTGTTGGAAAGGCTCAATGCCAGGCTGCTTCTTGGGGCTGCCAGCACTGGCAACCTGGCAGCACAATCACGCTCCCTTTCCTCATATGTGCTGGGAGCCAGAGGAAGCAGAGGAAGATGATGAGATGAGATATGAGATGGGAGCATCTCTAACATGCAATGGAGGTGAGAGCCAGGAAAGGCTCAGGGATCGTGGGGCTTGCCAGAAGACTCAGAAATGCCATGGCTACCTTTCAAATGTCCCCAGCCAGAGGGCAAGGGTGAGTTTTCAGACCAGCGTTCATGGGAAATGTGCTTGATCTCACATTATTTATTTGGCCAAATCTAGACATCAGATTCAATCATTAAGAAGTGAGAGAGAAGGCTTTACTTTACAGGCAAGTCTTGGTGCTGGGAATGGAGAAGTCATTCATCGACACCCCTGTAATAATTGTATGAATGATTAGGTATCTCTTCCAATTTATGGCTTACCATAAAATGCTGCTACAGTTCTGGAGACAGTACTTTTTAAAAACACCGTTCAATGACAAATCACACTTCCCTGCAGAAATGGCAGCATATTTATCCTTTGGCCAGGATTATGTGGTATACTTCCCTCTCTAATGGCTGTACAAACAAATATACATCCCAGATTTATAGATTTTCCATTGTTTGTTTTTTTTAATTTACATTATTTGTGAAATTTTCTACATAAAATGGAGATGAGCACCAAACCTTTCCTGCCAACCCACCTACCCGAATTCAGCACTCCCTCGACTCACATTGCTCCTGGTTCCCGCAGTGACAGTGCTCCCGGGATGCCACAACTGCCTTTGGGATCCCATCTTTTAGCCCAGCGCTGCCAGGAAAAAGGAAGGGCAAGGACCCCAGGGCCAGGTTGTCAGTGTTTTGAGGAACTAGAGAAGGAGGGCTTTCAGACTCTGAGAGGGGCAGAACACAGAGGGGTCTGTTCCCTCCCATTTCCCGCCCATGCTCTCTAAAGGTCATGCAGACCGGCAGCCCCTCCTCTCTTTTTCTCTCGCTCCTGGCTGTGCTGCTGTTCCCCTGCGCTCCTTTACCCCCAGCTCCCCACCTGCTCTTCAGAGTCCAGATCTATCGGGTGCTGGGAAGAGCCGTGGACGCCCCCTCCTGAGTCGGCCCTGCTGCAAGGGGCCCTCAGGCACCCATCCCTGCCGGCCTGGAGATCGGGGTGTGTAGATATATTTGTATATATTTGCATTTTTGTTACATTATCCCTCATGTTATTGCCTTTCCCCTCTGCTAGTAAATCTGACTCTAATTATTTTCAATTTCCAACTTTGAGTCTCCAGTCTTTATTTACCCTTTATTTTCCCTTTGTGGGAAGGTGGGGAGTAGAGGGTAATTCTGTCCTTTGGTTTGTGGTCTGCCCAAACTGCTAAGCTGTGACACAGCTCAGTGCATGAATCCCCAGGAGAAGAAATGTGAGGGAAGCAGGTTTTGCTAAGACTGGTGGAATATATCTCCAACACCATCTCGCCTGACTTCTTCCTCCACTGTTCTGGTGAAGGACTGCCTTTTTTCTTCTTAAGAAAATAAAATACTGTGGAAGTAGAAGTCTGATTGATATGAATATGTAACAATACTGCTTTATTAATAGCAGCTGCATTATCAGTTCACTCCCTGCTATTGGCAGGAGATCAGGGATAATATGTGGTTTGAAAACTAAACAGAAATGCAACCCTCAAAGGTGGCAGCAGCAGTGAGATCATTTCATTTCTTTTCCCGGTGATCAGGCCAGATGGACAAAAACATGATGGTCACCAGTGTACCACCATCGCTGCTTCTGGCATTGCTATGGCTCCATGGCATGGATGGCTCTAAGACATCACAAAGCCATCTGCAAAAGAATTTGCAGCCAAAGCTCCCAGTACAAGCAGGAGGTGCCCCTTCAAGCTGGGGAGCACAACAGCCAGCTTTAACCTCTGCAAATTGTGAGCATTTCATATAGAGCATCACACAAATCTCCCTGTTATGGGTAATAAACTCCATTTGTAGCCTGCTTTCCTTACTTCTCCCATCACCACCCTGGAGGCTTAAATGAAAACAAGATTACAAAGGAGATTGGATTGGACATATTTCTGGTGTGCTATTTTAGCTGTAAATTATGCCAGCTTCATAAAACCCCAACTGTTCTTTCCTGAGATCCTTGCATAGATTGGCTTGCTAAGATCAGGCGACTAGGCATGTGCTGTGGGCAGGCATTGTCTTGAAAAACACTTACAGGGTCCAAACAGTAGTAAGATGCTATAGTGCTACATATATATATATATATAAACACACACATATACACATTTATACGAATCATAGAACTGCTCAAGATTGAGTCCAGCCTTATCCTAACCCTTTCACCCTGTTCCTGATGACCCACCACTAAACCATGTCCCCAAGCACCACATCCAGGGATGGAGACTCAGCCACCTCCCTGGGGAGCCTGTTCCAGAAATGTATGAATTCTGTTCCAGAATATGTGTGTACACATGGGCATGACAGCATCCAAGAACTTCCTATGCCTGTTGATCAGATAAAAAGTGATACAGACAGGTCATCCAAGACCCTATCATCCAGGCTTTAGACATTTGACTCTATGGATCAGCTCCATTTCAGCTGTCTGTGTGAATGCAGCTGACACTTTCCTCAGCCTTAACTAATCCCAGCAGAGAGCAGAGCATCAGGCAGTGTGGTCTGAAACAAGGCTGGATGCATTGTAAGGGACATGGGGCTGTGCTCTGTCACACTGCACAGGGTGAGCATGCACATGTTGGCACATAGGGCCAGGCAAGCAAGGTTGCTGCTGTGGTAGCCACAGTGCTCCCAGCCCCAGGAAAGGCTCTGCTGCACCAACCCAAATTGACCACAGCAAACCTGGCAAGAGGTTTAACAATTCCTCGCACGAGCATCACTGCACCTTGGCTATGCTCCACAGCCCTGGAGGACAGAGCAGCCAGGCTCCCAGCACACGATGCTGCTGCAGGGAGAGCCCAGCAGCACTGCCCAGAACAACAGCTTGGCTGACACTGAGCTTGAGCCCTCAGCCCCTCTCCTACAGTGCTACAACATGCACCCACCCCTGCGTTAGGGGCTGCTCCACATCGTGCTGCCGGTGCTCCAAAGGCACACAGTGTGCAGGCAGCTAAGCAGCCTTGAGCAGAGTGCTCTGGCTGCTGCAAGCACTGTGCCACTGTTGAGGGACAGGAACGACTCAGACCCAAGGAAACAAAGCTGGTGAAGTCCCTGAAGCCCACAGGAGCCCTCTTCCACCCACCTCCTATTACCTGGAGGCAGACAGCTTGAGAGCAGCAGCACACTTTGCCTTTCCATGAGCAGACATGGCAGTAAGCTGCACCCCCTGTCACACTCCCACAGCTCCAGCATCTCAGAGCTGAGCCAGGTCCCACCATGTTCCCTGTATGCATGAGCTCACAGCTCACACTGCCAGCTCTGGCAGGATGGGTCCATCCCATCCATCCGCCTATCCAGACAGCTCCAGGCAATGCTACAACAGACTTTGCTTTGTACATCTATCCCAAGTCTCTCACATGAAGGGTTAGCAACCCTTGAGGAGACCACACAATTTGTGAGCAGACATCAACATCTCTTTTCCTAAGGAAGGATACAGCATCCTACCTGCAAAAAAAAGAGATGATGCAAGGTGGCAGAGGTGTTTGCATTGCTATGTCACATATTAGGAAGAAAGGGACAGAAGCTCAAGAGTGGTCAAGGCTGCACAGTAATGTTGGACAGATGCAGAAAGGTCAGACGCTCAAAGACCCCAGGGTGCCTCACCTTGGTCTCCAATGAGACCTGCACCTCACTCACGTGGACACACACACATCTCCACCTGTGACAAGCCAGCTCCGTGTGTTACACTGTGCCTTTCACCCCTTCTATCTGGCAGGGGCCTTGTCTGCATGTGTATCTATCAATACAAAATACAGGCTTCCTAGGCAATCAATAATGCTATTTAAGATATAAATCTCACTATTGACTCACTGCTGAGGCCAGCTGCTGCTTAATTTAAAGAAGAGAGAGAACATCACGGGAGCTCAGAAGTGCTCCCTGTGCCACTGGGCATCAGTCCTGCTTGTTCATGCTGTGCAGGATGGACTGGGCCAGGGGTGGATCTGTTTCCACACTACAACAAGACAGGGGTGTGCTGGGACCCATCTTTTAAGGTGGATGCAACTCCATTGCCATACACCTCTGAGATCTGAGACTGGTCTTAAACCCAGCAGGGACCACAGGGTACAGCTAAGCAGAGACATGCTGATTTTTACACAGCTGAGAATATGTGCACCCTTGAGGAAGAAAAGATCCATCTGTGAACATGTATGAGCTCGTGCTGTCCCATGCACAAATTAAAACTGGACATTGTGTTCTCTGAGTCCAGCTGTGGCTGTGCCAGATTTGAGGGTCCTCTACCATCCCACCCCCAACCTTGGTATTTTGATGATCACCTCAAACGGGTCCAAGGGACCTGCCAGCTGCCAAACCCTCAGGGGTTGTTCCTGGCTTCCATGTCACTCTCCTGTCTGCAGAAATCTCTGCTGTGGTCCATGTATGCCTTCCCCAAACCACCTCTGGCCCTCCAGATTGAAAGGACAGTTGTCTATTCCAGTTGAAAGGACAACTCTGACCAGAACAGGTCAGAGTAGGGGATAAGCAGAGCTCACCCAGCCTCACCGAGGAAGGCTGTGAAGGAGCCATCCCTCTCCTGCCTGCAGAAGACAGCCATGCCTTACAAGTGTTCAAGGGAGAATGATATTCAAAAGTAAGCACTGCTGAACCCAAAGGACATTACTGCCATGCCAAGAGACTGCCACTGTACTGCCCAGAGATAATATTCAGGCAGATGAGAGATTTCAAGCCCTTCAAGCAGCAAGGATCTGAACTGACTCCAAGCAGGAGTAACAAAAGGAGAAAGACTCTGGTTTAGGTGAGCTGGATCAACTGGAAAAAGATGAGTGCTTCAACAATCCAGCCTGCAGTGCCCAAGGCCATCATTTCCCCAAACTGCACAACTTGAGGACGGGTGGCGTGATATCTCCTTCCACATTCCCAAGTGTTTCTCCCAAGCTGATGCAGAACCATGTCTGTCCCCTAATTGCAAAGTCAGAACAGCCCAACAGCACTGGTGCTACAGATGCTAGCTGGATGCTAGCTGGATAGGAAGGAGCACATCCAAACAAGCCCTGCTCTGCCAGGGAGCAAAAGGCCCCATCACATCAGGTCACCTCTCTCCTTCCACTACAGACTCTGAGACATCACCCAGTGATGTCACAGTTGGGCCCTGAGAGGGGAATTCAGCTTTGAAAACCATCTCAGCTCTGGAGATGTGTGCTGCTTCCTGTCCCCCAGCAGGAGAGATGGGAGAAGCCCAGTTGCCCCAAGCCCCAGTCATGGTGGTGAGTTCATTTGGTGGTCCCCAAATGATGATCCCCACAGATGATCTGAGCATTGCTCCAGCCAGGCTGGAGGCTCAAGACAGCTGACAACTTGATCATTATATAAATGCTTTTTTCACAACAGAAACATGGTGCCTGTGGGCTGCAGCTGCCTGGGTAAAGGATACTGAACCCATGGGTATGAATCAGAAGAGAGGCTGGCTGCTGGCTGCAGTGGGAGGAGAAAAGGCAGTGGTGAGGACTTGAGGCTTTGTCCTTCAATGCCAGGGAGCAGACAACAAGCAAACCATAAAAGCATCTTCCTAGTATCAAGGGGCAGCTAATGGAGGCAAAAATCCATCTCTGCAGACCCCTTGGTCATGTCCCAGAGCTCTGCTTCCTGCTCTCTCTCAGCATGCAGGTCAGCTCCCATGGTTTCAGGCAGTGAAGGTGGCTGGTGCTAACAGCACCTTATCACAGAAGCACAGAATCATCACAGTTGGAAAAGACCTGTAAGATCACCATATCCAACTGTCAACGTTCCCCCCAAATAAAATATATATATCAGTATCTGTATAACTCACTAGAGCATGTCCTTCATCTACAGATGAAGTGCTTCATCTAATAAAATGCATCTACTGCACTGCATTTTAAATACCTCCAGGGATGGTGGCTCCACCACCTCCCTGAGCAGCCCGTTCTAATACCTAACTATCTCTCAGTAAAGAATTTCTTCCTCAGATTGAGTCTAAATCTTCCCTGGTGCAACTGTAGGACAATTCCTTTAGTCCTATCATTATTCACTTGAGAGAGTGGCCAGGACCCACCTCCTTACAACCTCATTTCAGGTACTTGTAGAGTGCAGCAAGGTCTCCTCTCAGCCTCCTCTTCTTGAAACTAAATTCCCAGCTCTCTCAGCCTCTCCTCACAGAACTTGTTCTCCAGACCCTTCACCAACTTGATTGCCCTCCTCTGAACTTGCTCCAGCAATTCCATGTTTTTCTTGTAGTGAGGGGCCCAGAACTGGACACAGTACTTGAGCTGTGGCCTCACCAGTGCTGAGTACAGGGGCACCATCACTTCCCTTCTCCTGCTGGCCATATTCTGATACAAGCCAGGATGCTGTTGGCCTTCTTGGCCACCTGGGCACAATTCTGGCTCATAGCCAGCTGGGTATCAACCAGAACCCCCAGGGCCTTTCTGTTTTGCACTTTCCAGACACTCGTCCACAAGTCTGTAGTGTTGCATGGGGTTGTGACTAAAATGAAGGAACTGGCACTTGGCCTTGTTAAAGCTCATTTTATTGACCTTGCCCCACTGTGCAGGTCTGCTTCCCACTTGAGGATTCCTCCTGTGTTAAACTGGGCTTTATGCTTTTGCTTTGGTTCAAAGATCAAACTAGGTTACTTCAAGACAGAAATGAGTATCAGAGCTTGCTATAAGCACACTGTTACTCCCTGCAAGCACCACACTATCCTACTGCATCAAGAAGTTTGAAGCCAACAGTTCCTTATGCTCCCCAGCTTGCCCAGAGGTACCTCTTCCCTTTCCAGTCTCACCTCCAGCACCCTGCTCCTTGTCTTATGCAGAGAGGCACTAAGTCTGAGCCTGTTTCAGTCTTCCCAGTGTGCTCCCCCTACACACCCTTGTTCAAAGAGGATGTGGTATTGCATGTGCTCCATAGGCCCTTCCTTATAGAATCATAGAATGGTTAGGGCTGGGAGAGACCTCAGAGATCATCAAGTTCCACCCCCCCTGCATGGGCAGCACCACCTCCCATCAGACCAGCTTGCTCAAAGCCCCATCCAACCTGCCCTTGAACACTTTCAGTGATGGGGCTCCACAGTTTCTCTGGGCAACGTGTTCCAGTCTTTTACCATCCTCACAACAAAGAATTTCCTTCTAATGTCTAAATCCATCCTCTTCCAGCTTTAAGCTATTACCCCATTCCTCTCACTACATGCCCTTGTAAAAAGTCCCTCCTCAGCTTTCCTGTAAGCTTCTTCAGGTACTGGAAAGAAGCTATAAGATCTTCCCAGAGCCTTCTCCTCTGCAGGCTGAACAACCCCAAGTCTCTCAGCCTGTCCTAACAGAAGAGGTGCTCCAGACTTCCGATTATCTTTGTGGATAATTACAGTGTTACCTTGGTCAGAAAAGACCTTCAAGCTCATCAAGTCCAACCATTAACCAAATCATCAAACACAAGGGAAGAGCTTAAAACTGAATGCTAAGGACTTCACAGAATCAGCCAGGTTGGAAAGGGTCATCAAGTCCAACCCTCAATCTGCTAACACTGAGGTCACCAGACCATGGCACTGAGTGTCACATCCAGTCTCTTCTCAAAAACCTCCAGGGAGAGGGGACCTCCTCTGGACTGAGCTCCTCCTCTGTTCCAACAGCTCCATATCCTTCTTATGTTGGAGGCTCCAAACCTGGACAAAGTACTCCAGATGGGGTCACACAAGAGCAGAGCAGAGGGGGAGAAGCACCTCCCTTGACCTGCTGACCATGCCTGCAGGTCAAAAAAATGGAACAAGCATGTTCCTTTAAGAAACCCACCACATGTAGAGCCCTTGCAAAACAGGTATGAGGCTCTGCAGGAGAAACTGGTTGTGAGCAAGGTCGAGGGCTCACAAAGGCCAGAAGCACCACCAAGGCTGACTCTCCTCAGGCTGGCCATCAAAACTGACCCTGAAAAGAAAAACCTATAGCTCATTGCAGTAGGTGATTCCCTACTGAGAGGGGTGGAGGGCCCCATATGCAGATCAAACCCACTTCATAGGGAGGTTTGCTGTCCCTCTGGTGCCCAGGTAATGGATTTGCAGGCAAACTTTCCACCTTTGTGAGTCCTTCAGATTATTACCATCTGGTCTTTCAGGTGGGTAGTGATGATGTAATAATGAGAGGCACACAATTAAAAGAGATTTCAGGGCCTTGGGGAAACTGGTGAAGGGATCAGGAGCTCAAGTTGTGTTCTTCTCCATCCCTCTGACATCAGTGGTGAATGAAGGAATATATAGGAAGAGCCAACAGGTCAATTAATGGCTCCGGGACTGGTGCTGCTGACAGGGTTTTAGGTTCTGTGATCATGGGTTGGTATATAAGGAACCAGACCTATGAGCAAATAATGGGATGCACTTCTCCCAGAAGGGGAAAAGGATTCTGGGGCAGGAGTTGGCAGGGCTCACTGATAGGGCTTTAAACTAGATTTGAAGAGGGAAGGGGTTTATAATCTCACGTTTGCCTGTAACAAGAAGTGGTAACAAGCACACCAGAGGCAGAGGGATGGAGTGCTAGAAAGGGCTCTCAAGTTGTTGCCCTGAGGCAAGCCAGGGAGGATGCACTGAGACACCCCAAAGGAATCAAGGGGCACTCACCTAAGAGGGTGACACGGCCAGCCCAGCTGCAGAGCCTCTACGTGAATGCACGGAGCTTGGGCAACAAACAGGATGAATTAAGGGCCTCTGTGCTGTTGGAAAGCTATGACTTAGTGGATATTACTGAAACTTGGTGGAATAATTCCCATGACTGGAATGTAGGGATAGATGGGTTCAAGCTCTTTAGGAAGGATAGGCAGGGTAGGAGGGGAGGAGGTGTTGCCCCCTGCATCAGTGACCAACTGGAATTGATGGAGCTCCACCTGGAGGAGGATGATGAACTGACTGGGTGTATATGGGTTAAGATTAAAGGGAAGAAGGGAGAAGGTGATGTTACAGTAGGGGTCTGCTACAGGCCACCAGACCAGCAGAACCAAGCAGATGTGTCCCTCCATAGGCAGATAGAAGAGGCTTTGTATTCACAGGCCCTGGTCCTTGTGGGTGATTTCAACCACCCTGTCATCTGCTGGAGGGACAACACAGCAAGGCATCAGTAATGCAGGATGTTCCTGGAATGCATAGATGATAACTTCCTCCTCCAAATGGTAGAGGATCCAACAAGAAAAGGTGCTATGGTGGACCTTGTTCCCTCCAACAGGGAAGGGTTGGTGACCAATGTGAGGCCCAGGGACAACCTTGGCTGCAGTAATCATGAAGCTCTTGAATTTAAGATCCTCAGGGCATCTAGGAAGATGTATGCCAAGCTTACAGCCCTGCACTTTAGGCATGCAGACTTTGATCACTTCAGGGATCTGCTGGTCAAAGTACTGTGGGACAAAGCCCTAGAGGGAAGGGGGGGGCCAGGACAGCTGGTCAGTATTCAAGGATCACCCTTGGACACACTGTCACACAAAAAGAAACCCTACAAGGAATGGAAGGACATCTAGAATGAGGGGCATATAAGACCTGGTTAGAAAAGCTGAAGCCAGTTAGAATTAAATCTAGCCAGGGAGATTAAGGGGAATCGCAAAAATTTCTGTAGGTATATTAATGGCAAAAGGAGGACTAGGGAAGGTGTGGGCCCCCTCAGAAAGGAACTAGTGACAGGTGAGCTAGTGACAAGTGATATGTAGAAGGCTGAGGTTCTCAATGACTTCTTTACCACAGTCTTCACTGGCAAGGGCTCCAGCTACACTCCCAAAGTCACAGACGACAATGGCAAGGGCTGGAAGGAAGAACTGCCAGTTGTAAATGAAGATCAGGTTTGTGACCATCTGAGGAACCTGAAACTGTACAAGGACCCGACAGGATACACTCACAGGTACTGAGGGAACTGGCAGATGAGGTTGCTAAACCACTCTATTATATTCCAAAAGTCATGTCAGTCCAGTGAAGTCCCCACTGCCTGGAAAAGAGGAAACATAACCCCCATTTTCAAAAAGGAAAGAAGGAGGATCCAGGGAACTATAGGCCAGTCAGTCTCACCTCTGTGCCGGGTAAGATCATGGAGCAGATCCTCCTGGAGGAACTGCTGAAGCAGAAGAATAATGTAGAGGTGATTGGGTATAATCAACCCAGCTTCACCAAGGGCAAATCATGTCTGATAAATCTTGTGGCCTTCTATGAAAAGGTCACAACATCAATAGACAAGGGAAGAGCAACTGACATCATCTACCTGGACCTGAGTAAAGCCTTCAGCACAGTCCCACACGACATCCTGGTCTCCCAGGTAAAACATGGGTTTGATGGATGGACCACTCCGTGGATTAAGAACTGGCTTGACAGCTGCACCCAAAGAGTGGCTGTCAATGTGTCCATGTCCAAGTAGAGGCCAGAGACAAGTGCAGTCCCTCAAGGATCAGCGTTGGGACTGGTCCTGTTTAACATCTTTGTTGGTGACATGGATGGTGGCATTGAGTGCACCCTCAGCAAATTTCCTGATGACACCAAACTGTGTGGTGCAGCTGACATGCTGGAGGGAAGGGATGCCATCCAGAGGGACCAGTGACTGGCTTGAGAGCAGCCCTGAAGAAAAGGACTTGGGAGTGCTGATGGACAAGAAGTTCAACATGAGCTGTCAGTGTACACTTGCAGCTCAGAAAGCCAACCAGATCCTTGGCTGCATCAAGAGAAGTGTGGCCAGCAGGTCGAGGGAAGTGATTCTCCCCCTCTGCTCCTGTGAGACCCCACCTGGAGTCCTGCATCCAGTTCCGGAGCCCCTGTTACAAGAAAGACATGGATGTGCTGGAGAGTGTCCAGAGAAGGGCCGCGAGGATGATCAGAGGGCTGGAGCACCTCTCCTATGAAGACAGACTGAGAGAGTTGGGGTTGTTCAGTCTGGAGAGGAGAAGGCTCCAAGGAGAGACCTTATTGCAGCCTTCCAGTATCTGAAGGGGCTACAAGAAAGCTGGGGAGGGACTTTTTAGGATGTCAGGTAGTGATAGGACTGGGGGGAATGGGTACAAACTAGAGGAAGATAGATTTAGACTGGAAGTTAGGAGTAAGTTCTTCACCATGAGGGTGGTGAGAGACTGGCACAGGTTGCCCAGAGAGGTGGTGGAAGCCCCATCCCTGGAAGTTTTTAAGGCCAGGCTGGACAGGGCTCTGAGCAACCTGATCTAGTGAGAGGTGTCCCTGCCCATGGCAGGGGAGTTGGAACTAAATGATCTTAAAGGTCCCTTCCAACCCTGAAAATTCTATGATTCTATGATTAAATGATCCCAATTCTATTGTGCTGGCAAAGGCTCCCAAGGAAACTGAGTCAGCTGCCTGCAGCCAGTGGCACTGGCCCTCAGGATGGGATAAGGAACTTCACACTGGTACAAGCTGCAAGAGCCAGGGCTGCAGCAGGGACAACCCCCAGTGCCAGTGGTGCCAAAACCCTGGGAAGAGGCAGACATGCTCTGCCCATGGGGCATCAGTGGCTCAGTGCTACCCCATGCTAGAGCACCCAGGCAGCAGCACCCCATGCCTTCTTCATGGGTGGGTCCCACAGTGATTTCCTGCAATGATGCTGAAGTCGGGGCTTCAAAGCACTGCTGCAGTGCAAGGGTGACTATTGCCATGCCAGTCAAGCAGGCAGTCAGCACACTGAACTGACCCACACCAGGCTGCCCCGGGGGGCTGCTTCCCTGCGTGGGCTCCTGGGCAGCACTGCCCAGCCCCACGACCTCCGTGCCTCTTGGCCAATCGCCTCAACCATGCAACAGGCACTCCTGGGTGCACGCAACCCCGGAGCCTGCAGCCCCACACGGTCACACCCCAGCTCCAGCCGGCAGCTGTTGACAGATGTGAGCACCGGCTCATCCCCTGCGTAGGGACAGCGGCGCTGGAAGGCGAATCAGAGTGACAGCGTGACAGCGTGACAGCGTGACAGCGTGGCAGGGGGTGAGCGTGGCAGCAGGGATTCAGCGAGCAGCCAGAGCAGGAGGAGGCAGGCTCAGCCGTGCATCCGTGCTCAAAGGCACAGGGAGAGGGCACTATCAGAACGAGCAGTGACAGGGTGGGGGGGAGGAGCGGGCAGAGTGGGAGAAGGAAGAGATGTACCTTCTTAAAAAAAAAAAAAAAAGTTTTTTGTTGCTGCTCAGGTGTGCCTTGAACTCCTCGCTACAGGACGACATAGATGCCACCAGCTCACACCTGGGATGAGTACTGACTGCTGCCAAGCAGAGAGAAGCAGTCTTCCTGGGTGTCTGCTCAGAACCGAGACAGTGCCAGCACTCCCCTGCCCTTTAGCACCTGACTCCACCCTGACACCAGCCACACGCTGAGTCTCCCTCATGCCTGGCCCAGAACCTTTCTTGCCTTCGAGGCAGTCTTGTGGCCAGCGAGGATCTCTCAAAGGAGAGCACACACCCCAGCCTGCTCTGGTGCAAACGAGTTTTTCTCTCCAGCCTTCTCTTGCAAATATGGAAGACTTAGGAAAGGTGGAAGGTGGTACACAGCTCATTGCTTGTCTTTAAAGAAGAGAAACATACAAGTCCTTTCACATTTCTTCTGCCCAAAAGCAAGTCCTGCTGCTAACAAAGATGAAAACTCACCCCATCCAAACTGCTCTAGAACAGCAAAATGAAAAAAAAAAACCACAAAAACAGAACAAAAAAGACTCAAGTGACAAGCCAAGTGCATTTGTCTCTGTGATTTCTAGTCCGACACATTCTGTGATAATTGCCACGATATTGGACTAACACCAAGAACTGCATCTCCCAGGAGCATGCCAAGGTGACCTGGGGGGCAGCGGTGGGGCCCCTTGCCCTGCACCTCGCTTTCTCTGTGCAGCCTTGCCCTGCCTCTGGGCTCTGGAATGGGGAAGACATCTCAGGTAAGCTTGGCAGCACTGATCCGATTCAGTACAAACCCCTCAGACCAGATTCCTCCTCTTGTGGACGATGTTCCTCCTGCAGATACTCTGTCCAGGGGCCTCCGAGGCTCCAAAAGCAAGATGACAGGGAAGGGGGATACTCCATCATCACTAGTGCCTACAGAAGGCCACACACGTCTCCAGCTGACACTGTGGCACGGGCTCTCACAGGTGGACGAGGCAGAGCTCTGCTCCAGCATCTCCATGCTACCGGCAACAGGGAGCTGGGCATCCCTCCCGACACGCCGTGGGAAACACGGAGCCGCCTGGCATTGGGCTGCTGGAAAGTGCTGGGGAAGCAATGGCAGGCCTCCTGCCTCCTCCCAGTCACCTCTCCCCAGCCAGCGCATCCCCCGGAGAAGCCACCTAACTCCCGCGAACTGGCAGCTCCCCAGACGGAGGGCATGACGGACGGGTCTCCCTGCCGCCGTGCCCCGCAGGATCCCAGCAGGCACCTCTCGCCCCCCCGGGACAAGGGCTCACCTGGGTCCCGCCGCCGCCGCTCCCTCCGTGCCCTGCGGTGCCTCANGCAGCTGCTTGCCGCCGGCTCCATCCCCAGCCGAAGCATCTCTCCGGCCCCTCCTGTTGCTTTCCACGCTCGCCTGGGCCGTCACCCTCGGTGGGTACCGGAGGACCATCGGCGGTCACCGGACAAGCCTCTGGCGCTCCTCCTCTCGGCCCCCGCAGCGTGCGCAGCTGCTTGCCGCCGGCTCCATCCCCAGCCGAAGCATCTCTCCGGCCCCTCCTGCTGCTTTCCCTCCTCCAGCCCCGCACCTCTGCGGACAGCCCAGGCAGGCCCGCAGGGAGAGCGGCAGGCACTCGCTCCAAACCTCTGCCCTCCTCCCTTTCCCCTTCTGAGCGGCCTGGGTGTCTTTCCCACTGCTGCTGTGTGCTCAGCCAGGTTCGCTACCCGCCCCCCAAAAGACCCCCCAGCACCCGTCTGCAGCGGCACCTGTGCCTGCCCCGAGCGCCGGGCGCTTTCAGGGTCCCCGCTGTGCCTTCTGCCCCTGAAAGTCCCTCTGCCTCTGGCACTTTTCCTTTAAAGCCACTTGCCATTTTGTCATCAGCTCAGTCATTATCGTGGTATCATTAGAGGCTTCTGCAGTGCTCCATCATTTTTTGGGTCTGCCGTTTTTTCGGTTTTGGTTTTTTTTTCCCTTTTCTTTTTTCTTTTTGTTTTGTTTACTTTTATTTTTCGTTTGTGGGTTTTGTTTGGTTGTTTGTTTTTGTCTGGTTTGGGATTTTTTATGGGCTTTTTTGTTTTGTTTTGTTTTGATTGGGAAATGAGGGCTGGGAGGAAGGTTACCATGGATTTCGAGTACACTATTAGCTGGCTTACATCCTCAGGAAAAATGTTAATAGATTTGCAAGCCACGAATACCTCCTTTGAAAATCTGACTGCCTTTGATTACATCATTTTCCAGATCTCCTGTTCTGTTCTTTTTCAGACCTGTAGGCTGTGCAGACCATTTCAGACCATTTGCTCTGTGCAGAAGCTGGACGTGCCTATAGTTTCCTGGCTCTAAGCTTTTACAAAAAATTGCAGTTAGACTTGCTGCTTTCCATTTATGTGATATCACTGCTCATGTTAACAGCAGGATACTCGGCCATTGGCAGCTCAGTAGCTCCATGCTGGTCTTCCTCCAGAGCCCTTGGGGAAATCTTTCCTGATCTTGGCAATCCCCTGCTCTCCAATTCATTATTTTCCAAAAATCTCTTTTGACATACCAGTTTGAGAGAGTTCTTCAGATTTACCAGCTATAGGAAAGGGCACAATATGTGATTTTTCAACATCCTCTGTTAAGATGCTGATGTAAAGAAATTAATTTTGGTTTTACGTGATGCTCTTATCTCAGATCTTTTTGCAGCCACAGAAGCACATCAAGCCAGAACAGCACTGATTGCTTTCCTGCTTGTGACGTTTCCTGCAGTTTTCATTATGTGTTTTTATGCTTTCAGCATATCCCACCTTAAAACTTGTCTCATCCTAGAAGTTTACATTTACCTCTCCCAAATTTAGGTCCTTTCCTATTTTCCTTGTTTGAACAGAACATACACCTTCTGAAGGCTGTCTATGACATCCAATTCCTTCCTTCCTTCCTCCCTTCCTCCTTTCCTCCCTCCATCTCTCCCTTTCTTTCTTCCTCTCTTCCTTTCTCTCTCTCTTTCTCTCTTTCTCTCTTTCTCTCTTTCTCTCTCTTTCTTATTGGATACTGGTACAAAGCCTGCTTAAAAGGCAGATTTAGGTGCCTCAGAGAAACAGGATCATCTGTGAGACTTTTACTCACCTGTTCAACTCTTCTGAGGGTACCTGTGTAGCTGCTTCAGGGGTGTTCTCTTCCTTCTTCAAATGTTTTAAGGCTCATTACCAGGTTAATGCAGGGGTCATCTCCTAGGTTATCTCACAATCTCACAATGTGACCACCACATACATTATCTATTTCTTAGCCCATAGATGCTGTGGGTTCACTGGCAGTGCCCATATAGCACCCATCCTGCATGTCCCCATCCTGCATGTCCCCAGCTCCTTGCTGCAGGATGAGACAAAGAACT
Organism: Florisuga fusca; assembly: GCA_038090715.1. NCBI lineage: Eukaryota > Metazoa > Chordata > Aves > Apodiformes > Trochilidae > Florisuga > Florisuga fusca. The sequence continues at coordinate 10,233,975 of JAAWXA010000017.1, forward strand.
CTGGATTCACACTACAACACTTTCTTCTCTTCCACAGTTCTGCTTAGTGCTGAATTAGCTTCTTGTTAATTAGATGCATTAGTGCCATCCCCCAAGGGACTCTCACTGGTCATGATGACAAGATGAGGGGTTTCACTGCTGAGTGCAATACTTGAGGTACTTCAGACAAGGCTCTGCTGGGCCTATCAGAAAGAACAGAATAATGATGATTAAACCAAGATGACAAATGTACACCACAGACCTAATGGAAAGAAAGATGAAAACTTCAAGGGAGCTTTTGTTTTCCAAAGGAACTGCATACTGGTAGGCATGGCTTCCTCAGCAGTGAGGGCTCAAGTAAAGGGAGATGACACCAACATGTGGCAGAAATATCACAGAGCCAATATGCACAGCCACACTGATCAGACCAGTGATGATGATGGGACTGACTGTGGTTGCAAGAACACCTGCCCTGGTACAACACTCACTGCCCCCGGAGCAGCACACAGAGGGGATCAGATGAGGATGGGAGGTGAGGAACAGAGCAAGTGTCACAGTCATGTAAGGGGGACAGATGAAAAGGTATCTGTGCATATCTGGCTCTTCTTTCTTCTACAAAGAAAGCAGAGCAGCCCCCTCCTACTCCGTCCCTCGCTCCAAGCCAGAGAGAGTAGGATAAATCACGACTACCTGATGGCAGCTTGGCAGTTATTATGAAACAAGCCTGACAGTTGTCAAGCCAGATCCTTGTCACCTGGTTATACCTGCACTGTCATGGCATGGTATGACTCTGGAACATGTCCCAGCCTCATTACTACCTGCTCAAAGCTGAAGAGTCCTAAGACTCCAGACCAAAAAAGGAGCTTCTTCCCGGGGCAGAAATAAACCCAGCTGGATACAAGCCCTCTTGGTAGGATCTGGGGACCAGCATTCAATGCCAGCAGCACCAGGAGCTGCCACAGGGAGGGAGCAATTTTCTACTCCTGGCTTGGTGGGGAAGTCAGGGTGAGAGTTCAGAGTCCCTCCTGCTAGGTGTCGAGGGAAGGCTGTTGTGGAGTAAACATCCCATTAAACCAAGAAAATATGAAATGAGCTTGCAGAGCCCTGTGGAATGGGAAGCAAACAGCTCCACCAGTGCTTGAGAGTGAGCAGTTTATGTAAGGAGCAGGCTCACCAACTGAAAGGAGAGTGGCAGCACAGGGGAGCAGAGCTGGGAGCAGAGAGATCATTGTCTCTCCCAAAAGATTTCTCACCAGCTGGCAGGGCACACTAATGCCTGCAATTATCTCAGAGGACTATGGAGACGCTCCAATGCATGGTATGCCAAGAACAGAAAGCCCTAGGCAGCCCAGAACTCACAGTTTCAAAGCTGAAGCTGTGAAGAGGTTTCTCCTTCCCTCTGGTGATGGACAAGCAGTGAGAGTGTGAAGCTTTCATGCCACCCACTGCACAGCTTCACTGCTAGGGAGCCCTGAGGAATGCACAGAACCAGGATGAAGGGACCTGGAAGATGGACACAGGCATCCTGCAAAAGCTGGAGACTGGTAGTTCCCAGGGTGACATAGTGACTCCTGAATAGCCAGAAGGATATTTTGTAAGCGTGAGCATCTGCTTCACTCACAGGAGTGAGATGCCCACTCCAGGCCTGGGGAGGAAAGTCCAGCAGCAGCCATAGCATAGGGATTGCCAGCCTCCAGGTCATCGTTTTCCTGCCTCTCCCAGATTTGTCTCTCTGCCTGGCCAAAGCCCATCTTCGCTAACATGTTCCTCAGCCCAGCCTCTTCCTCTTAGGTCCCCAAAGGCCTCAATTAAACATGCAATTAGGAATTAATTTCCTAATTACAGAAAATTACAGAAAAACACCCTTCAAACTGGAGAAGAGCATTTTTCACACGGCAGTTTAACTAGATGAGTGCAAATTTGCATGCCCACAGGTGCTCACTGGAGCAAAAGTCCAATGTTTTCAGCAGAAGATAGGTGATTTTGTCTGTAAAGAGTTATTTTGCTGTTTGGCAGGACTGCAGCCCAGCAGGGGCTGGTTCCTGGCCCAGGAGTTGTAACTGGACTCATGATGTTCCTCGTGGGGAAGCATCGAGAGCAGCCCAGGCACTGCCATCAGAACAAGGTGGAGTATTTGTCAGCCCAGTGCTGTTGCTGTAGGTGTAGGGAGCATTTCTGGTCCAGACAGACTGGGACAGACCTGGATTCACATCTCATGCTACTCCCAGGACAGGGATTCTCTGTACCAGTGGTGCTGCAGTTGCTTACATATGGGGCAAATGAACACAGTAGAAAGACAAGGGCTTGAAAAGTACAAAGGAAGGCCATTCCCCTGTGGATTTGTCTCTGAGACCTGAAATCAGCCTCCCTTGAAGATGTCACCATGAAGTGAAGGTTCTTTTGGAGGGGACTCTCAAAGTCTCCCATCTGGTGTTACTAAGGAGTCATTACTCTTACACAGCACATTTTTTTTCCATCACAGAGGGCCGGAAAAGGGGTTTCTGTTTTCCACTCAGTTGCTGATTTTCAATAAACCTGTCAGATAGCATCTGTGGGATCACACATTTAACCTGGTATCTGCTTTCACCCCAAAGCTGAAGGCCGACTAGGGGCCAAGCATGGACAAGCAGCACCAGCCACACAAGGAAGCCAGTCTGAGAGAGCATGAACCACCAAAGCCAGGAGCACTCACAGTCCAAAGCTCCAGGGCAGAGGAAGATGCTCTATTGAGGCTCCAAGCCCAGTCCCTGTAGGGATGCAGCACCCAGGGAACAGCAGCTCTGTGGTGCTGTCATGGATGTTGTCCCACCAGGAGCTTCCAACATGATCAGACATGGTGCAGGAGAGGTGATGGTTATCAGCTGCTTGCTCCCACCTGCAGCAGCAATTGAAGAAAGAGCAGAGAAATGCCATAGCTGGCCAGAGATGGCAGCTCTCCAGCTCCTCACTTGACTAAACTGGTTCATCTGCACAAAGCTGCTGGGGCTGCCACTCATCTTGCTCAGCCCCTTCTAAAAGCTGAGATGAGAGCAGTGCCGTGAAGCTAAGTGCCTTTGCTACTTGGACCTGTTGCCATGGTTTTGTTGCTGTTGTTTTGCTTCCACGTTATGCTAGGAGCCTGTTGGGGTTATAAGGGACCTGAGAGGTGCTCTAACCCATTATAGGATGCAAGATCTGGAGGACATGGCATTAAAGAACAAATTCCTTTGTTCATCCCTTTCCCCATGCCAGTGATGGGGAATGAAGATCATTCCCCCAGCAAAGCTTGCTGTGGGCTGGGTGCTTCCTTGGCAGGGAAGGTCAGTGGCCTCTGTCCCCTCTGTGTCATATGGGGCTTAAACCTCACCATGCTACAGATCTTGCTAAAAGGAACTAGAGGAGCTTCTCTCCTCTTCACTCCTGCTCTTTGCTGTTCAACCAGTGCTAGAACAAGATCTCAGTATAATAAATGGCTTTGATTTGGCCATGGCTAGGAGACAGAGGCATTTGCTAGAGAGCATCTGACAGCTTGGGGAGAGCAGGCAGAGCTGGCTCTGGAGGATCTGTGGTAATTAGATTCTGTGTTTGCACTCACTCTTTCATTTAGCACCAGAGGTTGTCATACTTGGAAGCAGCCCTGTCACTGCTACATTACAGTATCCTACAACACCCTATCTCACCAAGACACATCTACCCCAATATCTCAATGTTGTTGCCTTCTGGGAAGCATCCTGGCAGCACGCAGCCTCCAGTGGCCAGGCAACTCTGCCTCTTCCCCACTGTACCCCAGCACAGCCCCAGGGCTCTTGGCTGCAGTCCCCTGCCAGCACCCCGCAGCCTTAGAGGAGCAATGCAGCACAGAGCTGAGTTACCCCAGCATGCACACTGCTCATTCAGCAGCGATTTCCTTCTGTGTGATGTCAGACTTGACTCATTACCCTTCTCTCCATGCCCTGTTACTGGAGGAGTCAGCAGTGAAATGACACCTTCTGCTCCATACCTCCTCATTCCCTTACCCTCTCCTGGACAAACTCCACTGCCTGGTATTATTTTTAGCTCCCTGGAAGTCTGATATTTTTCTACGTGGATACACGTGCAAAGGAAATGTGCAGAGGCAGATGGTTTCAGAGAGCTGCAGCCTCATATGGGGAGCTGCAGGATGGCCACCTGCTTCTCCAGGCATGGAGAGGGAGTAGCAGGTCCTGCTGCAGTAGGTCCTCCTGAGCAGGGACCTGGGTGGCATCATTTTTCCCCCATGGCTCCCTTTACACGGGGCTACGGCCCCAGACAGGTCTCCACACTGCTGACTCTGTCCAACATGTTCCTACTGCATCTGTCACCTGTCATGAGGTGGAGAAGGGTCAAACTGCTTCAGTCCCTCCTGGAGGCTGGGGTGGCAATGTGCAGCAGGGAGGTGCTGCAGGGGAGCCCTGGGGCATAACCAGGCTGAGGTGAATCCCTCCACCTACCCTGGGAATGCTGTGGCAGGGTACCAGGCTGATTATTTATAATGCTAATTAAGAGCTGCTGGAACAGCCACATGCCAGCCACTAGGCTTCTGCAACACCAGGAGGGTTGTGGCCTCCTGGGATGGGACAAGTGCTGTAGCTCCTCCTTTTCCAGGCCCTGACTTCTACCCAAGGTAGATTAGGGATACAGGAAGATTTGGTCTTCTTATACCCAGTGCTGCTGGGTTTCTCCAACATGCCCAAGAACAGAACACCTCCCATGAAGTCTCTGGGTGCTAAGCAGTGCCAGGGAGGAAAAAACAAGAGGCAAACCAGTCTATTTATTGAAGTACCTAAAATAAGATGCGTGAGCCTAATTCTAGGCACTGGGTATTGCCCTTCAGAATGATGAATTAAACACTGCCACTGTTGGGGTGTACATTGCACTTTTCCTAATGCTCTGGGAGAGAGCTTGTGTCTCTGGAGCAGCATCCTGCAGAGATCAGCCCTTGCCACCAGCATGGCTCATCACAGGGGCACTCAGACATATGCTGTAACAGACTGGGACAACATAAACCCTAAACAGCAAATACAGCCTATTTAGTGATTGGACCCATCTGTGACTCAGCAGCAGGGGAAACCAAGGTCTACAAGCACCTGGTGCTGACAGCAGGTCCCCTCCGTGGAGCAGCTCCCAGGGACTGGAGACACCTTCAGCTGAGCTGTACTGCTGTGCCTGTGCAGCAGAGCCAGGCATGCTTTATTCATGCTCATGAATTAAGTCTTCCAATACTCAGCGTGGGGAGGAAAGCCAAACTGCTGTTGTGTGAGAGATGGAGGCAGCACACAGGGGTACTGAGAGCAAGAAGGCAATAGCAGGAGTGGAGACTTCCACCACCCTCTGCATCCTGGTCAGGGACAGCTGCTGCTCTGGCTCCACACCACCTGAGGCAGGACAGACTCTCCCTGTGTTTTACATTGCTTCATGATTCCTGGGAAGCAGATTTGGTGCCTGCAATCCAGCCAAATACCAGACCTCTGCTGCTGAGGAAGACCTCCACCCTGCCCTGTCCCACAGGGGGACTCCAGGGGCACCTGGGGTCACATCAGACACCCCAGACAGCAAAATGAGCTTGAGACCATCTCGTGGCTCAGCAGAAAGATAAATGAAGATGAAAGCACCTTGCTGGCAGATTGCTGCTTGGCATTTGTGCCTTGGAGGACACCTTCTCTACAGCTCTGCTGTCCTCTCTGCTTTTGTACTCACAGTAATCGCAGAATTGTCGTGGTTGTGAAAGATGTCTGAGATCACTGAGTCAAGCGAGTGATCTTACTCACTAACACAGTGAAACCTTATTTACTTCCCTCATCTTGTCTTTCCAAAATGGCTATGGGCACAATGCAGATCTCTACTTCTGTACTAACAAGAGTGCCTGAATGGCTTTTCTGCCACAGAACAAATCAACCATAAATAGACATGGGCACTGAGAGAAGGCTGAATCAGAGCCAGGGAAGGGCAGGGGTGGCCATGGTTCTGGAAAGTACCCACAGGGAGTAAGGGACAGTGAGCTTGGCAGGGTGGCCACAGGCTTCAGCTGCTGCTGTAGATCGGTGGCATGTTCATCCACGTTTTAAATTGTCCCAGGATTCAGCTGGAACTGCAGGGCAATCACTGTCAGACAGCAGCAGGGTTGGGTGGCAGTGGCCCATGCTGAGCACACGCAGACTCATAGCAGGAAGCCCTGGGATGTGCACTGTGTCCCAGGGACATGCTGGGGCAGAGTGGCTGCCTGGGGCCAGGCAAGGCTGACCAGGCAGGGCCTCCAGGCAGATGCTAGGAGGCTGGGAGAGCTGACAGACAGCACTGCCTGCATGCAGCCCTCAGGGCTTTCTTGGAAAATGAAGCTCACCAAAGCCTCCTTTTCCAAGAGGTGCACGTGGATCTTCAGCTTCACAACAGGCAGAGGTGAAGCAGAGCAGCCCCACTCTCCCACCCATGCTCTGGTCCCATGTGGGGCTATGATGATGAGATAGGAGGCTGGAGGTGCAAAGCAGCACTGATCACTGGCAGGCACTCTGAGGCAGGCATGTGTGTTTCACAACAGCATGAAGATGGGAGTTCATCCTGACAGAGCTGCCCGCTGGAGCAGCAATGCTGTGTTTTGCAAGAGCACCTTGAAGCTGACGATTTTCTTTGAGGAACTTTTTGGCCCAAACTTCTGCAGCATTAAAATTTCAACAGAACCAGGGGTCTCTATCAGCATGGGGGTGCCAGCTCTCCATCAGTTCGGTCTGATGCAGTCTGTAAGTTACTCTGCACTAACCAAGTCTCCACTGAGAGCCTTATCAGGTGGGAAACTTTCCAGTAGCATCAGGAAAGAAATATGGGTCCAGATCGGAGCTTGGCAGCTGTTGCTGCAGAAACAGCACCTCTGTCTCAGCTGCTTGGGTAAAGGGGAAAATCACTGCTGATCCTGAGTGGATCAGCAAATTTATGCTCAGAGGGCAGAGACACTCCTATTGCAAACCCTGTAGGAGAGGACCCCCATCTCAACCCTGTCAGGTATATTGAATTGCCAAGGCTCATCCTTTAGATGCAGGATGTGCACAGTTGAGCAGTCATCAGTAGGTTGCCATGGAGATGTGAAGCACTGCCATCTCCCTGTCCCTCTCCCTGCCTTGTGAGAGCAAGGTGCCCAGGAAAGAGGTTTCTGTTGGGGTGGGTTTGGTGCTTAGCATGACTCCAGTGAGACAGCTCTGGGGTGCATCCCATGTCCTCTGTCCTGCCAGGGCAGCCACAAGTGAGGGCTCAGCACTGTCTGGCCTCACTCTTGGTTCAGGGAGCCACTGGGAGAGGTGAGGGAAGAGTATACTAAAGCCAAGGGGTTTCTATCCAGCTCCTTTCCATGTTTTTCTCTTCCCCTTTCTTGCCCTTCCCAGCCCTGTGGCTGGACCAGCTCCATTTCCATCAGCCTTCCAGGAGGAAAGTTTTGGCTTTGCAGAGCCATGGATGGGGCGTGGGAATGCAGAATGCCCTCACGGACCAGACATAGAATTCTGTTTGAGCTGAGACAGGAGGAAGGAAGAGGCAAACCATCGACTGCAAGAGAGCAGCTGGGCTGCTCCCAGCCTGCCTGTGCTTTCTGCCCCCAGCCTGTGAGCAAGAAGGTTTTCCTCTAGGAGTTCTCCCTCCTTGCGTGCCCCAAAATGCAGGCACACCCTGTCCAAGCGTAATCAGAGGAGTGGACACCATCCTCTGTATTCCATGGGTGCGTTAGAAGGTATTAACTAACCCTTGGACCTGTGTGCAGCACCCTGAGAGGTGGGGCCTGATACCACGGGGATGACAGAGCCCTGGCAATGCTGGGAACGCAGACCCCCTCCTCCCTCCCCCAGCCAGAGGCAGGAGAAACACACATCCTGTGCTGGCATCCTCCTCCTCAGCCCTGGGCTGTAGGGATACGGTGCACCACCCACTCGTGGGAGGGGGCACAGGGCTCCTGGGGGTCATGAATAATTCCCTGTAGTCGTTTCCTCCTGGAGGGGCTGCGCTTCCTGCCGCCAGGGATGTACTCAACCACTTCCCATCATGGGTAAGTTTTTCCGGTATTTTCTCTTTTCCTGGGTAGAGGGTGGCATTTTTTTTCCTCAGCATGAGTGTGAATTCTTGTGGGCAGTTTGTGCCCTTTTGAAGGCTGGAGAGGACTTCTTCTTTTGCTGGGAAAATGCAGCTGCGGGCTTTTTTCCCCAGCCACTCCTGCCCACCAGCAGCAGGCAGCTGTTGGGAGAAACCTTCCATAGATGCCCAGTGGAGAAGAGTACATTGCTTCCAGATTTAAAAATCCTCAGTAATTCCCATGACTCCAGGAGCTGGGTGTTCCTTCACCCACTTACTATCTCAAGACTGGTGCTTCCAAGGCTGACAAAGGTGTGCAGTGCTCTTAAATGTCCTGATACTAAATCACAGTCTCCTTCAGCTTGTCGTGGTAGATCCAGGGTATTTGGCAGTGCCAGAAGCCCAGAGCAGAGCACTGCAGCACTATAGAGAAAGGAATACATTATTTTTAGCTGCAAAACATTTATTTTTTCCCTCTTTTGCAGAGATTGGCTGAAAACAGTGAGAACATCTTATTCCACTAAACTCCTCATCTAGCATTTCCAGTACTTACCATCAAAAAACCCTTTGCTGAGATCTTACAAAAACACATGGAATTGGGTCTGTCTTCCCACCAAAGTCCTCCACTGGCCCAAGTGAAGACCTGGGCCAAGCAGATGCAGCAGAGGGGCAGCAGGGAGGCAACGTAGCTGCTGCTCTCAGAACGCTGCCAGGTTTGGCTGGGAGCATCTCTGTGTTTCTATTACTTGACATGCTAAAACAGACAGAGGTGCCTTTTGATGTTGCCTTTGAGTCTTGCTCCTCTCCTTGTCCTCAGGGTTTTTATTGGATTTTGTAATAAAGCTGGAGGAGGGGTGGAGGGGAAAAATTTATTTGAGCTTCTTGTAAATGAGCAGAATCTTATAATCTCTCTGCTTACTTTGTACATTTACCCTATGATCTTATTTACCAGCTGAATACCAAGTACAGGAGTAATCAGTAGGTGATCAATAACAGAGAGGCTCCTTGATCTGCAGCCATTTAAAGTCAATCTGTTCATGTGCATGCAGGCCTAGAAGCTGCTTTTTGTGTGGAAAGGTGCTCTCATTGTCCACAATAGTTCCCACCACGCAACTCAAACCAGGGATCTGACAAGCCCCAGTCCTCCCAGAAGTCCTCCCTGAGCCACCAGCCTTGCCATGAACTGAATCCTCAGCAAGAGCCATGGTTTGGGGGTGGGACTCAGTCAAACCTTCACCATTGGGCATCCCCTTGCCCTGCCTCGAAGCAGGGTAGGGGAACCATGGTAACCATTCTCCTTCCACTCAGTCCAGTGTAAATCAGGAGCAATGTGCCCAAAACACAGGGATGTGCTTCTGCCTGGGGAGGAGGGAGGAGCCACTGCATCCACAGGAGGCTTGGGCTGACGTGCTGTGGAACACTCCAGCCCCTGCCTGCTGCTGATCATGCTCCCCTCTGGGATCACTTATCTCAATGTTTCTTGCTGTCCTGCCCTCTCTCATTCAGCTTTGACCTTCATTTACCTGAGGATGCTGGCAACCCCAGGGCATTCCTAATTAAAAACATTTACATAAATCTAATCTTTAAGAAGGGCTGCAGGAAGAATGGAGAGACTTGTCATCTCTTTTTTAATCTGTAGGCCAGACGTGGCAAGAATCAGGTGGCTAATTCTGATGTTTCCTCTTGCATGGCTGCCCAGAGGACTGGGACACAGACACTTGCCCAACCTGCCTGCACACTGCCTCCCTCTCAAGCTCCCACACTGGCTGGGGGACAGTTGGGACAGTGCCTGCTGGGTCCCATCCTGTTGCTGCCTCCCTCTCACTGCCTTCTCCTTACTCAGCAGTAGCACCCCTCACAGCTCATCCATCATTTTGCATTAGCCATTAGTAAAACCACCCATTTGTGGGGCTGCGGCTCAAATGAATTGTGATAGTATTCCAGCTACAGCAGTGAATATCCTGACACTGAAACTATTTTGCATTGCTGGGAGAAAGCAGTCAATTATTTCATTCCCCTACCTGCTGCCAACACCCAGGGCTGGAACACACTCTGATCCTTTAATGGCATTTTGAAACCCCGGTCAAAAGAACAGTGCATGGCAAGTGCCAAAAGGGGGGTGTTACAAAGAACCCGACATTGGGACAGACTGTCCCTGCTGCTGTCTGTCCCTGTCCCTGTCCCTACACCCCTCCTGTACTGCACCAGGTTCCTCCTGCTCTCCGCCCAGCTATGCACAACCTCTGCTCCCCTGCTGCCACCCCCTGCTATGGGGAGCACTGCAGATGGTCCAGCATCCCAGGTAGGCTGGGGAAAGGATAGTAACTATGTGCAGAAGGAAAAATCTTAATTGGAGTGCCCTGTCTCTCAGTTTATCCAAGGCCATCGAGTTCCCAGAACGAGTGTTTCTTGCTGGCGTCCTCTATTTCATGTACAAATACAGCAGCAATAATTAGATGAGGGCTCTTGGACCACTCACCATTATCTCATTCTGCACGGACCACACTTGGGCAGACAGCACAGCATGTGGCCCTCTGCAGACCCAAACAGCCATGCCAGGCAATCACCTGTAGAGCATCCTCTAGACAAATGCTCTCCTGATGTTCCCCCCACATGGGAAATAGTGTGAAATGGCCTCAAGTCACCTTCTATCTTCAGCATGATGCACCATGGCTGGGCCTGCCAAGGGGTAAAGCATCCTCTCTGCTAGGTGCAAGTCACTCAGTGTCAAACTGGGGGCAATAGTGCTGTGTCTTGTTTTAGGCACTGAGTGCTCCAAAAAGTGCCTCTCTGCTCAGCCCTCCCAAAGAGGTGGCTGTTGGGAGGGGGTAAGCAGGAGGGAGAGTTTCCCTGCCTGCTGCTTCAATTTCTGCCATGCTCTTGGTGGCAGAGCCTGTGCGTGATGAAGACAACTTGTTGTAGCAATTCCTGTGTCTGCAGGTAAAGCTATTGGTGTTAAATCCAAGGAATAGTGATTTCAGGGCAAACAATACCGTTTCCTGGTTTACAGCACTCATTTTCAGAGGAAGTCTTCAGCTCTTTGGGATCATGAGGAGACACTTTCTCCCCTTGCAGAGCTCTGCCTTTTACCCCCATGAAAGAGATGCAGAGCTCCTCTCACACTCACACAGGGAGGGGGCCTCTCAGCTGCTCCCTCCCCTGTCCTGTGGCTGTGTGTGCCTTAATGGCTTTGTACGTGCCTGGGAGACTTTTTCACTCTATAATAATGCACAAAGCAAAGGAAAAGTCATAACCCAGCTCAACAATAAATGCTATGGGACATGACATTCTCCTTGACACCACCTCCCAACTCACCTGCAGTAGCAGGGCTGGAGGGTAGTTTTCAAATCCTGTGAACAGCAGGGCTGCATGGCTTTTCTCCATGCAGGTGTTGAGAAGCAGAATGAATGGAAGATACCACCTAAATATAAACCCTGATTCAGAAGATAAGTGATGGTAAGTGCTTTCATTGTTTGGAAGCAAGGACCTCTAAATTGTTCACTGTGAGAGGCAACACCAGCCTCATCAGAGCCAGTAACTAAAGGCAACGGTGTGCAGCCCAGTTACAGCACTAATAAATCAGTGAATGGAGATTATGCTCCCCCTGCTGTGACAGTAAAACCAGGACTCCTCAGCAGCTAGGCATCTGAGGGAGCTTTGCAGAGTAGGAATAACAGACATTAAGATACAATTTATGGAAACTTCAGAAATAGAAGCTGGAGTAGCTGCTTAGTGTTGTCAGCATATCTGATAGCTTGTGATGCATGATAACTGAGTAACCAGCTTTCCAGTGCATTAACACTCAAGCAGAGGCTGGGTAGTATTATTCTGACCTAAGCAATTGGTTTACTTTCAGGGGAAGTGGTTGAAGTGTAGGCATCAGTCTGATTTGTCATGGAATTATAGTAGTATATGACAAACATAATGTAAATTTTGAAAATTCTTAAAAAACAAAAAAATATACCAAGAAACTCACTATCAGCATCTTCAGTCTATCATGGAGAACTCACCATATTACATCTGTCACAAATTTAGCTGCATGAATACTTTCTGCAACCTAGCCAGTCAATTATTTTCCTCTGCTTTTTCACCAGAAGAATGCAGGACCCAATTAATTGTGTTTTTAAAGTGATTACAAACTTCTGGTTTAAGTGTTCCTCAAGTTCAACATGCAAGGCTCTGTTTGTCCTCTCCAATTTGATCATTGAGCAAATACCTGTGTTTTGTGGATGATTAACAATGTTAAATGAATGTATTTGCTCAGTAGTTATTAAGAGACAGTTTGGTTACCCATACCTGTAGCTCTAGATTGGATCTGAAGGCCAAAGAAATGCTTTTGCAGCATATTATCCCTTTAAGTGATGCTTTGTTATGCAAAGTTCCTCTTATTCATATTTATAAAGTCTCTGGAGACATAACATAGAGAAAGCAAAGCAAAAAGTAACTGAAATGTTAATCAGAAAACATTCTTTTATTAATCAAGAAGGAACAGGAAAATATCTGGAAGGACAGCATGTGAACAGGTGACACTGAACCATACATTGTCAAAAATTGTTCAAAAAAAATTAAGTTGTTCAACAATCCAACTACAGCTGGTTACCTTGTTCTGCTGGTGTAAAGGAGCCTCAGATGTGCATATGGATCTCTGAAAAGCTTCAATCGTCTCGTCAAGAAGTAGCCAAGGAGATTCTGAACTGTCCCCAGTCCCAGGACTGGAGGCCAAGCAAGAATATTACCACTTCCAAGTCTTGCAAGAGTAACCGAGCACCAGACTCATCTGCCACAGACTCATTGTGCTTCTGTTCATCAGCCATAACCACAAAAAGACTTTCCCTGGCTAGCAGAATTGTAATCTCCTGTTTTCTGATTCACAGAGCACATTAAGTAGAGCACTACAAGAGTTGGACAGCCTTAGCTTATAGCACGTATGGATGCTATGTTACTCCTGACTCATTAAATTTCTCCAGGGATATGGAATCTACTATTTCATGACCAGTTAGGCTTCAAGAAGACTTCAAACTAAGAGATTATTTCTTGCAAACTTTCTCTATTTCTCAATGCATCAGACAGAATTTATGAAATCAAACTTCCTTGATATTCTCAAGGTGACTTCCAATGTCTCCTCTTCAGAATAAAAATGAGCTTTACCATTCTTGCCATCTACATGGTAGGGGAGGTGCAGCAGCAGCTTCCTGTAAAAAAGGACACTGAATTTCAAGGTCTCAGGTTGGGTGAGCAATTGACTTGTTATTGAAAGTTACACTTGCAATTTGTGAACAAAAGGAATGTCTTTCAGTCTGTCTTACTCTCATGACAGGTTGTGGGATTCCTGCAATACCTGGTGCACAGATACACAGGCCATGAATATTTCCAACACTATTAATTTCATTGGCTATGACAACAGTTTCCAGTGATGGACTGTGGGCTCTCTCCACTGTTCTTGCCTTTTCACAGTGCTGCAGTTTAAATGCAGAGGAAGGAGGGGCTAAATTAATAATACTCTCCTGGTTGTAAAAATCTGAATAATGCCTAAAGCCTGAATGTGTCTTCAGGAGACTGTCTTCTCTAGTAAAAAGAAATAAGTGGTGCAGCTTGGACCTTTTGTTACTAATGTATTTATTAAAACATTTGTTATTAACTTTTATGGCAGTAGCCAGATGAAGTTCTAGTTGGGCTTTGGCTCTTCTAAATTTCTTCACGTCTTTGTAGTCCTCCTGAGTTGCCTCACCCTTCTTCCAAAGGCCAGAAACCCACCTTATTTCATAGAATCTGCCAAGTTGGAAGGGACCCATCAGGATCATCAAGTCCAACTCCTGCCCCTGTGTAGGGGACCCCCAGAATCACACCATGTGCCTGAGAGTGTCATCCAAACACTTCTTGAACTGAGGCAGCCTTGGTGCTGTGACCACTTCCCTGGGGAGCTTGTTCCATTGCTCAGCCACCCGCTGGGTGAAAAACCTTTTCCTATCTAACCTAAAACTCCCCTGAATCAGCTTCCTACCATTTCCCTGAGTCCTGTCTTTGGTCACACTGGCATAAACTGGGTGCCAGTCACTTCTCTTGCCCTCATGGGGAAGCCATAGACTGCAATGAGATCACCCCTCAGCCTCCTTTTCTCCCTGCTGAACAATCCAAGTGACCTCAGCTGCTCCTCAGAAGTCATCACTTCCAGATCCCTCACCATCCTTGTTGGTCTCCTTTGGATGCCCTACAACAGCTTGATGTCTTGTCTATACTGCAGTGCCCAGAAGTCCACACAGTACTCAGGGTGAGGCCATGCCAGTGCAGTACCAGTGTTTTCCTGAGTTCCAACCAAGGCTCCCTGTTCAGCCAGGCCAGTACTTCCCTACTGGCTCATCTTTAGTCCCATGGGGATGGCCTGTTTCTGCAACTGTAATATTTCCTTTTTTTAAAAAAAAAACAGTCTTCCTGGACTCCTTTGCCCTTCAGGACTTCCTTCCAGGGTATTCTGTCAACCAGATTCCTAAAGAGGACGGAGTCTGCCCTCCAGAAGTCCAAGGTGTCAGATCTGCTGACCCTCCTCCTTCTCCAAGAATCCAAACCTCTATTATTTTGTGATCACTAAACCTAAGATGGCTTTCAACCATCCCATCACCCACAAATCCTTCTCTGTTCAAAATGAACAGGTGCCAGCAGGGCACCCTCCCTAGCTGGCTCTCTCACCAGCTGTGTCAGGAAGTTATATTCCACACCCTCCAAGAACCTCCTAGATTGTTTTCTCTCTGATGTGTTGCACTTCCAGCAGAGATCCGGGAAGCCAATGTGCCCTACAAGATCAAGGATTTGAGATTGTGAAACCCCTCCCAACTGCTTATAGAATGTTTCATCTGCCTCTTCATTCTGGTTGGGTGGTCTGTAGCAGATTCCCAACAAAATATCTGCTTTTTTTGATTTCCCCCAGATTCTTATCCATAAACACTCAACCTGATCATCACCCCCACTAAGCTCTAGACAATCATAATACTCCCTTACATACAGGACCATCCAGTACGTCTGTGCTGTGAAACAGTTCAGGTATGAGAAGAGACTTGCAGTTATGAAGTTGCTGGGATTTTAACCTACACTGAAGGTAAATTCAGTGATCCCCTACCTGTGGCTCAGGCACATCATACACAAAGGCTAGACTTAGGGTTAAGTCCTGGTAGGGTTAACCTTCTCATCCTGGTTTTGTCTCTAAGGAAGGTGGCTTTTCTAAAGTTAGTTCACTAGGAACAGAACTTACCTGTGCCCTAATCAATGGCCTGCACCTTACATTTATTTGCAGGGGCCTATTTACATCTGGATCTTCCCACTCCACCTTCAATGCAACAAGTCAGCCCAGAGCAGATTAAGGTTCTTATGAAAACACTCTATTATGATGATTATGATGAAGGACAGCAGGCATGGGAATTGTCTGGAAATCTCAGGCAGGGCAATTGCCAACTGAGGAAAATTTGGAGGAAGCTTAAAAAGTCTGAGAGGATATCAGTTAGTTGATTATCTTTCTATGTTTGAAATAGCCCTGTGAAAAAAATCTCAAATGAAGTATCTTTAGGGAAACCTTGTAAGATCTCCATCTCAGCATCCATGCCTGAATATGTTCACAACTGGGCTTTCATCTTCAGTTATATATTTATACAAATTGGTATTTTAGAAAGCAAAATACCAAGAAATCCTTCAAGACTCTGGGCAGCTTTTTTTGCCAGACATTTTGATCCCATGAAGCATTGCTGTTTAAGTAGCCAAAATCAGTCAGACATTGGAATGGTCTCCCAGGGATAGTGGTGGATTCCCCCACTTTGGAAACCTTCAAGTCGCATCTCAACTGGGTGCTGAGACATGTCATATAAACAATAATATGAGAAGGGTTGGACCAGATGATCCTTGAGGTCCCTTCTGACCTAGCATTCTATGATTCTATGAAAATCCATCTTAAAGCTATTTTTGCTTGAACAGTATCACAGATTCAAAACTATTACACTATTCACCTATGGCTGGATTATGTTTGGTTTTGTCTGTATCTAATTCTTACTCACAATTAATAATTTGAACGTCATCTTTGCTTTCCACACAGCAATCAGTTGAAAGCTTTGCTAAACCTCCTTTCAAACAAGGTATTAACTGTACTTCTATAAATTTTGTTTCACTTACTTTTGGGGAGTTCGAAGGTCAAGAACCTTGTCCTGGATATCTAATGTAATGTCTGAGTACTTTGTCTCTGGCAGCTTGATTTTAATCTGTAGTGATAGTAATAGGTAAAGCTAAGATTAGATATGTAACCCTACAAGCCATAAAAAGTCTCATCTTCATTAATATTTTGACACTTGTGTTTAAGAGCAACTTTATGAGCAGGTAATTTGTATCAAGGAAAATATGACAGTGATAATCATTGCTTGCAATAGCTTAGTATTATACTGTTTTCTTCAAAATCCTCAGCTGATAATGTACTTGACAGGTATTCTACATCCAGCAAAACCCCCTGGCCTTGACTATTCCAAGGACAGCTTGCTTCTGCTAATAAAACTGCACAGCAGTTCTACCTGTCCTGTAGTTCAGAGAGCAGGAAGGTGTTTGATCATATAATAATGGAACAGCATCTGATACCTGTAAATTTAAAGACTGTCAGTATTGTGGCATTCCATCACTGATATTTCAGGTAGACAGTGATAAGGTAGCAAAAAGAAGTCCAGGGAGAGAGAGTTCAGGATCAGGAGCAGAAGTAGTGCTCTCCTTTACCCCACCAGTTGTGGAGACTGATGAAGGGACAAACAGGAGAAGCCAGCAGATAACTCCTGGTTCCAAGACTGGTGTTACTGCCAGGACTTTGGTTTCTTTGATCATGGGTTGATGTACTGTTGGCAATAGGTGGGTAAATCCTAATTCATAGGGGAAGAAGATAAGGGATAAGAGTCAGCAAGGCTCATTGAAAGAGCTTTAAACTATGTTTGAAGGGGGTTGGGGATGAAAGCAGGCTTACCAGAGAGAAGCCTGGGAGCACCATACCACTGCTTGTGGGTAAAAGTCCTAGCAAGGTCTTACAATTTGCTGCCTCAGTGGAGACAGGGGATTGTGATCTATGTGGCAGCTAAGACATGAGGGTTAGTTACATGGGTTGGTAACTACCGAAATGTGATTGTGGTCAAATAGCAATTAGGGCTTCTCCTCCCAGAAAGGTGGCAAGACCATTAGCCTAGCTGAAGTGCATGTACACCAAGGCACACAGCGTGGGCAACAAACAGGAGGAGCTGGAGAAACGTGGTTAGAAGACTTCCACAACGTGAGTGCTCCAACTGATGGCTACTGAGTTCCCAGAGGGAATGGGCAAGGAGGAGGTGGTGGGATAGCCCTCTCTGTTAGGGATAGATATGAATGCCTGGAACTTAATGATGCTGATGAGAGTATTGAGTGTTTATGGGTAAGAATCAAGGGGAAGGCAAATAAGGCAAACATCATTGTGGGAGTTTGTTATAGACCCCCCAGTCAGGATGTAGTGGTTGAGGAAATATTCTATAAGCAGCTGGGAGAGGTGCCAGGATCACTATCCCTTTTTCTCATGGGGGACTTCCCAGATGTCTGCTGAAAGTACAACACAGCAGAGAGAGAACAGTCCCAGAGGTTTCTGGAATGTCTGGAAGATAACACCAACCAGGGAAGGTGCCCTGCTGAACCTGCTCTTTGTGAACCAAGGAGAACTTGTAGGTGATGTAATGGTTGGTGGACTTCTAGGGAACAGGGATCATGAAATGATAGAATTTTCTGTTCTTAGAGGTGTTAAGAAGGGGGCAGCAGAACTACCACATTGGATTTCTGAAGAGCGGGCTTTGATTTGTTTAGTAAGCTACTTGATAGAATCCCTTGGGAAGTCACTATGAAGGGTACAGGAATCCAGGAAGGGGGTGGTGGTGGAACAGAAGCTTAACATGAGCCATCAATGTGTGCTTGCAGCCCAGAAAGCCAACTGTGTCCTGGACTTCATCAAAAGAAGTATAGACAGCCAGGCAAGGGAGGTGATTCTCTCTCTCTGTTCTTATGAGACCCCACCTGGAGAACTGTGTACAGGTCTGGAGTCCTCAACATAAGAAGGACATGGAGCTCCTTGAATGTGTCCAGAAGAGAGCCACTAAAATGATCAGAGGGTTGGTGCAGCTGCCCTTTGAAGCCAGGCTGAGGAAGCTGGGGTTGTTCAGCCTAGAGAGGAGGAGGCTCCGAGGTGACCCCTTATCAACCTTCCAATATCTGAAGGAGGCCTAGGAGAAAGATGGGGTAGGGCTTTTTACATGAGTGTGTAGTGACAGGACAAGGGAAGATAGTTACAAACTTGAAGAGGGGAGATTTAGGTTAGACATTAAGAAAAAATTATTTCCTGTGAGAGCGGTGAGACCCTGGAACAGGCTGCCCAAGGAAGTTGTGGCTGCCTCTTATCTGGAAGTGTTCAGTGCAAGGCTGGATGGGACCTTGAGCAACCTGATCTAGTGGAAGGTGTCCCTGTGCATGCAGGGAGGTTGGAACTAGATGATCTTTAAAGTCCCTTCCAACACTAGCCATCTATGATGCTCTGATTCTGTGAAAGCTGATTACTTCTGTGACAGGGTGGCATGCTTATTGGATGATGGAAAGGCTGTGGATATTGTCTATCTTGACTTTAGTGAGGCATTTGACAGTTTCCTACACCATTCTCCTAGAGAAATTGGATGCTCATGGCTTGGATGGGCATGTGCATTGCTGGGATAAAAACCAGTCAAATATCAGGGCCCAGAGAGCTGTGGTCAATGGAGTTAAATCCAGCTGGCAGCCTGTCACAAGTGGTGTCCCCCAGGGCTCAGTACTGGGACCATTCCTGTTTCATCTAGGTTGGGTGTTAGGAAAAACTTCTTTACAGAAAAGGTGTTCTCAAAGAGCAATGCAGCAGTCTGAGAGACTCAGGTTCCTCATATCACAAGCTAGAGTTTGTATTTAAATTAGGTATGCTTCAGCTTCTGAAAAAGTAGGCCTCACTTTCTGTACTTCTTGTAAACTGCTTTTGTGCTGGTACCTGTAAGCAGGATTTCTACACAATTAAAAATTATCATGTGTGCCAATAGAAGAATAGATGTGGTATAGCACAGCTTGTTCAGTCACAAGGAGAACATAGTCAACAAGTCTGCCATGAAATCTTTTATTTGAGAGACCTAGCTATAAGACTGCTTTTTGGTAAGAGGTGATTATAATGTCCACTGCAATGTATCTTTATTGAGGGAGGAGAATGCTCATGTATTTAGCCCAATGGCCCTAATGCTCAATTCTGCTTTGCACTTTATGCTTCTATTCTGCCAAATGCTGAAGATATGTGAGTAATGTGTAATGGGATTTATTTTCTCTTTACCTTCCTCTGCCTTCCCCCTATCTGCCTTGTCTTACATATTGTACTCTGGAAAAAAAGGGAAGGGCTCACTTACTGTAGGAGTTTACTGATTTTAAAGTGACTTAAAACTTGTGAGTTGCTTTTTCACTTTTTTTCCCTGTGAGCAGACTGCAATGTCTTTAAAGGAAAGGAAGGGAAGTCTCATGGATTCTACAGATGAGACTGTTGCTGAGGGACAAGTAGGAACCCTTGCAGAGAGCTCCAGACATTTCTCTGTGGGTTTTCATCTGCAAGTGGAGTCATTTAGCTGCCGTGATGACTGCTAGCAGTAACTGAATTTTAACTTTGAAGCTTAGAGTGACTGGAAGACTCCTACAGCAGGCCAGAGGCAGCAATATGGTTTGGTATTTACATTCTGTCCTCCAAGAAGGTGGCAAGATTGAAAAAGACAAAGAGCACAAAGATGGGATGAGATGGGAGGTTCAGCTCTCACCATCATATCTTCACAGCAGGCTGTGGACGGGTCTTTCCTGTTCATCCCAAAGAAGATATCCTCTGTTCCTAGATGCTGTTTGAATAAAACCTCATACCTGGGGAAAAAAAAAAAGTTGCCTAATAATACTGGAGAATGAGCAGGAGACTAAAGGAGATTTATTTCTCAGAGGACCATAACCATCCTCATTGTGTAGTCAGTCCTTTTCAGGTCTTCTTCAAACCACCTGAACTGGGTTTCTGTCCAGAGCCGTGACTGGGTTAGCTAAAAGACAACAAAATAAAACCACTCACTCCACCTCCCAAGACACTCACTTTGCTGCCTCTATTTCGATCACCAGTCTTTGCAGGATCAAGAAATACATCCTAAGTGAATATGATACTAATCAACTAGTCAAACACTACAAACTCTTGGGAAATGGATATGAAAAGGATGCTGTTTCCTCATTCTGTCCTATTCAACATCTATTCTGTTTTGTCATTCAACATTTGCTTGCAGCCTAAGCATAGCATTATTTTGTCAAATTCTTTTGCATTCAGCCAACATTTATTTTCTACTCCTCCGCATCTACAAGTTGTAGAAACACACACTCCCTTGCTCTTGATACTTAATGGAGGAGGAGACACAAACTAAAGGTTATATTTAGAACAAATATTGCTCTTACTAAGCTGAGCAAAGTAAGTGCAGTGAGGCTTTCTCTGTGCTGTTGGAGAGGGTGCATGCAAAGACTTTTTCACATCTCCAGTTTTCATATGCATATGTAATAATTCCTAGGTCAATGAGAAATCTGTAGAAAAGATCTATCTAGTAAACAGATTAGCTTCTCCTTCTCTAGCCTGCCTGTGTACATGCAGAATTGCAGAAAGGACCTTAAAGATCATCTAGTTCCAAACCCCATGCATGGGCAGGGACCTCTCCACTAGCCCAGGTTGCTCAAAGCCCCATCCAACCTGGCTTTGAACACTTCCAGGGATGAGGCTTCCACAGTGTCCCTGGACATCATGTTCTATTGTCTCACCAATGTTGTTTAATTCATGTTTCCATTGTGAAGCCTGAGCAGTCTCTGTTCACTTACTCTGGCTCTTCCCTAGGGTCCCATATATCATCAAATTCGGATCCTTCTGGGACCTCCTCTGTATTCCAAATAGTTTTCCTGTTTTCAGATTTCCCTTGACAAAAATCACCTGAAAGTGTTAAGAAAATTCACACTGTCATATTTTGGAGTCTCTCTGTCTCTTTTTGTTTGCTGAAAGCTCAGGTTTTTCTAGGCTTTAGAAAAATCCTTGCATTAAAAGCTTTCCGATTATTGATCACAGTCTCCTTCACTTCAGCATCTTATGATATGATGAGAATTTGCAGAGGAAGGATGTTTGCTTTTCCTTTGCCTTAAATGTCCATTCCCCAACTTCAATGTCAAGGAAATCATCCTTTCTTTCAGGCATAAAATGTCTAGCATTTCAGGATGGGTAAAGTGTAGAAGAATAAAATGTTAATGTTCCCCAAGCCCCTTGACATATTTCACTGAGAAAAGTAATTTACAAAAGGACTTCCTCCTCGCCTAGAAATCCAGTCCTTCTCATTAATTATCAGCCCAGATAAGGTACTGGAGACACATGGCAGCTCACAGGAGGAATAAATACAATGGCTTATGCCTTTCCTACATGGGAAAATGTATTTTCTAGTAAGCTGGTAGAATCTCTGGCTGTGGTTGGAATCCCAAACAAAAATACTTGACCCGTTCTATTTGGCACAATTCCTTTCCTGCTTTATTGACCTTTCTTGCAGCTCATAACTAAGCTGCCCCATAATGCAAAGCATTAGCTCCAGAAA
The DNA here is from genome assembly GCA_038090715.1 of Florisuga fusca. Lineage (NCBI taxonomy): Eukaryota > Metazoa > Chordata > Aves > Apodiformes > Trochilidae > Florisuga > Florisuga fusca. The sequence continues at coordinate 10,255,661 of JAAWXA010000017.1, forward strand.
AAGCTTTACATAAACTTTGCCAAGACTAAACTTGTCCTTCCTTTCTTTCCTGAGTCCAATACAGGTTTTCAACACAAACTTAGGAACTCTCAGGATATTAGTTCTCAGTTGTTCTCTTCTTTCTAGATGATGCCAGCACACCTGGGTCAGGTAACACATGTAATTGTCTGGAGTTCTCCAGGCAAAAAACTTAGTGCAGGAAGGAGAGTGACTGAAAAGCATCTCTTTGTCTGTTGAGGACAGTGCTGAACAAAGCTTCTATTTCCTCCCACAAGTGGTCTAAATAGGGCTGTGAAATTCTGTGGGGGAAAATGGTATGACTGCATTTCATAATACACTTCATAGCTCTTCCTCCTCACAGGAACAGGCTCCATGAAGATCCTTTCAGGTGAGTTCTTAGACCATCTTCCTTTGCACTGACAATTCCACAAGAGTACTTGTGTGCAGCTTTTGGTGCTCAGTCATGATTCCCCTCAGCCCATGACCAGGCTGTGCTCTGTACTCTCTTTATCCCCCCCACATGAAGCTGCTGTGCTCTGGAGTCACCCTTTCAGCTTGGTACATTTTGCAGCTAAGCTTTCCAGAAAAGTAGAATTTTACAGCATAATTTAAAACTGTAATGCTGTTTCTGTCCCAAAGGTCTCTCACTCTACCAGTGATAACTTCCTGCAGCTGCTACAGTCTGTTAACATGGGACCAAATGCTAAACCACATACATAATACAAATACAAATAATACAAACACTCCTCCTTACCAGTGGTCTCTCTCTTTAGTGGTCCAATGCTACCAGGAGTCATGGCACTCACGGAATGGTGTGCCTGCAAAAGGGCAAGCAGAACTGCAATCATCTTTCAGAGAGCCCAGCTCCATAAAAATGATAATGTCAATAAGCACAAATGTTATCTGGAGACAAACAAATCCCTGCTGGAATCCAGAAAATACCATCCCACAGTTTCATGACCAAAGCACTCAACATTCTCTCTTTTTCTCTCTCACCCAGCAGAAAGTGACCTCAGCACACTGGTTCAAGCAGGACTCCCAGAAGAACAGTGTAACACAGAGATGTGCTTTTTGAGTAGGAGTTTTCGTGGTATTCGGGCAAAACTTCCACACCTTGCCTGTCAAGAAAATGTTGCAGGCAACAAAGGGTGCTGTGTGAAGGCCCCTCCACAGCACTTGGCTTCCTTTTGACAGTAGAGATCATCTGAGGTAACAAGAGTTTTTTCTAATTATGAATCAATTTAGTGCTAGTAGGTCACTGCAAAGCATATTTCTATATATGAAGATTCCTTGGGTTTACAAAAGTGCCTCATACATGCAGTACATTACATTAAATCAAAATACAGATTTCAATTTACCCAGGTTGGCTCAGACTCAATTGACATCCCTTGTAGCATTTTTCCATTCCAAAAGTGTCACTCATTTTACTAATAAGATGTAAACAAATGCTTTTAAAATGGGGAATTTTTGCTGCAGAGACGTGCAGCAATACTGTCAGCTTGAAAAGGCAGGCACTCAACAGCTGAGGGGTAACTAGAGAGTGAAGGACCATATCTCCAACCTACTGAAAGGAAATTTCAGTGGATATGCACCCCTTTTATCCCAGATATTATAACCATTGCTACTGCTAGGGCACAACTGCTGGGTCAGCCAGATGGCTCTCTCTTTGCAAGTGACCTGGAGGAACACTGAGGCATTTGCCATTTTTCGTAGTCACATCATATCATGACTTGTTCAACATCCTAAGAGACTTGGCAGAGCTCTCAGCCCTCACAGAGGCCTCCTACACTGTGCTTGTTGGCATCTCTGGCCCTCCCAGGATATTTCTCCCCAGCACCTACATGTGCCTCTGTAACAGCAGCTGTTACCAATTGCAGGAACAACAGACATTGTCCAAAAAGCTGTGATTTTAGTCTAGTCCTGAGAGGAATTGATACAGAAGAATGGAAAGATGTTTTTTCTCATGAAACACTCAGATCCTTCACCTTAGAATTTCCTAGTCTACAAGTACTAACATGTCTGTTGTATTTCAACGACCACTCTTGCAGTTCATTGCCTGATGCACAGAATGGATACACCCCACCCCTTTGGATATTTCAGTCTTCCTCAGGACTTGAGCAGCTTTTTTCCCTTCACATGAAGCATTTAGCTGTAGTTGCCTTCATCTCTGGCAGACTTTGGGGAAAAACAAGGGGGAAGTCTGAACTATCTGAAGCTCTTTCACCTGCATGTTCTCAGCCTTTCAGCTGAGTTTCCTTCTCATTTCCTTCACTCTGGTCACAAATCTCTCCTTCCCCTTCTCCTTGTTTTCCGGGGTCATCTTCCTACTTACTGTCTTCCTCAAGAGGAGGTTAGCCTAAAAGTATCTTCTGTCTGTTTCTATCAGCTCAAAACCTTCTAAAGGATTTCATTCTCTCTTTACCTGCTTTGGGAAAAGAGAGGCTTGCTTCTCCTTGGTAAACAAGGTTCATGTGTGACAGATGTTAAAGAAGCAGCATTTCTTATCAAGTACTCACCACGTGCTCATCATCTTCTTCTTCTTGAGCTCCATGAAGGAGTTTGGAAAGGAACTGCAGAGAAGAGCCTGAGGAAAGACTGTCCATCTCAATAGCCACTGCTCACTGCTGCAGGAGAAACAAGTGACAGCTGAAGGAAGAACAGAATGTGTTCTGTGGTGCCCACAAATCCCAAGCGTTCTGCTGTGTGGTCTGGAAGGATGAAGTTTAGTCAAAGTGTGACACGTGTGCTGTCAAAAGACATCTCCTAGAATGTAATCAGCCTTTCCTCTGTTCTGAGATCACGGATTCCCCATGTTGCTCCCCAGACACCCCTGCAACCCCAGCTGAAGCCCCCCAGTGACCGTGAGCCCCGGCAGCCTCCATGCCAACACGGATTCCCAGCCAGGGGGAGGGCAGCAGGGCGCCTTGGCTTAGGTCTGGCGCTGAGGGGCCAGACAGAGGTCTTCACGCAGATTCCATACCCACGCCTTGCTCCTGGGAGGCTCAGGACAGCCCAGCTCCCGGCCCGAGCCGAGGGCGAAGGGAAACAGAGCGCGAGGGAAACTAGCCCTCGGCACGGCCCCGGTCTCCGGCGGCACANGCTGGGGTGAGAGGCCCGGGGGTCGGCAGGTCCCGGCGTGGGGGTGTTGGGTTTGCTGAGCGGCCCCGGCCGCGGGGGGATGGGAGCGGAGGATCTCGGGTCTGCTGTGGAAGCGCTTTGGGAGTGATCCTCGAGGGAGGCAACCCGGTTGTTCTGGTGCCTTAGAATTCCCTGGCACTGGAGCACGTTTGGAAAAGCGTTGAGTGGGACCCGCTGTTTGTCAGTGCTGACTCCTGCAGATAAGTGTTAGTTAAGAATAAGCTGACCACCCCTCGGTGTGTAATTGGGGCGTCGATGCTTGCATGAAGAAACGGTCAAACTTTGCATCCAGGCAAAGGCCGTGTGCTTCCTGATCTGAATCTGGAGTGCTCAGGATGTTTCCCCATCCCAGGGGGACCGATGTGTCTTTAAGAAAGGCTGTAAGCCTGGAGGTGGTTCCTCAGAACTGCTCTTCTATCAAAGGTTGCCAGGTGGGAGCAGTGAGAAGGGAGCTCCAGTGGGGATTGGCAGTAAAAGTCAGATGAAAAAACCCTAGTGTTGTGTAGAGGAAGTGAAAAGAGCACTTAGGAGCAGAGAGAATAAGGAACTTCACTTACCCTGCTGCAGGGGGTGTCTTCTGGTTCCTGGGTGGCAGGGGGAATAGTTAAGGGAGGGGGTGAGTATAAAGAGACTTGGGAGGACTGCAAGTGACAGGAGTTGCAATACAGTCTTGGTCAAAATTGAAGCATCTGTCCAGGTGCACAGCTTCTGTGAAAGGTGGCTTCTGCTGTCAGCAAATGGTCTGTATGAAAACCAGTCAGTACTTGATGCCTCAACCAGGTTGGCTTCTTTTCTTCTCCAGGGCAAATGCACCAAAATTAAACTTCGGAGGCAGCACTCAAACTCAGGCTCCTGGAATCACAGGGGGGTTTGGGTTTGGCACCTCTGTACCAACCAGTGTGCCCTCAAGTCAGGCAGCAGCCCCTTCTGGCTTTGTGTTTGGATCTGCTGGCACCACCACCACCACTGCCACCACCACCACCACCACGCAGTCTGGGACAACTGGAGGGTTTACTTTTTCTGGTGGTACCACAACTCAGGCTGGAACAGCCATCTTCAATGTTGGCACTTCAGGTCTCCAAGCAGCACCCACAGGGTTGACCTTTGCAGCAGCACCTGCAGCTGCTGCCACCACTGCTGCCACCTTGGGAGCTGCAACCCAGTCAACAACCCCCTTCAGCCTCGGGGGGCAGCCTGCAGGTGAGTGCCTGGGCTTCAAGTGTCAGCTGTGGGCAGGAAGCCTGTCAGCAGAGAGGAGAGCTGGGGATGATGTGGAGGTTCTGCAGCCCTCCTGCTTCTGCTGGTGTGAGGGGAAGCAACTGGGTGGAATCAGTGGCTTTTCTGATATGCTCATCCAGGGTCTTCAGAGATGAGTTACAATTCCTGCTTAGCCCTTGGCACACTGTTTTCATTGGGAAGCCAGTGTCTCCAGCCTCACGTGTCACTGACCTTGTATGGATTGTTTGTTTTCTCAAGGCCAGCAGGTAGTGCAGACAGAAGCCCCTATCTATTAAGATCCCAGTGGGTGTGTCTGAACCTGTTTGTTTCTTCATATGACAGTACCTGCCAGAGTTTGAACATGTGCTTAGGTGGGCCAGGGAGTTGCCTCTTGGCTGGGCCACTCTGGTCAAGCAAAGCATGTGCTGGGGGAAGTTTCTCAGGACAGCACCTTGATCTGGCTGGTTTTTGTGATAAAACCCCTGTTTACCTTCTCAGTGGCAGGAACCTTCCCACTCCTGCAGAGCCTGGCAAAAGTTGATTTTGCAGCTTTTGGTAGTCTTGTTGGTGCCAGTGCAGGCTTTGGAGGGAAGGTGATCAGCTCTGGGGTGAGGTGATGCTCATCTGTGGTAGAATCCTAGAAATTTTTTGTAGGTTAGGAGCCTGTTAGCCCTAGTTCATTTCCTGGATACTGTCAAGTATTTCTTACCTCAAACGTTAATGTTTTTCTTATGCTCTTATGGCTTCTAACTTGACCTCATTGCTGTGATGAGCAGAAATTTCTGCATCTCTGTATTCCTTTTATTTATGTTGCTTGTGTCGGGTCTGAACTTGGGTCCTTGCCTTCAACAGCAGTCACTGGTGTGCCCACAACAACTCCGACTACCAGTACCAGCCAGGGACCTGCTCTGTCCTTTGGCACCAAACTTGGAGGTAGGAAATTATTTGGGGAAAGAGATCATCATTGAATTCTTATGGAAAAAATTACCATCGACTTATATAAGTTCTCCGAGCTGCTTGTAGAAAGCTTCATCTGCCTCTTCATCCTGGTTGGGTGGTCTGTAAGACTCCCAGCATGAAAATTGAAATAATTAACTTGAAATAATAACTCAAGACTCAGTGAGTCTGCTGCCCTTCTCTGAGTAGCATGCTAAGCTGGAGTCTGGGAGTGGGCTGGAAGTGTTTGTTACCGTGAATTTTCAATGGCATCTGTTATTTGGGATGGTTTATACAGCCACAGAACTTCATATCCAGTGTATTCTGTTGCATCCCACGTGCCAAGTTCTGAGGAGTACTTATTTTTGGAGCATAGTGGAAGGGAGCCACGGGTTTAAAGGGTACATTGGGAAAGAGAGAGGAGAGATAGGATATGAGGAAAAATAGTTTAAACTTCTTACATCCAGAAAAAGTTGGTGTGGATAGGCAAGTCTGTATTGTGTTCTCAGCATGGATCTTCTGAAATAAGTTAGAACTTGTTTGGTTGTACAAGGTGGTTGCTTTCTCTGTTTGTAGTGACATCCACAGCTGCTACAACTGCTGCCACAACCACAACCTCCATTCTTGGTTCAACGGGACCTCCCCTGCTTGCAGCTATAGTGAGTTCTTCAGCATCAACACCATCCACCACCCCGAGCCTCTCACGTAAGACACAATATCCAAGGTGTTTTTTTTAATTTCTTTTTCAGCCACAACTGAGCTTTCTAGTGATGATTTTGCTGCTGTCTTCCAGACCTCAGTGCCTTGAGTCTGGTTACATCTGCCTTTGACTCTTGCAATAATAGCTGTTGACACTTCTTTAAGGACAGGAGCCTGTGACAGAGGAGATGTAGTGTGCTAAAAACAAGTATTCACACAGCTGTATGTTTGTGAGTTCCTCTGGTAATTACTGGCAAGTTTCTCCTTGCAAAATTATTTGTGTGGCAGGAAATGGTGTCTGCTGTCTGATAGCTTCAAGACAATAGCCCAGGTCTGTAGAGAGTCCTAAGAGATCTCTTCCTCAGTCTGCAAAGAGATGCTAATGCTTCAGTTTCTTTTGATTATGGTGGCCAGCTACAGTAAGTGTCAGTCTTTATCAGTGTTAATACAACTATTCCACACGTGATGCTGTCTTACACCTACCTCTGAAAATTCAGGCAGCTTTTCCCAAGGACCTTCAAGTTTTATGGTAAAGCCACACTGATTACTCTCAACGTGGCACCTACAGGTTGCAGCTGATCTGTGTACCAGCCTAACAACTTGTATTTTTAGTAGCTCTGCAATTCTTGGGTTGCTACTCTAGGTCCAAAGCTGACCCTTAATCTTGGTGTTTCAGAATGCTTTTAAACTAATGGGGTTTCTGTGTTTATGGGGATGTCTGAAAACTCGCTCTTGGTTGATATCAGGTGGGCTGTTTCCAGACACCTGAAATGCTCCCAGCCTGTTAGTGTGTTTCCTGCACTACCTGCAGCATTGGACTTGCTGCACCATTTAGCAAGTCCAATGGTGCAGAGATTGCATTTCTGGCCTGCCAGTGCCCATTGCTTATTTTAGCATTTGATAGTGGTTAAATGTTAGATAATTCAAAAGAGGTAAAGAGAAGCAAGAAAAGCTTGGCACCTGGGTTGATAAAGGCTCCTGAAAGAACTGTGGAGCGTTCTAGCTGTGTTCTGGCCTCTTTTTCTGTGGTGTCTGATCCTTCACCTAAAGAGTGACCCTGGTTAATACAAGTACAGACCAGATGGAGATGAGCGAGCAGTCTGGGCAGAGCTTTTCCAAGGGGCTGCTGTATTTAATGGGTTATACAAAATCTTACTGTTGTCTTCTGTTTACAGTTGGTGCCCCTTCCACTGGGACAGCCAGTCTTGGAACTCTTGGGTTTGGATTAAAAGTTCCTGGAACAACTGCTGCTGCCACAAGCACTGCCACAAGTAAGAAACAGATGCTGGAAGCAGCTGAAGAAGGGGAGAACTGCAGTGGAATTTGCTGCTGCAGAGTGTTGGGATTCAGGACTGGATATCTTTTCCTGTACACAGTTACCAGTCAGTTTTCAGTGTAGTAATTTGGATGCTGCTGTAAAGCTTGTTTCTGGAGCAGCTGTGTGGAATTTGAGCTCGGTGCCTAGAAGTGCCATGTGACTGTCTGACAGTACCATCTGATAGATGTTTCTATATTTGCAAAAACATAGAAATCTCATCTTATGTAAAGGTGCAGATGACCTGGGTGTGCTGGTGGTTACTAGGTTTGATGTTAAAACATGAGAAGGTTGGGGGGGTGTGGACTACTGCTGTGTTTCTTTTGAATAATTTCCAGGTCAAGTGCAAGCTGATGTTTCCTCATTTTACTAGAGCTGTTAGTAGGGCACTTACAGTCCACTACTTTTGTGTCAAGATGTGTGTCCTTCTTGAGAGATGTGGGACTTGCTTTTTGTTAAGGGCACTTCCTGGAGCTGACAGAGCACTGTGCTTAGAAGTGAATATTGGACCTTTTCTCTATTTGTTAGATAGAAGATCTCTTCTGCTGCTTGACTTGAATCTCTTCTTTCAGGCACAACTTTGGCTTCTGGCTTTGCTTTGAATCTTAAGCCATTAACTACGACTGGTGCCATTGGAGCTGGGACTTCTACAGCTACTGTGACTACAACCACCACCACGTGAGTATTTCCTGACTGGGGCAAGGGAGGGTATTAGTGCTGGTGTATGGTGAAGGAAGTGGAAACGTGTGTTGTTGTATTTGTTTTGGTTGTTGTTCCTGAGTTCTGTACTGTCTGGCACTTCCTCTTAGCACCCCTCCAGTGATGACTTATGCCCAGCTGGAGAGCTTGATAAACAAGTGGAGTCTGGAACTGGAAGACCAAGAGAAGCACTTTCTCCATCAAGCTACACAAGTTAATGCCTGGGATCAGACACTGATAGAGAATGGAGAGAAGGTCAGGTGACATTCAGTGTAACCTGGTGTGCTTGCTGAGATCCTTAGAGGTGTTAAGTGTTGCAGATGCAGCAAGCCATCTAGTGGGACTTTCTGCTTGTAAAAAAATGGGTGTGAATCAGTTATACCTGGGTGCAAGACTCGCTGTGTGTCTGTTCCGGTCTATAGGTGCTGAAGCTTGGGCATCTCTTCCATGGGTTTATGGTAGTAAATTATGTTGGGGTGGAGCTTTCAAAGCCAAACTCCCATCATTCAGTTTTTGGTCCAGTTTTTGTTTCTACTAGACATTTGTATGGTGCTAGCTTTCTCAGCTGTACCACACTTGACCTGAGTTTTTGTATTTGGATTGTCTTCTGTTTGCAGATTACTTCATTACACAGAGAAGTAGAGAAAGTGAAGCTTGATCAGAAGAGGTATGAAACTATGAAGACTTGAAGGGATGCAAAAAAGAAACAAATCTTCTTGCATTGTGGTATGGCAGATCTAGAATGTATATAACCTCTCAGCTGAGTGGTTAACGTTTTCTCTTTACAGACTGGATCAGGAACTAGACTTCATTCTGTCACAGCAGAAAGAGCTTGAAGATTTGTTGACTCCTCTGGAAGAGTCTGTGAAAGAACAGAGTGGGACTATCTACTTGCAGCATGCAGATGAAGAACGGGAGAGGACGTAAGACAAAAATCTGATGAGCAGACTAATGTCATGATCAATGAGCAAGAAGTAGAGTTGGGATGAATGACTGCATTGATTTATTATTCATTATCTTTGCCAAATACTCTCTGGGAAAAGGTTCCTAATTTTGGCATAGTCCCTGAAAATTAGTGACTACTTAGTGATCAAAGTGATGAGAACAGAATGCACTGTGTGGCTCATGTTTTAAGCTCTAAGTGCTGAATTGTAACAGGGTAATTAAAATAAGTGTTTGTCTGGGTGAAGAGAGATGAATCTTGGCAGAATCTGAGCTAGCCAGTTCCTTCAGTTCTGACAAAACCTCACAGAAAGCCCTCCAACACTACTACTTCTCTATCTCTGTGTATCCGTCAAGAGAGGAAGAGGCTAGGAGTTACTTCATCTGTGTGACTGAATGCTTCTGCTGTGCTGTTCCCATGTATCTGCCAGCCTTGCTTGAAAGGCACAGAAGCTTTGCCCAAAGCTCGCGTGGTTCGTAACTGATTTTCTGAAGTTCCCTTCAGATATTCTGACCTTGGTTCCCCTGCGTTTTGCAGCTATAAACTGGCTGAAAACATTGATGCTCAGTTGAAGCGTATGGCACAAGATCTGAAGGACATCACTGAGCACTTGAATACATCAAGAGGCCCAGCAGACACAAGTGACCCGGTAAATCAAAGCTCTGGGTTTTTTTTTTATATGTTGGTAAGATACAAAGGATGTTTTTTTAACTCTTTGTCCACTCCTGGATGCTATGTGCAGTTTCAGCCTTGGGAAGGGCTTTTTGTTTTTTTCTTTTGCTTGTTTCTTTTTTATTAAAACTTGCATTGTAGCACCACGCAGGCCAGGCTGACTCTGCAGTTCTGTTAATAGTTTTAAAAGTATCTTGCTCTGGTTATTTGGTTGTTGTCTAATTTTTGCCTAGATTACAACTGGTCTCAGAGGCATTTCTTAATGCTGATCTAGCTGCTGCACTGCTTGGATCATTCGTGTGGCAAATCTAAATTTTGTTCAGAATGCCCTCTGTAGCTGCTGAGTTTTTTTTCTTTTATACTACTTTTCCATCCCCCTGAAAACAAGATCTGAATTGCCAGCTCTTGCTGATATGTATTAAACTGATCTTGCTATTCCTTGTGGCTTTTATGACAAGTTTTTTGTCGGTAAAAATTTCCCTTCAGTGTCTCAGACTGAGATTTTTCTTGCATTCCATTTTTATTTTTGCCATCTCAAGCGTAAGGTGATTGATGTTGTGGTGATTCCTAGGTCTGAACTGGACTGAGCCTGAGCCACAGGTGTGTACTTTCCACCAGTCTGTTTCCTTAATGGTAAAGAGAAGCAAAACAAGACAGTTGCTGCCCAGACTTCCTTGGGAAAGTGGCTGCCACGTTAGTGGAGCTGTAGAAATGAGAGATTTGTTTGCATTGTATTCCAAAGGCAGGCACAGGCAGGCTGTCTTTTACTGCCTTTGCTTTCTATGGCTGTAACCAATGACTTGCATCTTCTCTTTCCACACAGCTTCAGCAGATCTGTAAAATTTTGAATGCACACATGGATTCATTGCAGTGGATTGACCAGAACTCAGGTGAGAGTCACCTTGTAGCTTTTTTGGAATGTAAATAGAATACATGTTGCATGCATGCAAGTGCATTTTGACCATAAATTCCTGAAGCTCCCTGAGCAATCTTCTCCTCCTCTTCCCTTTCAATGACTCTGTCCCTTCTGTGCTTGCATTCTCCTGATGTGCATCAAAGGCCTCTGCTGAGAAGTAATTTATTGGAACTGCCAATGGTTTACAAAAAGAAGTACTGCTTGAAACGCAGTGCAAAGCCCAGGACTTGAAAGCTTCATGCTTTGTTCTGTCAAACTGAGGTTAAATATTTCAACTTCTAAAGCATTGTGGGATTTGCCTTTGAAATAGGGAAACTGGAGAAAGTGTGTGTTTAATGCTGTCATTCCCCCCTTTCCGCCCCCAAGGGGAAAGCCAAATCCAGGTCCAAATGAGCAGGATGTGTTTACCTGCAAGCACAGTTAACACAGGAGCAATAGCTGATGTTAGCCACACATGGGGGCATGGCAGGATAAAGTAATGCTCCTCTCACCACTAGATTGGCCTGTCTGGATGCAGGGCTGTGAAAGTGGAAGTCGGGGAAACTGCTTTATAAAGCAATGAATGGATTTTTCTGGAGCTGCAGAGCAGCTTGTAGTTCCTGTTCAGGGAAGGTTTGCTCAGCTCTGATGCAGTGCACCTGAAGCTGCCACAAACGGGCATGGCACACAGCACCAACAACATGTCCCAGGCTTCATCTGATTATGCCTGCCAGTCCCCAAGTGCCTCAGTACTTTTGAGACAATTTTCTTTGCCCTGGAGGATTGTCACTGCTGTGTGTTGGGTTTTCCTCCTTTGCGTGGTGTTAAATCTGAATGACTGTCTGAATGTTACACTTCCTGCTTCTGTGGGCTAAGCTGTGCAGGGCTGTGCTTTAGGGTGGTTGTAAGAAGAATTGCTTGTTTCTCCCACAGCCGTGTTGCAGAGAAAGGTAGAAGAGGTGACAAAAGTTTGTGAGAGCCGCCGCAAGGAGCAGGAGCGCAGCTTCCGGATCACATTTGATTGAGAGACTCCCAAGTTAGAAGGATTAACCTGAAATCTCCACAGCAATTAGAGGTTATTGGGGATCTAGATCTCAAATAACAATCGGAGTTTGTTTCTTTTCTTGCAATAAAATCTGCTGTTTGTCCCAAAGCCAGGCTTTGCAGTGTTTTAGTGGGATTCACCCGCTCCAGGCTGGGAGGCTGCATGAAGCCACTGAGACAAAGGACTCTGGAGTGGAGGATCGTGCTGGGGGACCCTCTGTAAAGCAGCAATACCTGGCTCCTTTAGGAGATAGGCAAGTAACTCAGGTTAGAAAGTGTAAAGATCATCAAAGTCAGCAGAACTGCCACCTTGAACTTCTGGAGGGAAGATCTTGGCCTGTTTCAGCACACGGTTCAGAGCGTCCCTTAGCAGACAGTCCTGATGGGCAAAGGAGCCCAGGAAGGCTGGGTATGCTTTAAGGAGGAAGTCTTAAATGCACAGGAACAGGCCACCTCCATGTCCCAAAAGACAAGCAGTCAGGGAAGATCAGCCTGGCTGGACAGAGAACTTTGGCTGGAAGAAACCAAAGGAAAGTTGATGGCCTTTGGGAAAGGGGCAGGCAACTTAGGAAGGATGCAGAGATGCAGTGAAGCCATGCAGGAAGTAAATTAGAAGGGCCAAAGCCAAACCAGAACTCAACTTGGCCACTGCAGTGAAAGATTAAAAAAAAATGTTTCTACAGATATATTGCCAACAAAATGAGGACTAGGAAGATCTTCATCATGTGTGGATACAGGGGGAAACCTGATGACCAAGGATGAGAAAATTACTCAGGAAAATGTGTTCTTTGCCTCAGTATTTAGCAGTAGGAGAGAGGAAATGGTTTGGGGAGAAAAGCAGGGGGAAGTCTGGAGTATCTGAAGCTCTTTCACCTGCATGTTTTCATTTCCTTTCGGCTGAAAAAATTAAATCTCCCATTTTGTGGTCACAAATCTCTCCTTGTTTTCCTGGGTCTTCCTACTTACTGTCTTCCTCAAGAGGAGGTTAGCCTAAAAGTATCTTCTAGCTGTTTCTATCAGCTCAAAACCTAAAGGATTTCATTCTCTTTTTACCTGCTTTGGGAAAAGAGAGGTTTGCTTCCCCTTGATAAACAAAGTTCGTGTATGATACATGTTAAAGAAGCATTTCTTATGAAGTACTTGCCATGTGTTCATCATCATCATCTTCTTCTTGAGCTCCATGAAGGAGTTTGGCAAGGAGCTGCAGAGAAGAGCCTGAGGAAAGACTGTCCATCTCAATAGCCACTGCTCACCGCTGCAGGAAAAACAAGTGACAGATGAAGGAAGAACAGAATGTGTTCTGTGGTGCCCACAAATCCCAAGCGTTCTGCTGTGTGGTCTGGCCGCACGGCCCACGACCTCCGGCCGCGTCCTCCGTCGCCGCGGCAACGGGGCAGCAGCCAATGGGCGCTGAGGGCGGGAAGCGTCGGGCGGGAGCCGGGGGGCCGGGCG